>OY856412.1:262107943-262749193 GCA_963693085.1 Alisma plantago-aquatica | reverse complement strand
TCCAATAGGTATTACCCCTCAGGCTTCGAACTAATCACGTTGCCTGTCCGGATGTCACTCACTTCCACGTAGGTACATGTCTACCTCCCACTCATATCTACATGGGAAAGCACTTTTATTAAGGTTTTGGGTTGAGATTAGGGTTTACAACCTACACCTTAGGTTTTGCAATTCCCATGACCCACTGAGATCATTTTCCCTTACCGTCCCTAGTCCATCTATGGTTTATCTTTATAGAGGAGAACCTGTCAAATATTATCTCTTTAACATTATGTCCACAATTATTATCTGGTGGAGGATGCCTTAATCCTTAACACTCTTATCCCCAAAACTTAAAAAGAGGTGGAGAGAGATAAAACCTTAAGCACTTAAAGTTTGTTTAGTGAAAGAGGGTAAAGAAGGGATGAAAATGGATAAAAATTCCTAGAGGTATCTTATTTTGAGTCAAATCCTCAAATTTTGGCCATGCATTCACACGGAACCCTGGAGGCCTCATAAATTGACTAGCGGGGTGGAGGAAATTCTTGTCAGCCCCTGGATCGTGATCCTTTTCTAGACACCTCTATCTTTGGAATATTCTCTAATAACTCCCTTTGGGCTCCAAATAATTTGTACATTTAATAATTATTAGAGATTATAGGGAAAACCACGCTCTAATACCAAATGTAATGCCCCCATCCCTTGGCAACCCCAAACTATGGAAGACCAAAAAGCTAGAGTTCTTATCCCAAATAGGATCATATGGTTTTGCAAATAATAAAAAAATTGATAATTTCTATCACAACTAAGCTTAATGCAGGATATAAATTTTTTCCTTTCACATACCTTTCAGAAAAATGAGATTTTAGAATTTTACCCAAGGAGAGAACTGTGTAATTATGTTCCTCCTAGACATTATATATCCTTGTTATTTTTCAATGTCACCTTTTGTTGAATATCCACTTTCCATTAATCATGTAGACATAACAACATCTTACCCTAAAACGGAGACAAACAAAATGTCGGTCAGTATAATGAGTTATACTAGTATGTGGGGGAAACAAAATATTTGCATCTAGTTGTAACAACATATTGCAACAAAATTATTATTTAACATATCATACTTTACATCTTAAACATAACTACTCAATCCTATCTAGTCCATGTCTATGTGCTATCCCTACAGTGGAAATGGATACTACCTCTCACATATGGTAGATCCTCAATAGCCCCTTTTGTTCCTACCACAATGGTAGACCAATACCTAGAGATGTACAGTCATATGATCATATCCAAAGATATACCAAACATTGGCTCATGAAAACATTTTGATCTACCCTAAGGTACACCAATACCTAGATCATCAATTTATCACATATACACAAAGATACATAAGAGGATTAGGATCTGAGTTATTCATGTACATATATATGGTGATAGCCATAGTCGCTTTATAGTTGTAAGAAATAAAGTTCATCCAAGCAGTTAGATTCAAACAAACCAGTGAAACCTCGGAAAACATCATGAAACTAAGATGAGTAATCTTATTCATAGCCACATAACTGATTTGGCAATCTCAAAACCAAGCAAGATAGCTAATTCAATCAAGAACTCTAATCAAGAAACTTGATCCTGAAAAGTATTTAAAACACCTAACTGTTATAATCGCATCAAAACATCTTTTATTGACTAGGGATTCCATTCTAAGGTTTCTAAGCCTTATTAGGGGTTCATTAGGATTTCATGATATTTAAACTTTCATTTTTCAATTTTACCCTTTTTAGATCAACAACCCCTGAAAGCACTTTTCCACTCATAAAAATATGAATTACTCATATTATCCAAATTAAGGGTATTTATTCTAAAATTAGGTCAAGAACATCATGTTCATGCCTTCTTGATTGATTTCCATATTTAAATCCGTTAAACCTCATAATTATTAAAATTAGGGTTTCTATGTCCATTAGACACATTAAAGGTGCTAACTTTAATCACTTATCAAATTAGAAATATATCTAGGCCTTGATAAAAAAATTATTGGATTCTTCAAATTCTTCTAATAAATTTTTATATATAAATCATTGCAATCAGATTACCAATAATTAGCTACGATTATTTCTAAGTTAACCCATTTTTTACCAATCAATGAGTGCCAAGTCAGAAGATAGTATTTTACCTGAGAATTTCCACATGGATCACAGGTTGCCTAATTACTTTTCACCACCTGGGCTCCTCGTGCCTTGAAAGTCGGGACTCTGAGGGGAGAGGAAAAGACTTTATTAACTTTGACTTTGTGGATAAAATCCCCACGCATTCAGGGGTGGATTCGACAATCTTACTCTGGTCGTTTCCTTCCTAGAGATGAGGTCCTTCATGGCTTCTACCTTCTGGGTGAGTCATGTAAAATGTTGAATCTCAGTTGTAGGGTCCCGGGGAGCCAAGTGAAGGGTCCAACACCTCTGCCGGCTCCACACAAACTCAAAGAGGGTCTCACCATAGTCAAAGGAGGCAGGGTTGGCGGCCGATGAAGGGGACTGTGTGGGCGGCATACACGGGATCAAAAGTAATATAAGGAGCATTGTGGGTGTAGTTCATAGGCCCTGTTATCATAGAATGAGTTCATCTCATTTCAATGGAGATCATGACGAAGCATTATTCTTAAATAGGTTCCAACAAGAGACATTGTGGTTTCCAACCATTAATGGATTTCCAAACTGGATGAGATTTGTAGGAAATCCCAAACCCACCTGAAACCAGGGAAACTAAAGGGTCGTTGGCTTAGTTTTAATCTTCTAATTTTCAGGAAGTCTTTCCAAAAGCTAGAGTGAAATGAAGAGAGAGAGAGAGATCGGAAGGCCAGTTGATGTACACCCTTCTTATTTTCATAAAAGTGTACAAGATGACTCGAGCATCGTTGATCTCAAATCAAACGACTACTAGAGAGTGTGAAACACTAATGGGTCGAGCCCTAGATTCAGCTTTAAATGTGACAAATTTCATATGCATCAAACAATCATCTCACTTTAGGGAATACCATTATATGCATAACTCCCTCCTCTTTTTCCCAATTGTTCTAAAATTTTGAGGGAAAGTTTTTAATGATTAAATATGGGTGTGGGAAATATTTGGCATCAAAAAGATATTTCTAGATGTCTGCTTTTATATCTCTCCAAAAAGGCATATAATTTATGTATTTGAGTTAAATCCCTCCATCTTTAAAAATTTCTCTATGCCACTAGGAACGCCTTTTTGGATCCCAAATTTGGAGGGAAACAAATTATTGTCTTTCCAAATCTACATATAATTTTTGAGAATATAAGGAACAAGTTAAATTGTCGAACCTTGATCTTTTTGAGAATATAATTTTGGTGAAATTCCTTTCTGGGACTCGAGGTGGTGTGAGCAGCGTTTGACAAATCATGCTAGATTCGCTAGCGATAGAAGACACCCTTTTCTTATTAAAGACTTCTGGATTGAAGGCCAGGGATGGGATTGGGATTTACTGCGGACGATAGTTGACGATGATGGGTTGGATATCATCCGTGAATCTAACGCATGGATCGCTAATGTGGAAGATAGAATGATATGGAGTCTGGGGTTGAGAGGTGTATTCTCTATGAGATCATTCAAAAAGCTACTGATGGTAGACGGAAGGGAAGGTCCTGCTGGGTTAGAGTGGATTTGGAAGAGTAGCTTCCCTAAGGCGGCGACTTTCATTTGGAAGTCTATTAGGGGGGGCACATCAACGGATGATAATATTAAAGCTAGATGATGCATTCTTGTTGCATCTCGATGCAACTACTGTGAGGAGCCGCACGAGGAGAGCATTGGACACCTGATTTTCCATGGACAAATGGCGGGTTTCTTTTGGGGTAAGTTTGCCGAGCTGACAGATATGCATCCACCTAATGACGTCAGATCCCTAATAGATACATATGTTTTGGGGAAGAGGAAGAAGCTAAAAGAGTGGCTAGCTATAAACCTGGTGGTTCTGATCCCGTATAGCATATGGCGGTTGAGATGCCAAGCTAGATTCGAGGAGCAACATAAACCTTTCTCTCATGAATGGAGTTGGGTTATTGCGGTGCTGAACGTTCAGCTGAAGAGGAGATCTTTTTTGTTAGATACAGATAACATCATTTATGCACAGATGAGGGAGGCAAGATTGACTGAGCCACGAGTCTTGATGGGACAGATAGAGCTGGTGAGATGGCAGACTCCTGACCTGCATAATCTTAAGCTCAACCTTACGATCGGGAGAGATAGAGATAACCAAGGAGTGTCTCGTAGGTGGGCGGCGGGAGTTATAAGAAATCACAGGGCTAATATCTGCCTTGTTTTCAAAGCTTGGCTCAGGAGTACGGATTACATACTTGCATATATGCAAGCGTGTGCTATCGGGTTGAAGATAGCGAGAGACCATGCATTGGTCATTTCGTGTATTGAGATTGATGAGGCGTACATGCATGACATCTTATGGAAAAATGGGATGGAACCATGGAAGACGTCATCGTTCGTTAGGGAGCTGCGAGAGGAGCTTGATTCTGCTATGATATATGGGTCCTTGGTTCAGAACGACATCAATTTGATACCTCGTGAACTAGGGAAATGGGGCAGCAGGTTGAATGAGCCATTCATTGCTTCAGATACACTGAATATACCACGTAGAGTAAGAGGTATGGTGGCATTAGAGAAACGTAGAGTCCCTTACATTGTTTTGCGGAGTGTTGTTGGTTATGTTGTTATGATGTTTCTGGTTTTTATTACTTTTTACCTGCACTATTATAAGCAGGAGCTATAATTTTGGGATGATTGTGCCCACAAGAGGGGTGTGGGATGAATAAAAGCGACCCCTGGCTTAACCAAAAAATTAAAAAAAAAACCTTGATCTTATAGTAAATCCTTAAATTAATCACATACATTGTATAGAAGGTCCTTTTGCTCCCAAATTTTAAAAGAAAGTCTATAATAACTTAGCCATGGGTAAGATTTGTGTCCAAAACTCGAAAGGAAAAGATGTTTTTCTTAATATCCAAGTATTCTCTTCATAAAGAATATTTCAAGCATTAAACACATCTTTTTCTCAATCTTTCTTTTCTATATTATTTATTTCAACTATTCTTCCTACTAGAAACCATGTGCAAACAAAAACTACTTAAAAGTGGCCATCCGTACCACTTTCTAGAGAATTCTTCACAATTCTCTCAAATACCCATAGTTATTATCTAATTTCCTTAGATTTTTGCTTATTATTGATTTTCTTCTTTACCTTTTTTGCTTATATCCTTTATTGGATCAGTAAAAATAGTGACAATCATGAAATCATTCATTCAAGGTAAATTTGCAAAGAAAAACATTTTTTGAAAACAAAGCACATAATTACCAACATGCCTCTTTTACTAGAATAATTGTATTTCAATTATTTAAAAAACAATTGAAATTTGAGATTATAATAATTATGTGATAAGGAATCAGTGGGAGAGAGTCTTCAACCCACAACTTAAGGTTTTGCAAAATTTTGGCATTTGATTGCTTTTAGCAGAAGAAGGGGTAAGATTATGATGGAAGGGGTATAGAAAAAGATTCAACTTGTGCATCTTATATATCATAATTTAGCACATAGGAACACTATGTAGCATTGAAATTAGTCATATCATGTATCCTACAAAATAATGACATTTCCTCATAATGGTATCATAATAGTTAATGGACACATCACATGTTATCTAATTTAATTCCATACAAAATGCCATAATTTTTGGAGAGTGATGTCAAACAAAGTCGTAGTTGACATGATAGGTTCTAGAATTGGCAATTTCTAAAATAATGTCATACAAGAATGTGCTTCATTAAATGGGGTTAATGATGAATTGATGCTAACAAATGCAATGAAGCATGTTAATAAATGTAGGCCAATTGGATATTGGCCAATTGACATGCAATTCTACATGAAAAACTATAAAGTTATGTAATAAAATACATGAATGCTATGTTTTCATATACACAAGTCGATCCAAATGGAAAACTTCACCAAGCATGATAAAATGGGTGGAATATAAATGTACCACCCACCCTCCACCATGAATAAAGAAACTTTCTCATCCTTAAGAAAAACATAAATTCTGAATGTAGGGGAGTAAGAGGACTAGAATTGCCACCGTCTTCCCTATGACATGATAGAGGTGGCTCTAGTGGCTACTTCGTCTACTACTGGAAAGACTCTTGAGATGGTTTATGTGACCAATTTGGCCGTGTATATCATGGAAAGAGCATAATATCAAGAACCGATGTGTACTATAGTTCCTAATGGTGAGAAATGGGTAAGGGGTATATCTGATCAATGTGACATTCATGTTAGTGTGTATGCTTGCAGTTGTAGTAACCTCAATCAACATGCCACCACTCATGTGTCGATTGCATCAGGTACAAGTGGTTGAGTAGGTGGACCTACCTTTTTTTTCCTACTTTATGTGGGTCTGACTATCCTCAATGTGACTCAGCTACTATTGTAGTTGAGGGAAGTTGAAGGGGGAGAGGAGTTGGTGGTGTCTGGAACATGACACTTCATGCAACGTATAGTGTGTGGAGGAGGCCCTGACTCTTCATCATTGTCCTCCATGGAGGCATTGTATTGCCCTCACTAAAAGCAATAAAATTGACCCTAGAGATCATTTATATCATAGAAAAGGTTTGCAACTATGAAGTATGTGTGAGTTGGTAGGTGACCAAGGCATGGTTATCTCTAAAAATTAATAAATATATCCCTATCTCCTATGAAGGGGGAATGACCAAAGAAGAATGAAGACACTTTGGGTTAATTGCATAATATATCCTCCTAGGTCACTGCTACTAGGGGATGTGAGACTAGCTCAAGTATCCATAGATGACGTTGACCAACCCGTCTCGATTGAATTGGGGCATGTGTTGTGTGTGAAAACTATATGAAGATGCTCAATCAATGCACTCCCCTAGTTGAAGATCTCATCATTCAACATGCATTAGATACATTACATGTCATTATATGACATGACACCTACATACATCACCTAAAAAAATGGTGCAAAATATAACTAGATGGATGTATTGGAGCATCGGGTTGTGTATCAAGAGACCCTTCCTCCATTCAGAAATGACAGGGGCTTCCCTATGATATCTACCCAAAACATTGTGCTAATGAACTTAACCTTGTAGTGGTTTTGGTTGTGTTTAGTGCACAAGTTTATCCAATCTTCATCCACATCTAGAATAAGATTAGTGATATCAAAATTGGGTGCTCCTCCAAAAACATATGAAAGGATCAGTTGTACTTTTTCATGTCGTATTAATGCTTCTTGAAGGTGGCAAGGAACTCCAAGGTATGTTCCTTGAATTAGGATAAGAGTTACATGTTGTCATAGTGAAGAACTTTATCTTTCTCCTCATGGATATCCAATTCTTTAAGTGTGGCAGTGCAATTCTAGCAAAGAAGCAGTGCACTGAGAGGCTACATTTCCTTATATTTGTTCTTTGGGTTAGTGATGGTAGTCTACTTGTACTTTCCAGTCTAGGGGGAAAAGTTGGAGGGATAGGCTGGAGGGAACGCTTGTGACGTGTTGTCCCAATCCACCTCTGGAGTGGACTTAGTAGGTGAGTAGATGTCTAGTCAATGTTAAAAGTAGTTTTCATCCATTGAGACTTGATCTCATCAATTACCCACTCATAGGTCTGGACAACAAACTTAGCAACATCATGTGAAGATTACTCATAGCCCTCAAAGACATATGGCATGGTTGAGTAATCCTCATTCCTCCTCTCATAGATATGGATCCCCTCTATGAAGTGGGATGAACTGACTAAGTCCGAGATAAGGCTGGGTGAACCTTCTTCTCTGTAGCCTTCTCCTTGTGCTTCTCTAGAGTGTTCAACTTGAAGAGAAGGCTATGAATTGTGGTTAGAGATCCCATCCCTTGTGCGAGGCATGTTCTTAGAGGTGGGGTGTGGGGTGATTGATTGTGAACTCCATTCAATTGACTGAAGATAGGCAGAGGTGTTGGACACGATAGGCGTTCTATCCACCGTATGTGAAATTGTGGCAATCAACTATCCAAACATGGACTGTAAAGTAGGATTGTCTATGGTTGTTGGGTCAAACTAAGGCATTCCAAGCACTCCATCTACTCTGGAATGCCTCCTGGAACCACCTCCTGGTGTAGCAACACTATTTTCATCATGTTCTTTGTGATCTCTAGACATATCTTCATAAGAAGAAGCTACAATAAGTATGTTGGAGGACACAAGAGTAGACACAACCCTTATCCTATGTCCATGTAGACTCAACAAACCTATAGATATGATACCAACCTTTTCTAACAAACACCCATGTCTCAGAGAGAGATATAACTCTCAACCAATGATTATTACTACAATAGGATGTAACATTATTAAGCTTGATGAACAAATTCTACTAAATGAATAATTTCAAATGATTATACAAGTTAGTAAGATGAAAAAGCTCTAGTAGATAAGCAGATCATCATATACTTTTAGAAGGAATATGAAGAACATGTATAACAATTGATTTCTCTTACTGCATTATATAACAAATAAGAAGTAATGAAAATAAGGCAAGGGTAAACATCCAATGTGAATCATGTTTAACCCTAAGCATATATACTACATGGTTATATTACATCTTTTATTAATTAAGGCCCTGAGGCTTTGAGTCGTACTGCCCAAATCCAACTAACAACTACTAAGTCAAAATCAGTGCCATACAAGATCTAGGAAGAATCTGACTCCAAGATCTTCTCTACACTACTCGATCAGTACGAGTCTGGACCGCAGTGACATCTCAAAAAAACTACCACCAACTACATATAGTCAAGATAAAAACACCTAGCCTACCTTGGTACATGTCACAATGCTAGAAACTAGTTTATACAAACCCAATCATAGAGTTACAACTGCAGCTGTCCTCTAAATCATGTCACTTATATAATAACTGAGACACAACTACAACTGTTCTCAAACTAAGGGCTAGGTATCACCACAACCATCCTCTCTAAACACTTGGGATCTGGATGAAAATGATGTAGTCTCCAAGCACCCAGAATACTCAATAGTATGCACTCCAAGTTTCCCTTTGGAATACTCACTTCACCATCCAACAAGGTCTGACACTGGAATGGATCTATGGCTAGGGAAACTACATGATTAGGGTTCTACTTGAATATTTAAATCAATTGGGTGTCATTTACTGCATCAATCAAGTTACAAGAAAACCCTAAACAGAATCAACAAAACATAGGTAGAGTGCAACTTTAGAAGATATAAAATGTATAAAGCATAAAGCTGATCACATCACTACATAATATTGTCTCACTGCCATACACAAGGCCATCACAATTATCATCTCACCATGTGATACCAATCCCTTATCATATCACTAGAGGACATCACCTCAATAGTGCACAAAGCCATGCCACAGTCATAAGACCATTCACATAGTTACCTACAAGAATATCATTATATCTCCATGCCTAATCAAGGCTCATAACACCACACATGTATCTCATAAATGATGCTTGTTAAATAGTAAATTATGGTTACAACATTAGGAGACAGAAAAATACTTCATCAACATGATAATTACAAAAGCAAGCTAAGCATTATTAACATTTACTCAAGTTGAGGCTAGGTTTCAACATTGTAACTGAATTAGGGTTGCAAAATAGGAATTCTCATTAAACACTAATTATTACCATCACCAATTTTATTGGAACATAATAGGTCGACCATCATCATCATTAGGCAATCAATACAAAGTAAACACATGTCTAGGGATTCTCATCGACCGAAGGAAACCTAGGTTGCACACATCTCTATCTGACTATAGAGGAACAAAGACAACATCTTCATCGGTTGAATACACTATCAACCCCTAACGATCGAAGAGAACAAGACCAAACCTTCGATCTAAGAGACTAGGTCGAAGAAAAACCTTGTGACAGAAGACAACCACACCCTTATCGATCAAAGAGAAGTTGGACCATCAACATTCTCAAGAATCTGAAACCTTTCGACCAAAGAAAATGTGGTCATCTCTTCGAATGCACAACAATCCATCCTTAGCGGCCCAAGAGACATACAAAACTCAACGACCACACAAGGAACCACTTGAAGCCATCAAGAGAGAGAAAAACACTAAAATCACAAGATCAACAAGTTGATTGACACAATGTAACTAAAACCAATCAAGGAGTGAGGTGCATCAAGGAAAACATCATCCAAAACCTTAAAAATTGATCATCAACATAGGGGAAAACTAAACCATGATTATAGGAAGAGATAATCAACGCTTCAATCATCAAAATTATTGGAAACCTCCATCATCAAGAAAGAAAATGGAAACATGATCATGAGGAGAAAACCAGTCATTTAATATGTCCATGTAAGAACCAACATCTCCACAACCAATAAGAGTTTGGGTAAAAGAATTAGGGTTCAAGAAAAAGAGTTATTCTATACAAAATCACCAAATAATCATAAACCCTAGTTCAAGATATCATCACAATATAATTAGGAACAACATTTTAGGGATAGATTAATTGCATGCAAGATTAAGTGCAACAATAATCTAGGCATAAGTTATATAGCTCGTCTTTATTATGAAGAACAACTACAAAAGCAAGATGCTCCATAGAAAGAGAGGAAAACCCAAGCTTGATCAACACCACATCCAAGCTTGCATCACCTCAAATGAAGAAGAGCAACCTCAAGTTAAAGAAATATCAATACATAGAGCACAAACCCTAGGCCGAAAAGAAGGAAAGAAAGGAGATCTTCATTCCAACTTAGGCACTACCATGGAGAATTGTGGATACGACCAAGAAGAGAGAAAGAAGAGAGGGGTAGGGTTGTAAGAGAACACGATCAAAATAGCTTGATTACTTACCAAGGTCAAAGATCACCAAAAGATTACCAAAGAAGAGTTTCACCACAATCCTAGATCAACACATGCAAGGGTTCCACCACCACTCCAAGGTTGAGCACCTCCTTCTCCACGAAGAACACAAGGGACGAGCTCCAAGGAGAAGAGGGAACAAAAGATTCACTTGCATGCAAAGAGAGGGGTATATATACCCAAGGGTAGGAGAGAGGTGAGAGATGTTAGGTGTCATGCCACATGTGCCACTTGTCCACCATACATCATCCATGCAAGCACTAAGATCATGCATGCAACTAAATTTTTTAAAACCAAGGAAAGCCATTGACCTAATTGTCCAGGAAAACCCATCAATCAGTTGGATTCTCTACAATCAAAACACACCAAAGCCAATTGGTGACATAGCATCCAAAACCCTAGATCTTTATCAACCAAAGAGAGAGAGAAAAGGTTCTTGGACCGTAGAGAGCACACAATACACTTCACAACCTCTTTGACAATAGAGACATGCCAAGGAAAATCAAGGTGGTCTCTGAAAACCAAAAACTCAATGGTCAACATACATGGTCAATATCAAACTAGGGTATCTAAGAAAACCCTAGAAACATCAACACTCAAGATGTCACCACATTTCTCCTCATAAAACCAAGGTACTACAGAGTGCCCAAGGTCACCAATCTCTCCAACATGATGCCAAAACATGTGAGGCACAACAAGCATGTGACAAATTTCAAGATAAACCCCAAACATGGGTAAATTGTAATTAGGTCCAAAACAAGCACATATATGTGTATCTCAAACATCATCAAAACTAGACCGAACTGAAAACATAAGCATGTCACATGTCATTAAGGCTCATCACATGATTATATGAATGTTTTAAGGATCATATTATGCTAATCAAGCAAGATCAATAAGAAATCTAGGTAGTTAAATATAGTAGGCTACCAATCATACCTCTATAGAGAATCTCATCTACCTTTACACATTATTCATCCTTGTCAAAATTTGGCAGTGTTGGACATAGAAGTATCCAATGCCCTTTTGTTATCCATCCCAAAGTGCTTCAAGAGTTAGCTTATGTACATGCCTTAGTTGATGAAGTTCTTACCTTTTGTTTGGTTGATTTGAAATCCAAGGAACAATGTAAGCTCCTGCATCATGCTCATTTAAAATTCACTCTACATGAGAGAACTAAACTCCTTAAAAGATCAAGATTAGTCCCACCAAAAATGATATCATCACCATATATTTGAATGATGAAGAAATTGTTAGAAGTATGTTTTTGAAAGAGAATAAAGTCAACCTTTCACAAGACATACCCATTATAAATTAAAAAGTTTCTAAATTTATCATACCAAAATCTAGGGTCTTTTTTTAGTCCATAAAGTGCCTTCTGCAATAGATAAACATGATTAGCATGTTTGTCATGCTCAAATCCAAGAGGCTAAGCCACAAAGACTTTCTCCTCTACATCTCCATTCAAAAATGTACTTTTAACATCCATTTGATAACGGAAAAAAATTGTGATTGGCAAAGGCAAGTATCATTGTAATAAAGTCAACTCTAGCATCACGAGCATATGTTTCATAAAAAACAATACCTTCCTGGTGATTTTACCCTTGAAATACTAACCTTGCTTTGTTTCTTACCATTTTACCACTTTCAACAAGCTTGTTTCTATAAATGCACTTTATGTCAATAATTTTTCTATCGCATGGTCTTGGAACTAGAGTCCACAACTTTCTCTTTTCTAACTGTTTGAGTTGTTCTTGCATGGGTAGGATCCACTCATCATCCTCAAGAGTTTCTTTAACATTGTTTGGCTTAAGTAGTGAGATGAAGGCACTTTTGATTGTTCTTTGTTGAAGGTAGTATATGTCTTCACCCTTACAAAAGGCTTTCCTATGTTGAGTTCTTTTGGATGATCTTTGGCAAAGCAGGAGTAGAATCCTTCATTTCATTTTCTCTTGGTCTATTAGCTTGAACTATCTCTTTTCCTTTGTTTTTGATGTCTAGTTCTTTTAATCTAGGAATCACTTCATCTAGAGCATCATCATAAGAAGCATTCTTTGAAATAGAGGGGTTAGTCTCAATAAATTTAACATTAATAGATTCTTCTATTTTATACAAATCAATGATAAAAATGTTATATGTTCTACTAGTAGTGATATAGCCAATAAAGAAAGCCTTGTATTTTTTTACATTAAAACTATCAAGAAAGTCTTTGGTGTTCAAAACAAAGCATAAATAACCAAAAATATGAAAGAAGTTTATAGAAGGCTTTCTACCACATCATAACTCATAGGGGGGTTTTCTTAAGCAAAGGATATGTGAAAGTAGAGATTTGCTCAAAGAAAGCAGTGCTAACGTCTTCAGCCCCAAACTTCTTGAGAGTATCATATTGTAAGAGCATTGTCCTAGCCATTGACAACCACAAGACAATACTTGCTACCACAAAGTGTTTAAGTTCTTGTCTATAATATTATAGAAAGAGTCCATTTATTTATATACCAACCATTCCAAACCTCTGTGACCAATCAGAAAACAACATTTTGAGTTGATCTCTTCTCATATTTGTTCTCACCTTTTTTTCAGAATTTTACTCTTTTTATTTCTCTTCTCTCTCTTTTCTTAGGATTTTCAGTTGCCCTCCTTCCTTGAAAGCCATGATCCCATCACCCACCACATTTATTGGTTAAACAAAAACACAAATGAGGAACACTTAACCCACATTCACGTGAAACATATGAATTTGGAAAATAAAACAAATGCTACTTATATTCTCACTTAAAGAAGATGTCGTATTTCTCCTTTTGATTTTTTCATCAATGCATGTGATTGGAGTAACAACTAACAACCCGATATTATCTTTTAATAAGTGGTTACGCGTTCTCATATATGGACCCAATCACACATGCCAATCTTATCTTAATCTCGTTTGTCCCACTCTTTGAATTTTCCTCTTGTTTTTATTTTTTCCTTTCGGATCAATTACATGCAACGACCGTCTCCTGTCACTACACCCACAACTCTTGCTTTATCCTAACTTCCACCACCATCCATTCGTAAACGTGCCTCCCTCTTGGTCTCACCCACTCTTCCCATAATCAGCCGATAATCGATAGAGATGAGGAAGAGGATAAGGTGGATTGCCTCATTCTTGTCTCATGTACTACTTCTACACGCGTCAAGGCACGCAAAGTGCACTAACAATAGAAGGTTCTCCAACACAACATTGAAGGATCGCAGACCACCTTATGGCTTCCGGACGAGTAGTTTGGCATAAAAGAATGAAGCATACCTCAAAACGTACAATTCGATTCCAGATGCATTAGAAGCTATGTCTGTACTAAATCTTTGTGTTCAAATCCAACTTGTCGATACAATCTCAGTCCCAACTTTGGCTGAGTATGGCCTTCTCTAACCAATACCTATCTTCTATATACATGTATGTGGAAAAAACAATTATTGTTCTCATTATGTATGTGGTTACCGACTCCCAGGATGCCCAAATGCATATAGTCTTCTTCTCATGTTCAATCCAATGATAATATTCTTAAGAGACACAAAAGCATAGGTATTGTACATGTTTCTTGATTTCCCTCATAATCATGCATATCTTTTCCTCTTTGCCATGTATGTGATCATCTTATACTGTAAGATCTTCCTTAATGTGTTAATGTTACGTTTTAATCTTTTACAACATATTTTTAAGATCAATATTACTACTGAACATTCATGTTCATATTTACTTATGCAAGTGATGTTATCCTAACATTGTTTCCATTTGTCCAAAGATATCATTCTCATTACAAAATTTCAAATATTTTGTGGTTTATGGAAAAAATTATTCACCTTCTACTGGGCCCTAATGACAAAAGAGGATCAAGTTGTGTATAAAGAATGCCACGAAGCATATGAGTCAGGAGCTAGCAATGCATTTTATTGCACATTTTGGTGTTTTATCTGAGTAACGACCTTTGTGTCTACCCGTTCGGCCTTCCAAATATTGGACCTCTCCATCTTGGCACCATCTGAGCAAGTTCTTGCCAAGCAGTTTGCCAAACATTGTCAATTCTAACTGATTCAAGTTTGAGATTATGTACTTTGTCATAGAGTGGACTAAAGAAGGATATATTTGGGCTTCCTTTGATCATGCTTCAAATAAACTTCTCACAAATGAATGAATTCTTTCTATGAACTATCCCCATTTAGTGATATTGATGCCAAGCATCTTTTCAATTTGACTAACCAAATGGTATTATGTACCTGTTCGTGGTAAATTGTGATTCTATTTCAGTTGCTATTTTGTTATTTGTAATATTGATATCAATTTATAAAATAGTAAAATGCTATTGCTTTTATTGTAAAGAAATTATTATTCATGATTATGTATCTATATAATAAATTATATCACCCTAGATTCATTATACCTTTTATTTCATAAAATGATTGCAGTCCATGATTGAATCACATCACTTCTATTTTATTTGCAGTTAAGATACGTTCAGTGATGATCATATTTCACAAGCTAACTACTTTTTAAAGCATGTTAATTAATATAAAATACACATGTCAATTGACTTGTACCAAGTACTTAGGAAAACCATAAACTTGCCAATGTTTGACTGAAGTTAGGTCAAGATCTCTAATTACCTACAAGATTAATTTGAAAAATAGTTATATCTAAACATTCACTTTTAAATTTTAATAAATAATGAATTTATACATGTTTCCAAAATATATGGGTCAAATTTTTTAAACAAGCTTACTTTGACACCCGCGATAGTTGTTATTATTGTTTCTCATGACTATAAAATCCATGTAAGCTTCGATTCAGAAAGGTTAAGAGATTAATTTAACACATTTTTATTATAATAGTTATTAACATTTTTTCCTTTACAAATTTTTGATTTCAAACTTCATGATTTTCTTTAAATCATAAATAGAGCCAAAAATTGGCTTAGGTTGCAACAATTTTTGGTGTTTGGGAACCAAAAATATCATATAAAATTATGCACATACAAATAAATAATTTGTATTCTTATGGAGAAAATATATCATTGTTATGAAAATTATATTTCATTTCACATGTATGAATGCATGAAGTTTTTTCCTTTTAAATAAAGAGAAAAGAAATTAGGACCCTTGACAAATAAGGTAAATTTCAAACTTGGATCCTGACACATGATAGTTTCATATATATACTACTATAGAAAGATTGAATTGTATGGTTAATCACAAACATGTCCCTCTTCTCTTCATAAAATATTTTGACCAATTCTATCTATTGAAATGTGATTAATTCTCTCTCTCTCTCAGACACACACAAACAAACACACTCCTCTCTCTATTTTTTATAGTTGTATTTTATGTTTTATATAACTTATACAATCCATTTCAACTCAAAGAAATCCAAATATGCCATGAAATCTATAAATATTTTAAGAAATGTAACCAACTCTCTAAATATTTTCCAATCATAGTGACCAATTATATACACTTTATCTTAATATATATATTTTCCAATTGCTCCATTTTCTTTCTTTATATATATGTTCAACCAAAAAGAAGAAATGATTTCAAATTCCTTGCATTCAATGATGGCTCTCTCCCCTTTATTCAATTTGCTTTCTTTTCTCTTATTTGCATTGTCATCTCTCTCTATCCATCCTTTCATGAACCTCCCAAAGCCACAATCCTAAAAAATGAATCAACCACCCTCCCTCCTATGCATGCCTATGTCATTCTCTTATATTAGGAATGTATAACAAATTTTAAAAATCAATGTATTCATATGTCATTATATTATACTAAGAATGTATAAATAATTTTACGAAACCAAATAAAAATGGTATTCTCTTCTTGGGACTATATAATTGACACTCTTTAACTTTTTTCATATACTCAAGTAATCTAAAGCCCATTAACATGATTGGCATAAATATAAGTGTGTTGCCTTAACTCTCACTGTGACAACCTTTCAATTATCTATTTTATTTCTTTTCTCTTTTTTCTATCTTGAAAAGTCAAGTTATATCAACAAAATTGTAAAAAACTAATACAAAGACTACATTTTCTTTTCAATTATTACACATTAAAGAATTTCACTTTTCTTGAGTAACATTTATATACAATATTGAAATTTCAATTTTATAATCATATTCTAAAATTATCTAATATAGTTACAACATGTATGATGTGGGCATGTGCATTCGCACGTGTGTGCTTACTAGTAGGCACAAATATATCAATATGAAGAAGTTCAAGAGATCTCTTGGTGCTAAGGACTCCTTTGGATTTAAAGGAGGTTTTGGTTTGCTTTCCTTGTGTGCAAGGTTGGTATTCCTCATCCTTCTCAAACACCATCTTAGTATTTCCTTTGACTAGTTCATTTTGCTCAACTTCTTCAATTGATCCATATGTACATGACCAAGCCTACAGTGCCACAAAGATATATCATTATTATCAACAACTAGGAATTTACCAACAATAGGATTAAGAGAAATTAGAACAATAATATAATGATTACCAATTCTAGTTCCCTTATATATAACATTGGAAGTGAGGGAATCTAGAATCAAGCATTCAAGAGAGGTAAATAGAATAAGATAACCATTATCAGAAAGTTGACTAACACTAATTCAATTGTGATATGGTCCATCCACAAGGAAAACATTCTTTATGCATATTGAATCACACACATCACCCCCACCTATAACTTTACCTTTCTTGTTGTCCCCAAAGGTCACCGAGCCTCCTTTCTATTTTATGAAGATGTTGAAGTGGTTCTTATCACCGGTCATGTACTTAGAGGATCTACTACCAACAATCCATTTTTCTTCTTTTTCCTACATGGAAAGAAAAGGTTGTTCCCCAACTCAAACTTTGGGATCCAGTGTTAGTTTGAGGACACATTTCAAGTTTGGGTTGGTCCCCTTCTTGTAAGAATAATAAGTAGAGTAATGATCATCACACTTACAATGAACAACACCATATGTGCATTAGAGCCGGAAGATTTTTCATGGAAAATTGGAGGTTCCTTACCCTTTTTCTTCCACTAGCCCTTTTTCTTGCCCTTTTAGCCTCCATCATATCCTGAACCACTACAACCCACTTGTTTAGTAGAGTGTTCTAGTTCACTATTGAGAGATTTCTTCGCATTGAGGAATTTTTCCAAGGACGTTCTAAGCATATGGTTATCATCACTAAGACTAATAATTGTAGAGGAAAGACTAGCAAGATCATCTTGATCATGCAACAATTCAACCTCTAAACAAAGGCATTTAGTGAGATAATAATCTTTTTCAAGAGTTAAACTAGCTACTTCTTTACTAGAAAAAATAAGTCTAGATTCAAGATCATTAACTTTAGCAAGATTCTAGCATTCAGTTCTAAGCATAATAAGTTCATCGAGGTAATTTTGGTTTTCACCTTTAAGACCATTCATTTTCTTAACATAAGCACCAATCTCAATTTCAACAACATTGTATTGAAGTTCAAGATTAAGAAATTGTTCTTGCAAAGATCCCATTCTATCATTACAAATTTTCCCATTTATTTCAAGTACTTCTATTCTAGCACACAAGTCATTAATAATTTTTCCTAATCTCTTCTTTTTAGCCTGCATTTTGAATAAGAAGAACGTGAAGCATGGATAATATCAATAAGAGCGTCTTGAGAAAGTTCCTTGAAACTTACCTCACTTACCTCACATACCTCTTTACTTGTGCTAGACATGAGATCCATATGGAATTTACCTTATTTTTGTTTGACCCACTTGAAGATGACTCTTTCATGCAACATGGGCTACTTCTTTTCCTCTTCAATCCTTCTTGTCTTTTCTCTTATATTTTTCCTCCTTGTGGTATTCCTCCTTCTTCCTATGGTTGGTCTTGTGATGTTGTTTCTTGACTTTTAAGTATTCATTTTTCTAGTACCCCTTTTGACCACACTCATAGCACCTTGGAGTTGAGGAGGAGGGTTTACCATTGAAGTGCTTTCATTTTGAGTAGTGAGCTTCATGTTAACTTGAGGAATCATGAAGAGTGAGGAGATTGACCAATGACTTATTGTTGCATGAGGACTTCAACTTGATATTTGAATGCATTATCCTTCATCTTCTTATATTCTTTCTCTTCTAGCTTCTCTTCTTCTTCTTGCTTGTTAAGTCTTACTTCAAAGCTTGTAGATTTCATGTGAGCTCTTCAATAGGGAGTTAGACAAGAGACTTTGTTTCTTCAATAGTGGTCACCTTTTTTGCCACCTCTTAGGAATATAGGTAAGAATATTTGTGTTAATTTTTGCTTGATCCATAGGATGATCCAAGGAATCAAGTCCATTCACAATACCTTTAAGTCTTGAATACATTTCAGCCACTCTTTCCTTCTTTCCGATCTTGAAGTTTTCAAGAAGACCATTGAGCAAGTACACCTTGGATTCTTTGACTTGATAGGTGCCTTCATCAGTGATGCAAAGCTTGTTCAAAATCTCATAGGATGTATCCCAAGAAGGCATCCATATGAACATAGTTGGAGTGAGGGTGTAATAGATGATGCTTGTAACATACCAAAATTCATTATAAAATTCAATTATTGATATATATATATATAATATCTTTTTTAACCATTCCATTCATATTTACACTTCATTTGAATTATGTTGAAATTTGGGCACCTAACTACAATTTTTACTATTTTGTTCAAATTATTCCATTCAGACCACAATTGAAAATTTAATTCAACTAAAACTCTTAGCATTGGAATCACACACAAAAAATACAATACTTGTAATTAGATAATTACATATGCACTAGTTCAAAGAATAAATTTATTAACCACCTTAGGATCATAAATATGGGGGTTTATAATTTTAGAATTTAGTTTAATGACACCTAAAGGTGTGGTGAAAATTTCAAGGAAAACTAACATGTAACTTAGGATATTCAAAATTTCAAAATAACAAAAAATTTATTTAAATGGGCCTTTCACTCTCGGTCAAACCAGGCTTTGTTCAAAAGAGCAACAGTGAGGATGTTCTCCTTCATTTCCTGGCCGTTTCAAGAAATTCAAAGTTCCTTGAATTCACCTTTCAATCCTCTACCTCGATGGCTACATCCCCAGGCACCCAAAATCCTACAGAAGGTACTTCCATTAAAGCTCCCTAGAGCAAAGACAGAAAGCGACGAACCTGAGATCACTACATTCCGATGCCCAAAATCTTATGGCAGAGCTTCACCTTGCTATGAAAACCCTAGATCCACCATTCAACTCGTATATATATCCCCATCAATCTTGATGCCAAGATACACAACCCCAAACCCCTTGTTGCATCTCCACCTCCCTCAATCTGTCACTGCCCTCACCTCCAAAACCACCGCCAGCCCCTGCAATGGCGGCGACATATCTCGTTTACCCTAAACTGTCGGTCGTCCTCCTGGGCCACACACTCTCTGTTCTCTTTCTCGCTGGCGCTAGTAGCACTCGCCCTGGTGCACACCAACGAGCCTCCACCATGGTGTCTCCTTCCCCACCCTCTCCTCTCTGACCTACTTTCAGGTTCTACCATCAACGGCCATAGACCATCGTACTCCCTCAACCTACTGCGCCACTAGAGAGTCACCCTACGCCACGAAACATACCTGTTCCACCCTCCACAAGAGTACCACCAACCCTGGTTCCTACGGTGGTTGTAAGATGACCTTGCTTCTACCATTAGGGAGCTTCACGACTCCTACTGCATCTAAGATCTACACAGACACCCCTCCACTGCCTTCTTTTCCTCTAGTCTGTTGTGCCGACGACTAGTGTTGAACCTTGCCAACCACTACTAACTCCTCGACGTTGTCACTACCACCACGATGAATACAAGTAGGAAAGCCAAATGCATGGTCGTGCAACTAAGCCACGATAACATCCAAAGAATCATACACATCAAAAGGTATACACACCACGATGACTTCTATTTATGTTCTATTATGTACATAAAATCAATCACAGTCTACCATAAAAAGGCAAGGTCAATAAATCCATACTATGATATATAAATCAAATTACAAACGATGAAACACCCTAACTACCTAAAAGCCTTGCCTAAGCACATCAATATCACCTATGTAATATGTCTATTATGAACTCTAGGAGCTATAATGAAGCCTACAAAATAAAGAGAAAATCAGGAAGTATCCTCAATAACTATAGTCCAGTATTTAAGACTAAATTCTTATAATATTAAGTCATATTTCCTTATTTATTAGTTTAATTATATTATTCGACCATTAAGGACCAACATGAAGGAATAAGTATATTAAGGAATAAATGTTGGAATTGAAAGGCATACACTTGATGACCTGATTATAATCCTATTATATATATATATCTAAGGATATTAAGGGACATATGTGGGAAAAAAATCAAATTCAATAGATTTAAGATAATAGTTATAATACAAATTTTGCAACCTATGAAGGTGTAGAAAACTAATTTATAGATATGGTTTCATAGTACAAATATATATATATATATATATATATATGTATATATATGTGTATATATATATATATATATATATATGCATGTGGTCAATACTATTTGTATTCCCTAATGGGTATGTAACATATGAATACCTAAATCATGTACAGATTGAACATGGATATTGATTAGAATATCATATGTTACTATATGTATAAATATGGATACCATATTAATGACTCACACGAGATGTTACAACAACCAAAAGCAATCATTCAAGGAAATACTCCTTAAGGGTAAAATGGTCATTTCACCTAATAGGAAAATAGAAAGTGATTCCATGCCAAGAAACGTAAAATAACTCTAATACTTCCTCTCTTTCTAGATTCTTGAGGAAATTGCATTGTTGATCTTTGTGTGGAACTTGATTGGAAGTTCTCAGTTTTGAGTAGGTTATCGATTATTTATTGAAATATTTATTTCTGTCTTGGATTTCATCTACATATCTCTGAAAAAGTGGCGAACCATTTTATTAGCCTTTTCCTTAATTTTGAAGTTCACCACAACTACATTTGAAACTTGAACATTATAGAGAAATTGAAATGTTGTAGATTCAGACATTGGCACAAAAAAACTCAAAATATAGGCTAAAGAGCTTTGGCTCACTAGATCTGGTGGGTTACGAACCCCAACACTGCGTAGTGGATAATGGACAACTAAAGGTCCCCTAGTACTGGTTACCCCCATAGGTGAAGTGTCGTTCTCTCAAAGAGGGGAGAACACTAGGCACCTAGCCACTGGCGAAGACAAAATATTAGATTTATTGTGCCAATAGATAAATCATTTCATTTTTAATAATTTGATATGTTTATATTTGTTTAAGAAATCTTGTTGTTGATTCTAATTAACACTCTTCATTATTGTACCCCTTTTGTAATTATCATAGTAGCTAGTTCATTTTTTTTGCTATTATCATAGTTCACCAAGAAATCTTACTCAAATTTGATCTATAACTCTTTATTTTTTTAATAGTTCAATAATTGAATTAGTACTAGCCTAGCTGACCCTATTTTCTTCCCTTTATGGGGTCCATGTGTTGTTTCTTTCCCTCTGGGAAATTCATGGACAGAAGGACCACCTCACATTGAAGATTCCACTGCTGAGATTGGAGACTAAATGGCAAAGGAGCATAAGGCTAGGTGTCCTTCGTGATCCTTTTTTCTTTAGTACTTTTTACATTGTTCCTTTGTGATCCTCTTTTCTTTAGTAATTTTTTCATTGTAGTCCCTAGAGGACAAAACTCTTTATCTCATGCATTTGCTGAGAGAACAATAGTTATGTTTTCATTTTGTTGATGTTCAAGCTACATTGTTATCATACATGGATGCATGGTGTAAAACTATGTCATCACATGAAATGGTATCAGAGCCATCAACAATCGGCATCTACCTTTGCTCCAAATTAGGTTTTAATATAGTTTCCCTTATTAACACTTAACTTTCCTCATTTCTAGGAGAGGTAACCTATTTGACTTCGAGAAATCTGAACCTGAGATGCCAAATTTTAATAGTGAAGGGTACTATACCCCCTCCCCACCTCGATCAAAGAGGAAAAGCAAGAATCATACCCCCTCAATAGAGAAGATAAGAAAGCATCATACTTTCTCAGAAAAGAGAGGAAAGCAACATATCCCCTCATCTGAGATGAAAAGAAAATCCTCTTCTTACAACAGAAAGTTGTACTACATCCCCTCATCAAAGAGAGATCAAACTTCCCATCGCGAAGGACCCCCTTCACCCCCAAAGGTCGATGCAGCTGCCCAACTGGCCCAACTTCAATCAATCTTGGGGACATCCATGGAAGGGTTCGTTCACAGAAGTAGAGGGTTCAAGGAACCTACGCTCGCTGATTTTCTGAAGATGAAACCTTCTAAGTTCAAAGGGGAAAGTGAATGAGACATAGTGGAGAAAGATGAGGATTGGGTTTTGACCACTCTGGATATATTGGAAAGTATGAGTTTCCCATTACACTTATGGGTCAAGTATGTTTCCTTCATGTTGAAAGGAGTGCCAAAAGTCTGGTGGAAAAATCTGTCTAGTACCCTCCCTAGAGGTACAACATCATTGGAATGGGAAGAATTCCTCAAGCTCTTTCATTGCCAATATGTCCCCCAATTTGTGCTCATCCAGAAAGAAATGGAATTCAATTCCATTTGCCAAGGGAATGACTATGTAGATGAATTCCTTCATCGTTTCACCCTCCTAGAAAGGTATGCAACTGGTATTACTGAGCAAAGAAGGATCCAAGTTTTCATGAAGGGACTCAACAAAAGTCTGAGCGACAGCTTGGCCCCTCAGTTCCCTCTGACATTTGATCAGTTGGTTACTAAAGCACAATATACTGAGATGCACCTGCAAGACTCGGGTCATTCTGCACCCCTGAAAAGTAATAGCAATAGTAATGGGAACAATCAACACCGTAGCAACAACAACTACTACAACCCCAATTTTGCATGTGTTTTCATAATTGAAATGTGTTGATTTTATGAATTTGGACTTAACTGAAAGGTTGCATGCTTTGCTTCAAAGAAGGGATTTCTTTGCAAAATCTCCCCTTTTGATAGGAATTTTGTGATTTCTATTATTAGATAAATCCATTAATGGATATAAAAGAGAGGAAAGGAGGAAAAGTCCAAATAATAGAAAAAGGATACAAGATAATGAATATTAGGCAAAATAATTATGAGAAATACATAGAAATCTCTAGAAAGTGGCATTAATGGCCACAATTGAGTAAATTTTTTTTATATGTAATTTCTAATGGAAGAAATAAAAAAATAAGGAGTATATTCTTTATTAAGATTATTCTTTGTATTTCCATAATAGTAGATGATTCCAATTATGAAATAAATAAGATATCTTGAAGTACTTTCGGAAAGGCAATGAATATTGTGAGTTTTGTCAATTTCCATGAGAAAGGGGTGGAAGTTTCCTAAAGCATCGTGAGTTTTCTTTGTACATGCATATCATTGTTGTCAAAGAAGGAATATAATAATAGCATATTTTCCTTTTCCTCCCTTCTAGGGATGCATGAACCCCGGGTCCCCTACCTATATTAGGGGAGGCATCTTCACGGTGTGCCAAACCCTAGGGATTTAGGAGAAACCTTCCAGCAGCAGAATTCTGCCGCCATAGCAGTTGGTGCCTGCTCCTACAGGTCGAACCCGCATCTTCCGCAACTAGGTTCATGGTCCTACCTAATGCGTGTTGAAGGGGGGGGGGAGCAATGAGGAGTAGCATGCTGCCTTGGCGCCCTCGGCATTGCAACTGCAATGTCGGGCGTGCTGGATCCAGGTGCAGTGCCGTCAGCGCATGTGTGGGTGGGGGACCTAGATGCTGCAAGCTGACGATGGAGGGGTATCGTTCTGATGGTGGTGCCAACCTCTAGGAGAGGGTGGTGCTCGAGCAATGCTGGAAGAGTGTGAAACACGGAGTGCAGAACGGGAGCGAGGCTGTGGATTGCTGCAGAAACACGAGTTGCAGATAGCCATGCCAACTAGGGTAGGCCTGCGAAGGAGATGTTGGGCCGGTCCGAGGAAGTTCCTCACCTAGCTGAAGCGATCCTACCGGACTTGAGTGCTTGTGGAGAAGCCACCCCGTCGGGGGACAGCGGCGTGCGTCCCTGTGTGCGAGAAAGGGAATCGGGTGACACCCTACGTGAGGTGCAATGAGAATTAGAGTCAAATGACTCTAATGCTCCTCTGCCTACGTGCAAGACACAAGGGTGGAGGAGTCTTTTCTGCTCAAATCAAGAAATCATATGAGGTAAATTTACTTGCTGACGTGGCGTCCTATTATTGGTCCAGATTCAGTTATGATAAATTAATCATAGAAAAAGATCTATAACTCGGATTGGTATGAATAATATATGAATCTTTCTCAGAACAACGAGGGGAATCCAATAAAAATATATTTAGAAGCTAATTCCCCTTGTTATTTGAAAAGTAGTGTAAGTTATCAACTTTAATGAATTAAAGATTAAGAAACCCTATTTTGAGATGATTAATGTGTTTAGAAGGGATTAATGGATGATAAAAGTTGATATTAACATGTTACTTGTAAAAAGGTACAATAAAATAAAAAAGGATGAACTTTGCACATAATTAGTTTAATTTAGAGTTTTCTGTGCATAAATATGCTTTAATGGTCTTGGAAACCTTAACATTAGTAAATGTGACTCGTAATGGTTTTAATTATTCAAAATTGTGAATAAAGTTGAGATATGATAATTCCAAGATATTTCAAGTATAAAGGTTCCTAATTGTGGATAAATACCCTTAATGTAGTAATTAGGGTCTTTTCATGAATAAAAGGTGGAATTGATGGCAAAATGAGTTCATATTATAATTAGACCTTAATGAACTTTGAATTGATGATAGGTGCGTATAATGATCTTGTCATGGATTAAAAGGATAAAAATAATAGCTTTAATGTAAAAGAAGCTTAATGAAATTAATTGATGATTAATGTGCCTGTAATATGAAAATAGAGTTATATGTTGTTAAGATAACCTTAATATTGAAGAATAGATGACATAATCAGGGTTTATGAGTAATGGCATAAAATTAGGGTTTAATATGGTAAAAGATGAAGGGAAACCCTAATTGCAAAATGAAACCCTAAAATGGATACAAAAACCCTAGAGAGTGAATCCAAGTTAATAAAGTAGATTCTTGATAAAGTGTGTAATAAATAGAGTACATATTCTTTTCATGAATTATGTGATTATTGAATTGCTTGCTTGGATTGCGTTCTTGGTTGGATTTTCTTAATGCTTGTGAAATCATCAAATCAGGTATGTGGTTACACTTATGAATAATCGCTTTAGTTTCATGGTGATTTCTGAATGATTTTATCGGTTTCTTGAAAATAAATGTTGGATGCTTGTATTTCATGCAACTATAGAGTGACTATGACTATCACTATGAATATACATGTATAACTGGCTAGATCCGGGTCCACCTCTGTTGCTTTGAAAAGGCTAAAAAAATGGGTAATCCTAGAGCAAGGTCTAGGTTACCGTGAGTTAGAAATTGGGCTACCTACGTGTACTACCATGAGACTCTTTAGCATGCCATGAGTGAAGGAGTGGGGTACTTACGGGTAGTGCCATGTGACTCAACCCTAGAAACTGGTTCACCTATGGGTGGGACCATGAGGGGTTTAATGGGGATCTACAATAAGGAAGGTAGTATCCATGTCCACTACAGGGATAACACAGAGGATAGGGTACTCAGGGATCGTGGAGTTATATTTAAAATGTAATCTTGGTTGTTAAATGATTAATTGAATGATTACATTGTTATCATAGTTGCACATTTATTATTTCCCCCACATACCATCTTCAGCTGACCGACGTTTTGTTTGTCGGTGCTTTAGGTACAAGCCAAAAGGACAAACAGTAAATCGTCATATTGTGAAATACATGAAGTAAAATACAAGGATGATTAGTTAGAATAAAATCCATAAGTGGATAGAAGTTTAGAGATCCAAGTTTTCAAAAAGGTATGCAAAACTTTATTTTCTTACAGTTTTCCCGTTTAGTCTGTTAAAATTTGATAATTATTCTTGGTTAATTGCCGAACCTTTGATCCGGAAGTTATGGGTGCGGCTTCGACCTCTCGGTCTCCCTTAATTGGGGGTTATCGGGAGGTGGGGTCGTAACAACAACCATGGAGGAAATCAACAACCTCATAATGAAAACAATAATAAAACTCCTTCCTCCAACCCAGATCCTTATTACAACTGTGGGAAGAGGCATCGTGGAGAATGCTACCATCCTTCACCTCTTTGTTTCAACTGCTTCAAGCCAGGCCACCGCAATGCAAATTGCCCTGAGCCTCGAAGAAACAATAACACTCCTTGTACCGATGCTCAAGATACTGCATGTCAAGGAAGAAACAACAACAATAAGTCTGCTACTGCCGAAATACCTACGAAGCACCGCCAAGGAAAGTTGTATGCCATGAGGGTTGACAAAGATCAAAACAACGATGAATTCATTGAAGGAATGTTGACCAGCCTATTATTTATTAACTTACAAGTAACTGCTTGAAATCTAGAAATTATCAGTACAACCTTTAATGTGATTGTTAGAAACCCTAGACGTTGTGTAGAGACCAACTGCCACAATTTATAAGACGCATATATCGTAGAGTAGGAAGGACCTTCTAATAAAGCTATTTCCTTGACATAACCTTTTATCTTTCCTCTATGAGTGGGATGTGATTAGAGCCTACATGCTACCTTGCCTCCTTGCCCAGGTCAAGCCTTCAGAATATAGATAAATTGAACAAAGTGCTTACCCATATATGTCAAATAGTCCTGGATTTTGGGATGAAATCCCCTTTTAGGGGAGTTGAGTTGTAACATAGCGAAATTCGATATAAAATTTAATTATTGATATATATAAAAAATATTTTTTTTTACCTCTCCGTTCATATTTACACTTCATTTGAATTATGTTGAAATCTAGACACCTAACTACAATTTTTCCTATTTTGATCAAATTATTCCATTCAGACCACAACTAAAAACTTAATTCAACTCAAACTCTTAGCATTGGAATCACACACAAAAAATACAATACTTGTAATTGGATAATTACATATGTACTAGTTCAAAGAATAAATTTATTGACCACCTCGGGATCATAAATATGGGGGTTTATAATTTTAGAATTTAGTTTAATGACACCTAAAGGTGTGGTGAAAATTTCAAGGAAAATTGACATGTAACTTAGGATATTCAAAATTTCAAAATAATGAAAATTTTATTTAAATGTGCCTTTTACTCCCGATCAAACCAGGCTTTGACCCGGGTGCCGCTTCCTCATGCTAAAGTAGTGTCGCGGCTACTTTGTTCGGAGGAGCAATGGCGAGGATGTTCTCCCTCATTTCCTATCCATTTCAAGCAATTCAAAGTGCCTTGAATTTGCCTTTCAATCCTCTAACCCAATGGCTACGTCCCTAGCCGCCCAAAATGCTACTGAAGGTACTACCATTAAAGCTCCCTAAAGCAAAAACAAAAATCGACAGACCTTAGATCGCTACATTGCGCTGCCCAGAATCTTTTGGCAGAGCTTCACCTTACTATGAAAACCCTAGATCCACCATTCAACTAGTATATATATCCCCATCAATCTCGATGCCAAGATACACAACCCCAAACACCTCATTGCATCACCACCTCCCTCAATATGCCATTGTGCTTGCCTCTGACACCACCACAACCCCCTACATTTGTGGAGACATATCTCTTCCACCCTGAATCGTTGGCTGTCCTCCTGGGACACAAACTCTCTGTTCTCCTTCTCTCTGGTGGCAGTAGCACTCACCCTGGTGCACCCCGACGAGGCTCCACCATGGCGTCTCCTTCCCTTCCCTCTCCTCTCTGACCTTCTTTCAAGTTCTTCCATCAACAGCCACTGACCATCGTACTCCCTCAACCTGATGTGTTGCAAGAGCCTCACCCGATGCCAAGACACATACCTGCGCCACCCTCCGTAAGATTACCACCAACCCTGGTTCCTATGGTGGTCATAAGATGACCTTGCTACTACTGAAAGGGAGCTTCACGACTCCTACTGCATCTAAGATCTACATAGACACCCCTCCACCTCCTTCTTTTCCTCTAGTCTATTGTGTCGACGACCAGCGTTGAACCTCACCAGCCACCACTAACTCCTCAACGTTGTCACTACCACCACAACGAATACCAGTAGGAAAGCCAACTGCATGGCCATGCAACCAAGCTGAGATCACAGCCAAAGCATCACACACATCAAAAGGTTTATACACCATGACGACTCCTTATTATGTTCTATTCTATACATAAAACCAATCACGATCAACCATACAAAGGTAAGTTCAACAAATCCATACTATGATATATAAATCAAATTACAAACGATGAAACACCCTAACCACCTAAAAGCCTTGCCTCAGCACATTAATAACACCTATGTAATATGTCTATTATGAACTCTAGGAGCTATAATGAAGACAACAAAATAAAGAAAAAATCAGGAAGTATTCTAAATAACTATAGTCCAGTATTTAAGACTAAATTCTTATAATATTAAGTCATCTTTCCTTATTTATTAGTTTAATTATATTATACGACCATTAAGGACCAACATGAAGGAATATGTATATTAAGGAATAAATGTGGGAACCGAAGGGCATACACTTGATGACCTTATTATAATCCTACCTTATATATATCTAAGGATATTAAGGGACATATGTGGGGGAAAAATTCAAATTCAATAGATTTAATATAATAGTTACAATACAAATTTTGCAACCTATAAAGGTGTAGAAAACTAATTTCTAGATATGGTTTCATAGTACATATATATATATATAGATATATATGCACGTGATCAATACTATATGTATTCCGTAATGGGTATGTAACATACAAATACATAAATCATGTACATAGTAAACATGGATAATGATTAGAATATCATATGTGACTATATGTATAAATACGGGTACCATACTAATGACTCACATGAGATGTTACAACAACCAAAATCAATCATTCAAGGTAATACTCCTTAAGGGTAAAATGGTCATTTCACCTAATAAGAAACTAGAAAGTGATTCCAAGCCAAGAAACATCAAATAACTCTAATACCTCCTCTCTTTCTAGATTCTTGATGAAATTGTATTGTTGATCTTTGTGTGCAACTTGATTGGAAGTTCTCGATTTCAAATAGTTACTTAATTCTCAATTATTTATTGAACTATTTATTTCCCTCTTGGATTTCATCTACATAACTCTGAAAAAGTGGTGAACCATTTTATTAGCCTTTTCCTTTTTGTTGAAATTCACCATGAGTACATTTGAAAGTTGAACATTATAGAGAAATCGAAATGTTGTAGATTTAGACATTGGCACAAAAAAACTCGGAATAATGGCTAAAGAGATTTGGCACACTAGATGTGGTGGGTTATGACCCCCAACCCTACGTAGTAGATAATGGACAACTAGAGGTCCCCCAGTACTGGTTACCCCCACAGGTGAAGTGTCGTTCTCTCATAGAGGGGAGAACACTAGGCACCTAGCCACTGACAAAGACAAAATATTAGATTGATTGTGCCAATAGATAAATCATTTCATTTTGAGTAATTTGATATGTTGATATTTGTTTGAAAAATCTCATTGTTGATTCTAATTAACACTCTGCATTATTGTACCCCTTTTGAAATTATCATGGTAGCTAGTTCATGTTTTTTGCTATTGTCATAGTCCACCAAGAAATCTTACCCAAATTTGATCTATAACTCTTTATTTTTTTTAATAGCTCAATAATTGAATTAGTACAAGCCTAGCTGACCCTATTTTCTTCCCTTTATGGGGTCCATGCGTTGTTTCTTTCCCTCTGGGAAATTCATGGACAGAAGGACCACCTCACGTTGAAGATTTTGCTGTTGAGATTTGAGACTAAAAGGTGAAGGAGCATAAGGCTAGGTGTCCTTTGTGATCCTCTTTTCTTTAGTACTTTTTGCATTGTAGTCCCTGGAGGACAAAATTCTTTATCTCATGTATTTGTCGAGAGAACAATAGTTATGTTTTCATTTTGTTGATGTTCAAGCTACTTTGTTATCATACATGGATGTATGGTGTAAAACTATGTCGTCACAATGCTAATGGCTTTAGCATTGAGTTGATCTTTCTTCAAGGTAGCCTCATCCCAAATAGAAAATTCTCCCTCTGTATATTTATATGGAAATCTAAAAACCTTTAACATGTCTTCGCTCATGCCTTGTATGTAGAATCGCATTCTCCTCTCCTAATATAAGAAGTTTGTGCCATCAAAGATAGGTAGATGCATGGAGAAACCACCCTCCATGTTGAGAGATCCCAACAAATGTTTGCCCATATTCTCTAGTCGTTGGAGTACTGAGTTGGAGAAATCAAAGAGGGGGTGAATAGAAATAAAAACACTTACACAAAACATATTAGACCTTCAAGATATTTTCTAAAAGATATTTCTATATTGAAAATAAAGGGAGAGAGATATTGAGAAAACATCGAAGAGGCTATACATATAGTGATATCAAAATCCAAACTAGGAGATGTACATCCACTACCCAGAGGCATAAATCTTTAGGATTTGTAACCTTGTCTCACTCTATATATTAAACTCTATTAGTTACAACAATTTAACCACCCTTTTCAAAGACAATGGATAACTAGCCTTCCCATTAAGGACAAGTGAGCCAACAACCTTACAAAGTACTTACATATTCATGACCAAGATTCTTCATCCTTACCACAGACTTACCCACTCCATCGAGTCTTCATCCTTCAGGATTTACCGACACTTGAGTTAGACCTTAAGACTTTAATCAACCCTTCCTTCTTCAAGGAAGAACCTTCAACTCACAAACTTGTTAGAGAGGTATAGGGAGAAAGAAGTGGAGAGCTTTATAAGATGTACATTGGAGCAACTCACATACAATAAACCTATCTCACTTTGATTGAATGTAGAGTAGTAATCAGCTTGATGGGGATTTAGGAGCTATTGTAGGAAAACACAATCAACTATATTAAGGTAGAATAGAAGGCAAAATTGGATTAAAGTCCATGGGCCACCATTTATAGTTGATGTTGCCTAATATCCAGTAGAAGAACTTAGGATCAAATTCTAATTGTTTTTGGTGTTGTGACAGATATAGTTTTGAGTTTTGGAACACTAGTTAGAAATATGTTTGTGCACTTTTCCATATAGTGTTGTCAGCTAAGTAATCTTTTGGTTAACTCGACTAGCAATACTATATGACAAAATAATTTTAGTTTTCAGTCGAGTTTATCTAAGATGAAACTCGATCGATGATTGTAAGTTGTTTTACAAGTGTATCGAGTTGTCACCAGGACAAACTTGGTCAACCCTGGGTATTAACAGAACTAAACTGGTTGTTGGTTCAGTTGCCTCCAGGACAAACTCAGTCAACAATCAAGTTTGTGATCACTTTTAATTAATTCCCACAAAGTTCTTAAATGTTCAAATTCAAGTGCTCTAAATTTCCACTAAACTTAGTTGCAAGTCATGTCATTACTACAAATGATTTACAATATGATTCTAATTGATTTACTATTTTTGTCACAAAAGTGTATTTGAATTGATTTTGACTTTCTTTTTAGCAAGCTAGGGTTTGTTAGAAATCATCCTCTTCATGATGTACCTAATCCCTAAAATTTATCTCAAATAGACATATTAGATACACATCAATGGAATGGTTAAGTCATCATAAAAATTTGGACAATGTATAACTGTTAGGTCAACAAAATCAACATCAATTTGTTGCTTACAACTCTATCATTTTCTTATGCGAGTAGAACTGTGCTAGTGCCACCAACAAGGGCATTAGTGGCACCAATTTGCTTCTCAGAGTTTCTTGACCCCTTTTGCACTCTAGGTCAGTACCTCCGACTGGGGTGTCAGTGATGCCATGTGTGGGCTCTCGGTAGTACTAAGAGTTGTCACCAACATCAAGTCTGCTCAGGGATGTTATTGTCCATTTGAAGGTTAAAGTTGGTGGTATGGACATGTCATTGGTGGCACTAAGTTTGCTCATAAATAGCCAACTTGGATGAAATTTCACAAGCAATTGTTTGGTGGTGTTTTTGTATGTAATCGTAACACTAAATAGAGATATTGATGAACAATGTACTACATGCTACTTTAATACAAAATGACTGCAAACATCCATATATAGACATTTGCAGACACATACATTGATGTATATATATTATATAACTATATGTATTTATAAATATATACATATATATATATTAATATATATTAATACATATAAGAGTAACCTTCATATAAAATAACTCAAAATAGCCTATAAAATAATGATAAAAATGTTTGCATCAACCATCCACCCTATGCCTTTAGTTCTTGTAGTAACACCTCATTATGACATTCAATGGGAAATAGTGTTTTGGATATAGACTCTACCCAGGGGGATAGTGGAAGTTAATCAATACATTGTTCTTAACTTAGACATGGTATATGAGTTCTAGAAAAGTCTCCTCGAAAATAAAAAATAGTCGTTAGTGGGGGAGAAAAAGCAAAAATATAAAGATGGCTAGAATCCATACTAATCAAGTCCTTTAGCTAGTTGGCATTTTAGATATAAAGATGGGACCCTTGGGAGCCTCATTGGGAATCTTCATGACATGATATAGTGAGTTGGACCCTCAGCACTACCATTGAGATCAAACCTACATATATTCCTAGAGTGAGTCAGATATATTATAAAGAGAACCATCCCTACCTTATATGTCTTATGTGATTCTCATTTGATATGTCTCACTTTAACCCATTCTTGAATATTTCTTCTAAACCTTGGAAAAGAGATATTGAATGGTATAGACCACTTATTAGAGGAAGATATCCATTGGCAAGAAAATGTTTCTTGGTGTGGATGAGTTCAAAGGCAGGTGGCATGCAACAAGTGAAGCTATCTTATGGTGATTTTAGTAATTCCTCAGTGAAGAAAGGAACAGAAGGGCTTTCTTATATGCTGCTAAAGATCGGGAAAGCTGCAGGGGAAATATTTCTACAGATCTGAATACTTTGGAAAGATAGATACTTTTTTAGTTGTTTTATGTAGCTTTTGCTTTGGTTCTGTTTTGACCAAGCTATAGTTTTTGTTTTCCCTTTCCTTTCTGTTCTCTCTTTTGTTCTGTATCATAGACTCTTTTACCAAAAATCAATAAAAAGGGGCACACGCTTGCAGAGCAAAAAAAAAGAAAGGAAGAACATAACCCTTGGTAAGGGTATGCAATTCATTATTATCTCCTTATCACTGATAAGGAATCTAGTTACTTTTTAATACAAAAAGAGAGGTTTCTTGTTAAAAAACCATGTTCTAAAATATAAGTGATACTCAAAGTTTGAAAATCTTAGTGGTTGACCTCCTAGGTATTTGAGCCACGACCTTTGAGCCATAACCACTATAAATATTTGTGTTTGTTTTTGGCTTGTTCATTCTCTCTCCCTTTCTAGTTTTCCTTCCAGACTTTACTTATTGAACTTAATATGTGTTATAATTTGAAGGTTAGAAAAGTTTTGATTGTGTTTAAATAGCTCAATTAACCCCCCATGGAGCCGTTAGACCCCCCATATGTATGCTGGAACATGATGCACATCTCTATGAATTAAATATAATCAAATTTGATCAACTTTCCCTGACAAAGCTACTATTTGAAATGTATGAAAGACAATGTGACGTGCTTTTGTTTGTAGCATGTAATTTTGTTTTGTGATCAGAATCCCAAATTATTGAATGTTTGGATGATGTTGAGAAAAATGATTGGCAATACGTGACAAAACACATAATCAAGTTGCAAAGTGAATAAGAAAATAAGGAAATGAGCCTGAGATATATGTGGTTTAATTGTTGTGACCTATTCCACGACATAATATGGAAGAAATTCTATTACATGACGGGAGCATAAGGGGGGGGTCTCATAAAGAGAAGTAAGCATAAGGGAATACATCAAAAAGAGAATTTGTTGTAATGTAACTTCCTTTACATTGAATAAATAATATACAATGTTGTTATCACCCCTTAGTTAACCCTAGAGAGGGTTCGTATAAAAGAGATGCACACTCATACAAATAACCATGAATTTTACCACACAAACTTGTGTTGATTTAGCTAAGATCCTTTTAATTTTGTAAACAAGTTCACGCAATGAAATGATTCCAATATTCAAGGCACATCATTTGTGAACTGAGGGCCTCTGGTCTAACACAATCTAAATTCTTATAGATTCAAGACCCATATAGACTAAGCCACTCTCCCCAAAAAATAATTATTGGAAAACCACTATAGGGAGGTGAATAGGGTTTTATAATGATTTTAAATAAAATAATTCAATTCAAATAATTAACCACAAAAGATTAGATAAGGGGACACAGGGTTTAGAGTGGTTCCACCCTTAGCAAATACTAAGAGAGTCAGTCCACTACCCAATTGTTTCTTGACATAATGTGTAGTTGCAAGACTTTACATTGGTTGTTGATGCAAATATGTGAAAGTTATATCAAGAAAGCTGCTGCCAGCTAACTCTGAATTTGTTTCTGGCTCCTTTTAGTATGGAAATTGGAAGATTATATATATTTACTAAGCTTTACGGGAAACAATGGAACAGAAGCCTCTCGTTTAAAATAAAGAAATCATGATAACATGTGGGTTTATCAATTTTCCAAACCATTTCAGTGAAACCAATGGGGCATGAGAAGTTACAGAAGGTAGCATCTACTTATAGTGATTATAATAGAACCAGTTCAAAACGGACAGCGACGCTCCAATTTGTTATCTTATATATCTGTAGTTGTCTTCTTTGTAATCTTATTATATCCCTGTGGCTACCAAATCTTACATAAACTGAGTAATGTGTAGTAATGATGAAAACTGGAAAGATTGATAATAGCCTCACTACGGAAAGAGTCTAAAACCTTGAATTTTTCAATCCCGAGAAATTATTCGACCAATGACGCATACATGCCCCTTTAAATTGAATGTATATCTTCTCTCGGATAATTGCATCACCTTTAGATTGTATCTTTCCGCCCGGTCTCATCCGGTGGATTGATTGGTATTATATAGTTAATGGCAGCACGTTTCTTAGTTTTCAGTTTGGCGTTTTCTTGAAGACTTGAACTATAATAGAATCGATTAAGATTAGTTAGGTAGAGATATTTTGCTTGACACATGCGATATAGGAAATGTATTTCACGCGTATATCTATAACTCAGTCCATGAAACTACATCTGGTAAATTCGTTGTGTAACTGCGCATAAGAGTAGACTCTGTCATGTCCTTGTTGTTATGCTGTAATTTTACATTTTAGTAGATCCCACTCGCATGAACACCGAGAGCTTGGTCATTCTTGTCAATCGATTTCGTGCTGACGTACTTTACGTACATGCTACATAACTTACATTGTCTTATTGGCAGTGGGCCGCATAAACTGATACCATGAATTTTTCAGAAACTATTGAGTAAAACCAGGCGGAATTACCAACGACTAATTACTGGCAGTGGGCCAATAGGACTTTGTTAGGTCCCATTGTCAAAGGACTTTGTTCAATCCAATTCTGTGGATCAGCAGGTACTGCGTATCTTGATGGTGTCACATTTTCTCCTGCTTTCAATAAAGTCCTCACATAGTCAGAGCCTGGGGCTTTGCCTATGAGACGTGAAAGTAGCAATTCAATTGAATAACCTAGCACTAAGTTTTAACGCCACCCTCAAGTTACATCACTTTTTCAACATGAGTATGTAACAGTGGTGATCGACAATGGTAGCAATATCTGTAGGTCCCGTGAATATTAGTAATGTTTGGACTACATTGGGAATTTCTAATTATATTGTCATTTTGTTCACTTCTGCTTAGTCCTTACTCCTTAACATACGCATCTGTTCCGTGTCTGAGAAGGCATGGACAAAAGAACGTGTATCTGATGGAATACGAGTTTGCATTGTTGTCTGAATATGAGCTGCTGCCTCATGTTGTCGTGCGCTAGATTATAAACCAATCAAAAATGTTAGATGCTAACAAGTGTACGAGGCCAGTTGTAGTAAAGTTGGGTCGTTTTATCGGAAAAAACCGTAAAATATAGACGATTCTGTATGAAATACTTCGATCTAAAGATAAAATCGATTTGGAGCTAAAACTATGACTAAACCTACACTACGAAAAGGAGTAAAAGCTAAACTAGATTGACTGATACGAACCATGTAGTAGATGATGACGATGTGGAAATAAAGCTTCAAGATCGGAGCCTTATGCATCCCGGTCTGTCCTCCGCTTCACATGCAATAAACACAAATACATAAGTCGAATTTTAGTGAATCAGTTGTCAAGATTATCCTTACTCAATTCTCTAGTGAGAGTCCGACTGAAGGACAGGTTGATTTATTTGGTGGACATCGTCTCTCTCGGAGCTAAATGTTTGTACCTAAGTGTTATTGCGAGACAATCAAAAGTTATAATGTTGAGCCTTCTATTACGGGGTCAAAAGGGATCATCTATCAACCAGAGTTTAGCGATAGAATATATCTATTGCTACTTGCCTAAAGAGATGTTTGATAAAGAAATACAGTTGGAAGGACAAATTAGTCAAAAATTGTGTTCAAAAGTTACAGGTAAACAAAAAAAATCTAGAAATAAGAATATTATCACAATCTAGAGATAGAAGGTATCCATTCTGAGTCGAGTCCGAGATTGAGATCTTTTGTTGTATGAGTAACATTCAGACTACTGGATGAAGGGTATAATAGTATGTCAGATTATTCCTTTGCCCTAAAAAAATTATGTAACCAATAAATACAACAATTTATAGACAACTCAATCAAGATAATAACTCGATTAATTATTAATTGTCTCCCTCTAACTTGAAGTTTGTCACTATTACAGTTATAAGAGTTTCCCTTCTTAGGTATGTGTATATTGACATCTAAGATGTAATAAATAATTCGTATACAATTTTGAAAAGAGAATGTTGGATAATAAAAATTATATATGTTTAAAAAAAGTGTATGCAAGTAAACACTCATATATGTATTTCTAAGTTGATAGACAAACTACTGAAGTATGTAAACAAATTACTGAAGTATGCCGACAAACTGTTGAATCATGGAGTCTGATAAGATGACCACAAACCTTTGGAACTTGGATAAATATGAAAAGATATAGTGGAATTAATTAAGAAAACAAAAAAAGAAGCACTTGTAGGTTTTGAAGCACTGACTCAATATCGTCAACTAAGAAAAGAAGCAATAACTCAAAAACAACCAGATGACTCCCCTATATAATAGGTATGCAGAAAATAGTAAAAAATGTAGGTTTTGTAATTTTTTTATAAAAAAAGTTAGAAGCAATATGCTCGAATAGCAGTTCCACACTATCACTGGTGACTTGACACAACTAGGGATGTAAATGGTGCGGGTACAGTGTGGGTATGACCATACCCATACCCATGCCCGTTTAATGTATGGTCTGGGTCAAGGTCTAGACCCACATAATAAAAATCTAGACCCTCATAGTACTCGTACGAACAATACTTGTGGATATGTGGTCCGCATATGCAAATAAGAGGCTATATAAAACATCATATTATTTAATATTATATAACTTACAACAAGATATTATACATATTAAAAATATTATATATACTTTAATACATCAATGTATTTTTATATATAAGACAATAACATTGCATAATTATATTATATGATGCAATACTTTATAGATTGAAGATTTATTAAGTTAATTGCATACATATTAATAGTCATTGTCGTAGTGTTTGAGATATGTAACATACAATGTTACTATTTTGATTTTAAGTTTACATATATTGATCATGTTTGTGATTAAAATAATTAGTTTTCAATTAGATATCTAGTCTTCATTTTGTTTTAATTAATGCATGACATAATCTCGAGTATTATTAGTTAGACTGGTAAAAGATGATATAAATAACATATATTTGATTAATAATTTATATATAGTGGGTACACAGTCAAGTGATTTTGGGTTCAAGTGTACTCATTAGTGGATCCATTTAAATAAGGTTCTAGTGGTATGCGGGTCCATAGATGGTACAAAATTTAACATGTGAAGGGTTTTCAAAAGGACCCAGATATACAGATTTGTAGGTATACCCGCACCCATTTGCAGTCCTAGACACGACATGTTTGACACTTGATTTCTCTGTTTAGGTGGGCAGAATCACACTTTTCCAGTGAGGGATCCTTCGAACTAAAAAAATATAGCAATGTATATCGATAATTCACTTGTGTTTATTTGTATTATACTTATGTATATCAATGCTCCGATAAAATAAACTACATATCAATAGAAGAAAACTGAGATCATGATTTGAAACTTACAATATATTCAAAAAATAAGGGTAAACCAATAATATGACACGACAATACCATCACAAATTAAATTCTTGACAAACTCAAAGCACATGCTCATCGCTTGCATGAATTTAAGAACCACACAACTACTGACAGTTGTATATGTCGAGAACAGGTTGACATAGGTGAATATTGCAAGCTGGCACATAGGTGCAAATAGCATGTTGGTCTCTTGAGGTTATTTATACATTATATAAGATATGTATATATATATAAAAAAAGTTGAAGGAGAGATTGTTGGAATATACATACCCAAAGTCGGTAGAGTCTTCATGATTGAAGATCTTGATCTTTTCGATAATCATTAGTGATGAAGGAGATGCTCCAAGACATCTGAGATGCTAAGAAATCTCCAATCAGAAACAAGCAAAGAGATTGTACATATCTTTTTCAGGTAAAGTTTCTCTCTCCTTATGGATTCTATATAAGGTGAGACGATCGCGGTAAGACCCATTGAGAAAGGACCAGCCCCTTATTTATAATATCATGCATTATCTTTTCATCCATCATGAAGAGACACTATGATTATGAAAATTCTCCCCATAACCCCAATGGATTCATTCCTTTGGAAAATTTACTAATAATATATTTATATAGTTTGGACCACACTAAATAGAATTTGACATTTTTGCACTTGGCCCAAAATGCCATGAAAACAAAATTTATTAATTTTCCATTGATTCTTGACATAAAGACTTACTTATATGAGAATGAGATATAAGTCATAGCATTTGATACCCAATAAATGATCACTCACTTCTATGCACCACAATAATATCTTATATATAGTGGCATAAATTTATGAATAGATCGACCTCAAACCTATTTTTTTGTTCAACTTTATGTCAAAATCAACATTCTGTTACAACTAGTATTAAAACAGAATTAGCAACTACAATATGATCACCTAATAAATATTACATTAACAAATCTCATTAGTCATTTACACATCAGATAGACTTTTCATACCCATATTCTTTACATGAGATGCAAACAACCATGGAGCTTTCCCTTTTGTAGGAGGGTCGGAAATCATGTGTTATGTACCAATGTGATTAATCATTACCATTTTATTGTCAACTCTCTCATTAACAACATAGAGATTTATGTCTAGGCGTCTATATAATGTGGTACTTTTATCATTATTAACAAAAGTTACTACAACTTCATTATCAATGTATATTTGTATTGTCTTATGAATTGAATCAACAACTTTAAGATATTGTCTCATATTCTTAAGAAAATTACCTACAATGATGTTTCATGTCAAGCTATAAGATCAACTTTTATGGTGGATGAAGATGTACTTTTTTGCTTGACAGTCGTCCATGACACTGCACCACTAGCTAGTAGGAAAATATAGCATGTTGTAGACTTTCTACTGTCTAGATAGTTAGCAAAATTTGCATCTCAATATCCCATAACCTCAAGGTGGTTTGTCCTTCTATACATAAGAATGTATTGGTATGTTCCTTGTAGGTAGCACATCACCTTCTTCACAGATTTCTGATGGTCAATGACTGGGTTAGTTTTATAATAGACAAACATTCCATTATAGAAAGCAATGTTAGGTCGTGTGCATATCTGGAGATATTATAGGCTCCCAACTATAGATGCATACGATATCTTCCTCATTTTATTCCTTTCAATGTCATTGTTGTGATACTGCTTGCAGTTAAATGTATCCCCTTTCACAATAGGTGTAGGCCCATACAAATAATTTTTCATTTCATATCTCTCTTAAACTGACACATATATGCCTTTTGTGATATTCCAAGTATGCCTTTAACTCGATCTCGATGAATTTCCATATTGAATGCATATGCCGCTTCGCCCATATCTTTCATCTTAATATTAGAAGAAAAAAATTACTTTGGTTTCATGTAATCCGCCAAAGTTATTACTTACCAGTAGAATGTCATCTACATCAAGAATCAATATTATGAACTTATTCCTACTAACCTTGAGGTATATGTACCGATTAACAATATCATGCTTAAACCCAAAAGTTGATATTATAGTGTTAAACTTTATATATAATTGTAAGGATTCTTGTTTTAGCCCATAAATTGATTTTTTAGTTTACAAACCATATGACTTCTACTATCATCAATGAAACCTTCTAGTTGTTCTATATAGACTTCTTCAGATAATTACTAACTAAAAAATGTCATTTTCACATCTATTTGGTGTAGCTCAAGATCAAAATGAGCCACTAGGACCATGATTACTCTAAAGGATTCCTTTGATGATACTAGAGTAAAGGTCTCTTTATAGTCAATGCCTTCCGTTTGTGTCAAATCTTTCACAACTAACCTATCCTTTACCTCTCAATTTCATCATTTGAGTTTCTTTTGGTCTTAAAAACCCATTTGCAACTAATAGGTTTAACACTCTCCTACAAAGGTACAAGGTCCCAAACTTGATTCTTATTCATGCATGCTAGTTCTTCCTTCATGGAATTAAACCACTTAGAAGAACTTTCACAATACATTGCTTGGGATAAGAGAAGTGGTCAATATATTCAACGTATACATTTGGCTCTTAAAGGTACACAAAATAGTCAGATGGGATGTCTGGCCTCTTTAGTCTTGTAGATCTTCTTAATTCATTATTGAGTTTTACATCTCCTACAGGCTCTTCAGGTTGTTCTTCGTGATGAACATGTTCAGTTTTTTCAATTTTAAACAACCTAGGATCTTGACCTACTTCTAATGGCTCATCCACATGACAATTGATCATGGGAACAATAACTAGATAGCCCACACGACTTTGACTTGGTGCATAAGTAGAAGATTTATCATGCATTTCATCGAAGGAGATATAGTGAAGCAGATTAGTCCCACTGATTTGATAATCCTCAAAGAATCTAGCTTTATCTATCTCAACAATCTTTCACAAGTGAGATGGCCTGTAAAAACTATACCCCTTTGACTTTTTTGGATACTAATAAAGTAACCACTAGTGGTTCTTGGTCAAATGCCTTCTCATGTGGTTTGTAGATTTTAGATTTGGCACAATATCCCAATATGTGCATATAGTTCAAGGATGGCTTTCGTCATGTCCATAATTCATATGGCTTTTTTGGATAGACTTGCTAGGAACCTTGTGATGGTAAAGTATGCCCAGAGAGCCAATCATGTGATGATTGTAATGGCATAATTTGTAAAAACAATTTGATTATTATAAAAGGAAATCTTCAAATGTATTTTGTTTAATTCGGTTATGAGATAATGATCAAACATTATAAATGTCTAGAGAATCATATTACTCAATGACGTATGTATTATAGTTACTACCCTTGTGGATGAGATCATATAATTGTTAGCAGTACATATATATATTCTCATTATGTCCCTGATCAATTGTTATTGTGGAATGTTGATAGACAATAATAACACATAAGATCAGAGTGTGAGTTGGTTGATGACTAAATCTCATTACTCATGATATAGCGATATCAAACTAAGAACACAAATACATGTTAAAGAACAATGTATTGGACAGGCCCACCGTAAGACTTACACATGGAATACATCATCTTGGAAGTCATAGTCATCTCTCACAGTGATGGTGGTGATTGTGGTTCTTAGACTTGAAATCACTACACTCATCACATTTCATTGGGTACACTTTGACATCAACAAACGTAGTCCTGAAACATAGATTGTTATAACGGTGATGATTGGGTAACTTTGACACACGGGGATTGACTATGAGTGATAAATATGGGATTTCTCCCTCCTACTGGAGTGTGATGTCCTAGGTCTCTTGATTAGCGAGATTGAGAAATGCATGGCTATGCACATGTGAGTCAATATGTGATATTGAGCTTACATATATCTCAAATAGTCTTCTCTTGGTTGAAGAAATAAAATTGAATAATAATGAGTGTAACTGCATAATGCCTCTAGTTTAATCTGGACATCAGTGACAAATGAAATATACAAACACTATAACACCATACACAAATTGTAGGTTGAAGTTGTTCCCTAACTTTCCATTTACTTGGGTAGCATTGATGTGCGACTAGGAACCACTCATTTCTTCTAATGTCATAAGTTGCTATGGACATTCACTACCAATGTAATATGGGACCTATAGGGTCAGACACATAAAACTTGACCTAGAAGAGGAGTTCAGATCTCAAATGGCAGTTTAATTAAGTATGAAAGTGTTTCGGTATTTGATTCACAAAACAAATTGGGTGACAACACTGTCAAACGCCCATCTCAAGTGTTAAGATAGTCGACTAGAAGTGCCAAATGGCAATCACAATTGTTGAGATGGGCATCTGGGGATTCAATCCTATTATGAGTTTGAATTGGCTAAGGAAGTGAGCCGACCAAATAGACCGGGTCGACTCTGGTCACCAGACGACCGTCTGGGTAAACCGAGATGGACATCTTGCACGGGCGAGATGGTCCAATTCGGCTGAGGGAAGGTTCTAGATATTTTCTAATTCGTTTGAGTTACACAATACTTGTTGTATACGAAAACTAATATGGGATATTAATTGGACCGAATTCGTGTACAATTGGGAAACAGCCAAACGGCCGTCTGGGTTGTGCCAGATGTCTCTCTAGGTTGTCAAACGATCGTATGAGTTGTCACAAGTTAAGAAATTTCTAGAATTGTTGTGAAAATTCGAGATCTTCTGGTCCCTTTCACTCTCACATAAAATGGAACCTAGATCCAAACTCTGCCTATAAATAGATGGCTACTAGGGTATTTCCAGAACACACAATAGACAATTGAGAAATAGTTGATCTGAAAAATGTTGTTCTATCTAGTTGTGGTAACCACAAGAGCCCAAGAAAGTCCTACCCGACTAGGGAGGGATATCCAAAGGAGAGAGAAACTGAGATAATTATTGTGGGAGAGTAAGTTGGTGACTAGTACACTAACAGGAGGGACGACTCCTTAATCATTCTAGCAAGATGACATGAGTTTTAGGTGGTCCGTGTGGAATACCATAGAGGTAGGTGGCCTTTGTTTGCCTCTAAGAAGACAACGTAAACCAACAGTCCATGATAAGAGCAGTTGTTGAAGAAGACGAGGTTTGTGGCTATAGTCCGTAGTTCAAACCAGAAGATGCAATAGTGATAACACTATATTTTATTTACTTTCTGTATATATTTTACCCCACTTTTAGTATATCTTTTGTTAGCTTTTCACATAATTTTTCTATCTTTTTGACTAAAGCCTCACTTACATGGTTTCAGGAACATTCACAACCCAGGTCATGGTTCAGGGGCCGTGACCGAGGTCCTCTTATATCTCAACCACGATCGTTGTTCCAGAGCTCTCTAGAGATCACGATCATCAGGCGTTAAGGAAGGATCATGACTAGTTTATAGACTGCGGTCAACGCTTAACCGTGACCTCAAGGATGGTCGCGATCGGAACATGCACCTCAAAGATAGACCAATGGTCACGGTGTGGATATAGACCGTGATCAAGAAAGATTGTGATCAAGAAGGAGCACGGCCAGCTTGGAAACTACGGTCACTGATGAGCTCTTGCAAACTGCGAACGAGCAAGAAGACCTCGACCTCGACCGCCCGGATGCAACCCACAAGCAGACCTCGACCGCAGTTATCATCAGGCCGCGACCAAGCTCAACTGTGGTGAAAGATGAATAAAGCACAGACCGCGACCGCAGTCTCACCATCATTTAACCAAGACTGTGACCACGGTATAGACTTAAGTCAGTGGAATGTGCCTAGAAATAGCACACCCATCTGTCTTGTCAAATCATCAGATCATAGATCAGATCCTGAGGACCACAAAGTGTTGCTGCGTTCCAGATTCATCCCAGACCATCCCATCCATCAGTCTTGGATCTCCAAAGGCAGAAGTTGTGGAGAGAGAAGATTTAAGACCCCTTCTTTGAGAGAAGAAGAGCGTCCACGCCATCCACATGATAGATCTGGATTTGAAGAAGTATTGTGTCGTATCACATCTCTTCCTTTCTAGATCTATCATTCCATCATGTTGTACTTCCCTCCTCTCTTCATGGGAATCTCATGAATCTATCTTTCTATAATGCCGTTATGCTGTCTGCAAGCATGTACGGCTAAACACCTTAACTTGGGTTGGGAGTAGCCACAAAGGCTCTCCCAACATGTATATTATCTCTTTCTATTGAATATACATATTCTTATCAAGATTATCTCCATGCACCTATTTTAATGCTTCACTTGTATGCTTAGCTACCAACTTGTGATGTTTGATTGTTGATATCGCGAAAGAGTAATATCACTTTTATCACGTGTCATGGAGTAGTATGAATGCACGAGAATGTTGGAATGATAAGGCTTTAAAACCATATGTTCTATTGTGAGGTTTATGTGTGGTCACCTCGAGAGACGGACTACCCTTAGACTTAAATCTATCCTCATCTTGAGAAAGAGTGGAATAGACACTTTTAGTGGTTGCTTGTAATCTTGGTAAGAGTATGCGAGAGAGAGAGAGAAAGACGATGTTGCATGTTGGTCAGATACTTTAGTAGGTGAACCCCAACCCGTGTTTCCTCCCATATACTTGTTTCATCTTATTTCTTTTGTTTCTTTTGTTCTTGTTGTTCTTGTTTCTTTTGAACTACTTTAGTTCGTGTGCCACTGTTCCTTAGGGAACACCTTTTATATTCCCTCTTTGGCTGGAGTATATGAGTGTTAGATTCTGCGTGCTTAACACTGCCAACCTTTTCCCTATGTTCGACCCTGATCGCTACATCAGACCCCGTTTATTGTTGCGGGGACCTGAGAGTCGGGTTATCTCTTTAAAAGTCTGACTACTCTGAATCCACTCCTTTTGGACGTGTGATTTAGGCCGATCAACTTTTTGGAATCATTTTTGGGGACAAGGCAAAGTGGCACTGTTAAGAACCCGAGTCCGCTTACTATACTCCCGTGCCTCAAGCTTAGCAATAAGCTTGACAACATAGTTACTTTAAGTTTTCTAAGCTGATTTTGTGTAGAATAGTTCATTTGGACCAGTTCAGTTTTCTAACTTGACTGTACGGTCTATTCAGGCACCTAGGCAGAAGAAACTCATTCAACTTTACTCCTTTTCACCGTGCCACCTCGCGTTGACGTTACCCTCTTAGGAGACGAGCGGAACACAAGGAATGCACACAACCCACCTCCACCAGGAATGGATGAAGATAATGATGGCCGTTACGATGACGGTCATCAATATGAAGAATGAGAAGAAGAGCAAGAAGAGAGACATGAAGATGATCGTCGTGAGGAAGACTGTCACTACGAGGAACGTCATCATCGTCGTAGCATAGAAGAAACCATAACAACCATAAGCACAACCACAGGAACAACGATAGAGAGGACGATGAGGAAGGGAAGACCCTTCGTGAGTTGGAAACAACAAGGGCCAACGAGTCAAGATGCCCGATCGTTGTACAAAACTTCAATGCAACAAATTTTGAGCTAAAGCCAGCCGTTATATCCATGATCTAGAAGAAGCCTTTTCATGGGAACCTAAGGGAAAACTGATGGAGCTGGGACTTACACCAAAAGATTTTCAGTCTTCCAATGGGAGTCCCAGAATTCTATCACCAAAAACCCTAGAGAGGATTGATGTCTTCCCTAGGTTTACCTAGAACTGGTGCTTAGATAACAACTCCAACCCCATAAGAGTATGGAAGCCTTATCATAGTACAGATTTAGGATCGAACCCAAAGGACAACGGTCTTGTTGCAAGCAACAAGATGGAAAACGTACATCACTTCACTTAGTTATTTTACTAATTGGCACTTATAGCAAAAGGTTGGATTTTGATTGGTTTTTAGACTAAAGCATGAAAAGTAAATAAAGCAAGTAAAACTAAGATTTAACAAATGATGATGAATCACTGGGGTTAAGCAGGTATTCACCACCGCTACACATGCATTGTATATGTACTAAGCAAGCAAGACTTATAAGCTAGATGCATGGATGTTCCACAAGACCGATGCCTTATAAGACAAGAGCGATGCATTGCATCCAAGGATGTTCCACAAGACCGATGCCCATATAAGACAAGAGCGATGCATTGCATCCTTTGATGTTCCACAAGACCGATGCCCATATAAGACAAGAGCAATGCATCGCATCCTTCAAGGGTTAAGTAGCTCTCATTCGGTACATTTCTACGTGTCAATGAAGATATGTAGTCTTCCAAAGAGAGAATCTTACTCAACCTCATGAAACGTGCATCTAAAACTAACAAGCGAGCGATAATTATCAAATCGAATAGTATCTTTGTAGGCCTAGTCTCCTATTCGGATAACCTAGCTACGAGAAGTGCGGGAATGTTGCAACGCCAGCCATTCCCGATCAAATGGTCACATGCTTTACATCATTCCCCTCGCAAAGTGTGTTCCTCGACTTACCAAGGTTACTTCCATACAGATGGAAGTGCAACGGATGATAGTGAGTTTACTCCACTCTTTGAGATACACTCCTAGACACCGAAACGGATGCGTGGTGGATACACACACCAGAAACCAACACTAAATCGGTATTCGAGTCTCGAGAGCGGTCATAGACAAACCACAACAAAAAACAATAGATGCATACAAGAACGTGGCCATCATTCAAGCATGTATGAAACGATTTAGTATTAAAACGAAAGGATAACATCTTTTTAGTACAAAGTACAAAACATGGGCAGCGGGGCTAGTCCCCGCGCCCCAGTGGATGGAACTACTCGCTCCTCATAGAGGGATCAACAAAGGAGGAGGCAAGAAGAGATAGAAAGAACATCATCTCCACTGAGGAGAGAAGGTTGAACCCTTGGTGGAGAGAGCAACGATCTTCACCCTTCGTGTCTTGCTTGACGACGGATCTTCTCCTCTCACCTTCTTTGTTGATGAGAGAGAAGGTAGCTTTGCAATGGAACGTGAGTCTCAGACCGGCAGCCTCGGGCGGTGGATGGAGTTGTTCTGGTAGTAGAGAGACAGCCTCTGGACGTCTGGACTCGCCTCATGGATGGCCCTTGAGGTCTTATTTATATGCCTTGAGTGAGGTCAAACGGTCTGGAGACCGTTTGGTTTCAAACGGTCTTGAGACCGTTTGGCGTCAAACGGTCTTGAGACCGTTTGGCGTCAAACGGTTTTGAGACCGTTTGGCGTCAAACGGTCTTGGGACCGTTTGAACTCCATGCGGTCTTGGGACCGTTTGAACTCCATGCGGTCTTGGGACCATTTGGCTTCATGCGGTCTCGGGACCGATTGAACTCCATGCGGTCTTGGGACCGTTTGGCTTCATGCGGTCTCGGGACCGTTTGAACTCCATGCGGTCTTGGGACCGTTTGGCTTCATGTGGTCTCGGGACCGTTTGGCTTCATGCGGTCTCGGGACCGATTGAACTCCATGCGGTCTTGGGACCGTTTGGCTTCATGCGGTCTCGGGACCGTTTGAACTCCATGCGGTCTTGGGACCGTTTGGCTTCATGCGGTCTCGGGACCGATTGAACTCCATGCGGTCTTGGGACCGTTTGGCTTCATGCGGTCTCGGGACCGTTTGAACTCCATGCGGTCTTGGGACCGTTTGGCTTCATGCGGTCTCGGGACCGTTTGAACTCCATGCGGTCTTGGGACCGTTTGGCTTCATGCGGTCTCGGGACCGTTTGAAATCCATGCGGTCTTGAGACCGTTTGGCTTCACTCGGCCTTGAGGTTGGTTTATTCTTTTATGATTTTTTTGTGCTTTTTCTGCAAGTGTAAAAAGGAAAAAGTTAGTTTGATGATGTATTTACAAAAAGGGGTAAAATTAGGTTTATGTACCGTATAAACGTAAAAAGAGTATGGAAAACTATAAAAAAAGACTAAGATAAACTACTAAAATAGGAGGTTATCACCCCCCCTAACTTAGAGTCTAGCTTGTCCTCAAGTTAGATAGAGCTGAGACATGAAATGGCGAGGCGATCTTAATTAGGGTCTCCATACTCTTGCTTCAATTCTTGATCTGAGTTCCCCAGGGGTCATATCGAGGCTTATTGCATGCCTTGATTCTTTTGGATTTCGAGAGTTGCTTGGATCTCAGGGTTTTTCCGTATCTCAAAATTTGCCTTGGGACCACATTTATTTTGTGCATGCCGTTGACTCTAATCAACTTTATACCTCTCTGGAAACGTACTGGAAGCTAGAGAGGGTATGAGGGTTGGCTAAAGGCTTTGAAGTGTAGCTCCCCTTCGAGTGGGGGAGGGGATGTCTATGCTTTTTAGGATCTCACTACCGGGCACGACACATCTGCCTTTATGAGGGCAGCTGAATGTACCGGCCGGGCAAGTCCTTTATGAGCCTTTTCATATACTTGGAACTTTTAGGGTTTCACTACCAGACGCGACACATCTGCCTTTGTGAGGGCAGCGGATTGTGCCGGCCGGGTGAGCCCTTTATCAGTTCTTCATATAGGTCCTTATGCGTGGCACAACTCTCATGATTTTATTCGTCTCTCTGGCTTTTATTCAAAAACTCACAGGCTTGGGTTTTGGAATGAGGATTTATTTTGGGCGGCCAAGCCTCTTTTATTTTGAAGAGAGGAAAGTTGTTCTTAAAGTTTTTCAGCATGCACTTATTTGGTTTGTGGTCCACTTGCAGAACTTTTTGATTCGGAAGTTGCCTAATTTCCCTCTCATCCTCGAGATCTCGGCTTATTTCTGCCCTGATTTTGACCTGTGGAGAGTCAAATAAAGAATTGAAGCAGAAATACGGGATCCATAGTAGGTGGAAATTGATAAATTGCCATTTGATGTCTGAGTGCTATTTACTTGCAGAGACTAACATGATTCTAGGGTTAGTTGAGGTGACTATTTTTGAAAAAGAATTGTGAAAAGAATTAAGACTTAAAGAATTGTAAAAAGAAATTTTAAGAATGAAGAAATGTATGGAAAAAGGAAGTATAGAAGTTGATACCTAGCCCTTGTCTAATGTATCCACCCCCTAACTTATCACACACTCTGTCCCCAGAGTGGCAAAGTGATAGGTTGAGAAATCATTAGAACAAGGGCTGCAGGTTAAGGTAGATTTTCGTTTGCTCCTGGAGAACGGAGTAGTGTAGATGCGAACTGCCCACGTAAGGCGTGGTAGTCCACGTCAGTCATTTCCTCCACTGGTCTTTGGAGGATGATTATGGTGTACATCCAGTAGAGGACGTGGAAGCCGCAGTCGTTGGATTGTCGTATTTGTTGGGGGCATTTGTGGCAGAAGGCGGGGCGAGTGAAGTGTTCCTTGATGTATGCCTTAGTGTGCTGACTCAGAAGCTCTATTAATTTTGCAGCGCACTCTTTTGCTGTTTCTTCTGTTGGCGTCTTGGGCGTTACGACGTAGTGTCGTTGTCGGGCGTTGAACTGGCTGTCGGAACTGTTGTATATTGTAGTTGTTCCGTCTTAGAGGTTAGTTGCCAGAAGAATCCAGTGCCCTTGATGCAGGATTGGTAACATGATGAACTTCGGCGTTGTATGTTGGAGATATGCAATCAACGCTTCCGTTGTGCCGAAGTTTTTGAGTTTAAGTAGATCATCCTTCATGTATGGGGACGCCATGTATGTATCTGGATTATGTTGGCCAATCTGAGTCTGGTAAGCTGTCATGAGACTGACAGAAAGTTGCCCCTTATCTTGCAAAGTCTCTCGCAGTGAATCGGCCATCACGATAATGTCTTGAGACATGAATACTATGCCATCTTTTTCTGCGGAGAGATTCACCATGATGATGCGCATTTCAAGGTCGGTGAGACCTTTGCAAGAATCGCGATCAAAATCAGGAAAAGTTGGTTTAGTGGTGTAAGCAGGATCGGTCTTGCTGGTATCTTCTTCTGGCGACTTGTGTTGTTCAGACTCTTTCAGAATTTGGCGGAAGGGTCGCCGTTGTCGACGTTGTACAGCTGAATAGAGATACCTTGGAACATCATCTGGTGACATAGTCGGATCGTTGAAATATCTTCTGTCACAGATGAGCTCCATGGCGTAGCGTCCTCGTAACGAATGGAAGTCTTCAGCTGCCAAATCGGTGAAAGGAATTTCTTGGTTCAGCGCTTGGATATATCGGATGGTGTAGAAAGCGTTGTCCCCAGATCCCGTGGTGGCTTGAACTGGAGGGTTAATGATTCTAAACCAGGGTTGGCTCCAGTCTTGACGAAGAGAAGGGCGTACAACCCATATTACTTTGAGCAGCCGGAAGGGTATAAACCGGGCTTCACCTGTTGCGTCTCCGACGAAGTTTATTATGCCGGCTGGTAGCTCGGTGTTATTGAAGTTGTAAACTTTAGCGTCCCTTGCTTCAGTATCCACTATCATAAAAAGCCAGTGGTCCGAGACTTGGAATGGCATTGTGATATAGTGTGCCCGACGCGCTAAACCGGAACGCAACCGCTCAATCGACCGCGCGCCCAAGCTTTTGTGTAAAAGGCCAAAAGACAATGCGGGTGAAGCGTTGAAGGCTGGTTGTATCCGCTGTTTACTTCTATAGATTTCTATACAGTTGGCGAGGAGGACACGGAAGATTGGCATTGGCATCGTAGACCGGGGTCGGAGGATGCAACGAAAATTTTCACGTGTCAACGTACGCCTGGTTTTTGTATTATTGTAAACTATGTCGTCCCCCACTTTTGTATCGTCTACTATAGTGTTAAGGATGAAGATGTCCTGAGCATCTAAAGTAGAGATGGCTGTCGTATCAAGATCGTGCATTTTTTGTGGGAGAGGAGGTGGCGGGGGGAGGTCTTGTGGTGGAGGGGAGGCGTGCTGTTCGATGGCCTCTTCATGACCTTTGAGGTTGTCGTCTAGATCGGAGGCAGAGTCAAGATCTGCGTCAGTATCTAGACTCACTCGGTCTGCCTCATCTAGGTAAGGGGAGAAGGTGTTGAGGAGGGGAGAGAAGCTTTTGGCGAGGTAGCGCTGGCTCCTAGTATGCATTGTTGGAGCTCAGCGAAGGCCGCATCCTTGGCAGCTTCCCCCATTGACCCCATAGCGGAGTAATCAAAGAATTGGTCCCCGTAAGAAATGTTTACGTTGTCATGCTGTGGGGACTTGGGGTGGTAGTCACTTTCCTGGTGACCCTTATCAGACCCTTTATGGGACGGTCCTGCTGCGTTCCCTGGATCTTCACCGTCATCGTGCTTGTCTCCTGAAGATGTGTCTTTATTGGAGTCAGCAGATGAATCAGATTCGTCTTCTTCTTCATCATCATCGTCGTTGTCGTCCGCAGCTTCGTCGGTTGTCTTCTTTTTAGTCGACTTTTTGCACCGCCGGTGAGTGGCTTGTAGCTCATCGAAAGCCACTTGCAGATGCTCGTGTTTCTCGAGCAGTGCGTCGTGGGCTTCTTTGAGATCTGTGTATCTGCCCTCGGCGGAGAGGAGGCGTGCTGTCAGATCTGTGACTTGGGCACGTAGTTGTTGTGTTTCATTGATATTAGCTTCCTCTTGATGATGATGGAGCTGCGTGATTGTTTCGTCGATGGAAGCCAGGTGCGTGCTTAGCTCTTCTTGATTCTGCTCAAGCTTGCAGAGATTCCCTTGCAGAGGGTGAGTCTGGTTAGAGATCTCATCGACTTTTCTTGTCGTAGCTTCTTGCTGGCGCGTTGCCCCAAGGATCAGGTCTGGCAGGTTGTTGGTGTGGCTGTTGATATGCTCAACTTGCTTAGCCACTTCATCCTGTCATTGCTGGATGCCTTGTAGGACGACAAGAAGAGCTCGGTGTTGGTTGTCGATCCTGGTTACCTGTTTAGATAAATCCTGTACACAAGAAAAAATAGAATGTAATAGGTTAGAAGGATCGGTGAGAAGGTTTCGGACAACGTCAAATTGACGGCCGAATTCCTCACCGATGTTAGTAAGGGGGGGGCCCAGAGGTGGAAGGGTGATGTGGCTGGGGCCTATGTGGGATGGTGGTAGTGTCTTGCGGAAGAGACACTGATGATGGCCCGAACTGCGTAGTGACTGTTGATGAAGTCACCAGCGGTGTCGGGGTGGTGGCGGATGTGAAGAGTGGTGGTATTTGTGGCGAAAAAAGTGGCACTGATGATGAAGGGGTGGGAACTGTGGATGTGAATGGAAAGGTGGTGAAGTCGGGCATGGAGGTGGAGAAAGGGAAGCCCGATGTTAGGGTGGGTGAAAAGGTGGATGCGAATGCTGGCGTGGATGTGGGGAGGAAAGTAGTGGTGGGGGCAGCGGAGAGCTGCTCATTTAGACCATGGATGAAAGAGTCAAATGAGGAAGTTGTTAAGATTTCATCGTTGAACCGCTCGTCCTCCGGGTTTGGGCGGGACGTTGGTGTCCCCGACAGCTGTTGGGCCTGCAGCAACCTCCTAGAATGTCGTTTGACAGGGATTTTTGTAGGTCGAGCTGTCGGGGCTGTGATGCTCGTTGTAGTTGGGCCCGCAGTTTTTTTTTTTGCAGCGGGTGTGACCGAAGCTAGTAGATGAGTAAGCTCCTCGTCAGAAAAGAGGAGTTGTGTCATATCATAGTGTGCTAGCTCCGGTAACGGAAGGAGGGTTCTTGATGACTTAACCATCGGGCAGAATACATAGTGTAACTTTCCATCCTTTTCTTTGATTATAAACGAATTTTTCAAAGATTGTTCGTTTGTAAGGATGTCTCCCTTTATTTGCGTGCATTGGGGTAATAGCATGTCCATCTTAAAAAATTTAATTATGGATGTGACATGGCCCCCCAAACAGATCTCTTTCCCTATGAAGGCGGCGGATAATTTCTGGACCATCAACCGTCCGATGTTGACTGGCCTTCCGTGGAGGATAGACCAGAGGACAAAGAGGTCTGATATTGTAACGTTTCCTCCCTCCGTTCTTGGAAAAAGTGCGCCAGCTAGGATTTTGTGCAGAGTGCGCACAAATCCGGAGTGTATGTTGGACGCTTTGCATGTTTCGGCGTCGTATGTGGGAATCCCAGTTAAGCTTTTCCAGAATGTGTGGCGGTTGAATTCTGGATGATCAGTTCCCACTGATTTGGCCTTTTGTAGCTGCTCCAGGTCGTCAATGAATATTGAATTGAGCATATTCTCTGTTAAGACGACGTTGCTACCGAAGATTTGGGTGATAATCCTTCTATCACCCCCATCCCGTGACCTATCTGCAATGTCGACGGGATCCTTTGTCAGGCAGGAGAAAAATTCCGCTGTGGGCTCGATGTAGGACAATTCAGGTATTAAGCACAACCTGGTGAGGTTGGCTTTTTGTAGCGCTTTGAAGATGCGCTCGTGAATTCCCATTTTAGCCAGTATGCTGGAGCAAACATACTTAGTTGGTTTAAGGGTTTTATCGGTGGTGATGGAGGTTTGGATGGATAGGTGCTCTGGTGGTGGTATTGGGGCAGTGATGGGAATGAAGGTGGTAGGGATGGTAGCTGCAGTGGTGATGGTGGTAGCAACGAAGGTGGATGGTTTGGCGAGGGGTTGGTCCATGGCAGATAGAGGGTGGACCTGTTTTCTTGCCCTCTTGGGAGGCTGCCCAGATGCAGCCTTTGCAGCCTTGCGTTTTCCCTCTGTCTCTTGGACAGAGGAGTCTTCATCGGGATTCGGTATGTAGTCTGATCCTTCATCATCGTCAGAAGAGATGTGCTCGATGTCCTCTTCAGGGGCCTCACCCAAGCATTTGGTGAGGCGAGTTATCTCACACAGGACGTCGATGATCTTGGTCTTGGGAGGGACGGCGCTGGTGGTGTTGTAAGTGTCCCTGATCTGTATGAGCCTGTCTCACTCTTCCATCATCTGCTCCCTTGTCAGAGCAGGGGCAGTTCCTGAGCCGGAAGTTTTTTTTGCTGGTGACGCCATTTCTGAAAAAGAATAAGAGTTTCATAATTAGAGAAGATTTGAAACAATGTAAATTTGATTTGTAGTTATATCTTTTATATTTTGTGAAAGCAAAAGGTAAACGAAAACCAAACGGTTTCAAGACCGTTTGGTCCCAAACGGTTTCAGGACCGTTTGGTTCCAAACGGTTTCGGGACCGTTTGGCTCCAAACGGTTTCGGGACCGTTTGGTTCCAAACGGTTTCAAGACCGTTTGGTCCCAAACGGTTTCAGGACCGTTTGGTTCCAAACAGTTTCGGGACCGTTTGGTTCCAAACGGTTTGAGGACCGTTTGGTTCGGTTTCAGGACCGTTTGGTTCCAAACGGTTTCGGGACCGTTTGGTTCCAAACGGTTTCGGGACCGTTTGGTTGCAAACGGTTTGAGGACCGTTTGGTTCCAAACGGTTTCAAGACCGTTTGGTCCCAAACGGTTTCAAGACCGTTTGGAAAGCGAAGAGTCGCAGGTCGCCGGCGCGGGAGAAGGTGGAACGGCGCGAAGGTGAAGAACGCGCCGGCGCCTTCGAAAATGAAGAGAAGAACGGCGACGGCGATGAAAGCGATGGGAGAGTCGGTGAGATCTTTCGACAGCGACGGCGATGGCGGAGCAAGAGACGTCGTGCGATGGTAAAGGTTACGGCAACTGGTGCCATGATGGTGGCGACAGAACGGCGCGGCGATGAAAGCGACGGGTCGGTTGATGAAACCATTCGATAACGACGGTGATAGCAGCGTAAGCAGCGACTGGCGATGGAATGAGCAGCGTGGAGTCGCCGGACTACCTTGCGGAAGGTGGACGGAAGGGTGACTTTTGCACGGATGCAATAGGAGCAAGAAGGGAAGTTCTTTGCACGAAAACTCTGGAGAATTCGAAGATTCGAAGAGAGAAAGACGGAGGGGTAGGGTTTATATTTATAGTGATTGGTTGGTGACCTTTTGTATTCCAAACGGTTTGAAAACGCTTGATCCCAAGCGATCTCAAGACCGTTTGGTCCCAAACGGTTTCAAGACCGTTTTGGTCCCAAACGGTTTCAGGACCGTTTGGTCTCAAACGGTTTCAAGACCGTTTGGTCCTAAACGGTTTGAGGGCCGTTTGGTCCCAAACGGTTTGAGGACCGTTTGGCTCCAAACGGTTTGAAGACCGTTTGGAGTCCAAACGGTTTCAAGACCGTTTGGCTCCAAACGGTTTGAAGACCGTTTGGAGGGGCACAAAGGGTTTGTATATTTTTATGTTTGTTTTTTGAGTATGTATATTATTTTTTTGTATTTTGGTTTATGAATTTTTATGTTGTTTGTTTTCTGTATTGTTTTTGTAGTTTTGATTATGTAGATTTTTTTGTATTTTTAGATTAATGATGAAAGAACTTAAAGAAAGCAAAACAAATTCAAAAGAAAAATAAAAGACTAGAAATTAGAGAAGGTGATACTGAGGTCTTGGGTTGCCTCCCAAGAAGCGCCTTGGTTTTACGTCACTGGCTCGACGAAACTGTAAGGTTGTTATGATGTGGGCGTAGCATCTCTGATATCGAGGGTTTGTTGATGTGTTTTGTCTTCCTGAGTGTAGTATCTTTTTAAACGGTGCCCGTTAACCGTTCGTTCTCCTCCGTTGTTGTCGATGATAATGGCGGCTCCAGTTGGGTAGATATGTTTTATGGTGAAGGATCCGGACCATTTTGTTCGGAGCTTTCCGGGGAATAATCTGAGCTTGGAGTTGAATAAGAGCACTTTGTCGCCAACGGCGATATCTTTTCTCTTAAGATGTCCATCGTGCCACATTTTTGTTTGCTCTTTATAGATTCTGGCACTGTGATATGCTGTCATTCGGAGTTCTTCTAGCTCCTGTAGCTGGAGTTGTCTGTTTTCCCCTGCGCTTTTAAGGTCGAAGTTTAATTGCTTGATGGCCCACCAGGCTTTATGTTCCAGTTCTACTGGAAGATGACATGATTTGCCGTATACCAAACGAAACGGAGTTGTTCCAATTGGTGTTTTGTAAGCAGTACGGTATGCCCAGAGGGCGTCAGGAAGTTTGGTGGACCAATCAGTGCGGTTTTTATTCACTGTTTTTTCAAGAATCGCTTTTATCTGTCTATTGGATACTTCTACCTGGCCACTAGTTTGTGGGTGGTAAGGTGTTGCAACTTTGTGATGGACTCCGTATTTTCTCAGTAGCACTTCGAAACTTCGTTCCAGGAAATGGGTCCCGCCATCAGATATGACCGTTCTTGGAACTCCAAATCTCGGAAAAATAGTGTCTTTGAACAATTTGACAACAGGTTTGGAGTCATTGGATACGGTGGGTATAGCTTCGACCCACTTTGAGACGTAATCCACTGCGACCAAAATGTAAGAGAAGCCATATGATGAAGGGAAAGGTCCCATGTAGTCTACCCCCCATACATCAAACAGTTCAATTTCCTGCCACATGGTAAGAGGCATTTCATCCCTTTTTGATATGTTGCCCGAAAATTGGCATTTATCACAGGCTTTGACAAAATCATGTGAGTCTTTTGATATGGTGGGCCAAAAGAAACCAGATTGTAGAACTTTTATGGCAGTTTTCTTGGCGCCCATGTGCCCCCCCGTGGGTCCGGAGTGGCAGTGTTCCAAAACCGAGGTTATTTCTTCTTCTGGAAGGCACCGGCAAAAAAGTCCGTCGGCACAGAGGTAAAATAAGTAGGGTTCGTCCCAATGATAACGTTTTATATCATGAAGGAATTTCCTTTTATCCTGATATGAAGCAGACGGGTGGATGATCCCTGTAGCTAGATAATTGACGATATCAGCAAACCAAGGAAAACTATGAGTGGCCTTCATAAGTTGATCATCAGGAAGAGAATCCCTGATAGGGATTTTATCTTTTTCTTCAACCTCAATTCTGCTGAGGTGGTCGGCTACAACGTTCTCTACGCCACTTTTATCTTTGATTTCTAGGTCGAATTCTTGAAGCATTAATACCCAGCGGATGAGCCTGGGTTTGGCGTCCTGTTTCTGGATCAGGTGTCGGATAGCAGAATGGTCAGTGTAGACGATGACTTTAGAGCCGATCAGGTAAGAGCGGAATTTTTCGAAGGCGTAGATGATAGCCAAAAACTCTTTTTCCGTGGTCGTGTAGTTTTTCTGTGCTTCGTCAAGCGTTTTTGATGCATAGTAGACGACATAGGGTTTCTTATCGATCCGTTGTCCTAAAACGACTCCTATGGCATAATCACTTGCGTCGCACATGATTTCGAATGGTTGCGACCAGTATGGAGCCCTTAGAATAGGTGCGGAAATTAATGCTTCTTTAAGGGTAGAGAAACTTCGCATGCATTCTTGGTCGAAAACGAACTCGACATCTTTTGTCAGGAGTTGGGTCATGGGTTTAGCTATTTTCGAGAAATCTTTGATGAACCTTCTGTAGAACCCTGCATGACCTAGGAAAGCTCGAACGCCCCTTATGTCCTTCGGAGGTGACAACTTTGAGATAACATCAATCTTTGCTTTGTCGACCTCAATTCCCCTATCACTTACTCTATGTCCGAGGACGATACCTTCTGTTACCATGAAATGACATTTTTCCCAATTCAGGATAAGGTTCGTTTCCTTGCAACGTTGCAGGACTCGTTCAAGATTATTTAGACAGTTATCGAAAGAATCTCCATAGACAGAGAAATCATCCATAAAGACTTCCATAACAGATTCGGTTAATCCGGCGAAGATGGCAGACATGCAGCGTTGGAAAGTAGCCGGAGCGTTACATAGCCCGAATGGCATTCTTCTGAAAGCATATGTCCCAAAGGGACAAGTGAAAGTGGTTTTTTCTTGGTCCTCTGGATGTATGGGTATTTGGTAGAACCCGGAGTAACCATCGAGATAACAGAAATACTTTTGGTGGGCCAAGCGCTCTAGGACTTCGTCAAGGAAGGGTAGAGGGTAGTGGTCTTTCCTTGTAGCTTTATTCAACTTCCTATAATCGATGCACATTCGCCACCCCGTTACAGTCCTAGTGGGTACGAGCTCATTTTTATCATTGATTACTACAGTAGTGCCCCCCTTTTTTGGAACAACCTGAACTGGACTGACCCACTGAGAGTCAGAGATAGGATAGATCATGCCAGCTTTGAGTAGTTTGAGGACCTCCAAACGAACTACCTCTTTCAAGTTTGGGTTCAGTTTTCTTTGATGTTCACGAGTGGGTTTAAATTCTTCAACCATAGGAAGCTTGTGCATACACAGAGCCGGGTTTATGCCTGTGAGGTCGATTATTTTATAACCAATTGTCTTTTTGTGCCTCCTTAGTTTGTCCAGAAGCCTGACTTCTTGGTCTTCGGTAAGGGTGGAGCTGATAATAACTGGGCATAACTCTTCCTTATCCAGGAAAACATATTTGAGCCCTATGGGTAAAGTCTTCAATTCAGGGGTTTTTGGTGGTTCTGCTGCTTCAATGGTAGTGATGGCTTTAAGCTCTTCAAAAGTAGCCTTTGGTGCTTCTTCTATCTTTTCTAGGTATTGGGTACATTGCTGGACTAGTTCATTTGCAGAGAACTCAACTTCTGGATTGATAAGAGCATTTTCAAGTTCGTCGATTGGCTCGGAGATTTCTAATTGCGACATTTGTTGAATTGCGTCTAAAAGAAAGACCTCTTCTTGGATGCTGGGACCTTTCATACTATCAATGACGCGGAATTGAATTGCTTCTTTTCCGAGCCTAAGAATGATGGTTCCAGCTTCTACATCGATTAGCACTCTGGCTATAGCTAGGAAAGGCCTGCCGAAAATGATCGGATACCTCAAGTCTTCTTTGATATCCATGATGAAAAAATCACATGGAACATAGGCATCCTTCCCTATCCTTACTGGGACATCTTCGATGATTCCCAACGGTGCGGTTACGGTGGAGTCGGCTAGTTGAATAGTCATTGCTGTAGGCAGCAGGTCAGTGAGACCAAGGCGTTGGCACATTGAGTAGGGCATAATGGATATACTAGCCCCGAGGTCAGCCAACCCTTTCTTTGTGGATGCATTTCCAATGCAACATTGGATTCCGAAGGAACCTGGGTCCTTCTTCTTTTTGGGTAGTTTGTTCAGGATGATGTCAGAAGAGGTTTGAGCGAGCTTGACGGTCTCCTGCTCTTTGGTGATATACTTACGCGATAGCAAAGTTTTGAGATACCTTTCCCATGCTGGTACTTCGGATAGAGCGTCAAGGAGTGGGATGTCAATATAAAGTTTCTTCATTGCTTCCTTGAATTTCTGAAACCTGGCGTCCATTTTTGTTTCTTGCAGTCTGCCTGGGTACAGAATCCTTGGTTTAAATTGCGGGACTTTGGATTCTGCAGGTACATGCTCTTTGTTTTCGTCCTTTGTGCCTTCGGAGGATTTTTCAATCCCTTGTTGCGAAATCTCTTTCGTCATAAAAGTGGGCACATCATCATCATCTAGAGTGATCTTGATGGGTTCAAGAAGAATGCGTCCCGACCTTGTGGTGACGGCATTCAGCTGTTCGTGTTTGTTTTGCCCGTACTTAGAATTTGGTTCAGGCTGCCCATCAAAAGTGCTTGCCGAAGGTTTCAACTGTGCAACAATCTGAGCAAGCTGGGTTTCAACTGCCTTTTGTTGGGCTTGTTGGTTAGCTAGCATGGTTTGCTGAGACTGAAGCATTTGTTTTATCAAAGATAGCTCATCTTCCGGTTGTGCAGTGACGTTTTTCTGAGGGTTTTGTTGTTGAGACTGTTGAGTATGCAACTGTGGGTGAAGCGGGGGATGAGTGTACTGATAGTAGGCTGATTGATTTCCAGGGTAGTTAGCCCTAGGGAAATTGTTCCTTGGGTTCCCTTGATTTTGGTTAAAATTGTTTGGAAACCCAGGAGGCAGTCTACTATCAAGTCCCCCTTGTGTCTGATGTTGCGGATTCGCAGTTCCAGAGGGATTCCCATACTGGAACCCAGGATGATTCCTTGGTTGACTGGGATTATAATAAACTTGTCCGGGAATAGTATGGATGGAGTTGACTTGCTCTGGAATCTGATCTTCAGCCTGATTAGTGATGGCCTCATAGGATTGTGGTGGTGGATGCAGATCCATCATCACATTATAGAGTATTCCGCAGGAAAGAGTCGGATGATCCGAAGAATGACAAGCCTCACAGGATCCTGTGACGGCTTTGACTTGATGAACCAGCGGGGTTTTCTTCTTATCAATTTCCCCTAGGGTTGTTTCAAGGGTTTGCTGTTTATGAGCGATTGTCTTCAAAGCTTCGGCTATTGACTTTAGTTCCATAGATTCCTCAGCTTTAAAGACTTTAAGGATGCCTTTTCCGGCTGACCGCCCCCAGTTGGACTGGTTTTCAGCTCCTAAAGTAACGATTTTCCAGGCATCTTCATAATTTTTCCTCATGAAATTTCTTCCAGATGAGGAATCTAGGAACTGTTTAATGTCATCGCTTACCCCCCGATAAAAAGTTTCAATCAATTGATTCTGTGAAATTCCATGATGAGGGCATTTGCGTAGAAGTTCCTTGAATCTTTCCCATGCCTCAGCGAGGGTTTCTCCAGGTAGCTGGGAGAAATGGTTGATCTGCCCTCTGATTTCATAGGTCAGCGAGGGTGGAAAGAACTTCTCCAAGAATTTTTCCTCTAGAGGGGCCCAAGTGGTTATGATGGGTTCTCTGTCCAATGAGTTGTACCAACTCAAAGCCCTTCCAGATAAGGTGAAATGAAACAGGTGGAGCATTATTGCGTCGAAAGCAATGCCAGCTTGCGGGACCAGGCGGCATAATGCCTTAAACCGTTTCAAATGGTCCATGCAATCGTCTCCTGAACCTCCTGAGAAGAAAATTCCTTGCATAATCTGGATCCACTGGGTCCGAATCTCAAAGTTTGGGATGTTGATGATCGGAGGCCGGACCGAGTGGTTGTCTTCGTAATTCTTCAGGACAGCATAGTCCCTCAGTTGCTTGTTTTGTAATTCGAGCTGAGCAGCCTCGGTCTCTGCTCTTATGCGGGCTTGCTCTTCTGCTCATATCTCCTCTTGTATTTGGGCACGGGTGTCTGCAATGAGTTGTGCCCGTTGTGCGGCGATGGCAGCATTGACTCTCTCCATCACCAAAGCGGCTTGATGTTGTTCGTCAGCCATTTGACTAGCACGTTGGCGATTGAGACGGATTCTGCGGTGGAAACTTCTCTCTACCTCGGAGTCAAACTCCGGATCAGGGGAGAATCCTCGATTATGCGGTGATTGCATATACGGGTTCTACCTGAGTAAAGAAAAGAGAACACCTTTAGATAATAGAGACAATATGAAAGCTTCAAGAAGATGATGAGTTATGATTCAAAAAGAAAGTGTAAAAATCCTAACCAACTAGAAAAATAAACTAAGTGAAATACTAACGTTCCGTTGTCCCCGGCAACGGCGCCATTTTTTGATGGAGCTGGGACTTACACCAAAAGATTTTCAGTCTTCCAATGGGAGTCCCAGAATTCTATCACCAAAAACCCTAGAGAGGATTGATGTCTTCCCTAGGTTTACCTAGAACTGGTGCTTAGATAACAACTCCAACCCCATAAGAGTATGGAAGCCTTATCATAGTACAGATTTAGGATCGAACCCAAAGGACAACGGTCTTGTTGCAAGCAACAAGATGGAAAACGTACAACACTTCACTTAGTTATTTTACTAATTGGCACTTATAGCAAAAGGTTGGATTTTGATTGGTTTTTAGACTAAAGCATGAAAAGTAAATAAAGCAAGTAAAACTAAGATTTAACAAATGATGATGAATCACTGGGGTTAAGCAGGTATTCACCACCGCTACACATGCATTGTATATGTACTAAGCAAGCAAGACTTATAAGCTAGATGCATGGATGTTACACAAGACCGATGCCTTATAAGACAAGAGCGATGCATTGCATCCAAGGATGTTCCACAAGACCGATGCCCATATAAGAAAAGAGTGATGCATTGCATCCTTCGATGTTCCACAAGGCCGATGCCCATATAAGACAAGAGCAATGCATCGCATCCTTCAAGGGTTAAGTAGCTCTCATTCGGTACATTTCTACGTGTCAATGAATATATGTAGTCTTCCAAAGAGAGAATCTTACTCAACCTCATGAAACGTGCATCTAAAACTAACAAGCGAGCGATAATTATCAAATCGAATAGTATCTTTGTAGGCCTAGTCTCCTATTCGGATAACCTAGCTACGAGAAGTGCGGGAATGTTGCAACGCCAGCCATTCCCGATCAAATGGTCACATGATTTACATCATTCCCCTCGCAAAGTGTGTTCCTCGACTTACCAAGGTTACTTCCATACAGATGGAAGTGCAACAGATGATAGTGAGTTTACTCCACTCTTTGAGATACACTCCTAGACACCGAAACGGATGCGTGTGGATACACACACCACAAACCAACACTAAATCGGTATTCGAGTCTCGAGAGCGGTCATAGACAAACCACAACAAAAGACAATAGATGCATACAAGAACGTGGCCATCATTCAAGCATGTATGAAACGATTTAGTATTAAAACGAAAGGATAACATCTTTTTGGTACAAAGTACAAAACATGGGCAGCGGGGCTAGTCCCCGCGCCCCAGTGGATGGAACTACTCGCTCCTCATAGAGGGAGCAACAAAGGAGGAGGCAAGAAGAGATAGAAAAAACATCATCTCCACTGAGGAGAGAAGGTTGAACCCTTGGTGGAGAGAGCAACGATCTTCACCCTTCGTGGCTTGCTTGATGACGGATCTTCTCCTCTCACCTTCTTTGTTGATGAGAGAGAAGGTAGCTTTGCAATGGAACGTGAGTCTCAGACCGGCAGCCTCGGGCGGTGGATGGAGTTGTTCTGGTAGTAGAGAGACAGCCTCTGGACGTCTGGACTCGCCTCAGGGATGGCCCTTGAGGTCTTATTTATAGGCCTTGAGTGAGGTCAAACGGTCTGGAGACCGTTTGGGTTCAAACGGTCTTGAGACCGTTTGGCGTCAAACGGTCTTGAGACCGTTTGGCGTCAAACAGTTTTGAGACCGTTTGGCGTCAAACGGTCTTGGGACCGTTTGAACTCCATGCGGTCTTGGGACCGTTTGAACTCCATGCGGTCTTGGGACCGTTTGGCTTCATGCGGTCTCGGGACCGATTGAACTCCATGCGGTCTTGGGACCGTTTGGCTTCATGCGGTCTCGGGACCGTTTGAACTCCATGCGGTCTTGAGACCGTTTGGCTTCACTCGGCCTTGAGGTTGGTTTATTCTTTTATGATTTTTTTGTGCTTTTTCTGCAAGTGTAAAAAGGAAAAAGTTAGTTTGATGATGTATTTACAAAAAGGGGTAAAATTAGGTTTATGTACCGTATAAACGTAAAAAGAGTATGGAAAACTAAAGAAAAAGACTAAGATAAACAACTAAAATAGGAGGTTATCAAAAACATGTACCACCATCTTGATGCTTTCAAGAACATATGTGATACCATTAAGATGAGGGGTGTCCCACAAGAAGTGATCTACTGCAAGGGTCTTAATTTCTCTTTGGAAGACAAGGCTCTCTCTTGGTATCTAAATCTCCCCCACTAGTCTATAGATGGGTGGAGACCCCTTGTGGATGCCTTTGTCACCAAGTTTTATCCTACTGAGAGGACCATCTGTAACACGTAGAAGATCACCTCTTTTGCACGAAAGCCAGGGGAGAACCTGCACGAGGCATGGGAATGTTATCAAGAATACTTGAGAGACTGCCCACACCACAACTATCGAAAGGGGTTCCTTGTAACCACCTTCTATAATGGGCTGACCCACATGAAGAGGACTTCTCTGAATGCTTCCGCAAGCAGTGAATTCTTGGGGGAAAAGCCAAACAGAACTATGATGATTATAGAGAACATGGTTGCGCTCCAAGTAGGACTTGACTAAGAAAGGAACGATAGAGGCACGTCAAAGAAGATTGGTTTTGAAGGACCATCCATGGAGGCCAAATCCTTAGATACTATAACTGCCCAAATCCAGAAGATAGCGATTGATGTTAAACAACTGAAAGACACTAGAGGAAAAGGAAAGAAACACACCAAGAAGGTGATGAAGTGTGTTACATGTGGTGAAGGAAACACGGAGTTGATCACTGCATTTACACTAGACCTGAAGAAAGTGAAGACAGTGAAAGTGAAGAGGAGTTGACATAGAATGTTTCCTATACAAACTTCAAGAGGCCAGATCACCCTAGTTTTAGCTATGGAAACAAGGATGCGGCCGAGAATTCACACCAGCTAGGAAATTCACAAAAGCCACCGCCAGGATTTGAGAAGATGAGCAGACAAGAACCGTATACTCGAACAACTAATTACCAGGCAAACAAGAATAACTACTCAGCACAAGGAAGAAACCAAACTCGTCAAGGAGCAAGACCCAATCAAGGGCCGAGTCAAGGCCAAGGTCAAGGACAAGGTCAGGTGAAAGATAAAATCCAACCTGACTTCGTGATTCAACTATTCGATTTTGGCAAGAGGCAGGCTACTGGGAATGATCAGCTAGCACAAAGTGCCCTAGCCAACTCTGGCATCCTGAATACGATGCAAGTCCAAATGGGAGATATGCAAATGCATCAATGCCAGATAGACCAACAACTCGCACAATTGGATGAGCTAGTAAAGAACCCCTCAGGAAAGATCCCATCAAACATCGAGACTGCAAAAATGGCAATCCTCCGATCAGAGAGAACTTTGATCAATTCTGGAATAGGGAACAACAAAGAAGAAGAAAAAGTTGAAGAACCACAACAGGAGAACGAAGTTTCTTCCGAGAAATTTGTTGACAAGGAGGGGCCTACTGAAGAAGGTCATGAGGAAACTGGTAGAGCTAGGAACCCTGATCCTATAGAATAAATCTTTATGAAGAAAAGCCCATATGCACTGAGAATCTCATTTCCATACATTCTTATCAAGGCCCACCTAAAGAAGAGATATGAAAAGTTCATGGAATCCGTGAAGAAACTCTATATAGATGTCCAGTTTCTAGATGCTCTAGAGGAGATGCCAACTTACGCTAAGTTTTTCAAGGACCTTATCATAAGGAGAAGAAGAGGAAGTCAATTCGAAATGGTACACCTAATGAACATGTCCAATGTGTTTGTTCAAGCTGAACTACCTACAAAGAAGAAAGACCCAGGGGCCTTTAACATCCCCTTTTGTGTTGGACACAATGTCGAAAGAAAGGGACTGGAAGACTTGGGAGCCAGCATAAGTCTAATGTCCCTAAGCCTTGCACAGAGACTTGGATTGACCAAAATGGTCAAGAAAAGTATGAGAATTGAGCTAGCTGATCATACTTTAAAGCGACCAGTGGGTATAGTAGAAGACGTTCCAATCTGTGTGGGACAGTTCTTCATATCCTGTGATATTGTTGTTATAGATACTATGAAGGACCCCAAGTGTCCGATAATCTTTAGATGACCTTTTCTAGCCACTGGAAGATCATTGATAGACATCACAGAAGGCATGATAACCCTCTGAGTCGGGAGTGACCACATCGACTTTAAGGTAAAGGATGCTATGAAAGGGCCAACTCTTTCTGAGTTAGTCTACTTCATTGATAGCTACAACAAGTATTGTGAAGAAATTGAAGAAGAGAAAGCCATTGTGGACCCGCTCATGAGAGCCCTAAATAACCTAAATCCTTTGACAAAAGACCCTGAACTGGTCGAAATTCTAGACTACCTTCACCAAGGTGAAGAGAGTCTTAGGGATGAAGAAGAGGTAGTAGAAATAGTGATGTACGCTTCTTTGGAACCATCAACCGAAGAGTCAGAAACTATGAAGCCAAAGCGAAAACTAAAGACATTACCAGAAGGGATGAAGTACGAGTTCCTTGATGATGAAGGGAGGAACCCAGTCATCATCAACTCTAACCTCACCAAAGAACAACAGGAAAAACTACTAGAAGAATTGAAGGAGCACAGAGGAGCACTTGGATATTCCGTAGAGGACATCAAAGGACTAAATCCAGCCCTGTGCATGCACATAATTAATCTAGAAGAATCGGTGAGACCTTTGGTACAACCCCAAAGGAAATTGAACCAAATGCTGAAAGAAGTTATCAAGAAGGAGATATTAAAACTATGTGATACGGGAATCATCTACCCAATAAGCGATAGCAACTAGGTAAGCTCCATTCATGTAGTACCCAAGAAAGGTGGAATGAATGTGGTGAAGGGAGATAATGGTGATGAAGCCGCCACGAGAATGGTCACAAGCTGGCGAATGTGCATTGGCAATAGAAAGTTGAATTCGACAACAAAGAAAGACCACTTCCCCTTACCATTTATTGATCATGTTCTTGAAAGACTTGCCCGCCATGATTACTTCTTCTTCTTAGATGGATATTCTGGATTCTACCAAGTCCTGGTACACCCAGACGATCAGGAGAAAATTACGTTTACATGCATCTAAGGAATGTACACCTTCAGAAGAATGCCCTTTGGCTTATATAATGCTCCTACAACCTTCCAGCGTTGCATGATCTCCATGTTTTCTGACTTCTTAGAAGATATAGTTGAAGTGTTTATGGATGACTTCTCTGTTTATGGAAAATATTGCGATGCTTGCCTAAGAAATTTGTCCCTGGTTCTGCAAAGATGTGAAGAGAAACATTTGGTCCTCAACCGGGATAATGCTACTTTATGGTTCGAAGTGGAATCGTCCTAGTGTACAAGATCTCCAAGAAAGGTATTGAGGTGGATCTTAGCAAGATCGAGACCATCTCCAAAGTCCCACCACCAATGACAGTGACAAGAGTAAGGAGTTTTTTGGGTCATGTTGGATATTACAGGAGATTCATTAAGGACTTCTCAAAGATATTGAAGCCCCTTTCAAATTTGCTGATTAAGGACACAATGTTCGAGTTTGATGATAAGTGTTTAAACGCTTTCAAGACCCTAAAAGAGGCCTTAACCTCTACACCGATCTTGCAAGATCCAGACTGGGAGCTACCGTTTGAAATAATGTGTGACGCAAGCGACTATGCCGTAGGTGCAAACCTGGGATAAAAGAAAGACTGAAAGCACCACGTCATATGTTACACCAGCCGAACGTTAGACGAAGCCCAAGTGAATTACACCACCACGGAAAAAGAGATGTTGGCAATTTTTTTCGTGTTTGACAAATTCAGATCATATCTTATAGGGACCAAGGTAATGGTCTATACTGACCATGGGTCCATATGCTATCTGATGCAAAAGAAGGACATAAAGCCAAGACTGCTGAGGTCGGCCCTACTATTGCAAGAGTTTGACCATGAGATAATTGATAAGAAAAGAAAAGAAAATGTGGGCGTAGATCACCTGTTTAGAATAGTTTGCGATGAGGAAAATCAGTTTCTCGTAAATGACAACTATGCTAATGAAGCTCTGTTAATGGTTCAGTCCGACGAGCCAAGTCTACTGTGGTTTGTAGATATCTGTAACGATCTGTCTTGTGGCCAGATGCCGTCGGATATAACCTATAATCAGAAAAAGAAGCTCTTCTCTAACGTTAAAAACTATTATCGGGATGACCCACTGCTATTTAAGAGATGTTCTGACAGTTTGTATAGAAGATGTATACCAGAGGAGGAAGTCCCGCTGATCTTGAGAGAATGCCACTCTTCACCGTATGGAGGGCATCATAGTGGGAGAAGAACAGCTACAAAAGTGCTTTAGTCAGGGTTTTACTGGACCTCCATGTTCAAAGATGCAACATCTTTTATAAAAGTCTGCAAGGAATGCCAACTAACCGGAAATATTAGTAAGAGGAGTGAGATGCCTATGGCCGACTGGGTAGAAGTAGAAATCTTTGATGTTTGGGGGATAGACTACATGGGTCCTTTCCCCTCATCAAAAGGTTATCAATACATTTTAGTGGATGTTGACTACGTGTCAAAATGGGTAGATGTTGTAGCTACCCAAACCTGCGACTCTAAATCTGTGATTAAACTATTTGAGAAAACCATTTTTCCATGCTTCGGAGTGCCTCGCACTGTGATAAGTGATGGGGGATCACATTTTGTAGAGAAGCAGTTTGAGGCACTACTAAATAAGTACAGGGCAAAGCATAAAGTTTCTACACCCTATCACCCTCAAACCTCTGGACAAATAGAGGTACCTAATAGGCATATTAAGTAGATTCTAGAAAAAACTATTAGCCGCACTCAAAAGGACTGGTCCAAGAAGCTTTATGGTGCTCTCTTGGCCTATAGGAAAGCTTTTAAGACACCTATAGGCACAATGCTATATAGATTAATCTATGGCAAGTCCTGCCATTTACCTCTGGAGCTCAAACATAAGGCCCTTTGGGCGATTACGTTTCTAAATATGGACCTGAAAAAGACAGGTCAGAAAAGATTTTTCTTGCTATAGGAGCTCGAGGATCTAAGATTGCATGCCTATGAGAACATGAGGCTCTACAAACAAAGGACTAAGGTGTGGCATGACACCCACCTAAAGAACAAGGATGTTCGTGAAGGAGACAAAGTACTTCTCTTCAATTCTAGAATTAGGCTCTTCCATGGGAAGCTTAGAACAAGATGGTCAGGCCCATTCTCTGTGGTAAAGATTTATCCATCAGGAATGATGGAAATTCAAGGAGAGAACACTGGAATCTTCAAGGTCAATGGCCATAGGGTAAAAATATTTTACGAAGATGAAGCCTTTGTGAGAAGATCCGAGATCAATTTGGAGGAACCAACTCAGCCAAATGAGGAAAGCAATCAACAGTTGCCACATCTAACTATAGGACCCAAGGAGTGAAGATTTATGCAGTCTAGATAAGAGACCATAAAGCAAGCACTTCTTGTGAGGCAACCCAAGGTTTTACCATTTTTCTTAAGCATTGTTTTCTCTTACTTTTTCATTTTGTTTAGTTTTCTTTCCTTTTAAGTGATGCACATATCCATCTTCTTTAGTGTAGTTGATGGTTTGCCTAAGGAAACACCCTTTGTTTTGATCTGATCATGGTCTAGACCGCGGTTACGGTATAGCACTTGCATCACGCAAGACCGCGACCCGGGGTACACACTCCCAGGCACCTCGACCGCGACTTGAGGTCGTCTTTGTTTCAACAGAGAATCGCGACCACAATTATTATTCATAGCATATTGCGACTGCAGTTGTTTCTTATGATCACAGTGACCGCGGTTTTTCACCCCCCTTCTGATTGTTTGGTCGCGGTAACGTTAGTATATATGCCCTTAAACCCTCGTCTCTCAGACTCTTTTCACTCCTAGCTTTCCCAAGTTTAAGATAAATCGTAACCTCCATTCTAACCGCGATCGACGACCTGCCGCCATAGTGAAGATGATTTCCACACCCATCATGTTTGATTCCGCCGTCGCAACCATCGAAAAGTAACAGCAAAAAACGTTTTGCACTTCTAAATCGATGAATCACCTTATCGTCTCTGATTTAATCCGTCGCCTAAACCGATTCTTTTCATTTTGTTTTTCGACGGCCGTAAGTCACACCGTCAACGCGTTGCCCACGTTTCCCTGTTACCCTAACTGCCTTATGGCGGCATTTGCAATTAACAATTAAAAACCCTAAAAACATTAATAATGGGACAACTGCTGCTGGAAAATACAAAGAACAATCATCAGATAGAGAGAGGAACCGGAACAGTCGGAAGAAGAAAGACTGCGGCTCGCGATCATCACCTCTACAACCGTGACCACGATGTGCTCATAAACCCTAACACCGGGTGCAGTGTTCACTCCAACTACCAATTCCACTGCGGGTTGTGGTGTAGAAGAATGCTACTCAGGGTCACGGTCCCCAGAACCGTGACCTGACCATAATAAGAAAGAAGACTGCGACCGTGGTTCCTAATCAGTAAACCGCGACTGCGGTCCTTACTCCAGAAATTGTGGCCGTGATCCCTTATCATTACACCACGACAACGATCTCTTTCAGAGATTGTGACCGCGATGTCGTGTGAGTTACCAACAAAACCGCGACTGCGGTCTCTATACACACTCTTCAACATGACATTTAATACTTTACTGAACACCTACCATGTGCAAGAAATACCTTTCCCAGATAATTGCAATAATGATAATTTTTGTTAAAATCAACTACATATTAATTCATTAAAAAAATTGCAGAATGTCTTCTCCAAGAAACAACAACCCCCTGTACTAGAAGGCTACTTCCCTGAAGGAGGAAGAGAAGATAGTAAACGACCTAACAATAGCACTGGAGAGGGATACTTTTCTACCAGTATCCTAATGTGTGGAGATATAACTGAGGTTGAAACAATATCAAAGGATATTGGGGGAGATGCCACAGGAGGACTCCCCACAAGAAACATAACAGACTGGGCATACTGAAACCTCCGAGTACCAACTAGGAGAGTCAGAAAGTCGAGTACAAGAAAATAAAAGAAAAGTTGCACCCAAGGAAACCAAGGGCAGCAAGAAGGCAAAGCCAATAGATGCCGAAAAACCAAATAAGGAGGAGGCTAGGAAAGCCAAGGAGGTCATGGGGGAGATATCTGCACAATCCGGAGAACCCCCGTTCATGCCCAAGAACGTCATGTACCAGTCTAGCTATGTTTGGATGTACCAAAACAAGGAGTTCTGCCCTACCCGTTACCTGGATGTAAAAGATTTCAAAAATATGTTGGGTTTTAAGGGGGATAGAGATGGCAACAGAAACAAAAAATTTCTTCTCTCCTAACCCAGAATAAAGGAATCGTGTCAGCTTCTATGCATTAGGAAGGATGGTTTGTAGAAACATACCTTGTCCCGAGGCTTGCTCGGCGATGTTACCTCGTGGCTTACGCAGTCTTCACCTCCGGTCTTGGACGGTGTCTGTGCAGCTCCTGGTCTCACTGGGACTGTCAGGATTGACAGTTGTCCTTCGAGCAGCAGAAGTCTCCCGCCTCTGTAGTAGTCCACACAGACCACCTGGAACTTCGATTGCCTTGTCGCACAAGGCAACGTAAGGAGTTGTACCCTCCTGTCAGCGTACTAGTCACTGACACACTCTCCTACAATCAGTTGCCTTTCTATAGTTGTCTTTCCCTTGTTGTGCCTCTCTTATCGGGTAGCACTTGCTCGGGCTCTCCTGGTTACTACAACCAGAGAGAACGACAAATTTGTAGAGCAACTGGTGTTCTGAGTTGCAGTTTGAGAAGCCCCTAATACCCCTATATATAGGAGGGTCATGGGACTGGGTTCTCTACCCCAGGCAATGCGAGATTAAAGCAGGAGCAGAAGGATTCGAGATTTTCCACAAAACAATCAATCTGCACCAGCTGAACTGATCATTTCAAGCATGAAATATTCGGTTGGGGACCCGAGCCGATCAGTTCACACCTGAACCGATCGATTGGGACACCTGAGCCAATCGGTTTAAGCATGAGCCAATCGGTTCATGGTCTAGACCAGTTCTCGATTGACTTTTCCTCTTTTGTTTCGAATTGATTCAAATACCAATCCTTGTTCCAATCAATTTGGACAAGTGAAATGAAGAGAGATTTCTTACCAACCTAACTTTCCCAACTCGCTCGATTGGACTAGTTGAGCCGATCGGTTCAACCCTTGAACTGGTCAGTTCAGCCTATCCTAATCCGATCGGTTCATCTCATGAGCCGATCGGTTCATCATATGAGCCGATCGGTTGGGAGTGCAGACTATGCAAAATTAGTCAATTGCAGTTTCAATCAAATCGATACTCTAATCAATCGGTCCAACACCTTGAACACTATGATATTGAGCTATCAATTGATTGTGTGTTTAATTGAAATACTAAACTCCTTTAGTAATCAATCTAAACATCATTTGTGGATAAACTCCTCTTCTAGGTTAAATCCATTGTGTGTGACCCTGCAGGTCCATTTCACGTTGGCAGTGAAAGTCCATAACACTTATGACTTCACAAGAAAAGAGCGGTGCCTAATCGCACATCAGTGCTACCCAAGTGAAATAGAAAGTTCGAGAACAACTTTCTATCCTACAATCCGTGAATAGTGTTACATTGAATGTATAATTCCTTTGTCACTAATGTCCTGGATGAACTCAAGGCATGGTACAATCATCCTTTTGACGTTCATCCATTTCCTTGATCTCAGAGCAGACTGGGTGAGATGCGTGTGACATCAATATCACATATTGATTCACACATGTATGCACATGCCTTTCTCAATCCTACGCATCAAGTGGCCATGGACATCAAACTCCTTTAGGAGGGACAAATCCCATATCTATCACTCACCCCTCAAAAGCACCATGTATCAAAGTCACCCAATCATCACCTTTATAACAACTCATGTTTCAGGACAACGTTTGATGATGTCAAAGTGTACCCAACGACACGTGTTGAGTGTAGTGATTTTAGGTCGAAGAATCACACTCACCACCATCACTGTGAGAGCTAACTGTGACTACCAAATCATGGTTCCATGTGTCACTCTCACGGTGAGTCTGTTTGGTACACTTGTTCTCTAACAAGTACCTATGTTCTTGGTTTGATATCACTATATCATGATTAATGAGATTTTGTCATCAACCAAAACACAATCTAGTCATTAGTGTTATTGATGTCTATGGTTATTTCCACAATAAAAACTGACTAGGGACTAAATAAGAATGTATACTCTTAACATCCATATGATCTCATCGTTTAGGTCCTTAACCTAAAAGCATACGTCATTGAGTAAAAATAATTCTCTAGACATATATCATGTTACACTATCATCTCAGAAATAGTTAAAACATATAGATTGGAAATTGCCTTTATTACTATTCAAATCATTTACAAAGTATCCCATTACAATCATCACATGACTTGCTCTATGGGCATACATACCAATAGTCTCCCACTTGAACTTAGTGCCAGACACCTAGGAACCTCAGTCCTTGTGACCTAGCATGACCATCATGCTTCTATTGAGAAAGGGCCTTAGTCAGTGGATCAACTATGTTGTCTTCAGTTGGTACTTTGCAAATCTTCACATCTCCTCACTGTACAATCTCTCATATGAGATGGAAGCACCGCAGTATGTGCTTGGACTGCTGATGTGATATGGGCTCCTTAGCTTGAGCAATAGCTCCATTATTGTCACAATAAAGCTCAATTGCATCACAACTACTGGGAACTACACCAAGTTCATTGATGAACTTCCTGATCCACACAACCTCCTTTGTTGCATGTGAAGTAGCAATATACTCGGCCTCTATAGTAAAATCGACAATTGTTTCTTGCTTGAAACTCTTCAAGCTCACAACTCCATTGTTTAGGCAAAATACAAATCCTGATTGCGATATGTAATCATATTTGTCGGTTTGGAAACTTGCATCGGTGTAACCTCTTACAACCAGTTCTTCCTCACCTCCATATACAAGGAACTGATCCTTAGTCCTTCACAAGTACCACAAGTACTTGAGGATGTTCTTATCAGATGTCCAGTGAGCATCCCCAGGATCTGACTATTACATGCTCATTATGCTAAGAGCATACGAGACATCAGGGTGTGTGCACAACATAGCATACATGATGGATCTGATGGCTGATGCATATGGGATCCCATTCATTCATTCCCTCTCTTCACAAGACTTTGGACATTGAGCTCTAGAGATGGTGACTCCATGTAGCATGGTGACGTTGCCTCTCTTTGAGTTATCAATGCTGAACCACTTCAGCACTTTGTCAATGTGCGTGCTTTGACTTAATCCGAGAAGCCTTTTAGATCTATCTCTATAGATCTTAATACCTAGAATGTAGGATGCTTCTCCTAAGTCCTTCATTGAGAAAGTATTCCCAAGCCAAGTCTTTACCTTCTCTAAGGTTGTGACATCATTCCCCATCAATAGTATGTCATCCACATAAAATATGAGGAATGTGGTCGTGCTCCCACTAACCTTCTTGTACACATAAGGTTCATCTTCATTCTGAATAAAGCCAAACACTTTGACTTCCTCATCAAATTGAAGATTACAACTCTGAGATGCTTGCTTCCATCCAAAGATTGACCTTTGTAGCTTACATACTTTATTGACATTCGTTGGATCTACAAAACCTTCAGGTTGTGTCATGTACACATGCTCATTTATATTTACATTAAGGAATGTGGTTTTAACATCCATTTGCCAAATCTCATAGTCATAGTAAGCTGCAATAGCAAGCATGATCCTGATGGACTTAATAATGGCAACTGGAGAAAAAGTTTTGTCATAGTCAACACCTTGAACTTGTCGGAAACCCTTTGCAACCAATCTGGCTTTATAAGTTTGCACATTGCCATCCATGTCGGTCTTCTTCTTGAAGACCCACTTGCACCCTATGGGTTTTACCCCTTGGGGTGGTTCCACCAAAGTCCATACTTTGTTGGAGTACATGGATTCCATCTCAGATCTCATGGCCTCAAGCCATTTCTCAGAATCTAGTCCCTCCATAGCCTCTAGATAGGTAGTTGGATCATCATCTATGATCAACTCACCGCCTTCCTGAGTCACAAGGTATCCAAACCTCTCAGGTTCAAGGTGTGTGATACTAGATCTATGAGGTCCTCGTATTACTTAATGAGACTGAGATTCCATAACACCTTGTGAATCTCTATGTTCCTCTTGTACATCTACTGGTTCAATGTCTTCTTGTTGGGCTTGAACCTTTTCAAGCTCTATTTTCCTCCCACTGCTTCCTTTGGAAATGAATTCCTTTTCTAGGAACACAACATCCCTGGTAACAAACACTTTGTTGTCAGTTGGATGGTATAAGTAATATCCCTTGGTTTTCTTAGGATATCCAACAAAATAACATTTATCAGATCTAGGGCCTAGCTTGTCAGGAAACATTTTCTTGACATATGCCTCACACCCCCAAATCCTCATAAAAGACATATTGGGACGCTTCCCAGTCCATATCTCATATGGTGTCTTTTGAACCGATTTAGATGGTACTCAGTTAAGTGTAAACACGGCGGTTTCAAGAGCATGGCCCCAGAAGGAAATCGGAAGATCAACAAAACTCATCATTGATCGCACCATATCCAATAAAATGTGATTCCTTCTTTTCGACACACTGTTATGTTGTGGTGTTCCAGGTGGAGTCCATTGTGATACAATACCACGGGCTCACATAAGGTCCTCAAACTCCTGGATTAAGTATTCTCCACCTCGATCGGATCGAAGTTCTTTAATACTTTTACCAAGTTGGTTATGTACTTCATTCATGAAATCCTTCAACCTTTCAAGTATTTATGACTTATGTTTCATCACGTACATGTAGCCATACCTACTGAAGTCATTAGTGAAGGTAATGAAGTACGGATACCCATTTCTGGGATTAGTTCTAAAAGGCCCACATACATCAGTATGTATGAGTCCCAATAGATCACTAGCTCTATCACCTTTACCTAAAAAGGGAGTCTTGGTCATCTTGCCCAACAAACAAGATTCACATGTCTCTATTGATTCATAATCAAAAGAGTCTAGATAACCATCTTTATGGAGTCTAGAAATGTGTTTCTCATTTATGTGCCCTAGACGACAATGCCAAGATATGTTTTGTTTGAGTTGTTGAGTTTTTGCCTTTTAGTGTTTACGTTGTATACACTTGTCTCTAGATCTATAAAGTATAGACCATAAGACATTGGGGCACTGCCATAAAAGATCTCATCTTTTGAAATGGAACACTTTCCATTCTTAATAAGAAATTCAAAACCGTCCTTTTATAAGAAAGAAACGGAAATGATATTCCTATTTATGGTAGGTACATAATAGCAGTTCTTCAACTCTATTATTATCCCACTAGGTAGAGTTAACTCATAGGTTCCTATGGCACTGGCGGAGACCCTTGCCCCATTGGCAACCCGTAGTTCAACCTCGTCTTTCCCCAAAGGCCTACTTCTCTTAAGATCCTTCACATTTAAACAAATGTGAGATTCACATCTGGTATCAAGTACCAATGACAAAGAAGTAGTAAAGTTAATCTCTATCACGTATACACCAGAAGTAGAGATCTCTATCTATTGCTTCTTCTTCCATCATTCCTTCCATCCTTTCCATGCAGAAGACTCTGACATTGGTTTGGCGAGAAAACCCTTCTCCGCCTCACCTTTATCCTTGGAGTTTGTTCCATTGATCTTCATCAATGTACTATCCTTCTTCTCAAACAATGCATTAAGCATACATGGAGTGGATTCAAAGGCTACTGGTATATCTAGATTGTGCATAACACTTCTCACAATCCCCAACCAGTTATGGAACTTATTCTCCATTAATTTTCCCATTTTAAAAGATGGTTCTTTTGCCATTCTACAAGAGAAAATTGCACTTGTCAAAACTCTTTTTGATTTGATTTGATTTGAATAAAATTTGACGATAGTTAATTAGGCCTTTAATTAATTACTTCTTCCACTATTTTGATTCAAATTGATAGCCCTCACCATCAATTCGGAAGATTACAGCGCACAATATTCTAGTGAGCAAGATCCGTATTTCATCAAGTCATGAGTCAGCTTTGGTTGATCGCCCACAACTTGACTATTTAGGTAGGCCATCATGCCAATTGAATCATATGTAACTATTGATGAATGAACATGCACAACACCTTGCCATGAACATTTTGTGCCTCTGGGCTTAGACACTCTAAGAATCACCAGTTAAGTCTATCCCAAAAACTGACATGATAAACATGCACCCTACTTTGGCAGAACCTACATGTTCACCCTTCACGCAAGCAAGGCTGAATAGAATATTCACTGAGACAGAGGAAGAAGCCCATGCATGCTCCTCCACCCCAAGTGAGAAAGAAGTCGTCACCTATGAAAGCAATGAAATGTGGGAAGAGCTAACTGGGGAGGACAAGAACAATTCAAAGAACTCCAAGGCCTCGCTAATTGCATCGTGCTTTATCTGCACAATGCAGAAACTCACTGCCTACACGATTCACATGAAGTCGAAGACAGGAACAATTAGCAAAGGAGATATGTTCCTGTTCTGGTCGATGATAAATAGGAAGCCGGTTAATATCAGGAAGATACTAATCGACCGTTTATCAGTAGTAGTAGGCGGGGACACAAAGAGGAATTCTACGTATTGCATGGGTGTCCAGATAACAAAGATCGCCAAATACTTCATGGGTGAAGGAGAAGTCTAGAGATATAAAGAAATGGAGGAACAACAAAGAATAGACATAAAGTCCCTTATCAGCACTGGTATTCTGGCACAGAAGGGGGAGAAGTTGTACTTCAAACAAAGAGGGTAAAAAAGACTACTCCCCCTTCCAGAAATAGTGCTCTATGATGCCCACAAGTTGCGGCCAACACAGGATGACATCAAAAAGATGTGTTCTGGGGCACTGCAGGCCATCACGGATACAAACCCAGTAAGTATAGCTGGAGAAAGCAGTGCCCAGCTGAATTAGAAAAGATGAAGAGCACGGTGTCGCGGAAGAAGTTGGCAGTAGAGAAAAACAAGACATCAGAAACAACTGCTCTGCCAACCGCGAGGGAGAAAACTACAGTATAACCCACCCCCACAACTCCACCTCCAGAAGTACCAGTGGGAATTCTAGAACCCACACCTCTAGAGCCACACAAAGAAGCAACTTCTATAGAGACAGAAGTGGAGAAAGAGAAGGCCACAACAGCTGACCCACAACCTGACAATGAATCAGCGGCAGAGCCAGAAGGTCAAGGCTCTCAGGCCATACCGGATACAGGAATCAACAGAGTAGATGTGGACCCACTAGACAAGCTAAAGAAGAAAGAACAAGGTCCATCGCCACTGCCTCCACAACCTACAGTGCCAAGCTTGTCAATGACGTGCATGCAGCATCAGCTGCACCAACAACACCAGCAAGCACCTTCCTTCAGAGGTGCCTTAGGTACAAGGTTTGATGCAATGTGGGAACACATGCATCAAACCAATACAATAAATATCACCATTTCTTCTTCTCTATCGGCATTAATGATGCAGGTACAATTCCTTGATGAAAGGACAAAAGCACTCCTTGGCTTCCTCCAACAAGTTGTAAACAACCTATGGATGATGATGGGAATGCTAAAGAAAATGAAAGACGAAATCAAAGACCTGCAAAAGGAGAGGCATGTCATCTGATCGGACAATGAGCACATGTGACAGGGATATGACATGTCTATGGCTAACCTCGAAGAAGAGCGTCAGTGACTAGAAGAAGACCATCGGGAGCTTGACAAGGAACGCGAAGAGCTCAAGAATCGGTAGAAGAAAAAGAAGACCAAGTGCTCAACAAGCCTGGCACACTCCTCAACCAGCCCCTCCAGTCACGTTGACAACAACAATGCCAACATGGGAGGAACATGCATGGGAGCGGGCACACCAAAAGAAGGAAGTGCCAACACAAGGGAACCACATGTAGTTGAGCCAAAAAGAAACCAGCCACCACAGAAGTCACGCTCCCACAATGAAAATTAAATGAATAAAAATGTGACATCATCAAGGGGGCTCGACCTCAATTACAATCCAGAAGAAGATCAAGACGAAGTAGCTGAAGATGGTGGGAAGCTATTAGAGCCTCAATTCTCACTGCCTACACATACAATGATGATAGAAGAGTAGATTGCTGCTGCACATTGAGAAAAATGGTCACTTCAGCACAACACGAGTGGCATAGCTCAATAGAATGCTAGCTGAGTTGGGAGCTGGACTCGAGGAGAGAAATGAGTTCCTCCTATTCCAACAACAGCACGATCATAACGACTATATCTATGATGGGAAGATGGAGGCGACCCTGAAAATGATGGCGGAAGCCAAGTTAGGGAAAACATCTGAGGAGAGTCATGTCAAAGACAACATAGCTGCCGAAGCCTCCTCAGAAGTAGCTGAACCCGTAGCCACTACACAACTGTTGCACAAAGTGGCTGAACAAGTGGCCAAGGCCATGCTAACAATAGATGAAGCTTCAACACCTCTACCATAGGAAACAACATCCAATGACGAGGAAGGCAGGGCGACAACCTTCTTTATAGATGAGCCCGCTAGGGAGCTGATTGCACCAGTTGAAGCAGAAACACTGGGAGAAGCTCCCTCTCTGCCTTGCAAGTTGAAAGATATGGACATGACTTAGGTATCACGGATCACATGCAGAGACGTCAACGTCTTGGTATATGTCCTCAGTGATGATCTACCCGGGTCAGACATACTATACAACAATAAGGGTAGACGTCTATCTAGAGACCACTTCTAGGGAATATTCATGAAGAAGGCATGAGTACATAAAGACTATTAAAGGTACTCTACGCCACCCTCCTAGAAGAATTCTTGCACTCGAAGAAGCCATAGCCAGTTTTCAACAGGACAACACATCTAGCCAGTCTCCTCTACAATGAAGACTACAAGGCAGCGAATGTGGCTAAATTGAAGGCAGCAGTCCGGCGGAAGGAAACATGACATGTGGTGCTGCCCATAAGGATTACAAAGCATTGTGCATTGATATTCATTGATATGTATGAGTGGAAAACAACGGTGCTCAATTGTTGTGCAGCCGAATTGGACAACACCTCACTAGTTTACAAGAGGAAGGATGTCAGAGACGCTTTAAAGATACCACTACACCTACAAAGAGCTATTAAGGATGCATATAACAAGTTCCAAGGGTCCTGGAAGCTCTTCTCAATTAATAATAAAGTCCCCCAAGAAGAGGCTAGTTCGGGTAAGAATGTCCCCCAAGAAGAGGTTGGTTCGGGAGATTGCACCTTCATAGTACTACACATGATGGAGGCCATCAACAAGGGCATCCCCCTAGAGGATTTAGATAAGGAAGACATGCATGGACTATGGGGTATGTATGCTATGGAGGTCATCTATGATCGTCAGTTCTTCAACGACCCAGTGATGCCTGTAGAAGTTGTACCCCAGAGGATTTACATGGAAATCCCCCTACCTAAAATGGTCTCTTAGAGGGAGCATCTAAAGACCATGTGGGTTGACCCAACTGAACCATCCAGGGCTATGGCATGGAAAGAAGGTTGGCGTGAAAGCTCTAGAGAAGCTACAAAACACACGTCAGATGAAGAACCGAAGGAACCTCCAGTAGAAGAAGTCCCTAAAAATCAACCTCCAAGAGAACAACCTGAGGAAGGAGAGGTTGAAGAAGAAGATCTGGGAAATGATAGACCAGACAAACCGACATGAGAAATTACACCTTCTTTCAAGAATTTCAACAGCTGGAACTACTTCAGTCTGTCCCTACAAGAACTAACTATAATTATTACTTCTTTGAAAGAATATGATTCGTTGGGAGATGTCATCTTTGAGAGAAATGACATCTGCGTGCTAAAAGACGACCTCTGAGAAATGCTGAAAATAGGAGGATATCTTTCTGTAAGTACGATGTCATCTTACCAGGCGCTAATAGGTGACACCATGCCAAATGCCCACATGATGTACTTCTTACGGGTAGATGACATCCTAAAGAACAAAAGGTCAGGAGAGAAGGAGAGGCTACAACAACACCTGGCGATGTCCCCACCAGATCACATCTTCCTACCTATTCATCACGATAATCATTGGACTTTGCTGCATATCAACATCCTCAGGAGGACTGCAGTACACTACAACAACTCTAACACAGCCTTCACACTTAATAAGAAGACTAATATGACAACAACAAAGATGCCAATAGAAGAAAAGGAAAACGCATGCGCCGAGGCTATCGTCGACATGATAAGAAGTCACTGTATAGGGTACGACCTTACGATAGGCAAGGACTTCAAGAAGACGCAGTTCTGCCACAGGATCCCCCAACAGGTTCCCTTATCAAATGATTGTGATTTCTTCTATCTATCATGGATGGTAGTCATAGACACCATTGGCTTCAAGGTGGAAAACATGCAATACGAACAATACCACGCGTTAAGAGGTATATACACAAGCATTCTCCTCATGTCCAAGTGGGCCTCCACCACCACCACCAACAACAAATAAAGAAAGCTCGTTTATACATCTTTCTCGAATTTTGACACCCCAAGATGTGGTGTAGGATAAGTTTGGGGGAGAAGTCATAAATGAGCTACAAAGGTACATTTACCATCTTTTTACCTCTAAAATTTTTGATGAAATTTTCAAAATTTTGTTTTTTTGCTAAAGATACCTTTTAATTTTAAGAAGCTCACCTCCTCTCTTGCTAAATTTTCTGATTGTAGTGTTTTTTCCCTCTTAGAAGGGAGATTCATGAGCAACATACACATGTATATACGAGTAAAACAAGTCATAGCAATACTTCTCTACCTCATTCTTGCAATAAGATGTTGTAAATGTGACAACCTTAACTCATGAAACCCTCAGAGACTAGATAACTTCACCTAGTCATACTCCTAAACAACCACCCTCACCTCACCTGATGCTTTTGACTAGAAAATGCTTATCTTCGTAGAAAGGGAAACAACTGCCCTCTTCAAAGCATATCTAAAAGAGGCTTGGCCACCCAGAAGACCAAGTCAAAATCCCTTGAACCCACTAGAAAAGCCTGAAAGGTGATGTAAAAAGGCAAAACAAAAGAAAAAAAATAATGAGAGTTGTGCCCAAAAGATGCCAAAAGTTTCCACACGGTCGATATATTTCTTCACTCATGAATGAAGATATGTCGTGCCCGTAAGTAGAATCTTGAAGCCAAGCTTACACACCTCCAATCTGGAAATGAAAACTCACAAAACCACCTGACTTAAAGTCAGAAGCCCAAAAAGGGGAACAATGTTCTTACAATAGTTGTGGGTGAGGAGTTCAGGAGGAAGAGGAAAACATCTAAAGCCTTAAGCCTACCCGAACACATTAGCATAGGGTCAACTAAAAAATAAGGAATTGTTGTGAAAGCTACCCCTAAAAAAAGATTGGGCATTAGTATGGTCATTACCTAAGGTAAGGGGGTGATAAGTTGAGAAGGAGGAGCCTTTTACAATTGAAGGTAATGATAAGGAAATGAAGTTACGCAACTCAGGTTGAGGGGGAGGAATGAGACCTAAGGTTTTGAAAACATGCACCAATTGTCTTGATGCAAGAATTAGATATTTTAGTCGTGTTATAATGTTGTCTTCTAAGATTGTTCATTCTCTCTCTAAGTTTTTGAACCTACACTTATCCTGAGGACAAGCTTGATTCTAAGTTTGGGGGAGTTGATAACACTCTATTTTACGTCCTTTCTGTATATATTTTACACCACTTTTAGTATATCTTTTGTTAGCTTTTCACATAATTTTTCTATCTTTTTGACTAAAGCCTCACTTACATGGTTTCAGGAACATTCACAGCCCAGGTCGTGGTTCAGGGGCCGCGACTGAGGTCCACTTATATATCAACCACGATCGTGGTTCCAGAGCTCTCTAGAGATCGCGATCATCATGCGTCAAGGAAGGATCGCGGCTAGTTTATAGACCACGATCATCGCTTAACCACAACCTCAAGGATGGTCACAATCGGAACATGTGCCTCAAAGATAGACTAGTGGTCGTAGTGTGGATACAAACCGCGATCAAGAAAGACCACAATCAAGAAGGACCGCGGTCAGCTTGGAAACTACAGTCATTGACGAGCTCTTGCAAACTGCAATCGAGCGGGAAGACCTCAACCTCGACCGCCCGGATGCAACCCACAAGCAGACCTCGACCGCGGTTATCACCAGGCCGCTACCAAGCTCAACCACAGTGAAAGATGAATAAAGCACAGACCGCGACCGCGGTGTCACCATCACTTAACCAAGACCGCGACTGTGGACTAGGCTTAAGTCGATGTAATGTGCCAATAAATAGAACACCGACCTATCTTGTCGAATCATAAGATCATAGATCAGATCTTGAGGACGACAAAGTGTTGTTGTGTTCTAGATTCATCTCAGACCATCCCATCCATCAGTCTTGGATCTCCAAAGGAGGAAGCTGAGGAGAGAGAAGATTGAAGACCCCTTCTTTGAGGGAAGAAAACCATCCCCACCATCCACGTGATAGATCCAGATCTAAAGAAGTATTGTGTTGTATCACGTCTCTTCCTTTCTAGATCTATCATTCCATCCTGCTATACTTCCCTCCTCTCTTCGAGGGAATTTCATGGATCTATCTTTCTGTAATGCCGTTATGTTTTCCGCAAGCATGTGTGGCTAAACACCTTAACTTTGGTTGGGAGTAGCCACTAAGGCTCTCGCAACATGTATGTTGTCTCTTTCTATTGAATATACATATTCTTATCAAGATTATCTCCATGCACCTATATTAGTGCTTCACTTGTATGCTTATCTACCATCTTGTGATGTTTGATTGTTGATATCTTGAGAGAGTAATATCACTTTTATCACGTGTCATGGAGTAGTATTAATGCACGAGAGTGTTGGAATGCTAAGGCTGTAAAACCATATGTTCTGTTGTGAGGTTTACATGTGGTCACCTCGAGAGTTGGACTACCCTTAGACTTGGATCTATGCTCATCTTGAGAAAGAGTGGAATAGATGCTTTTGGTGGTTGCTTGTAATCTTGGTAAGAGTATGCGAGAGAGAGAGAGAGACGATGTTGCATGTTGGTGAGATGCTTTAGTAGGTGAACCCCAACCGGGGTTTCCTCCCATATACTTGTTTCATCTTATTTCTTTTGTTTCTTTTATTCGTGTGGTTCTTGTTTCTTTTGAACTACTTTAGTTCGCGTGCCACCATTCATTAGGGAACACCTTTTATATTCCCTCTTCAGTTGGAGTATACGAGTGCTAGATTCTGAGTGCTTAACACTGCCAACCTTGTCCCTGTGTTCGACCCCGATCACTGCATCGGACCCCATTTATCATTGTGGGGGCCTGAGAGTCGGGTTATCTCTTTAAAATTCCAACTACTCTGAATCCACTCCTTTTGGACATGCAATTTAGGTCGGTCAAATAGTCAGACGAGTCCTAGTGCAACTAAGATTTAGAAATTGTGCATCTACAATGACAAGTATTGTCACTGGACTTGCTCCAAGTCTTGGTATATCCTTAAAATCATCCTTCCTACATTATAGTAATTGACGCGATCTACTCATATTGGAGAATATGGTACATAAATTTTTGTTTCCTCAACCTGTTTTGTAGCCATTTTTCCCTAAGCTTGTTTAATGCATGCACTCTAGTCTTTAAATCCTAACTCCACATTTTAGAAGGAAGGGGTTAATTATAAAGCATTGCACAAGCCATTTCCTTTAAGCTACACCATTTAACTTGGTGTTCCAAGCCTTGTATATTTAGGTACAACACCTTCTTCTTGGAAAAATGTGCAAATGGTCCTTTCATTTGTCTCATCTTAGTGAACCTTCTGAGTATTCACCTCCTCTATCTAAAATGACTATCTTATTTACTTTTCCTAATTGTTTATCTACTTTGACCTTAAAAATTTTAAAGGCTTATAAAACCCCATTTATATAATTCAATAAGTAGAGAAACATATATCATGTATAGTCCTCAAAAAAGGTTATGAAATACTTTTCCCCTATAAAACAAGGTGGGAATGGTCCATGAAAATATATGTAAATTATTTCTAATATTCCATTACTCCTCTTGGCACTCTTTTTTGAAGTGTTAGTCCTCTTAGCCTTTATACCTTCAACACATGCTCTGGAATCTATAAAGTCCAAAGGTTCTAAAATGCCTTCCTTTAATAATTTTTGGAGTATTTCTTGGCAGATATGTTCCAATCTTTGATGCCAAAGAATTGAGGATTTCTCATCTAAAGATGTGCAATTATGACCAATAGACTCTTGATGGACTGTAAAAGATTACTCAAAATATGGTCTTAGTTTAACTTGATAAAGGTCATTTATTAAAACATAAGTACCAGTTAGATTAAAAAATGTACACAATGATAATAGTACACCATGGAGAATGAAGGTATAGTTTTAGTTAACTTATTTAGAAACTAAAACTAAACTTCAATTATAGATTGATACATAAAAAGTAATTTGTATGGCCAGTAATTTTACAGTGTCAAAGATTAATCTGCATGTGTCAAAAGCCTCTAAGCGTCAGCCCAAATGATTTCCTGAATAGAGGACTCTTACATACTCTATTGGTTTCCTTTCATTTGAAATTTCCTACAATGTACTGGAAACATGCACGGTGGCACCAGAGTTAAAAGACCTAGTATACAATGGAACATTTGAAAGATGACATTCATATAAAATAAGAGACATTATACCTTTCTTTTTGAACCATTTCTGGTACTTGAAACACTCCTTTTTCACATGTCCTTTCTTATGACATAAGAAGTATTTCATGTTAACCTTGATTCCCTTGGTGTTTTCATAATCTATCTTGGACACACCACCTGATATCAAACTAGCTCCCTTCATTTTACCTTTATGGTCACATTTGTCATGGGTACTTGATAGCCCTAGATCGCGTGTCTGAAAAGAGGTGAATTTAGAAGGAACGAACTTTAAATTTTATAACCTGAAACCTTCAAGGACCCCCACAACATTAATATGGGGTCAAACACAGGGACATGAGGACGTTGGGATGCTTATGATCTTGATCTTAAGTCAGTTCAGCCAATCTGATAGTTGATAAAAGTTTGGAACTAGAACTAGTCTAGCAAGGTGTCACGAAATAAAACAAACAACGTAAAGAAAACACAAAGTGCTTGTCAGATTCTACTAATTAGAGAGAAGGAGTTCCTGGTTGTGTAACCACAAGTTCGGCAGTCTTTGCACGTATTCTCAAGGAATCGAAAACCCTCAAACACCTCAAAAAGTAAACTACATCCAAGCATAGTACATATGGTGGTATTTATTCCTATGGGTGTCATCCCACTCACTTTCATTCAACATGACTATAACTGATTAATGATATGAAATCTCTCTTAAGGATAACAGATCAACACCCCTAGAATATTTCTGATGCTCTCTTGGGTCCATAACATTTGAGGATGCTAAGAATAGATGTGATCTGGACAGAACACATACCTTGGGCCTGGGTGGGCGGACTTGGGCCCGACTGGGTTGGGCTTGGCCCCACCGTGCCCAAGGAATTTTTTTTGTGAAAATCACCCCTGGACATCCTCCTTTTAGGTTCTATCCAAACTATCTTTTCTTATCCATTTCTATGACTAATCTCTCGATCTTGGTAGAAATAGAAGTTCAATGAGAATGAGATCAACCAAACTAGCAATCATAACCAGAAAGAGAAGATTGAACAAAAAAGTACTAGATCTGAAATAAAACTACTTGCTTAAGTTAAAAGTACATAGGAGAAGGTGGAGTGTGTGTGATAAGTAGTCGCTACACCTTCAGTGGTCACTATCCTTGGTTCTCGACATGACCATGTTGGGTTGGGTCAGATCGGGCTGAGCCTAGCGGTTCACTACCATTTCTTCTTATAGCAGTCACTAATGGTTCCTCTTGTAGTGGTCACTATTGTTTTTTAGTTGCAGTGGTTGTTGTAGTTGTAGCAGTCTCTAGGCCTTTTATCGATCGTAGATAATCTAGTCGTTGATGCTTCATCGATGGGCCCGACCGTGCTGGATTGGGCCCGATGGAGCTGAGCCTAGCGGTGGCTAAGGGAATCTCCTTTGACGACCATTGACCTTGTAGTGGTTGTTTACTTTTTTGTGATTGCTGACTCTTTAGCGGTTGCTAGATATTTGAAGTTTTAGTGGTCACTAGAATTTCTTCAACTACTACAAAAATTATGTGATGGGCCTGATTGGGTTGAGTTGAGTCTGACCGGGTCGACAGTGAGAAATCTTAGAGAAATGATGTCTTTTCAAGTTTGATGCCTACATGTACCAAAATTGGCTAGTTGAGCGACTTTATCTTCAAAAGATATATAAGTTATGAAAAGATAGTATCTAGAGGGCATATTAAGGTGATAATGACACAAAACCATAAATAAATGCTTAATATAATTGCCAAAATTTGAGTGTTATCAACCACCCCAAGCTTAAACTCTTTCTTGTCCTCAAGAAACACTATGCTAAATGAAAAAAAGATAACATCCAAATCAAGCTTGGTGATAACTGCTAAGGTTAAGAAAAATAGTCTAAAACATCAACTCTTTTGATCTATGTTGTTTCAGAACAAACCACCACCAATGGAGCAAAATCTACTAATGTTAGATCAAAGAGCATCCAGGCAAGATTAAGTGAATTCTCTGCAACTTGTCAGTACTCATGAGGGTTTGAATCATGATTATACAACATTCAATCATTGTCACATAGGTGATCAAGCAGGTAATGGAGGCAAATGATGAGCTCTCATCATTTTTTCATATAAACCAATATGGAATAACATGCCTCCCACTTATTTAGGTCCTAATAAGCAATAAATACGAAAAGACTCTAATGATTACTGAGGATCCCGATCTACGTCAGGATGGTCCATGTAACGAGGAACAGTCCCTATAGTCAGAGCCAGTTGCCTTAGAGCAGTGAGATGAACTCCTCATACTGTGCTCAAACCAACCCTACTACTGGGATGATCTCATAGGTCACCTAGGGGTTCCTAGTGACTCTCTAATGAGCTGTCAGGGTGGTACTTACAAGCATGGAATACCCTTATTCATGAGCGCAATCATACACCGGATGGGCACCATCCTCAAATCTCTTGAAAGAGAAAACAAGCGCTCATTTATTCACACTCAGGCTTTTATTCTCTACATTCGCATTTATAGGACTGGGTGAGAACTGTTTTTATACTTTTGGGATTTTTGGGCAGCCAAGCCTCTTTTGCACATTTTTATTTTTTCATCTTTTTGACTCAATCTAAGGTGAGAGGGAATGTAGTCCATCATAGAAAATAGTTTAGCTTGATTATAACTCAAAACTCATCATTATTTACTTGATACCTGTGTAAAAAGTAGTAATTATGATTCAAGTATCCTTACAGTAGAGGCAAGTTTGTGAATAATGTGGCTTGGAGTCTTGATCAAACTCTAGCTCTTTACAATGGTTCCAAATCGTGGAGGTGTCATTCACAAAATAGATAAAGGGAATAATGTTTTAAGCTTTGAAAAAGGCACATAACCTTAGATTGCCAAACTTAAGGAAAGGGTCAAAGAGCAAGTCAAGAAAAAGATTCAACAGTTTAAGGAGAAAAGTGTGCATTTGGATATAAAGATAAACATTTAGCTATAAAGATAAACATTTAGCTATAAAATTTTAATAGCCTTACTTTCCAAGCTACAAATTCCAAAATAATGTCTTACAAAGCAGTAAAGTTGGTCTAAAGTGTACAAAAATTTCAAAATGTAAGCATAAATGTAGGAAGTAATAATGCATGCATGAAGAATGAAGAGACAAAAGGGAGAATAGCCCTACCACCTCAAGCTTAAAACTTTGGTCATCCTCAAGCAAGCCTTAAAATTGAGATAATAGGGAAGGAATGCAGGGATGTACATGAAAGAAATTTATTGAAGTCCTAGTGTGATGCATGCATGGAATAATTATTTAAGTAGTTAGAGGAAAGAAACTATCTAAGCAAGAACATGAAAAAATAGAATTTATTTATATAAAAAAAAGAAAATAGAAGTCTAAGATAAAATGGGATGTCTACCACAAGATATGGACACTGGATCCCAAATTCTATGTTTTGGGACCAGTGTCACCTATGTCATTTCCGATTGGATCTGCCATGCGTGAGAACAAGAGGCAAAGATCTGCACTATAAGGACCCTGACAGGGGATTTGGGCTAACCTTGTTTGTTTTGCTTAAGTGAGTTGCTTATAACTTTAATATAATACTCTGAGGTGTTTTGTTATCATGTCACATGTTTATGTTTCAATTTTGGTTCTGTATAAATGTTGTTTGAGAATGTTTACTTGTTTTGGACCAAGGTGCAATTTACCCAAGATGAGGGGTTATCTTGCAAAATGTCACACGATGAGTGTGCCCGTAGTGCTTTAGCATCATAAGATAGAGAATGATGCTAAGGGGCACCTTGTGGAAAGTCCAAGTATCAAGTTGAGCATGTATGGATGATGCTTATGTTTTATGAGCTAGTTTTGGTGTAAATTGTAGTTTACCCAAAGTGAAGGGTTAATATGCAATATACCATCTCTAGAGCGTACCCTCCCTCTCTTGGCATTATCTAGAGGAGAGAGGAAGATATGGGCACCTTGTTTGGATTTGGTTGTGTGGTAACATCTTTGGTGATATATGGAACACATGTATGAGATGTGCCTTGCACTTAGATGGGCTATCATAGGTTACAGAACCTTCAAGAGGCTGCCTATCGATTTATGAGTGTGTATTGTTGTTCCCTATCAATTTGTGAAGTGTGTAGGGTTGTGCCCTATTGGTTTGTAAGTGTGTGGAGTATGCTATATCAACTTGTGAGTATGTTGGGTTTTACCATATCGGTTTGTGAAGGGTGTAGAGATTTGGCATATTGACCATGATCTTGGAAGGAGATCTAGAGGAGGAGATCTGGCCTAGATCATAGTACCATGCCTTTCATTTTTTTTCATGTGCCTGTTTTCTCGTAGACAAGTGTCACCTAAGTTCCTAAGGTGATGACAACTCTCCTTTGATCTCTCTTCCTTCCCTCAACTAGATAACCCCCTCCTCCTTCACACAAGTAAACCCTTTCATCCATTCTTGTTCCTCTCCTCTTGGTGGATGATCTTGGAAGCTTAAGGAGATAGAGGAATCCCCATGGAGCTTGGGAGTTCAAGTTCCTTGTTCATGCTGATTTCTTGTTCAACCTTCATCTTGGTGAGTTATGTTTCTTTGATGGACATTTCTTTGAGCTCTCTTCTTCATCTCCTTCTTCCTCCTATCTCAACCATGGACCACACCTTGGATGAAGGTTGACTAGGATGTGGTTCCCTATCCTTCTTTCATTTCTTCTTAAGCTATAATTACTATGGCATCTTCCTCTTCTTTCTTGAGTTGATGTTGAGTTCGAGTTGGGACTCTTGATAGATCATCTTCAAGTTGAGGAATGTGTGCTTTAGAGCTTTGATCATGGAGCTTGAACTCTTGATGGAGACCTTCTTGAGGAGGGTTATATAACTCTTAACCTCCTTTGATCATGGAGCTTGAACTCTTCATATTCTTATGTTGTTCTTTATCTTTAGCACATTTATCTTATATATGTTAGTAATTGGGGATGGTTTGAGGAATGTTATGATGAAGGAAATTTATTTGGTTTGGTGTCCATGCTTTGCACCTTCTTGCAATGATAGTAGGAGGACTAGTGGCCACACTTCCTAAGGTTGAACATGACAAAGTTGACAAATAAGTGGTAAATGTTCGTCATGACTCATGATGCTTAAATCGACATATATGATGCAAGTCGTCATGACTTGGGATTGCATAGGCCGATAGGTGTTGCTTAAATTAATATGCAAGAAGGATGCTATATTGTCATGACTTGATGAGGTTAACTCATTATAACCTAGAAGCACCTAAACTGATGTGTTGTTAAACCAATAGGCTTGGATGATTGCTATCCGACATGCCCAAGATGGGGTTCAGCCAATATGCCTTGCTAGCCCGTCATGACCATGATGACATCTTTTGTGAGCTAGTTTGTTTGAGTGCTAGTCGTGACGCCCTTGATTGTGCAAGAGGTTGACACAACCTAACACTAACCCTAAGCAACCTGATACACTAAGTGTTGCCTGAAACCCCTAGTGTTGCGCGTCACACCTTCAAGAGGTGATGTCTGTCACACCTTCAAGAGGGGTTTCCCATCACACTTTCAAGGAGATAAATAAATACACCCCTTGAGTACTTAAACAATACATCCCTTGTGTGGATAAAACATCACCCCTTATGTGTAGTGAACCTGACATGATTGGACAAGATGGCTTAAACTAATACACCTCTTGGTGGTATAAACTGATATCTTAGATGAGCTAACCCAACACATCATAATGTGGTCAAGCCGATACAAGTTGATGAGGTGAAACTGATATCATATGATCAGGATTGAAGGGTATGCTTGGATATTCAATGATGTACACATATGAGCAATACATGATGTAGAAGAGTGTTGTTTTGGATAATGCATGATTTATCTTAATTGCTTCTCCTAAACCTAGTGCACAATAGGATGATGTTACTATGAGTAGTCTATCTTGAACCAAAGATCTTAGCCCTATACTCTTCAACAATGTGGGAAGTAATGGATGTAGGATTCAATAGTTGAGTGTCCATGTGGTAACCTTAATGATGGAACGATATGACCCATGTACTCATCTTAATAAAATATTATAATCCATGGTAAGTGTCAACTATATTTTCATTTTCATATAATCTTAACTTGTGGAGTGAAATTGGTTAGTTTGAAGTGAAACCTTATTGTTATGTAGCCTAAGGTTCAACTCTCCTTAGTATGATATGAGGTTAATGATTTATAAGAAGTAATGGAATATGGGTCATATAATGATGAAACATCACATTGGTGTAATAGTCAATATGTTTACATAATGCATTATTGTAACCCTCACATAACTTAATGAAGATGATAAACATATGTGTTTATGAAAGGGAGATACCTGGTGTTGATGGTACGATGATTGATTTGTATCTAACTAATCACTACAAAAAATTTGGCTAATATTCAAGAACATTTATGAGGAACTAAGAACCATGAATAATAAATCCTATTTGTGAGGACTCACCCCTCAAATACAACAGTGAATCCCTCAAGCATGTTTTTAACATAAATATATATTTTTTAGAGTAGTCTTTAGGTTTAGCCTTGCATATACTTGATAGAAAACTCGACCCACGTATGATAAGATACGTGGAAGTCTTATCGTAGTATAGTTAAGGGTCGAATCCTCAGGACAACGGTCTTGTTGCAAGCAATAAGATGGAAGACGTTGGAATTTCACTTAGTCACTTAATAGTAGGCACTTAAATCAAAAGTTTGGTTTTGTTGTCTTAAACTAAGAACATGTAAAGTAAAGAAAGCAAGTAAATCTAAGGAGTTTAAACAATGATAAAATTCACTAGGGTGTGATCGGTTTTTCACTGCCACTACACATGGATCATGACATGCAAAGCAAAACATAACCTGCAACAAGAGTTTAGTCAGTTAGTATCTTTGTAGACTTAGTTTCCTTTCGGAGAACTAACTACAAGAAGTGTGGGAATGTTGCAATGCCAGTCATTCCTGAACAAATGGTCACCTTCTTTGCATCATTCCCTTCACAAAGTGTGTTCCTCGACTTACCAAGGTTGCACTTTCATACGTCAACTGATTCCATTTCATAGTATGAAAGTGCAACGGATGATAGTGAGTTTACTCCAATTATTGAGAGACACTTCTAGATACCAAAACAGATGCATGGTGGATACATGCACCAAGAACCAACATACAAACGAGTTTCGAATCTAATAGTACAAACGTAGACAATTCATACTAAAATATAAAGGATAACACAAGTTGGAGATCAAGCAACATGCATTCATTAAACGTTTGATATTGAACTGAAAAGATAAGAACTCTATATTACAAACTATGGATTAAATTTACATGACATGAAAACATGGGTAGCGGGGCTACTCCCCGCACCCTAGTGAAAGAGACTACTCGCTCATGACTAGGACAAAGAAGGAGGCAAGAAGAGAGAGAGAGCATCATACCCATAAAGGAGAGAGGAAAGTCAACCCCTTGAGAGAGAGAAACGATCCACCAGCATCACAGGTTGCGCGATGACGAGATCTCCCTCTTCCCACCTTCTTTGGCAGAGAGAGAGAAAGTAGCTTCAAGATGGAGTATGGGTCTCAGACCGGCAGCCCCAGGGCGGAGGACATAAGTCGTGTGTGCTATGGAGTGATTGAGGCAGCCTTTGGACGTCTGAAACTTCCCCCCTTGGTGGAGGACCCTTGGGGTCTTATTTATAGGCCTTAAGTGAAGTCCAACCGGTTTGGAGACCGTTTGGACCTCAAGACCGTTTGGACCTGAGACTGTTTGGACCTCAAGACCGTTTGGACCTTGAGACCATTTGGACCTTGAGACCGTTTGGACCTCAAGACCATTTGGACCTTGAGACCGTTTGGCTTCATGCGGTCTCAGGACCGTGTGACTCCATGTGGTCTCAGGACCAGCTGGCTTCATGCGGTCTCGGGACCGTGTGACTCCATGTGGTCTCGGGACCGGTTGGCTTCATGCGGTCTCGAGACCGTGTGACTCCATGCGGTCTCGGGACCGGTTGGTTTCATGCGGTCTTGGGACCGGTTGGCTTCATGTGGTCTCGAGACCGTGTGACTCCATGCGGTCTCAGGACTGATTGGCTTCATGCGGTCTTGAGACCGTTTTACTCCATGCGGTCTCGGGACCGATTGGCTTCATGCAGTCTTGAGACCATTTGACTCCATGCGGTCTCGGGACCGATTGGCTTCATGCGGTCTAGGGACCGTTTGAGTCCATGCGGTCTCGGGACAGATTGGCTTCATGTGGTCTGGGGACCGTTTGACTCAATGCGGTCTCGGGACCAATTGGCTTCATGCGGTCTGGGGACCGTTTGAGTCCATGCGGTCTCGGGACCGATTGGCTTCATGTGGTCTGGGGACCGTTTGAGTCCATGTGGTCTTGAGGCTGAGTTATTCTTTTATGATCTTTTTTTTGTGTTTTTTCTACATATATAAAAGGGAAAAGTTAGTCTAATAGTATATTTACAATAAGAGGGAAAATCTAGGGATTATGTATAATATTAATTTAGAAAGAGTATGGAAAACTAAATAAAAAAGACTAAGATAATTATCCAAAATTGGAGGTTATCACCCCCCCCCCCTAACTTAGAGTCTAGCTTGTCCTCACGTTAGATAGAGTTGAGGCATGTAATGGTGAGGTGATTTTATTTAGTTAGGATTTCCATACTCTTGCTTCAATTCTTAACCTGAGTTCTCCTAAGGTCATATCAGGTCTTATTTCTTGCCTTGACTCTTTCAGGTTTCAAGAGTTGGTTGGGTCTCAGGTTCTATCCGTATCTCGTAGCTCGCATCGGGACCACTTTTATTCTGTGCATGTTGTTGACTCTAATCAGCTTTATACCTCTCTGAAGGACCTACTGGAAGCTAGAGAGGGTATGAGGGTTGGCTAAGGGCTTGAAGTGTAACTCCCCCTTCAAGTGGGGGAGGGGTTGTCTATGCTTTTAGGATCTCACTACCGGGCACGACACATCTGCCTTTGTGAGGGCAGCTGAATGTACTAGCCGGGTGAGTCCTTTATAAGCCTTTCATATATTATGATACCTTAGGGTTTCACTACCGGGCACGACACATCTTCCTTTGTGAGGGCAGCTGAATGTGCCAGCCGGGTGAGACCTTCATCGGTTCTTTATATAGATCCTTATTTATGGCACAACTCTCATAATTTTATTTGACTCTTTGGCTTTTATTCGAAGACTCGCAGGCTTGGGTTTTGGGGTTTTGTTTGGGAAATTATTTTGGGCAGCCAAGCCTCTTTTTTTTTGAAGAGAGGAAAGTTGTTCTTAGAGTTTTTCAACATGCACTTATTTGGTTTGTGGTCCACTTACAGAACTTCTTGATTTGGAAGTTGCCTGATGCCCCTCTCATCCTTGAGAGCCTGGCTTACTTCTGCCTTGATATTGACCTGTGGAGAGTCAGATAAATAAGTGAAGCAAAACAATGAAAATCAATAGTGGAGGGAAATTATTAAATCGCCATTAAATGTCTAAGTGCTATTTACTTTTGGGGACTAACATGACTCTAAAGTTAACTGAGGGTGATTCTATTCAAAAAGGGTTATTTAAAAAGAAAGTTAAAGAAAAAAAGAAAAAGAATATGTACAAACAGAGAAAGGAGAAAATGGAGAAAGAGGGATTTAGAAATGATACCTCGCCCTTGTCTAATGTACCCCCCCTAACTTATCACTCACTCTGTCCTCAGAGTGTCAAAGTGATAGGTTGAGAAGTACAATGAAAAGGGTTGCAGGCTAAGTTAATTCTGAATTTGCCCCTGGTGATTGAAGTAGATTTGCTGCGAACTGTCCTCGTAGAGCGTGGTAATCCACATCAGTCATATCTTCTACTGGTCTTTTAAGAACGATGATGGTGTACATCCAATAGAGGACGTGTAAGCCGCAGTCGTTTGATTCTTAGATTTGTTGGGGGCATTTGTGGCTGAAGGAAGGGCGATGAAAATGATCTTTGTCGTAAGCCCTTGAATGCTGACTTAGAAAGGCGATTAATTTGTTAGAGCATTCCTTCGCCACTACCTCTGTTGGCATCCTTGGTGTCACGACATAGTTCTTCTTCCGTGGATTGTACTGGCTATCGAAACTGTTATATATTGTAGTTGTTCCTTCTGGTAGGTTTGTTTCCAGGAGCATCCAGTGCTCATGATAAAGGAAAGGTAATAAGATGAACTTCAGCGTTGTGTGCTGTAGAAAGGAGATCAGCGCTTCAGTTGTGCCAAAGTTCTTGAGCTTTAAAAGATCATCCTTCATGTATGGGGACGCCATATACGTAGTGGGGTTATTTTGGCCGAGTAGACACTGATAAGCGGCCATTAAGCTTACGGAGAGGGATTCTTTAATCTGTAAAGTCTCTCGAAGTGTTTCTGCCATAACTAGAATGTCCCTAGACATGAATACGAGCTCATCCTTCTCGGCTGAAAGTCATGCCATAATGAGACGTAGTTCAATGTCGGAGAGACCTTTGCAAGCACTGTGATCGAAGTCAGGAAAGGTTGGTTCTATGGCAGACAAAGGATCGTTGTCTCTTTTACTTTTCTCGGTAGCTAAGGCCGGCACCTTGGGTTTATCCAACTCTTTCAGAGTTTGTCAGAAAGGTCGCCTCTACGGGCGTTGGAAAGCTGAAAAAAGGTACCGAGGGACGTCATCTGGTGCCATTGTCGGGTCCTTGAAGAACCTTCTATCACATATGAGCTCCATGGCGTAACACCCTCGCAAGGAGTGAAAATCGTCAGCACCTAGGTCAGCAAAGGGGATTTCTTGGTTCAGCGCTTGGATGTGACGTATGGTGCAGAAAGCGCAATCCCCAGATCCCTCGACAGCTTGAACTTGAGGGTTTATTATTTGGAACTAGGGATGGCTCTAGTCTTGGCGGAGAGTTGGGCGTGCAAACCAAATTAACTTAAGCAGCCGGAAGGGTATACATCTCGCTTCACCTGCTGCTTCACCAACAATGTTTATTGAACCGGAGGGTAGCTCAGTGCCGCAAAAATTATAGACCTTTGTGTCTTGAGCTTCGGTGTCGACAATCATAAATAGCCAATGATCCGAGACTTGAAAGGGCACAGTAAGATAACGTGCCCATCGTGCTAAACCGGCACACAGTCGCTCGATTGATTTTTCTCGTATGTCTTTGTATAAAAGGCCAATAGACAGAGCAGGCGAGGCGTTGAAAACTGGCTGCTGCCTCTTAGAACTTCTATACATTTCTATACAGTTGGCGAGAAGGACACGGAAGATTGCCATTAGCATCGTGGACCGAGGTCGCAGGATGTTGCGGAAGTCTTCTCATGTCATCTTGTGCTTAGTTCTAGTGTTATGATAGATGATGTCTTCCCCTGCCTTTGCATCGTCCACAATAGTGTTCAGTATAAAAATGTCCTGAGCATCTAATGTGGAGATGGCCGCCATATCCAGGTCATGCATTTTGTGCGATAGCGGTGGTGGTGGGGGAAGCTCCTGCGGGGTGGGAGAAGCAGGTTGTACCAAGGCTTCTGCATGTCCTTGTAGATCGTCTTCTGAGTTAGAGGCAGAATCGAGGTCATCATCTATGTCTAAGCTTACTCGTTCTGCCTCGTCCTGGTCATGGGGGAAGGCATTGACGTGTCGAGCGCAGAGTGAGGTGGAGCGGTTATTGTGGGTGGGCTAGCACTGGCTCCTAGTATACATTGTTGGAACTCAGCGAAAGTCGCATCTTTAGCAGCCTCCCCGATGGATCCTAGAGCGGAATAATCAAGGAATTGGTCCCCATATGACATGTTTACATTATCGTTGTGTGGGGACTTCGGGTGATGTTCTCCTTCATGGTGACCTTTGTCGGAACCTTTCTGAGAAGGTTCTGCTGTATTTCCTGGGTCCTCCCCATCGTCAGATTTATCACCTGAGGAGGTGGTATCATTGTTCGAATCAGCAGAGGAGTCGGAGTCTTCGTCACTATCGCCATCTTTGTCAGTCGCTGCCTTGTCTGCTGGCATTTTACTTGTGGTCTTTTTGCACCGCCGATGGGTGGCTTGTAATTCATCGAAAGCCACTTGCAGATGCTCGTGTGTTTCGAGCAGTGCATCGTGGGATTCTTTGAGGTCATTATATCGGCCCTCAACAGAGAGGAGACGTGATGTAAGATATGTAACTTGAGCACGTAGTTGCTGGATTTCATTATTAGTTGACTCCTCTTGGTGATTATTTAGTTGTTTGAGGGAGTTGTTGATGGTGTCCAAGCGCGTGCTCATAACTGCTTGTTGTTGCTGGAGCTCACGGAGAGTCTCGGGCAGAGGTTGAGTCTGCGTAGAGATCTCATCGACTTGCTTTGCCATCGCTTCTTGCTGGCGCTTCGCTCGAAGGACCAGTTCCGGCAAGTTGTTGTAGTGGCTGTTGATGTGCTCAACTTGCTTAGCCACCTCATCTTGTCGTTGCTGAAAACTTGGAGGATGTTGGGCAAGGCTCGGTTTTGTTCATCGATCGTGGCCACCTGTCTGGATAAACCCTGCACACAAGAAAAAATAGAATGTAAAATGTTAGAAGGATCGGTGAGGAGGTTTCGGACGGCGTCGAATTGACGTCTGAATTCCTCACCGATGTTGGAAAAGGGGACCCCAGAAGCGGAAGGGTGGGATGACTGGGGTCTGCGTGGGATGGTGTTAGTGTCTTGCGGAAGAGACAATGATGGTGCCCCGAGCTGCGTGGTGACTATGGATGGAGTCACCAGCGGTGTCGGGGTGGTGGTGGATGTGAAAGGTGGTGGTATCTCAGGTGAAAATGGTGGTAGTGATAGTAATGGGGTAGAGACTGTGGAGGTGAATGGGAAAGTGGTAAAGTCGGGCATAGGGGTAGAGAAGGGAGAGCCCGAGGGGAAAAGGGGTGAGGAAGAGGATGTGAATGGTTGCGTGGATGTGGGGAACAAGGGAAGAGTGGTGGATGTCGGGAAGGTGGAGGGTGGAGTGGTGGTGGCGGTTAGCTGATCATTTAGACTCTTAATGAAAGAGTCGATTGATGAGGTGATTATGTTTTCTTCGTGGAGGGGGTCGGCCTATGGATGTGGCCTTGATATTGGTGTCCCCGACAGCTATTGTGCCTTCAACTGCCTTCTGGAAGATCATTTGACAGGTATTTTTGATGGTCGAGCTGTCGGGGTTGTGATACTTAGCTTCGTCTATCCCGCTTTTGCTTTCTTTTCGGTTTCTTTAACCGAAGCTAAGAGTTGTGTAAGCTCCTCGTCAGAGAAGAGGAGCTTTTTTTTGTCATAGTTTGCGAGCTCCGGAAGCGGGAGGAGGGTTCTTGATGACTTGACTGTAGGGCAGAAGACATAATGTAGTTTCACATCCTTTTCCTGAATAATGAAGGAGTTCTTCAAAGTTTGTTCATTAGTAAGGATGTCGCCCTTTATTTGCGTGCAGCGAGGTAGGGGTCTATCCATGTTGAGGTATTTTATGATGGATGTGACATGGCCCCCCATGCAGATTTCCTTCCCCAGGGCGTAAGATGATAATTTTTGGATCATTTGTCGTCCAATGTTGACTGGAATTCCGTTTAGAATGGACCAGAGAACAAAGAGATCTGAGATTATAACGTTCCCTCCCTCTGTCCTGGGGAAGAGTGCGCCAGAGAGAATTTTATGTAGGGTGCGCACAAACCCAGAATGTATGTTTGATGCTTTGCACATCTTAGCATCATAGGTGGGGAGCCCAGTTAGAGATTTCCAAAATTTGTGCCTGTTGAACTCAGGGTGCTCAGTTCCCACAGCCTTGGCTTTATTCAGCTGCTCCAGGTTGTCAATAAAAACTTCATTCAACATGTTTTCTGTTAAGATAACCTTGTTTCCGAAGATTTGGGTGACCAACCTTCTGTCACCTCCATCTCGTGATCTATCCATGATATCTATGGGTTCTTTTATAAGAAAGGTGAAGAGTTCAGTAGTGGGTTCAGAATAAGAGATCTCAGGTACTAAACACAGCCTGGCGAGGTTGGCTTTGTCTAGTATGCTGAAAATTCTGTCATGGATCCCCATCTTAAGTAGTACGCTGGAGCAAATGTACTTAGTGGGTTTTAGAATTTTGTCAGTGGAGGGGGTGGTATGTATGAAGAGATTTTCTAGTGGTGGTTCTATAGTGGTGAGAATTGAGAAGGTGGGGGTGGTAACAAGGATGGTGGTGGTAGGTGTTGCAAGGGGTTGGTCCATAGCTGAGGTAGGGCGAACTTGTTTTCTTGCTCGTTTGTTGGAGTGTTGTCCAGTTGCAGTTTCCTGGACCTTGCATTTCCCTTTTTGTTCTTTGGCTGGGGATTCCTCCTCGGAATTAGGGTTGTATTCTGAGCCTTCATCATCATCAGAAGAAATTGGAATTTCTTCTTCAGGTGCCTCAGCTAGGCACTTGTTGAGGCGATCAAGATCGCACAGGACTTGCATCATTTTGACATTTGGTGGTGCCTTTCCAGTCCTGTTAAAGTCATCTCTGATCTTCTAGAGTCTAGCTTGTTCTGCCCTCAGTTTCTCATTGGTCCAGATTTGAGCGTCTTCAGATCCGATGACCTCCTTTGCTGGTGATGCCATATCTGCAAAATGGGAAATCATGACTTAGAACAACATGTTTAGAAACAATTTAGATTTTATTTGTATTTAGAGATTATGAAAAGCCAAACGTGTTTTATTTTATTATGTTTGAAGACAGTGTGGTCCCAAATAGTTTCAAGACCATTTGGTTCCAAATGGTTTGAAGACCGTTTGGTTCCAAACGGTTTGAAGACCGTGTGGTCCCAAACGGTTTCAAAACCGCTTGGAACCAAACGGTCTTGAAACCGTTTGGAACCAAACGGTTTCAAGACCGTTTGGTTCCAAACGGTTTGAGGACCGTTTGGTCCCAAACAGTTTCAAGACCGTTTGGTCCCAAACGGTTTGAAGACCGTTTCATTCCAAACGGTTTGAGGACCGTTTGGTTCCAAACAGTTTCAAGACCGTTTGGTAGGCGAAACGTCAGGTAACAGTCGATGAAGGCAAAATGGTGAAGGGAAGGCGGAGGCACCGACGATTAAATCGAAGGTGACGGCGGAAGGAGTTGACAGCAAAAAAGATGAAGATAGAGAGGATTTCAGTGAGGTCGGCACCAATGCAGACGAAGGTGGAACCAGTGTTGGAGAAGGGAAAATGCCACAGCGGCGCCGAAGTCATTAACGGCGGTATGGAGGGTTGGAGGTAAAGAAGGTTGTTTGACGAAATGGCCGGCCAGGCTGCCGTGGTGGGTGGACTACATTGCAGCTGGAAGCGGAGATGAAGACCGTGAAGCGGAAGGTGGAGGCGAGGTCACCGCGAAGGAGCACAGAGCTTAGGTCGTCGGAGGTGAGTTGTGCGGGAGTAGGGGAATGCAAAGGTAATGGAACTGCTCTGCGTGAAAGCTTGAGAAAACTCGAGAGTCAAAGGGATGAGAAGGAGGGGTAGGGTTTATATTTATAGGAAACGGTTTTGCGACCATTTGGCTCCAAACGGTTTCGAGACTGTTTGGCTCCAAACGGTCTCAAGACCGTTTGGACTCCAAACGGTTTTAGGACCGTTTGGCTCCAAACGGTTTCGAGACCGTTTGGCTCCAAACGGTGTCAAGACCGTTTGGAAGGGTAAAGGTTGAAAGGAGTTTTTTATATTTTTATGTTTATTTTGGTTTATATATATTTTATGTTATTTGATTTTGCTTATTTTTTGTTTATTTTGGTTATATGAATTTTTTTATATTTTCATAAGATAAACCTAGGGTAAAGAAAAGAACGGAAAGTAAAGGAAGAAACTGAAATCTTGGGTTGCGTCCCAAGTAGCGCCTGGGTTTTACGTCACTGGCTCGACGAAGCTGTAACGTTGTTATGTTGACTATGCGGCGTCTTTGATTTCAATTGTTTGTCTTGGCATTTTTCCTGTCGGAGTGTAGTATTTTTTTAAACGATGACCATTGACCGTCCTTTCTCTTCTGTTGTTGTCAATAATTATGACAGCTCCAGTTGGATAGATATGCTTTATGGTGAAGGGCCTGGACCATTTTGTTTGAAGTTTTCCGGGAAACAACTTGAGCATAGAGTTGAAAAGGAGTACTTTGTCACCGACGGCGATGTCTTTCCTCTTGAGATGACCGTCGTGCCACATTTTTGTCTGCTCCTTATAGATTTTGGCACTCTGATAGGCAGTCATTCAGAGCTCTTCTAGCTCCTATAACTAAAGTTGTTTATTCTCTCCTGCACTTTTGAGATCGAAATTTAGTTGTTTGATGGCCCACCAGGCTTTGTGTTCCATCTCTACTGGAAGATGACATGACTTCCCGTACACTAAACGGAAAGGGGTTGTCCCGATTGGTGTTTTATAGGTTGTTCGGTATGCCCAAAGGGCATCAGGAAGTTTGGTGGACCAATCAGTGTGGTTTATGTTCACCGTTTTTTCTAGAATCGCCTTTAATTGTCTATTTGATACCTCAACCTGACCACTAGTCTGTGGATGGTAAGGCGTTGCGACTTTGTGGTTGACTCTGTATTTTTTCAGTAAGGCTTCAAAACTTCGTTCCAGGAAATGGGTTTTGCCATCTGATATGACAGTTCTGGGGACTCCAAATCTTGGGAAAATAGTATCTTTGAATAATTTAATAACTGGCTTGGAATCGCTGGACACAGTGGGTACAGCTTCGACCCACTTTGAGACGTAGTCCACCGCGACCAAGATGTAAGAGAAGCCATAGGAGGAAGGGAAAGGGCCCATATAGTCTACCCCCCACACATCAAAAAGCTCAATTTCTTGCCACATTGTGAGGGGCATTTCGTCCCTTTTTGATATGTTGCCAGAAAATTGGCATTTGTTACAAGCTTTCACGAAATCGTAAGAGTCCTTTGCTATGGTGGGCCATAAGAAACCAGATTGTAGAACTTTTATAGATGTTTTCTTAGCACTCATGTGCCCCCCGTAGGTCCTAAATGGCAATGCTTTAGGACAGGGGTGATTTCTTCTTCTGGCAAGCAATGAAGGAAAAGTCCGTCAGTACAAAGGTGAAACATGTAGCGTTCATCCCAGTAATATTGTTTTATGTCGTGAAGGAACTTCCTTTTGTCATGGTAGGAAGAAGAGGGGTGAATAATCCCTATGGCTAGATAATTGACGATATCCACATACCAAGGGAATCCATGGGTGGCCTTCATGAGCTGGTCGTCTGGAAGAAAATCCCGGATAGGGATTTTATCTTCTTCTTCAACCTTGATACGTCTGAGATGATCGGCTACAACGTTCTCCGCTCCACTTTTATCTTTAATTTCCAAGTCGAATTCTTGAAGCATCAGCACCCAGCAGATAAGCCTGGGTTTGGCCTCTTGCTTCTGAATCAGGTATCGAATGGCGGAGTGGTCGGTATAAATGATGACCTTAGAACCAATCAAATACGAGCGAAAATTTTCAAATGCGTTGATGACAGCCAGAAACTCTTTCTCTGTGGTAGTATAGTTTTCCTATCCTTCATCTTGTGTTTTGGATGCGTAGTATATAACGTAAGGTTTCTTATCAATATGTTGTCCTAAAACAGCCCCTATTGCGTAATCACTTGCGTCACACATGATTTCAAATGGTTGCGACCAATCTGGGGATCTCAGAATAGGTGCGGAAAACTAAAGCATTCTTGAGGGTGGAGAAACTTTGCATACATTCTTGATTGAATTTGAACTCAGTATCTTTAGTCAGGAGTTGGGTCATGGGTTTTGCTATTTTTGAAAAATCTTTGATGAATCTTTTGTAGAACCCCGCTTGACCCAAGAAAGCTCTTACTCCCTTTATATCTTTCGGTGGCAACAGTTTCGAGATAACATCAATTTTTGCTTTATCCACCTCGATCCCTCTGTCACTCACCCTGTACCCGAGGATGACACCTTCCGTTACCATGAAATGGCATTTCTCCCAATTCAGGATAAGGTTTGTTTCCTCGCAGCGTTGCAGAACTTGTCCAAGATTGATTAAACAATTATCGAAGGAATCTCCGTAAATTGAGAAATCATCCATAAACCCTTCCATGATGGATTCAGTTAAACTGGAGAAGATGGCAGACATACACCGTTGGAACGTAGCGGGTGCGTTACACAACCCGAACGGCATTCTTCTAAAGGCATATGTCCCAAAAGGACAGGTGAAGGTAGTTTTTTCCTGGTCTTCCGGGTGTATGGGTATTTGGTAGAACCCGGAATAACCATCGAGATAGAAAAAATATTTCTAATGAGCTAGGCATTCCAGGACTTCATCGAGGAAGGGTAGAGGGTAGTGATCTTTCCTCGTGGCTTTGTTCAGCTTCCTATAGTCAATACACATCCTCCACCCTGTTACAGTCCTAGGGGGCACTAACTCATTTTTGTCGTTAAGCACGACAGTAGTGCCTCCTTTTTTAGGAACAACCTGGACAGGGATGACCCACTGGGAGCCAGAGATAGGGTAGATTATACCAACTTTAAGTAATTTGAGGACCTCCAGGCGAACCACCTCTTTGAGATTAGGATTCAGTTTTCTCTGATGTTCGCGAGATGGTTTAAATTCTTCAACCATTGGAAGTTTGTGCATACACAGGGCTGGATTTATGCCTGTCAGGTCGGTTATCTTATATCCAATGACCTTTTTGTGCTTGTTCAGCTCATCCAAAAGCCTTTCTTCCTGATCTTCTGTAAGGTTAGAGCTGATGATAATTGGGCATACTTTTTCCTCATCTAAGAAAACATGTTTAAGCCTTGTGGGTAAAGTCCTCATTTCAAGGGCCTTCGGTGGCGCAGTTGCTTCTATAATAGTAACAGCTTTAAGTTCTTCAAACGTGGCCGTTGGTACTTCTTTGGCCTTTTCTAAATGTTGCAGACACTGTTGAACTAGTTCATTCGCTGAGAATTCGACATCTGGTTTGATTAGAACATTCTCTAGTTCGTCAGCTAGCTCAGATATTTCTAATTGCGACATTTGTTGTATTGCGTACAAAAGAAAAACCTCCTCTTAGATACTAGGGCATTTCATGCTATTAAGGACTCGGAATTGAATTACTTCTTTTCCGAGCCTAAGAATGATGGTGCCAGCTTCAACGTCGATAAGCACCCTGGCAGTAGCGAGGAAGGGTCTGCCAAAAATAATCAGGTATCTCAGGTCTTCTTTAATATCCATGATAACAAAATCGCACAGAACGTAGGCATCCTTGCCTATCCTTACTGGAATATCTTCAATGATTCCTAGAGGTGCGGTTATGGTGGAGTCAGCTAATTGAATTGTCATTGCTGTAGGCAGCAATTCGGTGAAACCCTAACATTTACACATAGAATAAGGCATGATGGATATGATGGCCCCTAGGTCAGCTAATCCCTTTTTGGTAGATGCATTCCCAATGCAACATTGAATTTTGAAGGAACCTTGGTCCTTCTTTTTCTTTGGCATTTTGTTTAGGATGATGTCAGAGGTAGTCTGGGCAAGCTTGACAGTTTCTTGCTCCTCGGTGATATACTTCCTTGATAACAAGGTTTTGAGGTATTTTGCCCAGGCCGGTACCTTAGAAAGAGCATCAAGGAGCGGGATCTCGATGTACAGTTTCTTTGCCTCCTTGAATTTCTGAAATCTGGTGTCCATCTTCATTTCTTGCAGTCTGCCTGGATACGGGATTCTTGGTTTATATTGCAAAACTTCGGGTTCTGCGGACACTTGTTCTTTATCTTTGCCCTTTGTGCCCTCTGTGGGCTCCTCCATTCCTTGTTGCGGGCTCTCATTCATCATAAAAGCAGGTGTATCGTCATTATCAAGAGTGATCTTAGTAGTTTCATGAAGAGTGTGTCCAGATCTCGTAGTGACAACATTCAACTGTTCATGCCTATTATGTCCATGCTTAGGATTTGATTCAGGCTGCCCTGCAGATGTTGCCTGCTGGAGGCTTTAGTTGTGCAGCAATCTGGGCAAGCTGAGCTTATACTGCTTTTTGTTGCACTTGTTGATTAGCGAGCATAGTCTGTTGGGATTACAACATCTGCCTTATCAAGGACATTTCATCTTCTGGCTGAATAGGAGTGTTTTTCTGAGGAATTTGTTGTTGGGCTTGTTGAGATTGTTGTGGTGGTAGTGCTAGCTGAGGTTGTTGCAACTGAGGATGCAACTGTGGGTGTAGCGAAGGATGAGTATATTGATAGTAGGCAGATTGGTTTCTGGGGTAGTTAGCCCTAGGGAAGTTATTCCTGGAGTTCCCTTGAGTTTAGTTGAAATTGTTTGGGAATCCAGGTGGTAGCCTACTAGAGGATCCTCCCTGCATCTGGTGTTGTGGATTAGCGGACCCAACAGGGTTTCCATACTGAAATCCTGGATGATTCCTTGGCTGATTAGGGTTGTAATAGATTTGTCCAGGGATAGAGTGGATAGAGTTGACTTGTTCCGGTAGTTGTTCTTCAGACTGGTCAGTAATAGGTTCATATGGTTGTGGTGGTGGATGCAGATCCATCATCACATTATAAAGCATATCGCAGGAAAGGGTCGGATGGTCAGAAGCATGACAGGCCTCACAGGTTCCTATGGCGGCCTTGACTTGTTGAACCAGAGGATTTTTCTTCTTATCAAACTCTCCAAGAGAAGTCTCGAGAGCTTGTTGTTTGTGAACTATGGTTTTCAAGGCTTCAGCTATTGCCTTCATCTCTATTGATTCTTCAGCTTTGTAGACCTTGAGGACACCTTTTCCAGTTGATCGTCCCCAGTTGGACTGATTTTTAGCTCCGGGAGTGACAATTTTCCAAGCATCCTCGTAATTCTTTCTCATAAAGTTTCCTCCAGATGAGGAATCCAAAAACTGTTTGATATCATCACTCACTCCCAGATAGAAGGTTTCTATCAATTGGTTCTGGGAGATTCCATGATGAGGGCACTTTCGCAAAAGTTCTTTAAACCTTTCCCATGCTTCAGCAAGGGATTCTCCAGGTAGTTGAGAGAAGTGATTGATCTGCCCCCTGATCTCATAAGTCAGTGAAGGGGGAAAGAACTTCTCCAAGAACTTTTCCTCTAGGGGAGCCCAGGTGGTTATTATGGGTTCCCTATCAAGTGAGTTATACCAACTCAGGGCCCTCCCAAACAGAGTGAAATGAAACATATGAAGCATTATTACATCAAAAGCGACTCCGGCTTGCGGAACCAGGCGGCACAGTGCCTTAAACCTTTTCAGATGATCCATGCAATCATCTCTAGAACCTCCGGAGAATGAGATGCCTTGCATGATCTGGATCCACTGGGTCTGAATCTCGAAGTTGGGAATATTGACAATCGGAGGTCGGACCGGATGGTTATCCTCATAGTTCTTTGGGACAGCGTAATCCCTCAGTTTCTTGTTCCTTAACTCCAACTGAGCAGCTTGGGTTGCTGCCTCATTTTCAGCTCTGATGCGGGCCTATTCTTCTACACGAATCTCCGCTTGGATCTGGGCACGAGTATCAGCGATGAGTTGTGCCCGTTGAGCGGCGATGGCGGCGTTGACCCTCTCCATCACCAATGCAGCCTGGCGTTGATCGTCGGCCATTTTCCTGGCTTGTTGGCGATTGAGTCAAATGCGGCGATGGAAACTTCTCTCTACCTCAGAGTCAAACTCTGGATCAGGGGAAAATCCGCGGTTATGCGATGATCGCATACACATTTTCTACCTGAGTAGATAAAAGAAAACACCTTTAGATAATGGTAAAGATATAATGGTTTCAAGAAGATATAGACTAATGATTAAAAGTAAAGTGTAAAATCCTAACCAACTAGGAAGGTACTAAAGGAAATTAAAATGTTCTGTTGTCCCCAGCAACGGTGCCAATTTTTGATGGAGCTTCCACATATGTGGAATTGCGTCCACCAACTAAAAATCCTAAAGATGGTGAGTCTTTAGGTTTATCCTTGCATATACTAGATAGAAAACTCGACCCACGTATGCTAAGATACGTGGAAGTCTTATCGTTGTATAGTTAAGGGTCGAATCCTCAGGACAACGGTCTTGTTGCAAGCAACAAGATGGAAGACGTTGGAATTTCACTTAGTCACTTAATAGTAGGCACTTAAATCGAAAGTTTGGTTTTTTTGTCTTAAACTAAGAACATGTAAAGTAAAGAAAGCAAGTAAATCTAAGGAGTTTAAACAATGATAAAAGTCACTAGGGTGTGATCGGTTTTTCACTGCCACTACACATGGATCAAGACATGCAAAGAAAAACATAACCTGCAATAAGAGTTTAGTCAGTTAGTATCTTTGTAGACTTAGTTTCCTTTTGGAGAACTAACTACGAGAAGTGCGGGAATGTTGCAATGCCAGTCATTCCCGAACAAATGGTCACCTACTTTGCATCATTCCCTTCGCAAAGTGTGTTCCTCGACTTACCAAGGTTGCACTTTGATACGTCAACTGATTCCATTTCATAGTATGAAAGTGCAACGGATGATAGTGAGTTTACTCCACTTCTTGAGAGACACTTCTAGATACCAAAACAGATGCATGGTGGATACATGCACCAAGAACCAACATACAAACGAGTTTCAAATCTAATAGTACAAACGTAGACAATTCATACTAAAAGATAAAGGATAACACAAGTTGGAGATCAAGCAACATGCATTCATTAAACGTTTGATGTTGAACTAAAAAAATAAGAACTCAATATTACAAATTATGGATTACATTTACATGACATGAAAACATGGGTAGTGGGGCTACTCCCCGCACCCTAGTGAAAGAGACTACTCGCTCATGACTAGGACAAAGAAGGAGGCAAGAAGAGAGAGAGAGAGCATCATCCCCATAAAGGAGAGAGGAAAGTCAACCCCTTGGAGAGAGGGAAATGATCCACCAACTTCATAGGTTATGCGATGATGAGATCTCCCACTTCCCACCTTCTTTGGTGGAGAGAGAGAAAGTAGCTTCAAGATGGAGTATGGGTCTCAGACCGGCAGCCCCAGGGCGGAGGACAGAAGTCGTGTGTGCTCTGAGTGATTGAGGCAGCCTTTGGACGTCTGAAACTTCCCCTCTTGGTGAAGGACCCTTGGGGTCTTATTTATAGGCCTTAAGTGAAGTCCATACAGTTTGGAGACCGTTTGGACCTCAAGACCATTTGGACCTTGAGACCGTTTGGACCTCAAGACCGTTTGGACCTTGAGACCGTTTGACTTCATGTGGTCTCGAGACCGTGTGACTCCATGCGGTCTCGGGACCGCTTGGCTTCATGCGGTCTCGGGACTGCGTGACTCCATGTGGTCTCGGGACCGGTTGGCTTCATGTGGTCTCGAGACCGTGTGACTCCATGCGGTCTCGGGACCGGTTGGCTTCATGCAGTCTTGGGACCGGTTGGCTTCATGCGGTCTCGAGACCGTGTGACTCCATGCGGTCTCGGGACCGATTGGCTTCATGCGGTCTTGAGACCGTTTGACTCCATGAGGTCTCGGGACCGATTGGCTTCATGCGGTCTTGAGACCGTTTGACTCCATGCGGTCTCGGGACCGATTGGCTTCATGCGGTCTGGGGACCGTTTGAGTCCATGTGGTCTTGGGACCGATTGGCTTCATGCGGTCTGGGGACCATTTGACTCCATGCGGTCTCAGGACCGATTGGCTTCATGCGGTCTGGGGACCGTTTGGGTCCATGCAGTCTCGGGACTGATTGACTTCATGCGGTCTGGGGACCGTTTGAGTCCATGCGGTCTTGAGGCTGAGTTAGTCTTTTATGATCTTTTTTTGTGTTTTTTTCTGCATATATAAAAGGGAAAAGTTAGTCTGATAGTATATTTACAATAAGAGGGAAAATTTAGAGATTATGTATAATTTTAATTTAGAAATAGTACGGAAAACTAAAGAAAAAAGACTAAGATAATCATCCAAAATTGGAGGTTATCAACACTAATCCCTCACAACTTTATTATTCACTCCTAATGTCGTGAAAAATAGCTTTTCAAGAATTTCCCACCATCATGTAATACATTTCCCTCCATGCCCAATGTTTATTTTGTCTATCCAAATAACAAAACTAAAACTTCTGTGCACGCGCCCTGTTTCATTGTGCCCTTTGTGTTTCCCCCACTCCTCATGTCTCTCTGCACTACCGTCGAGGGTTTTCAAGGGCGATGCCGTCATGATACTCCAGTGGCGCTGAGGGTTGAAGCTGCATCACTGGATTTTGTTGCCTCTGCCAAGGGTCATGTCGTTCCGCACTACCGTCAAGATACATCAGTGACACTATGGGCTATCAAGGGTGTTGTTGTCAAGATACTCCAGCGGTTCAGAGGGTTGAAGCTGCATCACTGGAGCTTGTTACCTCTGCTAAGGGATTGTGCTAGGGCATTTTTCTTCCTCCTTCGACAAACTTCTCTCTGCTTGGACGGAACCCTTATCAGATCACAGGCTTCCACCCGGTAACTGCCCACTTTTTCCTTTCTCCTTCAAAATCATTCTTCCTAGAGAAGTGAATAGAAAAATCATTACCTTGATTCGAAATTATTCTTCCCTAGTTTTGGTGACTCGAGGATTGATCATTTTGTCTACTGACTCCATACAACTATCTACCTATTTTGATTCTGATTGTATTGGATGCCCTCCTACCAGAAGATCAACCATGGGTTATGTAGATACCCTTCAGTAAATAAAAATTAGCACTGGTACTCTTATGGTATCTTATGTTCATATTATAAAAATTAGCACTGGTACCTATAAATTCTGAACAACGGTTCCCAAGAACCTTCATCAAGATAATATTTTATCTTCAAACAAGTCTAGTAAGGATTTTCCCAAGAAAAATACAAAGCTTGCCTAACCAATCAAGTTGATAAACTCAACAAAAAATAGATAGAATGAGCTGAAAGATAATAATTGTAGCTTCATACTTTAGCATATTTGTATGTATTAATATTTAACCCCTATGCAAGCATGATTCTATCAATGTGAACGAAAATCAACCTATACAATATGTTGATAGAGGTTCTAGATCATGATATGATCAAGATCATCTCAAAACTCAATAAATTGAGCACCCCGCTTCAATACAAGAATCATGCCCAGAAATAGTTCAAAAGAAATAAGAAGAATGTGTAATATAACTCAACAAGTGACTCCACATCATGTAAATCTACCAATTTCTCATTTCAGAGCCTACAAAATGTTTTGCTTCATCATTCAATACTCAAATCCTCAAACACTCACCTTTCATGATTCATTGTAGCTAGGTTCTAGTCTTGACTTATAACCCAAAAACACACTTTTCTTGAGTTTCTTTGTTGCTAAATGCAAAATTAGGAGTATGATAAGTATAGAAGAAAGTGAGGATTGTAGTACACATCTAGTGGATCAAAATTAGAGAGGCCACTATAAACAAATTATTAAAGATGTTTGGGAGGTGGCGATCGTTAATGATTTTGGTAGAAACAAAAATTAAAAATAAACAGAATTATCGAATCAAGAATAGTGAAGGAAAATTTAGGTGAAGTGAAGTTAAAAGAACATTAGATAAGAGGTCAAACACTAGTACATATCACAAACAATAGCTATTGTAATTAGATAAATCATACATTCCAGTCAATTACATAACACTATTATCATTTACTAGGGGTTTTGCCTTGTCTCTAGTAAATAGCAATATAGGCCTAAAGTATACAGTTATGCTTTTTCCAAGATGCAACCAATCACCACCTCAAAATTTCATCCATAAATCATGTATGGTTCTTATAAAGTTTATGGAACAAAAATCTGAGCCATGAATTCAAATGCACTAATTTTCTATGCTAAACGTACAATGTTTTCTTTTAGGACAAGGAAGATATCAAATCTACATGAACCTCCTTCAAAAACTAGAGTCATAGATTCTATAATGTCTCCATCAATTAAACAAATGCATACTACTTAAAAATGGCATACCATAATCAATGAAAAAGGCAAGGAGGAATATGTTCACTTGATTTACAACCTCATCTAAGAATTATCCTTCATACCACTCTCTGTGTAGGACCACAAAATATCTAGATCCTAGAAAAGTTTCCTTACTAGGAAAGTGCAAGTTTGTGAATCAAGTAGGTTATTATACCACCATAAGTGGTAACAAGGGCTTAGTGGACCTCCAAGATAGACAATAACAATTCATGTTGTTGTACTAGGAGGACACAATGTATAGCTAGCACATATAATGCAGTTATCATTGGTGATTATGAGATAGAACAAACTCCCAAACAAAAGGTCAAATTGTGAGATAGGAACTCAACCATTTCTAGACACTAATATACATATTCCCATAGATCCTTTATTAAAAAATTTATTCCACAATAAATAAGCATATCATAATGTATTCTTATAAGAATCATTAAACATGAAGCCTAGTCATAAAACCAGAAACACAATAAGAAATAGAAAAGGAATTTTAGCTTGCAGTAGAAACTAAACCTAATCTAACCTGATTTGACCTTAATATCCCATGTGTGATTGATACATTTAATGATTATAAGTATTAAAGTCAATCATTGACTAGCCTCAACTAGTCTCCTTTGAGCATCTCTAAAACTAAAAAACAATTTAAACCTAGACTTGGTCCCTGTCCATGTCCCAAATAGCATGTGTCTCAACATTACTCTCAAGAGACTCGACAAACATCCATTGAGATTAAATGGTATGATGTCTCCATCAAAAGAAATCCAATCCCCTCAATCTTGTCAGGTTGAATTCATTTTAGGAAGAAATCCTTTCTGTTAGGTATAAAGCAACTGCTCTATGGTGTCTCAACAACGGTCTAGGCATCAACCCCATGCACTGGTCCATATTCTAATTGGTTAAACCAATACAACCAAATTTTATCGATTGAGGAAAGTAGTAAGTCAAACAATGTGGCAATCAAGTCTCTTCTAGAGAGTTTAAGCTTGAAAATGAGCTTGACATTCCTATATTGGGTAAGCTCGTCTTCCATGAAACTAATGCTCTAGTTGAGCATGCATGATATTTATGTACTAGCATGAAAGTTTTGACATATATCTATTACTATGCAATTTGTATTTTTAGCTATTTAAACTTCTAACATATCTATAATGGTTTATCACTTCACTATCTTCAAATAATTGCATTCACCCCCAGTGATAATCAACTTTTCCTTTCTCTGCAAATTTCTTGGACGTTAGCATAGATTGTGCTAGTTGCTTGAGGGCTTTAAGAGTTTATATAATCTCAACATTCTGTAGTTTTGCAGAGTACACGTCTCACTGTCCCATGTTTTAGAAAATGGTGATGCCTCATGTAGATAGTTGTTTGTGTTCAAGTCTAGGTAACCACTAATTAACCCACATAAACATATGCAGTGAAATATCAGACCACACCTCATATGTAATTACATACCTAGTCAAAATAACAGACATACTAGTGCCTAATCTCTTAGTCGATACTCAGTTAAAAAGTTTTATTTGGGCACCTTTCATCAGATTTGGTACATGAGTATGGTTTTACACACACTTATATTTTCATTAATTAGATTTGCTACACGATGTCATGGTTTATCATATGGTATTATCTGCTATGTAGCTTACCTTTTTTTCCATTAATATCATGAGGCAGTTAGTTGGCAAGAGTGTCAGTTGATGTGGCAGACAAAGTTATATTTTTATGTTTAAAATATTATAAGTTGGGATATGAAGCATGATATTTTTAAGAAATTTATGAACGAAGTTAATGTCACCAAGACTCAGTGGATGTAGCTGATTTCTTTGGCATGGTTTCTCTTTTGTCGCATGTTTATAGAATTTTACCACAAAATCCTATTCCACTAGCATTCATTCACACATGACAACTTTATTGTTGTTGTTATTGCTAGCAATATTCACATATCATCGGTAGCATGTAATATCATTGTGAGTAGTAAGTCATGTTTATATGGGATTGCCCTGTTATATTAGCCACATTGACAAAAGTTAATCCTAGTTTGAATTAAGATATGCACATCACCTTATCAGTTATATAAAATTTAGTGATAAATATATTAAGAAATTATAGTTTCATATCCTAGTTTGTAATACTTCAAAAATTGTAAAATAATTGTTATAATTGGGAAATGCAATGTTATTGATGAATGTTACCCTAGAATATAAATCTTGATGCTCAATAGGGCAATTTTCTCAGTTTAGGGTGCCTCTTATAGTTGTTGTCTTGTCACTCACATCCTCAATGCAAACCTTGTTAGTGTAAGCTACATGGATCCTTCACTCACATCATCAATAAAAATCTTGTTCGAGTAGGCTACATGGATCTTTTTTTGTTAAACTCTAATTTGATTTATATTTCCTCCAGTAGAAGAGCATTTTATTAGTCTAGATGTTATTTATGCCCACAACTTATATGAGCTTTAGGGGTCCCTAAGTTAGTGATTCATATTAGTTATTTGACTATAGATCAAGTCCAACTTATTCCTAGATTTGATTACACAAAAAATAGTTAGGGTGGAGCAAGTGATGTACAATGGGAAAGATATCCCATCAATTTCTTTTCCCTTCCAGTGGAATTCCTTCATAGTTGATTCTAACAAACTTCTAGCAGCACACAACTTGACTCAAACTCTTGAAAAAACATGTAGTTAGCAAAGATTCAGGCGTTTATCACCCATGACCAACTTCTTGTGGGTTCTCATGGATCCAAGATACATATGTCGACAACCATGTTGTATATAAATCCAACTCATCCTAGACTTGATTCATCCAAGTCACCAAAGAACAACAGTCACACTAACAAATATATTTGTCATCTTAGAGGTTAGTCATCATGTGTACATACATCCTATTTAAAGAGTTCATTAACAAGAGAATCAAAAATAGTAAATCGAAACCCATGGTTACAAAATGTAGCTTGATATTCAATAAGTTCATAGACTTACATATACCTATGTGTCTCATGATGTCATACACATAAACTATAACAATAATACAACATGTAAGAAAAATGAAACTTCAACAAGAATATAACAATAAATGTATACTCCCATAAGGGCATATCCAACCAAGAGAAGTAATGTCCAAGAATTTATGATCATCTATCACTACATTTGAGGTGTAGGAACCTCTATATATATATGTTTCTTGTAATGTTCTTAACTAATTTTATATTTTCCCTCATATAGATGGATTTTCTAATAGATTGGAGTTGGATGTATATTGGGAACAGAGTGCGAAGTGATGAATTCAAGACAAGGTTACGAAATTTCATTGAGTTTTCTCTTATCCATCAGAGACCAACTAGATAGGAGAAATTAATATGTCCTTGCAAGGTATGTTTGAACAGATACCTTAAAATAGAGGAGGAGGTATTCTCACATGTATTACAAAAAGGATTTGTGCATAGCTATGATGTTTGGACGTTTCATGGGGAGGTGATCGGCAGGAGAAATCCTATTTTGGCACCAAACATGCCTAGCAACAAAAATATGCATCAGATGATGGGGGATTTGTTTGGTATGGGTGACACAACAAATGACCATTCTGCTGAAGCTACAGAGGAACCTGCAAATTTAGACTCACAAAGATTTTACAAGCTACTAAAAGAGGTTGATCAACTACTCTATAGAGGTTGTACAAGTCATTCTAAGCTATCCTATTTGGTTGCCTTGTTATATATGAAGGAGGAATCTGGATGGTCTAATGATTCTTTCATGAAGTTGTTACATTTGATTATTTTAGGATTTCCAGAAGAAAATTGTCTATTCCCGGAGACATACTATGAAGCAAATGCGATCGTGAAGGATTTACGACTTGATCATACTACTATTGATATATGTACAAATAATTGCATGCTTTATCACAAAGAAGTAGATTCAAAAGAAAATTGTGATACTTGTGGTGCTTCACGATGGGACAAAAAGCAATATAAACAAAAGGGAAAGAAAGTAGTTCCTAAGTTCATGTATCACTTCCCTTTGATAACTCGATTAGAGAGGTTGTATATGTCTTCATTTGGTGCTAAAGATATGATTTGTCCATTAGAAGGAAAAGGAAAGGATGTTCGAGTTCATCATCCTTTAGACACACTTCAATGGTTGTCTATTGATGCCAGTTATCCAGACTTTGTTGTTGAACCCTGCAATATTAGACTGGCATTAGCAACTGATGGTTTTCATGCATTTGGCAATATGAGTGCATCACATAGCATTTGGCCTGTGTTGGTGACACCTCTCAATCTTGCACCCTGGCTTCTTATGAAAGAATAATTTATTATGATGTCCCTATTAATTCCAGGTCCACATATGGTTGGCAATGACCTTTATGTATACATGGAGCCATTAATTGAGGAGCTGCAACTACTTTGGGAGCTTGTAGTCAAATTTTATGATGCATATAGCAAAATGAATTTCACTTTGCATGCAATGATTTTATGGACCATTAACGATTTTCAAGGATATGGTGACTTATCTGGTTGGAGCACTAAAGGTAAAAAAGATTTGGGATGTCCTTGTTGTAATGTGGAGAATGTATCGAAATGGTTGAAGTTTGGGAAAAGTCAATGTTATGGTTTCCATCGACATTTTCTTCCAATGAATCATCCATATAGACGTGACAGGAAATAATTTGATGGCGAAAAGGATTTTCTCCTTCCACCTAAGACACTATCTGGAGAAGCTATATTGAGACAATTTGATGGATATGAAAATATCACATTTGGTAAAACAAATAAGCGTAAGAGGCATGGAGATCAAATTCCACCATTACCTCCCAGATGGAATAAGATAAGTGTAACATCCCTGACCTCGGTTATGGCTTAACCCTTGGAGTTTTGCATAAGTAAGCCATTTATATTCTCATATTTATCTTTTGAAAAGTAATTAAGACTAAAGGAGAGCTTATGTTTCAATTTTGGTCCTATTTGAATAATGTTGAAACAATATTTGCTTGTTTTGGACTAAAGTGCAATTTTCCCAATATAAGGGGTTACCTTGAAAATTGTTACATGATAAATGTTCCTCAAGTACTTTATCATCATAATAATTAGAAGTATACTAAGTGATGGTTTGTCAAAGCTTAAAATCCAAGAAGAGGCTTGTTTGAATAATACTTGTACATTGAATACTAGTTTTGGTGTAATTTGTAATTTACCCAAAACCTAGGGTTGAATATGTAAAATACCACCTCAAGAGTGTCGCTACTGTCTCTTGGTATCATTTAGAGAAAATAAAAAGAAAGGGACATCTTGTTTGAACCATATTTGAGAAATGATACTCTTGATAATAAAATAATCAAGAAATAAGCATAATTGAAACCCTAAGTTATTTTGTAGCAAAAATATATAAATTAAATAAAGTGACCATCAACTAAAAAGCCATTCGTGAAATTCCATAATGGAATGGCGTCCAAATACCTAGAGAGGCACCAAAATAATCCTAAGTAGGTGAAAATATCTACCTACATTTTTAATTGAAAAGTAATGTCCACTAACATAAAGGTGCTAATGGATAATAGTATTATATTTATTAAGGAGCTTAATGGTTGATTATAATTCAAGGATAATTCAAAGGAATTTGAAGATAATAAGGACATATTTGGAGACAAGGAAGTGGAGGATGTGTATCGCAAAGAAAGTTGATGGCTTCCCTCCTACTTTCTCTCTCCTAAGAATTCAATTATATACACTCAATTATCCATTACTTGAAAGGCTATTTTTGTAATACACATTCACTTCCCACTTAGGCCGACGAACAAGGAAGAAAAGGAGAAGGAGGAGATGATTTCCCAAGCTTAAGGTAAGATCCATGGTCATCTTCAACTTGGGTTGAAGGCTAAAATTGAATTCTAACTCTTCTTTTCTTCTCTCTTCCATCCTATGCTCAACTTTGGCAATCTTTTACATCAAAAGGGTTGAGAACGTGCCTTGGATAATTGGAGGAGCTATCTTCACCATTAAAGATGAAAATCTTGGAGCTTTTATGTTTCTTTGAACACGGGTTATATAACATGAGCCCATTGATATTATCATTTGATTTAAATCTTGCAATATATGTTGATCTTTCCTTCTTCTCAAATTTTTTCTTGAGTAATTGATGAATCCATCAGTTGTATGGATAGTAAAAATGGAGGTATGAAGCTTGATGATGATGACATCATCTTAGCACACACCTCTAGGTCAACAATACCAAACAATTTCAACTATGTATGTCCAAACGATTTCAAACCGTTTTGTGTTCAAACGGTTTCAACATTGGATATGTCAAACAGTTTCAAACCGTTTAGAGTGCAAACAGTTTCAACCTAATCTAGGTCAAATAGTTTCAAACCGTTTAGAGTGCAAACGGTCCAAAACCGTTTAGAGGTCGAAAAGGTCCCAAACCGTTTGGAGATCAAAGAGATCAAGACCGTTTGAAGGTCAAAAGGATCTCAAGACCGTTTGAAGGTCAAAAAGGATCTCAAGACCGTTTGAAGGACAAAAAGGATCTCAAGACTGTTTGAAGGTAAAAAAGGATCTCATGACCATTTGAAGGTCAAAAGGATCTCAAGACCGTTTGAAGGTCAAAAAGGATCTCAAGACCGTTTGAAGGTTAGAAGGGTCTCAAGATCGTTTAAAGGTTAAAGGGGTTTTCAAGATCATTTAAAGATTCAATAATCTCAAACCATTTAGAGACCAAATAGTCTCAAAACCATGTAAGGTCAAACAACCCTATGAGTGTTTGTAAAGTATCTCAAGGTTAATTACAATGGAAGTACCTCTAAAGTACTTAGGTGAATAGTACACTTAGAGTGATTGTCATTTGATACTTATGAAAGTAATAAACTAAATACATCATGATAAGCATAGGTGCATGTACTTTAGTGAAAGGATTAGCCAACTTAATAAAGTATGGAGTAATCAACATCCTAGAGAGGATGAGAGAGAAACTCACACTTTTGTAATAAACATGTAATGTGCATACACCGATACTTTTAATAAGTGTAGAGTATGAATTAGGGTTTGATCTTTGATAATGTGATCATGAAACCCTAATTAATAAAGAATGGGAAACCCTAACCCTAATTTCGAGTAATGGTATGAGAAACCCTAAATGATAAAGAATGGGAAACCCTAACCCTAATGAGGGAATAGTGGTGTTACCCTTATTTTACATGGTGTTGATATGTAATTGATTTGGTTGTTATCAAGTATACTAACCATGCATGTATCATAAGTTGATGATCATAGCTAGGTATGAGCTACGATGTTTATTTGATAAGAATGCTTAATGGGTCTTGTAAGCCATTATATTATTTGTTTCCTTGTGAGAGGTGACAAGATGTTTAATGTGTCTTGTGAGCTATGTGAGATGCTTGTGTAATAGGTATCAAGTATACCTTGGTCAGATGACCTGAAGGTAATAGTTACTTGATAAGTGATAATAATGTTCAGTGATAAACTAAGGGTTTGAATACCCAGATCCAGTAAACATGATGATGATATTGTTGAAGGATGAGAATTCTTGGTAATGAGATAAGGGATTGAGACCCCAATGTTTTATAAAGTTTTGAAAAGTACATGATGGATGTATTACACTTTTCTTTGTAGCATTTGTCATAATAATTCATGTTTGAAAACATGGTTGATGCTAAAAGAATATGGTAATGCACTTAATTAATCAAGTGAAATCTTATCATGTAAAGCCCTGGCCATTGATCCATCATCGTCAGTAGCTGGTGATGGTGAAATAGGTTTTCCCACGGGATCTCCTGGAGGGAATATTTTTGAATATGTGGGGGTAATGGGACCAAATATCCTTACACCCTAATGTGGGATTGACATGAGATAAATACAAGATCTCTCAATCCTTCATTATATGTGTCGGGATGGATGTACCACGAATCTCCTGATGGTGATTAATGTTGGATCGATGTCAGATAAACATGAAATCTCTCGATTGCGAAGAGAGTGTAGTCGCCGCTGTAGATCTATAGCAAAGTTTCCAGTATACCCTGGAAAGCTATTTAGCAGTGACACTAGATGTCCTGCATGTGGTCTCGCACTGACTGAGACGGATGGGGTCATGGAGTCCGGCTCTTCCATTAACCAAGGTATGGAACTGATGCTTTACGCCACTGTGGTCGGTTGGAGTATGAGCGGTATACCTCATCTCCTCAGGGCATAAGTGTGATTGCAAAATGTAATAAGCCATGTAGCATATTTTCTTAAGGATGAAATACAAATATCATTGGTTGATGTTACATTGCTTAATGTATCCTAGAATGGATAAATGTTATACATGTTCTTCATATCCTTATTAAATAGATGATTTACTGATTTATCATATATAACTGAAATGCTTTAATAGATGATATTTCTCTATTCTACTTAAACAATGATTTATCCTGCTTATTAATAATAAAGAATCCTCTGCACAATTTATTACTGTCTAACTGCAATGATAATATTATTGGCAGAGAGTTATATCTCTCGTTGGGACATGGGTCTCACCCTGTTTGTCACCAACATTTTTAGGTTGACGCAGACGAGCAAGTAGGGACCATACAGTAGGGGAAGGATATCAGTATCAGGGATAGAAGTAACATCTCAGGTGGAGATATTGACTGTCGTGTCTTGTAGATATGAGTCCTATGTGTTGTCTCTATACTCTCAGGTCCTTGGAGTCAGTACTTAGTGTTTTCATGATTGATATGAGATTTTGGCTTGAATGCCTCGAGGTTTTATGTTGCTTATGTATAGTTTTTGCAAAGCAACTGTTCTAAATAAATTCCTCGAGAAGAGATGGTACATGGTATGTACAATGTGAAATAAAATGTATGCAGTACTTTGGTTTTCTTTATAAGAGTTTCCTGGAATTGGATCTCTTCGCAAAAGGTTTTAATTTTTAGTGATTTTTGTTATTCGGTTGATTATAGTTAATTCCGCAATTAATTAGACAGTGACGGTCTAATTTGTTGTCGGGTCGTCACAAGGTTTTGGCATCAGATCCTAAGGTTCGCTGAGTCTACAGAGACATAGGATTAAGGTCGTTGAGTCTATTCAAGTGTCTTCTAATTTATCTTATAGTGACTTCTACTCTTAGGAGAAGAAGTAAAGCTTGAAGATGGCTGGATCACATGAAGAACATGTTGTTGAAAGCAGTGTTGCTGCACCAGGAGGAGGTGCAAGGGATCAGGCTAGAGAGGAACTAGTACCTGAGAATCCCCAGCTTGACCAAGATTCGATAGAAAACCCATCTTTCCATGCCCTCTTTGGGTAGTTCATGGCAACAATGACACATATGGCAGATAGGATGCCACCACCTGCTCCTAGGGCACCAGCTCCCAATGAGGGACATGGAGCTGGCAAAACTTTTAAACGGCTTTGACGGGTAGGAGCCACTAATTATACTGGTACAGTTGACCCACTAGATGTTGTTTTGTGACTGACTGAGCTGGAAAAGGCCTTCAGAATTCTTAATATCCCAGAAGCTAAGAAGGTTAGGCATGCGGTGTACCTATTGAAAGGGAGTGATGGCCATTGGTGGGCCATTAAGGAAGAGAAACGGCCAGGAGTTGAGGTCGAATGGAGAGAGTTTCGATGGGAGTTTGTTAATAGATATTTTCCCAAGACTTACCTGGATGAGAAAATCTCTCAGTTTGAGCAGATATGGCAAGGACCAATGAACATTAGAGAGGATGAATCTAAGTTCATGGAGCTTCTATGGTTTTGTCCGCACATGGCTACTACAGATGAGGAGAGCATTCAACATTTTGAGAAGGGTTTAAATGTTGATTTGACCACACCCGCATCAGCTCTAGAGAATAGAGAGAGGTTTGCCACCTTTGTGGAGTCAGTTAGGCGGATAGAAAGGTCCATGATTGAGAAACGTCAAGCCGATAGTAAGAAAGTGTATACATAGTTTCAAGGATAGAGGTCTGAAAGTTTTAAGAAACTAAGGTTTTCTACACCAACAGTACCACCGAGGTTCAATACTCAGACGTAGTGGACATCCAACAAGGGTAGAGGCTGTAGTTTACCACCAGAGGGAGCCCACAGCTCAGCATCAATGTCAGTAATAGGACCATCTAGGCCACAATGGGAGAACATACATTGTTATAAATGTGGGAAGATGGGACATCTGATGAAATTTTGTCTAGCTAGAGACGTGAGTGTATCCCAACCACTGAGCCAGAGTCAACAAGGCTCTCAGAAGTGACAGTTTAGCAGTGGCACATGAGGATGTGGACATGCATCCCAAGTTGGTTCATCTGCACCCAACAACAGGGCGAGTGGTCGACAACCAACAACAACAAGATTCTATGCTATGAATCAGCCGAAAGCAGTGGTCAACCCACGAGTCATGATAGGTCAGATGGAATTATTTCATTCTGATATGTCTTCATCCTTCTTTGTATCTATTTTGACTGATCCGGGTGCTACACATTCCTGACTGCAATATGACTGTCAGTCATAGAGTAGATAACTTATTAGAAACTTGTGAGTTCGATCTGCAGTGTTGTGGGAGGTATGTTCTCCCTGTGTTCTTTCTTTTTTAGAGCATATCATTCAGGTGGATCTTATACCACTTGAGATGCATGGGTTCGACATAATCCTTGGGATGGACACCCTAGAAAAATATAAGGTTGTCTTGGATTGCAATTCCAAGCAGGCTATGTTCTCAGACAATGGTGATGTATGGGTCTTTCAGGGGGATAGAAAGATTCTTCTAACCTGTCTAGTGTCAGCAATGATAGCTGAGAAACTAATGCAACAAGGATGTGAAGCATTCTTGGCACATGTGGTAGATACCAGAGTAGAGAGTCCTAATCTTTCTGATGTTCCAGTTGTTAGGGAGTTTGAGGATGTGTTTCCTGAGAAACTTCTAGGTGTTCCTCCACCCCGAGAGATTGATTTTGAGATTAGTCTAATCCCAGGTACGCAACCTATAGCTCAAACACCATATAGAATGGCACCTGTTGAGATGGTAGAACTCAAGAAACAGTTACAGAAGTTGCTTGAAAAGGGTTTTATTCGACCGAGTACTTCACCTTGGGGTGCTCCAGTTCTCTTTGTGAAAAAGGACGGGTCTATGAGATTATGCATAGACTATAGACATCTCAACAAGGTAACCATAAAGAACAAATATCCTCTGCCAAGGATAGACGACTTGTTTGACCAGTTGCGTGGTGCAACTATATTCTCTAAAGTAGATCTGAGGTCAGGATACCATCAGTTATACATCAAGGAGAGTGACATACCTAAATCAGCCTTCAGAACAAGGTATGGTCACTATGAGTTCATAGTTATGTCGTTTGGACTAACTAATGCACCAATTGCATTCATGGAACTCATGAACATAATTTTCTTGCCATTACTTGATCAATTCATAGTAGTCTTTATAGATGACATTCTGATTTACAGTAGAGATGCTCAAAAATATGAGCAACACCTTTACCAGGCCCTGACTTTACTAAGAGAGCACAAGCTATATGCCATGTTTAGCAAGTGTGAATTCTGGTTATCAGAAGTGTCTTTCTTAGGACACCTAATATCTGCCTCAGGTATTCGTGTTGATCCTAAAAAGGTAGAATCTGTCTTGGAGTGGGAACAGCCAAAGACACCAATAGAGATACACAGTTTTCTAGGACCGGTAGGCTACTATAGGAGGTTCATTAAGAACTTCATTTATGTAGCATTACCCTTAACTAGGTTAACCAGGAAGGAGGTTCCATTTGTGTGGAATGATAAGTGTCAACATTCTTTCCAGTTGTTGAAAGAAAGGTTAATAAGTGTGCTTGTGTTAGTGTTACCTGAGCAGGGAAAGGGGTATATTGTATTTTGTGATGCTTCTAAGAATGGTATAGGATGTGTGTTGATGTAGGATAAACAAGTGATTTCTTTTGCTTCTCGACAACTTAAGAAACATGAGGAAAATTATCCGACGCATGTTCTAGAATTGGCTGTAGTCGTTCATGCGTTGAAGATCTGGAGACATTATCTCTATGGACAGACATTCCAAATTTTCACGGACCATAAGAACCTAAAGTACATCTTTTCACAACATGAGTTGAACATGAGACAACGCCACTGGATGGAGTTAATCAAGGACTACAATTGTATAATTGATTATCATCTGGGAAAAGCTAATGTAGTGGTTGATGCACTAAGTAGAAAATCATCGTCGCCAATCATAAACAAAGCACAATTAAACTCTTTAGTGTGCTTTAAATGAGACATGCTTGTCTCTTTGAGGCAAAACAATGTACATCTTAAAGTATCCTTGTTAGCTGGACTGTTAGCTGAAATGCAAGTGAAACCTACTCTGAAACAACAGATCAAAGAGGCACAATAGGTTGATGCTATGATTCAGCAGATCAGGTCAAAGTATGGTAGTGAGAAATGGGATGGTTTTCAGGAGTCAGATGATGAGGTATTCTGTTACTATGGTAGGATGGTAGTACCTGATGCCAATAACTTAAGGAAGTTAGTCATGGAGGAAGCTCATTCATCTATGTATGGAATGCATCCAGGGAACATCAAAATGTATCATAATTTAAAAGATATGTATTGGTGGCCTGGATTGAAGAAAGATGTAGCTGAGTTTGTTATGAAGTGTCCAGTATGTCAGTAGGTTAAAGCTGAACATCAAAAGCCCATAGGAACAATGCAAGCTTTACCTATACCATAGTGGAAATGGGATCACGTGACCATGGACTTTGTGGTTGGTTTACCCAGAACAGCCAAAGGTCATGATTCCATTTGGGTGATAGTTGATAGGTTGACTAAGTCAGCACATTTTCTTCCTATCGAAACAACATATACTGCTGAGAAACTTGCACAAATCTATATAGATGAGATAGTGTGGTTACACAGAGTTCCGGCCACAATTGTTTCTGATAGAGGTCCACAGTTCATGAGTTATTTTTGGGAACGACTACATAAAGCATTGGGTACGAAGTTAAGATTCAATACCGCCATTCACCCCCAGATGGATGGACAATCTGAGAGGACTATATAAACCTTGGAGGATTTGCTTAGGGCATGTGTCCTTCAGTTTTTAGGAAATTGGGATCTACACTTGAGTTTAATAGAATTCGCTTACAACAATAGTTATCAATACAATATTGATATGGCACCATATGAAGAATTATATGGTAGACGTTGTAGATCTCCATTGTGATGGTATGAAATAGGAGAATACCAACTTTTGGGTCTTGAATTAGTGCAACAGACAAATGAAAATATTAAAGTAATACAACAATAGTTACAGGTTGTACAGGATAGACAGAAGTCATACGCTGATAAATGACGAATACTTTTAGAATTCCAAGTTAGAGATAGAGTATATCTCAAAGTCTCACCTTAGAAAGGTGTTCTTAGATTTGGGAATAGGGGTAAGTTAGCTCCTAGATTTATGGGGCCTTATCCAATCATTGAACGGATTGGAAAGGTAGCCTATAATTTGGAGTTGCCACCTGAACTACATAGATTGTATCCAGTATTCCATATATCCATGCTGAAAAACTGTCACCCTGATACAGAGTTAGTATTGCAACATGCAGAGGTAGAGTTAAATGAAGTTATATCCTATGAAGAAGGACCAATGATGATTCTTGACAGGAGAATCAAAATGTTGAAAAAGAAAGACATAATTCTTATGAAAGTTCTCTGGCATCATTGTGGCATTGAAGAGGCTACGTGGGAACTAGAGGAAGAGATGAGGAGAAAGTACCCTTCTCTTTTCTCCTGATGATTTCGGGGACGAAATCCCTATTAGGGGTGGATAATTGTAACATCCCTGACCTGAGTTATGGCTTAACCCTAGGAGTTTTGCTTAAGTCATTTATATTCTTGTATTTATCTTTTGAAAAGTAATTAAGACTAAAGGAGAGCATATGTTTCAATTTTGGTCCTATTTGAATAATGTTGAAACAATATTTGCTTGTTTAGGACTAAAGTGCAATTTACCCAATATAAGGAGTTACCTTGCAAAATGTTACATAATAAATGTTCCTCAAGCACTTTAGCATCATAAGAATGAGAGGCATGTTTGAATCATACTTGTACATTGAATACTAATTTTGGTGTAATTTGTAATTTACCCAAAACCTAGGGTTGAATATGTAAAATACCACCACAAGAGTGTCGCTACTGTCTCCTGGTATAATTTAGAGAAAATAAAAAGAAAATGGCGTCTTGTTTGAACCATATTTGAGAAATGATACTCTTAATAATAAAATAATCAAGAAATAAGCATAATTGAAACCCTTTGTTATTTTGTAGCAAAAATATATAAATTAAATATAGTTCCCATAAACTAAAAATCCATGGGAAAAATTCCATAATGGAATGGTGGCCAAATACCTTGAGAGGCGCTGAAATAATCCTATGTAGGTGAAAATATTTACCTACATTTTTAATTGAAAAGTAATGTCCACTAACATAAAGGTGATAATGGATAATAGTATTATATTTATTAAAGAGATTAATGGTTGATTATAACTCAAGGATAATTCAAAGGAATTTGAAGATAAGAAGGATATCTTCGGAGACAAGGAAGTGGAGGGGGCATGTGGCAAGGAAAGTTGATGACTTCCCTCCTACTTTCTCTCTCCTAAGAATTCAATTATATACACTCAATTATCCATTACTTGAAAGGCAATTTCTGCAATACACATTCACTTCCCACTTAGGTTGATGACTAAGGAAGAAAAGGAGAAGGAGGAGATCATTTCCCAAGCTTAAGGTAATATCCATGGTCATCTTCAATCTTTGGTTGAAGGCTAAAATTGAATTATAACTCTTCGTTTATTCTCTCTTCCATCCAATGCTCAACTTTGGCAATCTTTTACATCAAAAGGGTTGAGAGCGTGCCTTGGATAATTGGAGGAGCTATCTTCACCATTAAAGACGAAAAGCTTGGAGTTTTTCATTTGCTTTGAAGGCGGGTTATATAACTTGAACCCATTGATATTATCATTTGATTTCAATCTTGCAATATATGTTGATCTTTCCTTCTTCTCGAAATGTTTCTTGAGTAATTGATGAATCCATCAGTTGTATGGATAACACAATTGGAGGTATGAAGCTTGATGATGATGAAATCATATTAGCACACACCTCTACATTAACAATACCAAAATTGTTTTGTGTTCAAACGGTTTCAACACTGGATATGTCAAACGGTTTCAAACCGTTTTGAGTGCAAACGGTTTCAACCTAATCTACGTCAAACGATTTCAAACCGTTTAGAGTGCAAACAATTTCAACCTAATGTAGTCCAAATGGTCCCAAACCGTTTGGAGATCAAAGACATCAAGATTGTTTGAAGGTCAAAAGGATCTTAAGACCGTTTGAAGGTAAAAAAGGATCTCAAGACCGTTTGGAGGTCAAAAAGGATCTCATGACCGTTTGAAGGTCAAAAAGGATCTCAAGACCATTTGAAGATCAAAAGGATCTCAAGACCGTTTGAAGGTGAAAAAGGATCTCAGACCGTTTGAAGGTTAAAAGGGTCTCAAGACCGTTTGAAGGTTAAAGGGGTTTTCAAGATCGTTTGAAGATTAAATAATCTCAAACCGTTTAGAGACCAAACTGTCTCAAAACCATGTAAGGTCAAACAACCCTATGAGTGTTTGTAAAGTATCTCAAGGTTAATTACAATGGAAGTACCTCTAAAGTACTTAGATGAATAGTACACTTAGAGTGATTTTCATTTGATACTTATGAAAGTATAAACTCAATACATCATGATAAGCATAGGTGCATGTACTTTAGTTAAAGGATGAGCCAACTTAATAAAGTATGGAGTAATCAACATCCTAGAGAGGATGAGAGAGAAACTCACACTTGTGTAATAAACATGTAATGTGCATACATTGATACTTTTAATAAGTGTAGAGTATGAATTAGGGTTTGATCTTTGATAATGTGATCATGAAGCCCTAATTAATAAAGAATGGGAAACCCTAACCCTAATTTCGGGTAATGGTATGAGAAACCCTAAATGATAAAGAATGGGAAACCCTAGCCCTAATGAGGGAATAAAGGTGTTACCCTTGTATTGCATGGTGTTGATATGTAATTGATATAGTTGTTATCAAGTATACTAACCATGTAGGTATCATAAGTTGATGAGCATAGCCAGGTATGAGCTATGATGTTTATTTGATAAGAATGCTTAATGGGTCTTGTGAGCCATTATATTATTTGTTGCCTAGTGAGAGGTGATAAGATATTTAATGTGTCTTGTGAGCTATGTGAGATGCTTGTGTAACAAGTATCAAGTATACCTTGGTCAGATGACCTGAAGGTAATAGTTACATGATAAGTGATAACAATGTTCAGTGATGAACTAAGGGTTTGAATACCCAGATCCAGTAAACATTATGATGATATTGTTGAAGGATGAGAATTCCCAGTAATGAGATAAGGGATTGAGACCCCAATGTTTTATTAAGTTTTGAAAAGTATATGATAGATGTATTACACTTTTCTTTGTAGCATTTGTCATAATAATTCATGTTTGAAAACTTGGATGATGATAAAAGAATATGGTAATGCACTTAATTAATCAAGTGAAATCTTATCATGTAGTGCCCTAGCCATAGATCCATCATCATCAGTAGCTAGTGATGGTGAAACAAGTTTTCCCACAGGATCTCTTGGAGGGCATATTTTTTAATATGTGGGGGTAATGGGCACGAATATCCTTACGCCCTAATGTGGGATTGACGTGAGATGAACATGAGATCTCTCAATCCTTCATTATATGTGTTGGGATGGATGTATCATGAATCTCTCGATGGTTATTAATGCAGGATTGATGTGAGATTAACATGAAATCTCTCCATTTTGAAGAGAGTGCAGCCGCTACTGTAGCTCTATAGCGAAGTTGCCAGTATACCCTAGAAAGCTATTTAGTAGTGACACTAGATGTCCTACATGTGGTCTCACACTGACCGAGATGGATGAGGTCATGGAGTCTGGCTCTTCCAATGACCTAGGTATGGAACTGATGCTTTACGCCACCGTGGTCGGTTGGAGTATGAGCGGTATACCTCATCTCCTTAGGGCATAAGTGTGATTGTAAAATGTAATCATTCGTGTAGTGTATTTTCTTGAGGATTAAATATGAAAATCATTGGTTGATGTTACATTTCTTAATGTATCCTAGAATGGATAAATGTTATACATGTTCTTCATATTCCTTATGAAATAGATGATTTACTGCTTTATCATATATAGCTAAAATGCTTTAAAAGATGATATTGCTCTATTCTGCTTAAATAGTGATTTATCCTGCTTATTAATAATAAAGAATTCTCTTCTCAATTTATTACTCTCTAACTTCAATGATAATATTATTGGCAGAGAGTTATATCTCTCGCTGGGACATGGGTCTCACCCTATTGGTCACCAACATTTTTAGGTGGATGCGGACGAGCAGGTAGGGACCATACAGTAGGGGAAGGACAGTAGTATCAGGGACAGCAGTAACATCTCAGGTGGAGATACTGACTGTTGTGTCTTGTAGATATGAGTCCTATGTGTCGTCTCTGTACTCTCAGGCCCTTGGAGTCAATACTTAGTGTTTTCATGATTGATCTGAGATTTTGGCTTGAATGCCTCGAGGTTTTATGTTGCTTATGTATAGTTCTTGCAAAGCAATTGTTGTAAATAAATTCCTCGAGAAGAGATGGTACATGGTATGTACAATGTGAAATATAATGTATGCAGTACTTTGGTTTTCTTTATAAGAGTTTCTTGGAATTGGATCTCTTCGCCAAAGGTTTAAATTTTTAGTGATTTTTGTTATTCGGTTGATTATGGTTAATTCCGCAATTAATTACACAGTGACAGTCTGATTTGTTGTTGGGTCGTTACAATAAACATCTTTTTTTCAGCTACCTTATTGAAAGTATTTATCTGTTAGACACAATCTGCACGTGATGCACATAGAAAATAATGTGTGCAAGAACATTTTAAACACATTACTGGGTGATTCTAAGAAAAGTAAAGACAACTTACAAGCTCGTCAAGATATGAAGAAAATGCACATTTGAAGAGATTTATGGCCGGTAGATGCAAGTGACCGATATTACTTTCCTCCAACATCTCACACTATGACTAATGCGAAGAAAGATAAGTTCCTATCTGTGTTAGAAAAGCTAAAAGTTCTAGATGGATATTCTTCTAACATATCTAGGTGTGTTAGAAAATCTGATAGAAAACTTATTGGGCAGAAAAGTCATGATTGTCATGTTCTTATGCATCAACTTCTACCTGTTTCCTTGAGACATTGCATAAGCTTAGATGTGTACAAGCCTATTGCTAATTTGTGCTCATTTTTCAACAAGATTCACTCTAACGTTATTGATGTGGATGAATTCAAAGAATCGGAACAAGAAATTGTTGTCACTCTTTGCCAATTGGAGAGAATCTTCCCTCCTTGTTTCTTCACCATCATGATGCATTTGCTCATTCATTTAGCTTATGAAGCTAGGCTTGTTGGATCTGTATGAACTAGATGAATGTACCCAATAAAGAGATACTTGAAGAAATGGAAGAAGTATGTCAGAAACAAAGCTAAACCGACTGGTTCTATTGCTAGTGGCTATTTAGCTGAAGAAAGTTTGACATTTTGTGCTAGGTACTTGCCTAATTTTGAGACAAAACTCAACCTCACTCCTCATAATGTTGATGGATCTCCAATTAGAGTTGGAGTGTCAAGGAATTTTGACATCCACACTTTGGAACAATCCCATCGTTATGTCCTTTTCAATAAAGAGGAATGGATGTTTACAGAAGGTAAGATTTACGTCATATAATTCTTGCTAAACTATGTTATATTTGTTGTACATTAATTTAGGCACTTCTTATAAAGTAGTGAACACATGTTTATTCTTCAAGATATGGAACCCAACATTGCCCCACAGACTCTAGAAACAAAACATGCAAAAGAGTTTTCTAAGTGGTTGCAAGAGCATGTAAGTCTCAAACATAAATATTTTTGTCACTCTTAATGTTCAAGTTAGTGTAGATTACATTAATATTTTACTTTTTTATGAAGGTAATGCAAATGTGAGAGATTAGGCTGAACAATATTAGCGAGGAGTTGAGATGGTTATCCCAAGGCTCGTGTGCGGATGGAATGTCTTATGAAGGCTTTTTGGTCAATGGATATCGTTTGTGTACTACACAAAATAGTGGAGTGTACTTGTGTGCTGACACTTCATGTTATTCAAGTGGTAGAGATAGAAATCCTAGAAATGCTCAAGTCACATACTATGGCTACTTATATGAGGTTATTGAGCTAACTTATGGTCCAGGATTCAAAGTTCTGTTGTTTATATGTTCTTAGAATGATGAAAACAATTCTAATAGATTGTGAATTGATGAATATGGGTTCACACAAATCAACACTTCAAGGATAAAAAGAAAAGAGGAAACCTTTATCCTAGCTTCTCAAGCATTGCAATTCTTTTGTGTGAAGGATCCTAATGCTGATCATTGGTACATGGTGCTAAAGCATTCTCCTAGAGATTATTATGAAGTACCTCTTATTGAGAATTGTTTGAGTGGCTTACAATTTGAAGCTATTGATGATGGTGTAACTAATGATGTATCTTGGACGAGGAGTGACATTGAGGGATCTTTTGTTGATAGAACTAAAAAAATCATGATGGGGCTAATGTTTAGTTCATTAATCTATCTGTTTTCATCAAATTATTTTGTTTGCAAGTCTAGGATAATTTATTTGGGGAATATGTTCTATTGCATTTTTTTGGCAATCTGTTACTATATGACATATTCTTTGCAATTTATTTAGTCTTGTTTCATATACCAGCAAGTAGGATATCATTATAACTCATAATTATACCTTTTTGGGATATGAAACCAAGGTACTCTACAATTTATTTGTTTTTCAAATGCTAAATATTCATATGTTGATGTTCCATATTCTCCACAATTTATATGTTTTTCAAATGCAGCTATTATTTTTGTTACTAACTTTTCTGCACTAATAATCTAATTTTTTTTCTTGTCAGTCGAAGGATGGCAGGAAGAAGAATCACTAGATCTAGTTGTAACACCACACCCAGTCAACCTTTTGTTGTCCCTCCCTCCACAATTGTAGAAAATTGTGAGGATGAACCTATTCTACTGTCCAGAAATATTGAAAATGATGTAACAGTTGAAGAAAATGTTGAGGTTGAACAGGAGAATAGGAAGTATGGACGTGGGCCTACAAGTGAGCAAAGCCTACTTCCTAAGCAAGGGGAGCCACGTCATAAGGTCCAATGGGATTATGAAGGAAATGCTATTTGGGAGAATGGTTCCAAATTGAATCGTTATTGTCATATGCTAGCAAGGAAACCATACATATGGCATCTAGACTTGAAGTGGAACGAACAAACACAATGCAGATAGAAAATGATTTATTGAGGTAATTTTTTTCATAAAAAAACCAACAAATTGTATGATTGTTATATCTAAAGTAATATTTTCTATGTTTTTAGAAATACTTCGATTTAGGAAGTCACCCTAATGCATGGAATCACATTGATGAACACATTAGTCTAGGGATATCAGTGTGGAGGGCACGTGTAAAGAAAGATTACTATGAAAAGTATAAGATTGAACCAGAATTGATGATGAAGAAAGTTGAAAAAAATGCTTCCACAGATATGGACAAGTTTAAAAATCTTATTAAAGAATGGGGAACCGAGAAGTCTAAGGTACAATGGTTTCATATAACTTGCATGTATTCCTATCTACTTTTTCTAATTATATATTTCTTATGGTTTAGAAAATTTCTGAGATCAACAAGGTTAATGGAGCAAAAAAATTGATGGATCATACCACATGATCAAATCCATGGAGTTGCTATCGGGCATAAATGGTATTAATAATGGACACTTGTCTTTCTTAGTAGGATTTGAACATATAACATGGACTATGATTATGTTATCTATCATGTGTAGGTCAGTGAAGATCAACCCATTGTGCCTCTTAATAAATTTTTGGAAAAAGTATACGATAAAAGCCCACAAGTGGTTAGAAAATGGATATTTTCTTTCCTATCATGTCTATAAAGCTACATATGCTCAGATATCTTAATTTAAGCTTTCCTTTTATGATGCTTTCTAATTATAGCTTGAAGTCTCTGATATTGTGGAAAACCAAGTAGCAAACCAAGAAGAAATAGATCCTAGAAGTGTTGATAATCTAACACGTGAAGCTTATTTGCAAGTTTTAAATCCTTCCAAAAAGGCTAGGATCTGAGGTGTTGGAATTGGGCACAAAGAGATAGGACATAGGGGAAAAGCTGCCCGAATAAGATATGAAATGCTTCTTGAGGAAAGCAATGCAAAGGATGTATGTTGGATTAAAACTAAACTTGAACTATTAGTTACAACTAGTCTATTAGAATGATGTTTGTAATTTGTTTTCTATTTTAGGATAAACTTAAGGAACTTGAAGAAATAGTAAATGGATTGAAGAACTCAATCTCCCAAATAATGACTTGGTATAATCAATCACATGTAACTTAGATTCAGTTGTCTATGTCAATGTAATATATAATTTTTTTTACATTGTTGATCTATTTGTTATAGGATGGCGGTATTAATGTTGATTGTGCAGTTGAATACCCCAATCAGACTACTGCAAGTGTCTTTCACATGCAAAGTTGCTCAAATTGGTCGGGTGTGGGTTCTTTTCACATACAAGACAATACAAGTGGTGGTGCAGATGTAGGCATGTTTCCCAGGAAAAATAATTCAAGTGGGTATGGCTTAGGTAGACTTTCTAGACAAAGCAATTCAAGGGAGACTGGAGTAGGCAAGCTTTCCATACAAGGCAATTCAAGGGAGAATGGAGTAGGCAGGCTTTCCACACAAGGGGTTGAAAGTAGTTCTTTTGGATTCATGGCTCCCATGCAAAGTGCTAGCAATGGATATCCACTAATCTTTCAGCCACAGGTACCTCATAACAGCTATATATTATTTTCGATATTCATAAACATAAGAATATTAACATGTACACTTATTCAAAGGCTACAGTTGAAAATTGGTGCCCTACTTCTAGTAATAATTGACAAAGTCATCCTCAAATGCAGAGCACACAAAGCATATCGTCATCAGTGTCAACGTTTAAATGTGGTATTCGATATTATATTTCCTCTCTTGTGTTCAATATTAGTTTTATATTCTAGTTCTAGCTATTGTTTTGTGTGCTTGACTAACACTTAGTTACTCTGGGCTATCCCCAAGATAGTACAATAGCAATCAGAGCCTAATGGTTGCTTTTAAAGTTGTTTAATGACAGATTAAGACCAAGATAACATAGGAAACAATTATGATGTTGTGCTATATGGTACAAGAAGAACGTCTAAACCAAGATGAGGCCATGCATTTGTAAAACTCAGTGGTTCTAGTGACAACTTAGATGGATACTTTATTTAGATAATTAAGATGCAGAAAATACACCATATAAGTAGCATTCCTGTTGAAGGAGAACATGTCATAATTTATTTTTGGGTACTTTTAGAGGAGGCAATGGCATAATAGAAATAGGAGATGGACTTCTATGTATTCAATCATTTAAAAGCATGTATTGAACTTTGACTTCCCAAGATTAAATTCAACCAAATTATATCAAATCAGTCAGAACCTTAGTGTAAAATCCACATTAATCAGATTGCTTATTATAAGCCTCTCTTCATTAAATGTTCCTAACCTAGTAGTAATGCAGTAGCAAAATTACTCATCTAAATATTAGAAGGGTGCACACCCTGATTGGTAAAAGAGAAACCCATTGTTTCTTTTGTTCCTTATATTTGATACCACACTGTAACCCATACATATCAACATATTTCATCTTGGTTGTCTTGTTGTTTCTTACTGAATCCTTATTAAAATTTTAATAGCCAGAAAACAACTTTTTAATTCTTAACCCATCATCATTTTTTAGTGTCTTCAATACATTGATCAAGTGTCCACCATTTTTAGTATAATATTATGTGTTAGTACCACATTTGACAAGATTTTCCTAACAATTTGAGCAACTTCCATGAATTTGCATGCTCGACATAATGATTTCCTTTCAAAACAACACCCAAGATGAAATTTCATATGTTCATAACTATGTTCCTTGTTCATGTATCTTTCTATCCCTATATTGCAATTCATGGAGAACAAAGAAAGGGAAAGAGAGCCTTTACCTTTCATTTCGTCCATAATAAGGGAGAATGTAGGAAATCATAAATTGAAACAACTATCTATAAATATATTATGTATGTACTAGAAGAAACAAGGAGCCAACTCCATTTTTCATGGGTTAGAGTCCATTGCTAAGATACTGAATAAACATCAATAAATGTTCGAAGCACAAATGCAACTTCAATGTTAGACAAAAGTTACAATGGTGTGGAGTGCAGAACAACTTCATTGTTAGATAAATGTTAGAAGCACAAAGACCTATGAATACTAAAAGTTAACACATATGTAATATATCAAATGTAAATGATAAGCCTGAAGACAAAAATATTGTTGTGGAGTGCATAATACGTGAAAGACAAAAAATTTGTGATACAATGGTGTGGTTCCTTCCAAGACATCTCGAGTTACAATGGTGTTAAAATTCAATTATGTTTTGGACATGTGGTTTACTATGACCTTCATTGATAGACCAGTAAATTCCTCTTCAAGGATCTTCATAAAACCTCTATACTGGATGGTAGAATATGTAGCATGGGCAAGAATCATAGCACCAGTAACACCAACCATAAATCCCATCCCCATTTCAAAGTTCAGCAAATTTTGACCGTCTGTGTGGATGGTGGTAGAAGCGGCTTCTGTTGCTGCTTCTTCTTCCAGGGATCGGTACTATTGCTACTTGCACTCGATACGGCAGGAACTACTAGCATGATGGAAGACCTAGAATGACAGAGGGGGACGAGAGGGTCCTTTGACAATATATATGCTCTATTGGCCCATTTATTGGAAAACAAGTTTTATGAATAAAACCACACTAACATTTTGTATGTGAAAGAACAATCTTTCCAGTCCCCCAGAAATTTGTATTAATCATCCATTATGTAGGGATTTGAACCTTCATATTGCTAGTAGCATCTTCACTCTTTAGTTGTTTTGCTTTCTTATTTGTTATTCTATTACCACTGTATCTACAAAATAACTATTTTATCCCTCAAAATGTCTGAATGAAAATGTCGGTAACAATCTTACCCTCTTCTAGGTCGTATTGATGTATCACTAGTGTTTCTAGAGCACAAATTACATACATTTATCTTGGTACCAAATAATGCTAATGTTCTGACCTATAGAAATCTTTTAAAAAATCTCAAGTTGTTTGCACAAGGGTCAGAAAATTTTGCATTTTATCCTTTTAGAAGTGGGAACATAATGTTAGTTTTTAGTAATGTATATGGTTATAGAAAATGTATATCCCTCACCCCACAAAACTTTGGATGTTTATACTAAATAGTAATGTTGTGTATGTCTGAAGGCATTTATTCCTCAGAAATTTTTGTAAATCAAGCAAGAGCCGGAAGATGCTACTGGTAGTTGCTGCTGTTAAAATGTTGCTACTGCTAACAATTGCTGCTGTTGGCTATCTGGTTTCTACTGTTGGTGGTTGTTGTTGTTGTTGGTGGTGTCTATGGGTGATGGTGGTGTTGTGGTGATCGTGTTGGATAGTTGTTTGGTACAGGAATGAGGTGGTAGTTGTTGGGTGTTGGTTGGTGGTAGATGTTGGTGTTGTTGGTTGATGTATGGTGTGTTGGTGTGTGGAGGATGTATGGAGTAGCAATTTTCTACTATTGGTGATGTTTTGTGGATGGTGGCATGTTGGTTGGTGGTGGTGGATGTTGGTTGGTGGTGGTGTCGGTTGGTGGGTGGGAGTGCTGATGTGTAGGTGTTGGTGGTGGATGATGGTGTGGGTTGTTAGTGGTGGCTGATGGTGTGGGCTGGTGGTGGCATGTAGTAGCATGTTGCTAGGAGATGATGATGTTATGATGGAAGATTGGGTGGTCTGTAGATTTGTAAGTGGTTTCTAGGAGATGGGAGGAAGTAGTAGCATGTTGTTGATGTAGAGGTGGTTTCTTGGGGTGGTTGGTGGCTGACGTGGAAGCAACAGCTTGCTACTGTGCTGAAGATGGTTCAAGAGTAGAATGTGTAGGTGTTAAGAGGTTGTGGAGGGAGAGAGAGGGGGTGGTTTCTAGAGTGGAAGCAACATCTTGCTGCAGTAATTGGGGATCTAATGTTAAATTATTTGTTGGAGTTTGTACTAATGTTTAAACTTTACGATCCAGGTGCATGGAAGTTGGAATGAGATACTTGTGTATAGACAAATTTTTATTCATGCTCATCAATAATGTGAATTTTTTTTGTAAAAAAATATGCATGTGGTTAATCATGTGAGGATCGTCCTCTTTTTGTATGTGTAGATGCATCTCATTGATGAAAGCAACTAATTGCAGTCAACAAAGATATAGGCATGCACTATTTAACTAACCCACTGATTTTTTTTTAATTATGTACTATTTACTAAGTTCAACCATAATTATAGTTTACGGGTGCATATTGCTGCTATGTTGGTTCACTTACATTTATCTCTACTTTGCACTCACTCTGATTCCTTTTTGTATTTATATTGATAGGGTAGAATTGCTTTTAATGATGCATTTTGACCGACAATGCACCTTGGAGTAGACCAGAACCGAAGTATAAGGGTAAGTTTTTTGTTGTACTATGATTTATGTATAGACTTTATAGTCTATTAATATAATGATTTGTCATTTTTAGGAGAAGAATACTCAAGTACCTAACCGTATGAGGCCTGACATTGATGAAGAGCACTACACCCTTTGAATGAATATGGAGACATTATAGATCTTAAGAGTTTATAGCATGATATGTTGATTGTCATCAATCTCAAATTTTAGAACCATATGTATTCTTCATTTATATCAACGTTGATCATGCAATGTATGGATAATATTTTGCTTCAATAACGGAATTTGGTTTGAGGTGATTTAACATTTTTATGTGTCATTTTGGTGTTGAATCTTCTTATGATGTCATGTGAATATTATAAAAATATTGCTTGAGGTTATATATACAAAGTTTTTCATTTAAAATTTGATATTCATTATAGTAACAATTAATTAGCATTCAATAAATCATTCAATAATCAATAACCAAATCATTTACATTAGTCCCTCATAAATATATTGATGAAGGTCTTTAGTCCCTCAAAAATGTAGTGTTGAGATCCAGATTGACCATCAACATTGCATTGATGACGACCACATAGCCCCTCAAAAATAATATTAATGAAGGCATTATCCCTACAAAAATATATTCTCCAGGACCATCAAGACCCTCAAAAATGTATTTGTGAGAACTAAACATGCCCTCAATAATGTTATTATGAAGGATAAATAGTCCCTCAATATAACATTCTTGAGGGTCAGTTGGTCCATGACAATTGTATTCTTGAGGGCCACTAGTATTTGTCATGTGAGTTCTCTTCACAGACTATTTGTGAGGATTAGACTCACAATCGTTTCTTTTTGTGAAGGCATGTAGAGAGGAGTTTGTGGCAGGACTGACTCGTGAATAATGACCCAATTTTTACTAGTGAATGTTTTTCAAACCTAAATTAGTTTCATAAGGTGGGATTTGGTGTACTTAGGGTTTGGTGGTGTAACCATGAGGTAAAACCCAAATCAGTTATATGTGAAGGGCATTGACCCTAATTCTAAGAGAAGGTCATATTGTTGAATGTGTGTGAATAGAAAGAATGATATTTTTTTCTCTCTTAATTACATGGCTTTAACCTCATGGGTTGATTGGGTGTTATAATGTGTGAGTACCATGAAGGTGGTTAAATAATGTTAAGTTTTTGCTATGAATTTGGATTAGGGAATACGGGAAGTGTAAATATGTGAATGTGCATACTTAGTTACAATGTCTAATTCTTAACCCCATACCCTCCAATTTATGAGAGGTAGTGAATGTTAGAGAATTGAGATAGAATGATGCTTGGGGACCTTATGTGAAATCGTAGGAAGCCTAACCCTAAATTATAGATCTTATGATGCATTGCTTTCTTTAGTTAAAGGTGTTTAATATGTTTTAGCACATTCTCTCTCTAAACATAATGGGTAATGGTTTCTATGGCAAGTTATTGTGATGTGGCATGAGAAATGTGGCATAAGTAATGCTTATATGCTCAATGAGGCATGAAGAGATAACTATGAATCACAAGTGTGATGTGATGGGTCTTAGGACCTGGCAAGGCTTAATGCCTAGTTGAGGTGATATCCTCTGGTACTGGAATGAAGGATTTATATCCCATGGTAACATGTTGATGATGATAACCTTGTGGATGGTAGTGATACAGTGTTATGAGATGATGATAATCAGTTTATAGTTTAAACAATGATATATGTTGTTGTAATACTATGTCCCTTTCTTTTGAAGGATTTGTTTGTGGTTTGTACGTTGTAACTTGATTGATGCTAAAAGACACTTTAATTGGTCTAATTAATCAATTGGAATTTAATCATGCAGATTACCCTGTGCCATAGATCCATTCAGTGTCAGCATTTGCTAGGTGGTGAAATGAGTTTAACTCGAAGCACATATTGTTGAATATGCGGGTTACAAGTTGAGGTATCCTCTTGTATCCTTAACTCACAGGATTGGATATGGGACATACCATGAAGAGAGTGTAGTTGTAGGTTGTGACTCAATATACATTAGGATTGGCTTCAGGCCATACCCTAACAATTAGTATTGGCTTTGGGCCATACCCTAACAATCAAGATTGGTGACAGACCATACCCTTATAATAATCGGGATTGATTATGGGTCATCCCCTGATAAGGGAATAGCTATGAGTTGTATATATCTAGAGAAGAGACTGTATACACAGGCTAGCTAATTGTAATTTGACTCATAATGTCACTACCAATATTATCGTACTAACTGAGGGGTGAGGTTGTGGAGTTTGTCTCTTCCATGGACCTTGTATGGAACCAATGCTAGTTAATTTAGGTTGGTTGGAGCATGAGTGGTATACCTCATCTCCTCTGGGTATAATAGTGATTGTTGAAAGATATAATCATCCGTGTAGTGTACATGCATCAAATGAAATATGGAAACATTAGATGAGGCCTTTCTTTGCTTTTATATTGTTATACATGTTCTTCATATTCCTTTTTAAATTACTAATTGTTCTTATACTTTGTGGCAAGTGTACATTACTGCTCCATTTACTTTATCCATGAGATATATGTCATTTATTTAACCATGTTCAACTTGCTCATTATGATAGTCTATTTGCTTAGTTATCTGTGATAATAATAGAGTTGGCAGAGAGTTATATCTCTCACTGGGACTGTTGTCTCACCCCATTGGTTAAATATCATTTTAGGTGGACGTGCATGTTGAGTTAAAGATCATATGGCTGAGGATATAATACAAGGATAAAACTACTCCTGGTGGATCATGGTATATGGAAAGTGTCTAATAATAGAGTCTTATGTGTCATCCATGTACACTCAGGTCCTTGGGGGTAGTCTCAAAGTGTTTTGTAGACATGATGATTGATACGTGATTTCTGGCATGTATGCCCTTGGTAGTATGTATATACATGTGGAACTGCTATCTTATGTAACAGGTTGATTGGAATATGATGATGTAGCACTCTAGATATATGTTATGAAATGCAAGTGTTGATTCTTGTGCAATAAATTTTAGCTCATGGTGCTTGTTGAAAATTAGTTTTAATTTCCTGTGATTTTTGAAAATATGTTGTTAATGGTGGATCATGGTTTATGTTTGAGTAATATCACTTTGTGTGGCAAAGGGTGTCACATTTGGTGGTATCAGAGCTCTAGGTTCGTTGAGTCTATAGGGACACTAGGATTAGGATTAGGATGGTGTCTAAGATAAGAACATGATATAAAATATGGTGTATGCTGCCCAATCTCAGTACTTGAGTGCCCCAACCAGGTATTCAAAGGTTGAAGAAAAGGTAAGTATAGAATTCTTAGATTGATTTCTCTTTGATTACTCTGATCAAGTAATCGTTTTGGAACAATCTAAAGAGCATAACAACCGAGAATCACGATGATAATGTCTCCATCATACTATGAAAAGATATGAGAACTGCACCATAATTCATTAGATCTTGAATGTTTGGTGATTAAACTAAGGGAACACTCGTCATGTGACATATTGAAAGATAACCCCATATCTTGGGTCAATTGCTCTTGGGTCCAAAATAGGAAAAGATTTCTCAAACATCATTCAAATAAGGCCAAAATGAAACTTGAGTCCTCCACAAGTCTTAATTACTTTTTAAAAGATTAATACAAGGTTCTAATTATCTTTCTTAGGCAAAAAATCCAGGGTTATCCCAAAACCCAGGTCAGGATGTCATTACAAAATTATCCAAAAACTAGGGGTTGATACATCTCTACACTAAAACCAATGTTTTTATATTGACATAAGTATCCCTAGATCATGATAAGTGGCTAGATTTACATACGACGTTAGTATAAGTGCATATATCATCAAGATAAGGAAATTCATGAGCAGTCAAAGAGTTTATCAATCTAAGTTAATTGGTTGGTCAATATCAACTACACAAGTTTTGATTGAGATGTGGATCTTTATTCACATGATGTTTGAATTGTTAAAAATTCTTCCATGACAATCGATGACTACTATGTATGGATCATTCTCTTTAATTTTTTTTGGGTATTTATTACGATTGTATAGTTTATACTTTTGAAAATCAATTATAACTATCAATAATAGGTATTTTCTCTGATATAGAAATATTTTTTGAAGCATACTTGATTATCATAATATGATGCATAACCTATCATCCATTTGGATTAATACATAACTAAAGGGATATTATGTTATGGACCTTCCATGTATTTTTTAGAAAATAAGACAAGAATATGATTTGTATATTCTAGTACCCATTCATCATTTCAAATAGTATCAAACTTCTGAAAAATAACTATTTGTTAACATAATGGTTTTTGATATTTCACATTTTCTAGTAATGGTATGTAATTGTTACTATTCATTGTCTTTCCATTTGTAACAATATAAATGATATTATTTTGATGTGATTTATTCCTAGTGTTTTCAAGAAACATACATGGGAAGGTGTAGGTCGACCCACATCAATCTTTGCTTGGGAATCAGTTGCATTTTCTATGACTTGTGTAGAAGTGATTTGATTTACAATACAAATGCATTGATGTGCTCCCTTGTCGACGTTTTCCAAACACAACCCTCCCATTCATTTGATAGGTCAACATTTGAAGCACTTCGTGATGTTCATAACTAGATAAGTTAATGAAATATTCAAGTAGATTCTCAACCTAAATCACTAAAATTAATGCAATCCATGTAATTATTATAAACATATGATCCTATTTACTATAACTCACTATGTAAAACTTGCCTAAAACACCCATAATTACCCACATATATTTCAAACATTACATATCCTTGTAACCTTCACATATGATTCGTCATATGTGCAAAATTCTATGTGTAACATACTCCATATGATGGCAAATATTTGAGAAAAATTATCGAAATTTATTTGGTATGACATCACGAAAAATATTTATATTCTAAAAGCATAGAAAGATTCCACATACAAAGGTCATGTAAATGTGTGATCAACCTTGATACATTCGTGTTTGTTTTTATTTATTGGGCACTCCTAGCAATGACATGTATCACATATGAACCTATTTAAGTTGCGGCATGGATAAGATATATTTGATCATATCCTAGTATCATGAGCTCATGTGAGTTAAATCCACTAAATAAAAACATGACCCTCTCATTCTATTCCTACCAAAAATATGACCCAAACTTGATAAATAGGATGCTACTGTTAATAATTAGAACAACATATGGATCTTGGGATTTTTCTTTTTATTGAGCTACTTCACAGTTAAAATCCCTTAGAAAGTTGACTTCAAAGGTTAGCATCTACATGTTAAAATCATGAAAATTGTTGTTCATTCTATGGATCCATTGTGATGTAGATTAAGGTGTTCTAGAGGACATCTCCTGTCATAATTGATATCCACCTAAGCCAAAAATTGTAACCTATATATCAAATCGTCTCCTATAAAGATATGGAAGACAATGATTAAGAAAAGGCTAAGAACAATTACTTAGATATCAGACAAGAAGTTTTTTTTCATGCATGAATGATCAACAACATATGCTATATATCTAATAGGGTCACTTATGGGGAAGCGCGGAGAAACCAAAAGTGATGTTCACATGATTTTTACTGATTTGATAATCGATTATGATCAGGTACACATAGAAGTGATCTAGAGGGTTTTGGAGAAAAAGGTTGTCTCAATCCAATAGATTAACTTCATTAAAGACAAGTATGATATAACAAGGGAAACTGTTAGGATTCTTGTAGGAGGGACACCATGATTTCCTATCACAATTCATGTCCACCGAGTATCAGGGATGAGCCCATATCTAGTTGTAAGGACCATTTATAATTTGACAAAGCATGATCAAGATTATATTCCTTGGTGCATGTTAGTCACTGATAATATTGTCTTGATTGATGAAACTGACGAAAGAGTAGATGATAAAATTGAAATTTGGAGAAATGCATTAAATTCTAACGGAATTAAGAATAGTAGGTGTCAAATTGAGTATATGTGTTACAATTTTAGCTAATCAAGAACTATGATTGATGAGTCCTTATTGGATGAACTGGATGTACCAAAATGTGGTAAGTTTTTCTAATTAGGTTCTATTATTCCAATGGATGATTGTTAAGATGATTTTTCTCATATGAATGTTGCACGATGGTTGAAATAAAGGATTCTAGTTGGAGTTGTATGTGACTAGAAGATCCCTCTAATATTAAAAGTAAGTTTGATAGATAAAATATATGATCAGTAATACTATATTGAAGTGCAAGAGCGGTGAAGAAATAAGATCTCAACATGATGAATATAGTTGATATATATGGATGTGTGAGATGACAAGAAAGAACTCTTTAGAAATGATTAAATTAGAAATACAATGGTGTTATCTAGTATTTACATGCTTGTACTAAAATGAAGGGCCCTCCAATTCTTCCTCATTTTGGTGTTTCATAATGTTGAAGGCTCATTATTGTGATGTCTTCTTGTATTTATTCATAGTAATAACTTTAAAAACAATATAACCAAAGTGTAATCTAACTTAGTGGCTTCATTATTCATAATTTTCCCAATGTTCAATGTGAATACGAAACTATATACGGAGGGACGCACTCCTTGTTTTTGATAAATATTGGCACAAAATATTATAGGAAGTATTTATGGAGGAACCCTCATTCTACTAATGAACTAAAATAGACTAACTTGATAGTTATATAACATCGTGGTCTGAGCACCACCACGCCTCACCCTTGAGAGACATTAATCGTTCATGATCTTTTTATTGATTTAAACACCTAGCAAAACCATTAGATTTATGGCTAAATGCACTGATGTTAACAATCCGTTAACTCATGGTCCGGCTATGTTATGCATAGTCATAGGTGAGTATATATAAATCTATCATAGGTGAGTATATATAAATCTATCTTTGCCAATATTCACATGAACAAGTACCCATCCTCCCAATTTATCTTTCCCTGTTTTGGCAAAATCGATTAAACCATTACTCCACAAATACACTGTAAGGTCATTTATATTAATCAAAACAGGCTTTTATTCAAAATTTATAACAGCAGAAAAGGGAAAACAAGTGGCCCTACTGGGAGCATCTTTATATACTTATTACAGTATCCATATATGAGACGTGTTTACACAACTCGATTTGTTCACCAAGGGCGGTTACACCAACGCACACAATATCCATGGCGCCAGTGGCAGCAAGACCAATAGGGGCTTGGGCGGCCATAATATCCATGATTAGCCTCAACGCCATCTGCATATGAAATATATGAAGTTGATGAAGGAACAATCCACACTATTATCAAAACTTTAGAAAGTAATTGAAACTCGGTCCTTACCAGTAACTACTTCCTCAGCTCCTTGCTCAGAAGCAGTAACCAAAGCAGACAAGATTGTTAGAGCAACCATTAGTGCTGCAAGAACAAAGACGGTCTTCTTGGAAGCCATTGCTTCTCAGCCTACTTTTATTAAAAATGGATGTTTGGGTTGTGAGCAGTTCGTGAGTATCGTGAGTTTGAGATGTGCTCTCTGGTGATAAACAAGTGCCAAAACGTTCTCTCTTTATAAGGAGCTTGGTATGACTCAGTCAGCTACAATAAGATTGACACTGCAATTTCATTTTTCTCTTCGAATGGCAAGTTAAAAACATTGTTGAACTCCTACCGTCGTTTGTCAAAGTCCATAATTCTAAACCAAGCTTTTCTCCCATATACGCCATCGGTTTCATAATTTCATTATGACTAGGAAAATTTCAGCTTTGGCACGCCACTTGACAAACTGAGATTAAGGCCGCAGATACCGTTATGAACGGAATGAGAAGTGGACTTTAGATAATCTTTATAAACTTTTGAGAATACGAAATCTACTATGTACACAGTCTAACACGTTACTTCATTTCACGTGTCACATCTAGAGTGATGCGATATGGGAATTTAATACTCAAAGTCGTACCTTATTCACTGCATTAGAAACTTAAATGCAGATAAAAGTGATGATCTCACGTTGACATGTTTGTGTCATTGTTCAATCAGCAACCTAGTGACAATGGAACCCAGCAGCCTTTCATCCGAGGGCCTAGCAACCACGTTGCAATGAGGACCTGTTTTCTACGCGTAAGAAACATTGGATAGAAACATGCTCTTTTTGCTGATTTTGTTTGGGGCCTATTTTCTATGATGTAGTGGGATGTAATTTAATGAATACAAAACAACAACAGATACTGTCAAACCTTTTTTTTTTTTGGTATCAATAAATTAGCTAGTTCCTTTTGTAATTTTTAGATATCCACATTGATGTGCGTGAACTGTGCGTCTCTGTAAAAAAAAGAAAAAAAATAAGAGGCCTGATTTTCAAAACTCAGTTTTGTCGGCATTATGTGAGTAAGCATGTCAATTATTTCATTGTCACCCATGTTCTTGAGAACCTATCTCACCCCACAATAATGTATTAACAACATAATTTCATTGTTGGATATCCTGATATGGTGACGTTGACACGCCAGTGATTAATCCTTGTTGAAGTTTATTTATAGTCATGTCCATCTTATTCATCTATTCATCGATATACATGATATATTTTCTTCTGAAATATTTCATCGGGGTTATAATCTAAAGAAAATTATATATATGATATTAAAAAATATTCTTTTATATATGTAATCAATGATATTAGTAATTTAAGAGCCTACTTTGACTGAAAATGCATCTTTTATGAAATACAGTTAGAGTACTTATAAAACAAACAAAACAATATCTTCTCGAGAAAAGAAAGACTGGGAGAAGGGAACTAGATGAAGGCAGATCCTGAATAGAGTAGCAACAACAAATTTGGGAAGATGGGGGTTTTTGAGTGTTGAAGTTCTCCGCTAAATGTCGATGGATCCCAATTCAAACATTCCCCATGATAAAAGTGGTGATCACACTAACTTTCCCGCTCGAGTTTGCCATGCCTCGCAGCTTGCGGCTCGGTCTATCTATATCTTGCCTCCATGACTGGGTCTAGCTATCTATCAATGTCACATCTGCGTCAAGGTTTGGGATGAAGAGGGAAAATGAGAGAAAGACAACAAGAGAGGAAGCTGGAGCAAATGGGGAAGTGAGATTAAATGAGAGTGTGGGCGTGATTGTTAGACGTCTTTTTAAATTTATGACATCAAAACATACCATCCCAATTCCTAAAATGCCCCCATGTATAATACAACATATTTTGTTTGCAACCTAGAAATCATAATTTCATCTTTTGATCCTCTAATCAATCAAAAGTTACATTTTAAGTCCTAGAGTTCAAAAGTGATGATCTATTTCTACTTTTGGTATATTGTCAATGTATCAATAACAACTCTGCTAATTAATAATCAACATATGCCAAACTGGAATGGTCCTATGGATGTGTAGAAATACATAAATGAAATTATTAACCACCACATAAAATGAGGAATTTTTTTGAGGATAGAGTGGGTTGTTTAGGGGATGCATTGCCTATGTAACCATGGGCTCTCTACCCATGACAAAGACATTAAAAGTAGAATAGTAACAATCCATGAAACCATAAAAATCCTAGTCATCCTCTCCCTCACATAACTTGTCAATATCCCAAGAGGCAAGCAGTGTTATCAGAGCCTTTTTTTTCTGATCTCAAACCTGACACACACTATAGCTAGCCAATCTTACATATGTACCTAATGATCTGACACCTTCTCTCCTTGTGGTCGTAATTTGAGAGCAACTTCGTATTTAATTTTATTCCATTGAGGATCTTCTCCCTTAACAAAGTCGTTCTCATTATTATAAATATGTTACTATAGTGTCTTGGATATATATGTGTTATGTTGGTCTCATTCCATCCTTGAGCCATATAATTTTAAAATGCGGGTTACTTTTTGTGCTTAGTGTATATATATTGATTGCTAGATATTGTTAACAAGTTATCTTTGTTTGACCTACTTATGTAAATTCCAACATCATATTATACTTATATACTAGTCGAGAATTTGTATCTTTTGTATTCACGTGATCAAAAGCTATTTCTTTAATATATAAGTATTATATCCTTTCATATTATTCTTCTCTTTTTTTATTGTTTAGTTGTGAGTATTGTAACCTTTTAGTCTAGTGGCAATGTTGTTTGGATATAATATATAGTGTTTATTTTTTCCATCATCATATCATGCCATCTCTGTCTTAATAATTTGATATGTTATACATCTCGACAACTTACTTTTGTTTTATCATTACAATGATTACATCTTAGTGCAATAACTAGACTACCTTTTCCAAAAAAGCTATTTTTCACATCTCTATCACCGTTAAACTATACATATAATTATTTTTTTATAACTTTTTTTTCTTTGTTGTGAGTAAAGGAATAGAATCAATAGAGAAGACAACAAAAACAATTTTTTATCCTTATTCTTTGTCATAAGATCATGTCAACAGTGATACATCTTGGAAAGATGGTAGTAAGGGGTATACATGGTCTTTTAGAAAGTCCTACGACTAGTCTTACTTGGTGATGTACGCTCTTCACAAGATATACACAGAAAACTATCAGTGACGACCTCTTGGTACAACGCCATGGACGATGGTGGTTGGGTTCCTCCTAATGTAATAACTACGACTTCCATGCCTCTACATAGTCCACACAGACTACTAATAACTCAATGTTGTGCTTGCCATGCCAATAGGAGTGAGTTGTCCCTTCGAATGTCAACACCCTAGTGTTGACTTGCTCTTCGTTGTTGTCTCTCCCTTTTACAGGTAAGACTTGGTCGGGCTCTCACGTTACAACAACTGTGAGAGGATAATAATTGTCAAATATTATTTTGTGTCTCCTAAAAGCCTTGACTACCCCTCTAATTATAGAGGGTTAAGGTTTCCAGATCAACTTAGAGTAGAAGAGATGAATTCTCATGAATTTCTAGTTGATGCTAATCATGAATCTGTCAATTCACTTCTGCACCTCTCAATTTATATGTGAATCAGTCGATTATACACATGAATCGATTGGTTCATATGTGAATCAGTCGATTCAACACTTGAAATAATTGGCTAATATATTTCCTTATTACAAATATATTAGCTTTCAATGTTACAATTAATGCACAACATGATGTTAGCATCAATCCTTGATCCAATGATATTGATCGCTCAACCGGTCGATTTACAATTTGAACTGGTTGAGTCACATTCTGAACAGGTCCATTCACTTCTAAATTGGATGATTTATATTTTAAACCAGGCGATTCATATTCCAAACCAGACAGTTCACTTTTGTACCAGTTTCAAATTCTAATTGAGCCAATGTACAACCAAAGTTGTTCAAATTGAATACCCAAACACTTTAGTAATAAAGTTAAACCATTTTCATGACTAAACTCTTTTTTCTAAGAACATCCTATGTGTGTGACCCTATAAGTCCCAAATTACATTTGCAGTGTATGTTCATAACCAATTTATAACATTATTAGCAATGAGTGGTGTCTAGAAACACATCATTGCTACCCAAGTAATTGGAAAGATGGAGAAAAACTTCAATCTACAAAGGGTGATTGATGCTACTGTGATCATATACTTCCTTTGTCTATGACATCCAAGTTGAACTTGAGGCTTGAGATCGTCATCCTATCAATGCTCAATCCATGTTCCTTGAACTGAGCAAACTATATGAGATTCATGTGAGCTCACATATCACATATTGAGTCACATGAGTATGGCCATACGTTTCTTAGTCTCTCTTATCAAGTGATCAGGATATCAATCTCCTATAGGAGGGACAAATCCCATTTACATCACTCACATTCAATCCCCATGTCTCACAACATACCTGAGAATCATCTTTATGACAACCTTTATTCAAGATCACATTGGATGGTGTCAAAATCCTTTGAACAACATGTGACAAGTTTAGTGAATTATGGTCTAAGAACCAAAATTACCACTATCACTATGAGAGATAGTTCTTACTATCATTCCATGGTCTCCATATATGTATCATTCTCAAGGTGGGTCTATCCGGTACACTATTATCAAACATGTACTTATGTTTTTGACTTGATATACCATATCATAACTAATGAGACTCTATCATAGTCAAAACACATAATCTTATGTATTACTATTGTCTATTTTGCTTCCATGGTAATATCCGACTAGGGACATAACAAAAATGCATGTAATCTTATCATACATGTAAGACCCTTGACCTGGGTTATGGCTTAATCCTAGAAGTTTTGCTTAAAAAGATAATTGTATAAGTGTTCTAATCTTTTGAAAAATATTAAGAATCTTCGAGAAGTTTATTTCCAAGTTTAAGCTTATTTGCAAACTATGAGTGCATTATATGACAATCTAAGTGAAAAGTGCAATTTGCCCAAGATGAGGGGCTACATTGCAAAATGTTACATGTTGAATGTGTCCTAAGTGTTTTAATATCATAAGCGAGAGAATGATGCTAAGTGGTGGCTTGAGGAAAACCTAAATTTCAAGTATTAAGCTTGTTTAAACAATGCTAGTGCCTTTTTCACTAATTTTGATACAAATTGTAATTTATCTAAAATATAGGGTTGATATGCAAATTATCACCTCCAGTGTGTCCCTAATCCCTTTAGGTATCATTTAGAGGAGAGATAAATAAGGGGGAACCATAATTGAACCACTTTTAAGGGATGGTACTCTTAGTGATGAACAGACCAAGAAAGAAATGAAGGAGAAGCCCTTACTTGAGCTATATCAAGTTGTAAACTTAGAATGGGAATCCCTATCAGCCAAGGAGCAATGAAGAGGGTCTCCTATCAATTTTTATGAGTCTTAATTTTGGCCCATGACGGGAAAGGCACTTCAAAGAAGTGATAAGCATCGATTTACAACTTGTAATGGAAATGATGGAATCGAATATAATAATATAGTGAGTGGAAGAAGACTTGTCTTTGAAGCTAACTCAAGAGTCGACCCTTATCCTCTACATTATCCTTGGACTTTTATTTTTGCATGGAAAGATAAATAATTTGATGCATGAAAATGTATGTGTCGACGATGCATGGCTAGGTGGCACTTAGTAGCCTAAGCTAATGACACCTCTTACACTCTTTTCCATAAACCTCTAGTATAAATACCTTGCTCTTCACTTGTTAGTAATATTTTCAAATCTTTTCAGTAACCTTCCCTCTTGTAACGTGCATACCCTCTTATATCATGCATAGTGAGGAGAGTTGAGTGATAAGAGCTTGATATCGGCCAAGGAAAAGAGATATCGACGACATAGGTCATAGAAGGTGATATCGCCTATTGGGATTGGAGATATCGTGCAAAAGCTAAGGAGCTCTAGTCTTGGATTCTGGAGAGGTTCATCTTCAACCTTGGAACGTGAGGAGTTGAAGCTTGAAGCTTGGAAGATGTTCATAAGGCGGGTTATATAACTTGAACCCATCTATATTATTATCGTTTCTTCAGTATTATTCAACTTGTTGATTTCTTTCAAAATCAGATTTCCTTTGATTAATTGAAATATCTATGAGTTCCAATAAGTAGTTAGAACTATTATCCATAGTTTTAAATAATTATATAAGGACCTCGAGGTTGAGGATGATGGCATCATCATTGAACAAACTGATATGGGTTGAAGACTCTTGAAACCTGATATTGAACACGATATAGAGCCTTACCCGATATGAAGGTAGGTCATATTTTATAAAACATGTATTATGAATGATATGGAAGATACCTATCCATATTTTATATTTGATACAAGGTAAGAGTAATACACTATGAACGATAGGAGATCAAGCATTTACTCTAAGCCGATATAGTAAACCCTAGAGGATGAGCAATCCGATATGTTGATGTAAACCCATTACAAGTATGACATAGTGAGAAGTGAATATTTCATGGGTAATATGAGTAAGTATTTATACACCCCTTGAGAACGATATAGGGCCATATAATCACCTTATGCATGATATCATGTTAGGTCTATATCATAACCCGACATTAGTTAAAAACCCTAGATGGTAATGAGAAATCCAATATGAAACTCAATCTGAAAAGTAACCCGATATAGTAGTGATACTTTATACTTGATAAGAGACATGTCTTGTAAATGAGATGGGAGTTACCTACTATCACCTTATACATGATACAAAGGTAAAACAATACCTTTGCACAATATGAGCAAACCTTAGATGAAGACATGCGAACCCAATATGTTTTGGAATCTATTATCCTTTGAAAACTTGATATACCCCATTACTTTGTGATGGGTAGAAGAACAAATTAGAATCCATCTTGTTGTGTACTTATAAGAAAAGAAATGAACCTTAAAAATATTATGAGTTCAAGGTTCTATCTATTCAAGTAAATTGATATGGTGAATCCATGAGGAAAATCGATATGATGTTCAAAGGTGTAACCCGATATGATACCAAAGATAGGTTAACTGATATGATAGTCAACATGGGATCACGATATGGCAAATTCAATATGGGGACATGATATTGTAACCCTAGATGAAATCCAATATGAAAATCCAAGAGGAAGACCGATATGATGGAAAACTAATATGGAAAGTTTAAAATGAAAAAGTTGATATGACCAACTAAGGTAAATAACAAATATAATATTATCTTGAAACATATATGGAAAATCCATAATGGTATGCCTGATATGGTGCACTCTTGTACACAATATGAGAACCCCAAAAACCTCTATACCCGATATGAGGATAATGGCCTAACCTATACATGATATGAGGTTGACTTAAGATGAAAAAAGTTAAAGTGATACTTAACTCAACATGACTACATGATATGGTGTTAAGGCATATGCCCTATACCCGATATGATGGTGTGGATGCACCACACGACTAATAATGATACTTGTTATAATGATATATGCATCTTCAAACATGATAACATAATGTTATCCATCATGCTACTCGATATGGTAGACATGCTTTTATTTATTAAACTTGTTTAGGTGATGTATGCTCTATGATTAATATTGATACATAGTGAGTTTAGTTTAATTTAATAATGTTAAGCTAATAGACATTAATAGGTGAATTAAGTAAGATGCAATCAATATCCTAATAAGGATAAGAGAGAGAAACTTTGACATGGGTGATAAACATGTTAATAAGTATGTATTGATACTCCGACGATGAGTGGAGTATGAATTAGGGTTTGATTCTAGACATTATGATCTTAAATCTTTAATTGTTAATAAAGGTAAAATCTAACCCTAAGGTAGGGTGATGATATGCTTTTACAATTTTAATCAATTAGATTGAGGTAATCCTAACACTAATAATGGCAAGGATGTACTTTCTTATATCACAGAGTGATGATGTAGATAATCCTAACCCTAATCATATGAAGGATGCATTTATCTTAAATTGAATAATGATGTTATATGTTAATAAGAATCTTTCATCATAGAGTGCACACTATACCAGAATCATGAAATGATGAGCTTAGCTAGATATGAGCTATGATGTGCTATATCAATAGACTTAAATAAGTCTTGTAAGATATGTGGAATATTTGTATAATGATTATACAGTCTGATATCTTAAAGGATAAGTTGTTTCCTAGTAAGAGGTTACAAGATGTTTAATGAACTATGTGAGCTATGTGAAATACTTGTACAACAAGAAAGATGAATACCTTGGTCAGAGAACCTAGAGGTAATAGTTACCTGTTATAGTGGTAACAATGCTATGTGAAGATCTAAGGGTTTGAATACCCAGATCCAATGATGATGATGATGATGATGATATGAAGGGATGAGAATCCCTAGTGATGTGATAAGGGACTGAGATCCCAAGTGATATACTTTCAAGAATGTTCCAAAGAACTTAAAATTTCTGTCCTTTTTTTTTAATAGCATCTATTGTAATTCAAGTTTGAAACTTGGTTGATGCTAAAAGAATATTGTAAGGTACCTAATTAAGCAAGTTAAATCTTATCATGTAGTGCCCTGACCATATATCCATTCAGTGTCAGAAATTGCTAATAGTGAAATGAGTTTAACTCAGAAGTGCATATTTTTTAATATGCGAGGGTAAAGGACAAAGTATGTCCAACCATCCCAATGAAGAATCGATGTCACACCTTCCTTATTTATCCCAAGATGATGTAAATCTCCCAACCAAATAAAAAATTGATGTGTAAATCCTTTTTCATTCCTAAGTGACGTCGGGATTGAAATATAAAATCTCCCGACCAAGAAAGGAATTGATGTTGATCTTCATTATCCTCATATTATAATCTAGGAAATCTATGTGGACTTCTCCCGAAGAGAGTACATACTACGGCAATAACTCTATAATGAAGATGTCACTATTCCTTGGCATGCTAAAAGTAGATTATAAAAGATGTTCTGCTAGCAGCTGACACAAGATGTCCTACTGAATCCAAAATGGTCTCGTACTGACCGAGACAGGTGAGGTCTTGACAGTCGGCTCTGCCATTGACCTTTTATGGTACTTATTTTGACATACTAGTGGTCAGTTGGAGTATGAAAGATATATTTCATCTCCTCAGGGCATAAGTGTGATTGTAATATATAATCATCTGTGTAGTTTATTTGCTTAAGGATCAAATACAGAAAGACATTGATTGATGGACACTCCTTTTATACATCTTAGTTGAATAGATGTTATTCATACTTCTTCATATTCCCTTGAATAGTGAATAGATGATTTATTGCTCTACCATACGTAGATGCATTATTTTAAGAAGAATGACTACTCTATTCTGCTTATAATAGTGATTAATTCTGCTCATTTAGACAAAAGAACCTCTACTCAGTTTTTATACTGCTTAATCTTGATAATAATATAGTCGGCAGTGAGTTATATCTCTCACTGGGACAATTGTCTCACCCTGTAGGATCTACAATTTTTAGGCTGACATGTACGAGGATGTAGAGACCTTTCCATAGAAGGAGAACAACAACCAGGATAGAGTGGTAGCTCAGGTTGATGTATTGTTTGTCATGTCTTATAGATAGAAGTCCTATGTGTCGTCTCTATACTCTCAGGTCCTTGGGAGATAGTTCTTAGTGGTTTTTACAAATGAATTGATATTTTGGTTGTTTACCTCGAGATTTTTACGTTGCTATTCTACATGTTAAAGTATAGAAGCTGGCACTTATTGTCCTCGAGATGAGATGGTACAATGTATGTACGATATGAACCACATGTATATACAATTTTGGTTCTTTTTGTAAGAATTTCGTGAAACAGGATCTATGTGCAAAATGTTTTTAATTCTTAGTGATTTTTGTTAAATTCTGCTGATTATGGTTATTCTATGATTATTACTAGTGATGGCTCGATTTGTAATCGGGTCATCACAAGGTTTTGGTATTAGAGCCTATGGTTCACTGAGTCTACAGAGACATAGGACTAAGGTGTTGAGTCTGTTCTACTGTCCTTCAATATGTCTTATAGTAACTTCTGCTTATGCAGAAGATAGAGTAAAGCTTAAAGATGTCTGGAGAACATAAGGAACACATGCTGAAAGCAATGCTGTTGTACTAGGAGAAGGTTCAAGGGATCAAGAGAGAGAAGAACGACTGCCTAAGAATCCTCAGGGAGACCCAACTATGATAGAGAACCCTTCCTCTAATACCTTAACTGGACTGGTTATGACAACATTACGGTGTATCGAGGATCAGATACAAGCAATATGACCTAGATTACCATTCCCTAATGACAAAATTTTGGGCTCTAGTAAGATTTTTAATCCTCATAGTTGTAATAGAACAGTGGAAAATGTCGAAGGAATTAGGTTACGACACGGAAACAAAGTTTGCTAAAGGTGTAGGCAACTAGGAAATTTAATAATGGACTGTCCAAACAAGGACAATGAGGAAGGAATTAAGAGAACATTTGCCCAAATTCAGGAACAGATGTAGAGTAGTTCTAAGAAGGGGAAATTTTTGGTGCCACCAATGCAACAAACGTCCAATGCACTAGGGAAGTGGCTACCAAGAAGGGGTAAAGTACCTAATGTTCCACCAGTTAGGACTTCTGAGGTAATCCCTTCATCGGTAACAAGGATGACAAGACTAGGGGATGCGTATAGGACATGTTTTGGTTTTGGACAGATTGGGCATGTTAGACCCTCTTGTCCAAGAAGAAGGAAGGGAATGACCCAGCCTCTGAGGCAGAGTCAATAAGACTCTCAAAGGCAATGGCTTAGAAGTGGCATGCGAGGATGTGGTTATGTGTCCCGGGCAGATCTATATGCATTAAATGATAGAGCACAATGTTGGAATCAGGAAATGACGAGATTCAACACAATGAATTGGCCTAACACAGTAATCAATCCACAAACTGAGACAGGTCAGATAAAATTGTGTCATTCTGATAGGTCATTTTATAATTTTATGTGTTAAGTATGATGAGAACGTACATTCTGCTCAAAATGCTTTATAAATTCTTTCTATCTGTGTGAAAGAGGATGAGGTGTGGAAATGATATCTGGAGAAAATCCAAGGATGCTAAGTTCTATATTTTGATGTTATGGAAAGTAAGATATATTATATTAAAACAAGGCACATACTACCTAATCTCAGTACTTGTATACCGTGGCCATGTATTGAATTATTGAAGACAAGGTAAGTATGAAACCCTTATATTGTTATCTTTCTAATTACTCTGATCAAGTAGTCATTTTGAGACAATCTAGTGAGCATAACAAAACTGGAAATATGGCATTGATATTTTTATCACATTCTAAAATGGAATCTAAAATGATCTCAAATCAATTTGTGTGTATAAGGAAGTAAAAAGTATAGTCCTCATGATAAGAGAAAAAGAACAAGGGAGATGATCCTTGTTCGATAAAGACTGTGTGAATAGTAGAGATCTTTTTTATAAATGTGAAAATGAGAAATGTGATAAAATAAAAAAATGTTCATCAACATGTTAGGCAATAACAAGGGAAGGAGTAATGATATGTAATCATACTTCAGATTCCTGTGTTTATGGCAAGGAACCTAGGATGAAACAAGAGTAAATGACTCTTGAACAGATGAAAGTTTATGTTATAATTAGAGGGGATGATAATCTCTTCTCTTTTATAAACAACCCTGGGTGATAATGGGGTGATGAGAGGAATGTGTTTCCATATGCTATTTTATTATAGGAACATTATGATTAAGTAAGTCTTATGACACTTGATGTGCATGAATTAGAAGTGTTCTTTTAATGGATACTTAGAAGAGTATCAATTCGTGTTGGATTATGGTTCCAAGATAAAGTTATATATGATAAGTGATGTTCCAAAATGAAAGAAAGATACTTTTTTATGTTTTTGGTAAATATAATAATTGGGAAAGGGATATGATGAAGATGTGATGTGATTTTGGTACATATAATGGATACTAAAGTAAGGAATCTTAGTATCCTAGAATTTTCAACGGTATGAGAAAATAAGAACATGACTCCTGATAAGATGAATCATATTCAGTTACTTAGAAGGGCCATCTTTAAGATAAATATAGTATGGATATCATAGGTTAGGGGTTTATGCTCTACATAAACATAACATCACTAAGGATGTATCAATTGAAGGAATAGTTGTAGGATCATTTTGGGAAAAAAAGTTTATCAGGCTAAAAATAAATTCTTTAGAATATCCATATCTAGTTCTGTTGAGGTAGTTCAAACATGAAACCTAGAAATACCTTTGAGATAAGTTCTTTTTTATAAGTAGCCTCTAGTTATGAAAAAAGAATAAAACATTTAAGATAAGTAATAAGGAAGTTAGTATTGTATCGGCAGATTAGAATAGCACAACAAAAGTATGATAAGGTTTGTAGTTTCGAATGAATGATAGAATAAAAATTTAAATCCTTCCTTAGAACAGGATCACTAAACCAAGTAAGGAATATGGAATACTCTTAAGGATTTAGAATCTTATTACATAAGAAGATGTAAGTAGAGAAAGTGATAAATCAATGAGGATTGATACTTGAATCGTTCGAAGTATGAATAGTACTGCTCTAAATTAGAAAGTGTTACCTAACACAGAATGGATACTATAATCCTTAATGGAAAGGACAATTGAGTATGTATCCAAGGAAGAACTTTGTAGTGGTCCAATGACACTGAGATGTTATGGGTAAACTTGATGATATAATGTATGGATAATGATTATCTTCTTTCATCTAGGATTTTGGGGACAAAATCCTTGTTAGGGGTTTATAATTGTTGTTGGTATGTGTGTGCCCTGAGAGCCAATCATGGGATGATTGGTGGGATACATTAAGATTGATTTGATAAACATCAAAGGCAAGCTTCCAATTCTTTCTGGTTCAGTCATATGAGATAGTGATAGAACAGATTGAATGTCTAGAGAATGACAGTACTCAATGACGTATGCTTTCAGGTTGAGGACCTGAACGATGAGATCATACAGATGCTAAAAGTTTGTACATTCTTGTTATATCCCTAGTCGAATGTCAGTATGGAAGGTAGATAGACATCAATGACACACAAGACTAGATTGTGGTGTTGGTTGATGACAAAATCTCATTAGTCATGATATAGAGATATCAAACCCAACACATATGTACTTGTTAGAGAACAAGTGTACCAGACAGACCCACCGTGAGTTTGACACATGGAACCATGACATGGTAGTCACAGTCAGTACTCACAGTGATAATGGTGAGTGTGATTCATTGACCTGAAATCACTACACTCAACACATGTCGTTGGGCACACTTTGACATCATCAAACGCAGCCCTAAAACATGGGTTGTTTTAAAGGTGAGGATTGGGTGGCTTTGACACATGGGGCTTTTGAGGGGTGAGTGATAGATATGGGATTTATCCCTCCTGAGGGAGTTTGATATCCAAGGCCACTTGATGAGTAGGATTGAAATAGGCATGCACACGCATGTGTGAATTAGTATGTGATATTGATGTCATACATATCTCTTCCAATCTACTCTGAGATCAAGAAAGTGAATGAACGATTGATAGGATGACTGTTCCATACCTCGAGTTCATTTGAGATATCAATGACAAAGGAATTATACATTCGTTGTAACACCATTCACGGATTGTAGGATTGAAAGTTGTTCTCCAACTTTCTATTTCACTTGGGTAGCACTGAGGTGTGACTAGGCACTGCTCTTTGCTTGTGAAGTCATAAGTGTTATGGACTTTCACTGCCAACGTGAAAAAGGACCTATAGGGTCACACACATAGGATTTAACCTGGAAGAGGAGTTTTGTCCACAAACAATGTTTAGATTGATTATTAAAGGAGTTTAGTAGTTCAATTAAACACTCAATTGATTGATAGCTCAAAATCATAGTGTTCAAGGTGTTGCACTGATTGATTAGAGTATCAGATTGATTGAAACTGCAATTGACTGATTCGACACAATCTGCACTCCCAACCGATCCGCTCATGTGATGAACCGATCGGCTGAGCTTGGTGAACGGATCGGCTCAGGTTGTGAGTTGATCGGCTCATGGACATGGTGGAATGATTGCTTCAAGTGTTGAAACGATCGGTTCAACTGTTGCAACCGAGCAAGTTGGGAAAGTAGGATTGGTGAGAATTTTCCTTTCGTTTCACTTGCCCAATTTGATTGGAATAAGGATTGGTATTTGACACCAATTAGAAACAAAAGAGAAAAAGTCAATCTAGAACTGATCAGAACCACGAACCAACCGGTTCAGAAGTGAACCGATCGGCTCATGGGTCCCAACCGATCGGTTGAGGTGTCAACTGACCGGTTCAGGTCCCCAACCGACCGTTTTAGTTGTGAAACGATCGGTTCAGGTTGCCAGTTGGTTGTTTTGTGGAAAATCTCGAACCCTTCTACTCCTGCTTTTAGTCTCGCATTGCCCGGGATGGAGAACCCTATCCCATGACCCTCCTATATATTGGGGTATTGGTGGTTTCTCAAAGAAAAACTCAGTGCAACTAGTTGCTCTGTGAAGTTGTCGTTCTCTCTGGTTTTGGTAACCAAGAGAGAGCCCGAGCAAGTGCTACCCAATAAGGGAGGCACAACAAGGGAAAGACAACTGCAGAAAGCAATTGGTGGCAGGAGAGTGTGTTGGCGACTAGTACGCCGACAGGAGGGTGCAACTCCTTCCAATTCCTTGTGGGACAAGGAGATTAGAGTTCCAGGTGGTCCGTGTGGACTACTTCAGAGGCGGGAGGTTTCTGCCGCTAGGAGGACATCCTTCAATCCCGTCAGTCCCGGTGCGACCAGGAGCTGCGCAGACACCGTCCAAGACCGGAGGTGAAGACCGCGCAAGGCGCGAGGTATTGTCGCCGAGCAAGCCTCGGGACAAGGTATGATTCCACAAACCATCCTTTCCTATTGTATAGACGTTGATGTGTTTCCTTATTTTGGGTTTGGGGAGAAATTTGTTTTGTTTCCGCTGCCTTATCTGCCTCCCCTAAAACCCAATAGTGGTATCAGAGCCACGTCAACTGCTCTATACTTTAGGGATTATCGATTTGATCGATTTTGGTTTTTCACCTTTATTTATTGCATACGATGTGAATAAAATTTGCTTTATGCATGTCCAATCCTAAATCCACAAATCCCAATTTACATATATGATATGTATTATGAATGCACTCAATACACGTCACCCTTAAATGAGTTTTGTGGTGTATGTATAGCGTGGTTATGGCCAATAAACCCTATCTGTGTATGGTTGTATGTGGTTGCTTGCATCTCGGTCTTTGCACCGATCTTCCTTCTCCTATTCCTGATGTAACTCGAAATAATTCGAGATTTCTTTCCTACCTTTGCTCCCCCCAAATGTAACTCGGGGTTTCTCTTTTTACAATGTAAAATAGGATAGAATTTTATTTCCTGTTATGTCAAAGAATGGAGGACATCCTGACGACAGCTGAGATGATCGTTTCAAGGCATGAATCGATCAGTTGATGTCCTAGACGATCGGTTGAAGGAGTGATCCGATCATTTGATGACCAGTTCGAGGAGCGAGACGAGCGGGTGGCGGCCATGATGAGATGCACGATGACCAGGCGATTTGATCGGTTAGAGGAGCCAACCGATCGGCTGGTAGCACCCAGTTGACTAGTCTGATGGTGAGCTGATCATTCATGTGATGAGTTGATCAAACCCAGAAAGGCAAAGCACAAAGTTCATCTTATAAAGGTTGCATGGGATGTAGACCTAGATGACCTTGATTCCTCTTAGCTCGAGGAATCAAATTAGGATGGCCATAATAATCACTTTTATCATTTTGCATGTTTTCTGTGGGATATAGCATGTATAAGATACGTACTATGTATTGTGGTGATTGGATATGTATATGTATATAAAACCAAATCCCTCATTAAATATTAAGTTTTAGATGCCTTCCAAATGCGACACACGTGAAAATCTTGATCGACCAAGTGTGGGCACGCCCTAGTGTGGTGCACCTTCTATCTCATGGAAGCGTGAAGGATGAATGTGTGGGTCTGCCCTAGCAGGGTGCATGTTCATCATGTTTGCTTTGGGTCAGACTTAACAAGGTGATCTAGATGGGATCTAGTAACTTGAGGCATGGAGATGATCATGGCAAGGAGTTGCATAAGACATCTTATCATGAGTTGCATATGATGCAATTGGCAAGAGTTGCCTACCTGGAAGATCTAAGTTGTGGGTGACAGCCCTAGCTGGTCCATGACTTAGAGGATTTTAAGATCTTGCCCACTAGAAGATTGTACGCTGCAATCTTCCGAACTGATGGTGAGGGCTATCAATTTGTAGTAAAATAGTGGGAGTGATAATTAATTAAAGGCCTAATTTATATCGTCAACTTTTCAAATCAATCAAATAAGTCAAAAATTAGTTTTTGGACTAAAATTGTATATTTTCCCTTTGTAGTACAAATGGCAACAAACAATAATCACTTTTCTTTGCGATCGGTCCTTGAAAAGGACAAGCTAAATGGGACAAACTTCCACGACTGGTATCGGACATTGAGAATTGTTCTCACTCAAGAGCGAAAGCTCTATGTCCTGGATACTCTAATTCCAGAGGAACCTGCTCCTAATGCACCAAAGACAGAAAGGGATGCTTACAAGAAGCATTCTGATGATGCCATTGATGCAAAGTGGTTGATGTTGTGCTCTATGAACCATGAGTTGCAGAGACAACATGAGAACATGGGTGTCATTGAGATGATTCAGCATCTCAGGAACATATATGAAGATCAAGCACGGCAAGAGAGATACAATGTCTCAAGGGCACTATTCAAGTGCGTCATGACAGAAGGAGATCCAGTTGGTCCTCACACACTCAAGATGATTGGGTATGTGGAGAACCTGCAAAGACTGGGATTTCCACTGAGCCAAGAGTTGGATACTGACGTGATACTGCAATCGTTGCCAGAATCCTACAATCAGTTTGTGATGAACTACAACATGAAAAACTTGGATAGGCCACTTTCAGAATTGTTGGGCATGTTGAGGACAGTCGAGATACAGATGAAGAAGGACAAGCCTAAGTCTGTGATGGTGATCACGAGCAAGAAAGGCAAGTCCAAGCGCAAGGGCAAGGGCAAAGCTAAGAAAGGTTCTGATGCCAGCCAGGAGCCCAAGTCGTCTTCAGCTCTCAAGGCCAAGGGAGGCGTGACCAAGAAAGGAAATTGCCACCATTGTCAAAAGCCAGGACATTGGAAAAGGAATTGTCCTCTCTATCTGGAAGAACAAAAGAAGAAGGAGGCGACAAATGTCTCTACTTAAAGGTGTCATGAAAGTAAACTTGTAACACTTTTGAGGTATATGATACCAAGATGTAAAGTGTAAAGCACTCAATAAATGGGGCAAGTGTTTCCACCATAGATAGGAGTACTTCAGTTTATTTTTAGCCTAAAAGGCATGTAATACAATTATGAACTGCTACTTCATATTTTCCAATAGATAGAAACACTTTATTTTTGCGTATTGTATGACAATGATGGCAATCAACAAAGAGATGTTTCAATTTCTAAAGATATGATCTTTGTGGCAATGCCTTGTTTATCTTGTGGTATTTGATATGCATATGATAAAATGATACCTAAAAGTTATAGATAACTGAAACAATCAAATTAGCATCAATCATGAGAAATTCATTTCTAGTTTCCATGTGATGGATAAATCTAGACTCTTTTGGTTAGAGAACCAGTAAGAGACATGAATATCTTGGACATGATTAATCAATCTTCACTAATGGTAGTGGGAGAATGATTATCCAATTAGGTATAATACATGTGATGTATTTACATACCTATTGGAGTAAATGCTAATGCTTCAAAAGGTGTTTAGAGAAATACCAATATGAATATCTTGAAGTGTTCAAGAATATCATAGATGAAGTACGAATTTGGTAAAGTGTTAATTCTTGATGAGATCAATGAATGAAATACTTAGACCAAAATATTTGAGATCCTTATGAGTGATTATGATAGTGTAGCATTGTGAGCTCATGATTAAGGCATAGTGATGTCTAAATCAAAAGGGAATCATACTCTAAGGAGTTAGAGAATGATTATCAAATAACTAAATTCTTCTTAAATAAAAAATACCCTACACTAATAAAGGACATTAAGAATCACAAGAAGTTGTGAGTTCTTATATCCTTGACAGATACATCTCGATCATCTATATGATGAGTTGGTCATGTGATGAGTCAACTATCTAGATGAATGAGAGGAACCAAATTTTGAGTTATGGTAGATGACCATTACATTCTAAATGATTTCCATGTAAACCATAAGGTATGACCTTGATGGTAGCACTCATTGGATGAAATCCATAAGTGCAAATGAGTCTTAAGTGTTAAGACACATGGATAACATTTTGAGTAGGATGATGCTTGTTGGTTGCAACTTGATGACTAAGATATTTGGCATATGGATACTAAAATTGCATTCCTATGAGGAATAAAACAAGGATGTGTACGTGACACAACCTATAAGGTTTATGAATCCACTAATGAAAATGAATTCTATAAGTTACAATGGACTAATCAATGTGATTGATTGAGTACAAGAAACTCAGAATTGGATCTTTACTTTGATGGTATAGTCAAAGGGTTTGACTGATATGTCAAAGATAAAGAAGGGATATGTGATTTAGTGGGAGCGTGTTCACATTCCACATGTTGATGTGAAATGGAAATGTTCTAGAATGGAAATCCAAAAGTGGAAATTATCTTTAAGGAAGATAGAGATGTTTCCTATGTGATAGGAATAGAGATCTATAGAGATAGTTCTTGAAAACCTCTTGACCTGAAAAGAGAAAGCATACATTGGCAACTTGTACTGAAGGGTTCAGTATGCACAGATTCAGTGGGAGAAAACTTGTCCATGATACATGGAGTTCGTATCCCAAGGCCAAGTTTCCAATTCTTATGAAGAATGGGAACACTAAGAATTGATATGGATCTATCATGTATGTAATCATCCCATTATCTTGCATTTATCGACATGGCAAGAACAACATGCATTCATCATCTTGCATGTATGACATAGCAATATGATGTGCTCTTCCTAATAACTCGTATGTGGGACATGACGAGTGGATGTCTGTCTACTTCCAGTAAGGGTTACTAGAAACCATAAGAACTTGATAAGTACTTGAGAAGTACTAGTTCTATGGAGATAAGGAAGAGTTTGATGTAAAGAGTTACATTGATGCGAACTTCCGAAAGGACAGAAAATTAATCGCAAAATATATATGGGATATATAAAAGTGAAAGTTTGTTGATAATTGGAAGTGTTCCAATAAAACCATTTAAAAGGAAATGTCGAGTATCTGTGTGTTAGAGAATAGCAGTGGATACTATATGGATATAGAAGTTCATGAGATGAACTTATAGATATTCTGCTCATTGATGACAAGTATGGAATCTTTGATCTTGCAATGTGGCTAAAGGTTAGAAAAGGAATACTAGATCACATATTACGGTGACTCCATCTCATACGTATGACGTACAACGAAGAGATGAGAGACATGCAATTTATACTAACTTTGGCAAGGTGTTGCCATTATTCACTATGTTCGCACTAGAGCACAGTAACATGTGGGGCATGTTTGAAGATCACTATGAATATAACTCAAGGGTGATTGGCTCATAGTGCAAGTGGAAGTTTGTTGGTATGTGTGTGCCCTGAGAGCCAATCATGGGATGATTGGTGGGATACATTAAGATTGATTTGATAAACATCAAAGGCAAGCTTCCAATTCTTTCTGGTTCAGTCATATGAGATAGTGATAGAACAGATTGAATGTCTAGAGAATGACAGTACTCAATGACGTATGCTTTCAGGTTGAGGACCTGAACAATGAGATCATATGAATGCTAAGAGTTTGTACATCCTTGTTATGTCCCTAGTCAGATGTCATTGTGGAAGGTAGATAGACATTAATGACACACAAGACTAGATTGTGGTGTTGGTTGATGACAGAATCTCATTAGTCATGATATAGAGATATCAAACCAAACACATAGGTACTTGTTAGAGAACAAGTGTACCGGACAGACCCACTATGAGTTTGACACATGGAACCATGACATGGTAGTCACAGTCAGTACTCACAGTGATGGTGGTGAGTGTGATTCTTTGACCTAAAATCACTACACTCAACACATGTCATTGGGCACACTTTGACATCATCAAACACAGTCCTGAAACATGGGTTGTTATAAAAGTGATGATTGGGTGGCTTTGACACATGGGGCTTTTGAGGGGTGAGTGATAGATATGGGATTTGTCCCTCCTGGGGGAGTTTGATATTCAAGGCCACTTGATGAGTAGGATTGAAATAGGCATGCGCACGCATGTGTGAATCAGTATGTGATATTGATGTCATACATATATCTTCGAATCTACTCTGAGATCAAGAAAGTGAATGAATGATTGATAGGATGACTGTTCCATGCCTTGAGTTCATTCGGGATATCAGTGACAAAGGAATTATACATTCACTGTAACACCATTCACAGATTGTAGGATTGAAAGTTGTTCTCCAACTTTCTATTTCACTTGGGTAGCACTGATGTGTGACTAGGCACCACTCTTTGCTTGTGAAGTCATAAGTGTTATGGACTTTCATTGCCAACGTGAAAAAGGACCTGTAGGGTCACACACATAGGATTTAACCTGGAAGAGGAGTTTTGTCCACAAACAATGTTTAGATTGATTACTAAAGGAGTTTAGTAGTTCAATTAAACACTCAATTGATTGATAGATCAAAGTCATAGTGTTCAAGGTGTTGGACTGATTGATTAGAGTATCAGATTGATTGAAAGTGCAATTGACTGATTCTGCACAATCTGCACTCCCAACCGATCGGCTCATGTGATGAACCGATCGGCTCAGGTTGTGAGTCGACCAGCTCATGGACAGGGTGGAACGATTGCTTCAAGTGTTGAAACGATCGGTTCAACAGTTGCAACCGAGCAAGTTGGGAAAGTAGGATTGGTGAGAATTTTCCTTTCATTTCACTTGCTCAATTTGATTGGAACAAGGATTGGTATTTGATACCGATTAGAAACAAAAGAGAAAAAGTCAATCGGGAACTGATCAGGACCACAAACCGACCGGTTCAGAAGTGAACCGATCGGCTCATGGGTCCCAACCGATCGGTTCAGGTGTCAACCGACCGGTTCAAGCCCCCAACCGACCATTTTAGTTGTGAAACAATCGGTTTAGGTTGCGAGTTGGTTGTTTTGTGGAAAATCTCGAACCCTTCTAATCCTGCTTTTAGTCCCGCATTGCCCGAGATGGAGAACCCTGTCCCATGACCCTCCTATATATAGGGGTATTGAGGGCTTCACTTAGAACAACTCAGTGCAACCAGTTGCTCTATGAAGTAGTCGTTCTCTCTGGTTTTGGTAACCAAGAGAGAGCCTGAGCAAGTGCTACCCGATATGGGAGGCACAGTAAGGGAAAGACAACTGTAGAAAGCAATTGGTGGCAGGAGAGTGTGTTGGTGACTAGTACGCCGACAGCAGGGTGCGACTCCTTCCAATTCCTTATGGGACAAGGATATTGGAGTTCCAATGTGGTCCGTGTGCACTACTTCAGAGGCGGGAGGTTTCTACCGCTAGGAGGACAACCTTCAATCCCGTCAGTCCCACTGCGACCAGGAGCTGCACAGACACCGTCCAAGACCGAAGGTGAAGACCGCACAAGGCGCAAGGTATTTTTGCCGAGCAAGCCTCGGGACAAGGTATGATTCCACAAACCATCCTTTCCTATTGTATAGACATTGACGTGTTTCCTTGTTCTGGGTTTGGGGAGAAATTTTTTTTTGTTTCCGCTGCCTTATCTGCCTCCCCTAAAACCCAACAATTGTAACACCCCTGGCCTGGGTTATGGCTTAACCATAGAATTTTTTCTTAAACAAGATAATTATAAACTTGTTCTAATCCTTTGAAAATTAATTAAGACTCTTTGAGAAGTTTCTTTCCAAGTTTAAGCTTTTTTGCAAACTATGTGTGCATTATATGACAATCTAAGTGAAAAGTGAAATTTGCCCAAGATGAGGGGCTACATTGCAAAATGTTACATGTTGAATGTGTCCTAAGTGTTTTAATATCATAAGAGAGAGAATTATGCTAAGTGGTGTCTTGAGGAAAACCTAAAATTCAAGTATTAAGCTTGTTTAAACAATGCTAGTGCCTTTCTCACTATTTTTTATAATAATTGTAATCTATCTATAATATAGGGTTGATATGCAAATTATCACCTCTAATGTGTCCCTACTACCTTTAGGTATAATTTAGAGGATAGATAAAGAAGGGGATGCCATAATTGAACCAATTTTAAGGGATGGTGCACTTAGTGATGAAAAGACCAAGAAAGAAATGAAGGAGAAGCCCTTACTTGAGCTATATCAAGTTGTAAACTTAGAATGGGAATCTGTATCAGCCAAGGAGCCATGAAGAGGGTCTCCTATCAGTTTTGATGAGTCTTAAGTTTGGTCCATGATGGGAACGGCACTTCAAAGAAGTCATAAGCATCGATTTACAACTTGTATTAGAAAAGATGGAATTGAATATAATAATATAGTGAGTGGAAGAAGACTTGCCTTAGAAGCTAACTCAAGAGCTGATGCATATCCTCTACATTATCCTTGGACTTTTATTTTTGCATGTCAAGATAAATAATGGGATGCATGCAAATGTATGTGTCAACTATGCATGGCTAGGTGTCCCTTAGTAGCCTAAGCTAATGACACCTCTTACACTCTTTTCCTTAAACCTCTAGTATAAATACCTTGCCCTTCACGTGTTAGTAAGATTTTTGAATCTTGTTAGTAACCTTCCCACTTGTATCATTCATACCCTCTTATGTCATTCATAGTGAGGAGAGTTGAGTGATAAGAGCCTGATATCGGCCAAGGAAAAGAGATATCGACCAAATAGGTCATAGAAGGTGGTATCTCCTATTGGGATTGGAGATATCATGCAAAAGATAAGGAGCTCAAGTCTTGGATTGTTGAGAGGTTCATATTCAACCTTGGAACGTGATGATTTGAAGCTTGAAGCTTGGAAGTTTTTCATAAGGTGGGTTATATGACTTGAACGCATCTTTATTAATATCTTTTCTTCAATATTATTCAACTTGTTGATTTCTTTCAAAATCAGATTTCCTTTAATCAATTGAAATATCTATGAGTTCCAATAAGTAGTTAGGACTTCTATCCATGGCTTTGAATAATTAGATAAGGACCTTGAGGTTGATGATGATGACATCATCATGAACAAACTGATATGGGTTGAAGACTCTTGAAACCCGAAATGGAACCTGATATAGAGCCTTACCCAATATGAAGGTAGGTCATTTTTTATAAAACAAGTCTTATGAACAATATGGAAGATACCGATACATATTTTATATTTGATACAAGGTAAGAGAAATATACTATGCAAGATAGGAGATCAATCATGTACTCTAACTCGATATAGTAAACCCTAGAGGATGAGCAATCCAATATGTTGATGTAAACCCACTACAAGTATGACATAGTGAGAAGTGAATATTTCATGGGTAATATGAGTAAGTATTTATACACCCCTTGAGAAAGGTATATGGCCATATACTCACCTTATGCATGATATCATATTAGGTTTATATCCTAACCCGACATGATATAAAAACCCTAGATGGTAATGAGAAATCTGATATGAAACTCAATATGAAAAGTAACCTAATATAGTAGTGAGTGATACTTTAAACTTGATAAGAGACATGTCATGTAAATTAGATGGGAGTACCTACTAGCACCTTATACACGATACAAAGGTTAAGCAATACCTTTGCATGATATGAGCAAACCTTAGATGAAGACATGGGAACCCGATATGTTTTGGAATCTATACTCCTTTGAAAACTTGATATACCCCATTACTTTGTGATGGGTAGAAGAACAAATTAGAATCCATCTTGTCGTGCACTTATAAGAAAAGATATGAACCTTAAAAAGATTAGGAATTCAAGGTTCTATCTATTCAAGTAAACCAATATGGTGAATCCATGAGGAAAACTGATATGATTTTCAAAGGTGTAACCTGATATGATACCTAAGATAGGTAAAATGATATGATAGTCAACATGGGATCATGATATGGAAAATTCAATACGGGGACACGATATGGTGACCCAAGATGAAATCCGATATGAAAATCCAAGAGGAAGAATGATATGATGGAAAATCGATATGGAAAGTAAAATGAAAAAGATGATATGACCAACAAAGGGAAAGAACTAATATAATATTATCTTGAAAGATATATGGAAAATCCATTATGGTTTGATTGCTATGGTATACTCTTGTACAAGATATGAGAACCCCATTAACCTCTATACCCGATATGAGGATAATGGTCTAACCTATACATGATATGAGGTTGACTTAAGATGAAAAAAGTTAAAGTGACACTTAACTCAACATGACTACACGATATGGGGTTAAGGGATATGCCCTAAACCTGATATGATGGTGTGGATGCACCACATGACAAATAATGATACTTGTTATAATGATATATGCATCTTCAAACATGATAGAATAACATTATCCATCATGCTACCCGATATGGTAGACATGCTTTTATTTATTAAAGTTGTCTAAGTGATGTATGCTCTATGATTAATATTGAAACATAATCAGTTTAATTTAATTTAATAATGTTAAGCTAATAGACCTTAATAGGTGAATTAAGAAAGATGCAATCAATATCCTAATAAGGATAAGAGAGAGAAACTTTAACATGGGTGATAAACATGTTAATAAGTATGTATTGATACTCCTACGATGAGTGGAGTATGAATTAGGGTTTGATTCTAGACATTATGATCTTAAATCCTTAATTGTTAATAATGGTAAAATCTAACCCTAAGGTGGGGTGATTATATGCTTTTGCAATTGTAATCGGTTATATTAAGATAATCCTAACACTAATAATGGCAAGGATGTACTTTCTTATGTCACAGAGTGATGATGTAGATAATCCTAACCCTAATCATGGGAAGGATGCATTTCTCTTAAATTGAATAATGATGTTATATGTTTATAACAATCTTTCATCATAGAGTGCACACTATACCTGAATCATGAAATGATGAGCTTAGCAAGATATGAGCTAGGATGTGCTATATAAATAGACTTAAATAAGTCTTGTAAGCTGTGTGGAATATTTGTATAATGATTATACAATTTGATATCTTAAAGGATAAGTTGTTGCATAGTAAGAGGTGACAAAATGTTTAATGAACTACGTGAGCTATGTGAAATACTTGTACAACAAGTAAGATGAATACCTTGGTCAGAGAACCTAGAGGTAATAGTTACCTATTACAAAGGTTACAATGCTATTTGAAGATCTAAGGGTTTGAATACCTAGATCCAGTGATCATGATGATGATGATATGAAGGGATGAGAATTCCCAGTGATGTGATAAGGGACTGAGTTCCCGAGTGATATACTTTCAAGAATGTTCCAAAGATCTTAAAATTTCTATCCTTTTTTTAATAGAATCTGTTGTAATTCATGTTTGAAACTTGGTTGATGCAAAAAGAATACTGTAAGGTACCTAATTAAGCAAGTTAAATCTTATCATGTAGTACCCTGACCATAGATCCATTCAGTGTCAGACATTTCTGATGGTGAAATGAGTTTAACTCGGAAGTGCACATTTTTAAATATGTGGGGGTAAAGGACGAAGTATATCCAAACATCCCAATGAAGAATCGGTGTCACACCTTCTTTATTTATCCCAGGATGATTTGAATCTCCCAACCAAATAAGAAATTGATGTGTAAATCCTTCTTCATTCCTAAGTGATGTTAGGATTGAAATATAAAATCTCTCGACCAGGAAAGGAATTGATGTTGATCTTCCTTATCCTTATATTATAATTGGGGAAATCTATGTGGACTTCTATCGAAGAGAGTACATGCTACGACAGTAAATCTATAGAGAAGATGTCGCTACACCCCAAAATGCTAAAAGAAGATGACACAAGATGTCCTGCCAGCAGCTGACACAAGATGTCTTGTTGAATCCTAAGTGGTCTTGTACTGACCGAAACATGTGAGGTCTTGAAAACCGGCTCTGCCATTGACCTTGTATGGTACCAATTTTGACTTACTAGTGGTCGGTTTGAGTATGAAAGGTATATTTCATCTCCTCAGGGAATAAGTATGACTGTAATATGTAATCAGTCGTGCAGTGTATTTGCTTAAGGATCAAATACAGAAAGACATTCATTGATGTACAGTCCTTTTATACATCTTAGTTGAATAGATGTTATTCAAACTTCTTCATATTCCCTTGAATAGTGAATAGATTATTTATTTCTCTACCATTGGTAGATGCATCATTTTAAGTAGAATGACTACTCTATTCTACTTATAATAGTGATTAATTATGCTGATTTACATAAAAGAACCTCTGCTCAGTTTTTATACTGCTTAACCTTGATAATAATATAGTCGGAAGAGAGTTATATCTATCGCTGGGAGAATTGTCTCACCCTGTGGGATCCACAATTTTTAGGTTGGTGTGTACGAGGAGGTAGAGACCTTTTTGTAGAAGGAGAACAACAACTGGACAGAGTGATAGCTCAGGTTGATGTACTGTCTGTCATGTCTTATAGATAGAAGTCCTAAGTGTCGTCTCTATTTTCTCAGGTCCTTGGGGGATAGTTCTTAGTGGTTCTTACAAACGACTTGAGATTTTGGTTGTTTACCTAGAGATTTTTACGTTTCTCTTGTACATGTTAAAGTAAAGCAGCTGACACTTATTGTCCTCAAGATGAGATGGTACATTGTATGTACGATATGAACCACATATATATATAGTTTTGGTTCTTTTTGTAAGAATTTCCTGAAACAAGATCTATGTGCAAAATGGTTTTAATTCTTAGTGATTTTTGTTAAATTCTGCTAATTATGGTTATTCTGCGATTATTACTGGTGATGGCTTGATTTGTAATCAGGTTGTCACAAAGTTTTGGTTTCATAGCCTAAGGTTTGTTGTGTCTACAGAGAGATAGGACTAAGGTGTTGATTCTATTCTAGTGTCCTTCAGTATGTCTTATAGTGACTTCTGCTTTTGTAAAAGATAGAGTAAAGCTTAAAGATGTCTGGAGAACATAAGGAACACTTGTTGAAAGCAATGTTGTTGCACCAGGAGAAGGTGGAAGGGATCAAGAGAGAAAAGAACGACTTCCTAAGAATCCTCAGGATGATCCAACTATGATAGAGAACCCTGCCTCTAATACCTTCACTGGACTGGTTATGACAGCATTAAGGAGTATCGAGGATCAGATACAAGCAATACAACCTAGATTACCAGTCGCCAATGACAAAATTTTGGGCTCTAGCAGGATTTCTATCCACATAGTTGTAATAGAATAGTGGAAAATGTCAAAGGAATTAGGTTACGACATGGAAACAAAGTTTTCTACAGGTGTAGGAAACCAGGAAATTTTATAAAGGACTATCTAGACAAGGACAATGAGGAAGGAATTAAGAAAAGATCTGCCCAAATTCGGGAACAGATGCAGAGTAGTTCTAAAAAGGGGATATTTTTGGTGCCACCAATGCAACAAACGTCCAATGCACCAGGGCAGTGGCTACCAAGATGGGGTAAAGTACCTACTATTCCACCAGTTAGGACTTCTGAGGTAACCCCTACATCGGTAACAAGGCCAACAAGACCAGGGGATGTGTATAGGACATGTTTTGGTTGTGGACAGATTAGGCATGTTAGACCCTCTTGTCTGAGAAGAAGGAAGGGAATGACCCAACCACTGAGGCAGAGTCAACAAGAATCTCAAAGGCAATGGCTTAGTAGTGGCATGCAAGGATGTGGACAGGCATCCCGAGCAGATCTATTTGCATTAAATGATAGAGTACGATGTTGGAATCAGGGAATGACGAGATTCAATGCAATGATATAGCCTGAAACAGTAATCAATCCACAAACCGAGACAGGTCAGATAAAATTGTGTCATTCTGATATGTCATTTTATAATTTTATCTGTTAAGTATGATGAGAACTTACATTCTACTCTAAATGCTTTATAAATTCTTTCTATCTGTGTGAAAGAGGATGAGGTGTGGAAATGATATATGGAGAAAATCTAGGGATGCTAAGTTCTATATTATGTTATGGAAAATAAGATATATGATATTAAAACAAGGTGCATACTACCTAATCTCAGTACTTGTATACCCTGTCCATGTATTCAATTATTGAAGACAAGGTAAGTATGAAACTCTTAGATTGTTATCTTTCTAATTACTCTGATCAAGTAGTCATTTTGAGACAATCTAGTGAGCATAACAAAATTAGAAATATGGCACATATATTTTTATCACATTCTAAGTGTAATGAAATGGAAATTTGAAATGATATCAGATCAATATGTGTGTATAAGGAAGTAAAAAGTATAGTCCTCATGATAAGAGAAAAAGAATAAGGGAGATGATCCATGTTCGATAATGACTGTGTGAATAATAGAGGTCTTTTTTTTTTAATGTGAAAATGAGAAATGTGATAAAATTAGAAAATGTTCATCAAAATGTTAGGCAATAACAAGGGAAGGAGTAATGATATGTAATCATCCTTAAAATTCCTATGCTGATGGCAAGGAAACTAGGATGAAACAATAGTAAATGACTCTTGAACAGATGAAAGCTTATGTTATAATTAGAGGGGATGATAATCTCTTCTCTTTGATAAACAACCTTGGGTGATAATGGGTGATGAGAGGAATGTGTTTCCATATGTTGTTTTCTTCTAGGAACATGATAATTAAGTAAGTCATGTGGCACTTGATGTGCATGAATTAGAAGTGTTCTTTTGATGGATACTTAGAAGAGTATCAGTTCGTCCTGGATTCTGGTTCCAAGATAAAGTTATATATGATAAGTAATGTTCCAAAATGAAAGAAAGATCATTTTTTATGTTTTTTAGTAAATATAATAATAGGAAAAGGGATATGATAAAGATGTGATGTGATTTTGGTACATATAATTGATACAAAAGTAAGGAATCCTAGTATCCCAGAATTTTCAATGGTATGAGAAAATAAGAACATGACTCCTGATAAGATGACTCATATTCAGTTACTTAGAAGGGCCATCTTTGAGATAATTATAGTATGGATATCATATGTTAGGGGTTTATGCTCTGTATAAACATAACATCACTAAGGACGTATCAATTGAAGGAACAATTGTAGGATCATTTTGGGAAGAAAAAAACTTATCATGCTAAAAATAAATTCTTTAGAATATCCATATCTAGATCTGTTGAGGTAGTTCATACACGACACCTAGAAATACCTTTGAGATAAGTTCTTTTTTATATGTAGCCTCTTATTATGACAAAAGAATAAAACAATTAAGATAAGTAATAAGGAAGTTAGTATTGTTTCAATAGATTAGAATAGCACAACAAAAGTATGATAAGGTTTGTAGTTCCGAATGAATGATAGAATAAAACTTTAAATCCTTCCTTAGAAGAGGATCACTAAACCACGTAAGGAATATGGAAGGCTCCTAAGGATTTAGAATCTTATTACATAAGAAGATGTAAGTAGAGAAAGTGATAAATCAATTAGGATTGATACTTGAATCATTCGAAGTATGAATAGTAATGCTCTAAATTAGAAAGTGTTACCTAACACAAAATGGATACTATAACCCTTAATGGAAAGGACAGTTGAGTATGTATCCAAGGAAAAACTTTGTACTGGTCCAATGACAATGAGATGTTATGGGGAAAATTGATGATATAATGTATGGATAATGATTGTCTTCTTTCATCCAGGATTTCGGGGATGAAATCCTCGTTAGGGGTTTATAATTGTAACACCCCTAACCTGGGTTATGTCTTAACCCTAGAAGTTTTGCTTAAGCAAGATAATTATAAACTTGTTCTAATCCTTTGAAAAATAATTTAGACTCTTTGAGAAGTTTATTTACAAGTTTAATCATATTTTCAAACTATGCATGTATTATATGACAATCTAAGTGAAAAGTGCAATTTGCCCAAGATGAGGTGCTACATTGCAAAATGTTACATGTTGAATGTGTCCTAAGTGTTTTAATATCATTATAGAGAGAATGATGCAAAGTGGTGGCTTGAGGAAAACCTAAATTTCAAGTATTAAGCTTGTTTAAACAATGCTAGTGCCTTTTTCACTAATTTTGAAACAAATTGTAATTTATATAAAATATAGGGTTGATATGCAAATCATCAACTATAGTGTGTCCCTACTCCCTTTAGGTATCATTTGGAGGAGCGATAAATAAAGGGGCACCATAATTGAACCACTTTTAAGGGATGGTACTCTTTGTTATGAAAAGACCAAGAAAGAAATGAAGGAGAAGCCCTTACTTGAGCTATATCAAGTTGTAAACTTAGAAAAGGAATCCCTATCTGCCAAGGAGCCATGAAGAGGGTCTATCAGTTTTGATGATTCTTAAGTTTGGCCTATGATGGGCAAGGCACTTCAAAGAAGTGATAAGCATCGATTTACAACTTGTATTGGAAAAGATGGAATTGAATATAATAATATAGTGAGTGGAAGAAGACTTGCCTTAGAAGCTAACTCAAGAGAAGACCCTTAGCCTATACATTATCCTTGGACTTTTATTTTTTCATTGTAAGATAAATAATGGGATGCATGCAAATGTATGTGTCGACTATGCATGGCTAGGTGACACTTAGTAGCCTAAGCTAATGACACCTCTTACACTCTTTTCCTTAAACCTCTAGTATAAATACCTTGCCCTTCACTTGTTAGTAAGATTTTTGAATCTTGTTAGTAACCTCCCCTCTTGTATTGTGAATACCTATTATGTCATTCATAGTGAGGAGAGTTGAGTGATAAGAGCTTGATATCGGCCAAGGAAAAGAGATATCAACCAAATAGGTCATAGAAGGCGGTATTGCCTATTGGAATTGGAGATATCATGCAAAAGCTAAGGAGCTCAAGTCTTGGATTGTTGAGAGGTTCATATTCAACCTTAGAACATGAGGAGTTGAAGCTTGCAGCTTGGAATTTGTTCATAAGGGGGGGTATATAACTTGAACCCATCTATATTATTCATCTTTTCTTCAATATTATTAATCTTATTGATTTCTTTCAAAATTGGATTTCCTTTGATCCATTGAAATATCTATGAGTTCCAATAAGTAGTTAGCACTGTTATCCATGGTTTTGAATAATTAGATAAGGACCTTGAGGTTGATGATGATGACATCATCATTGAACAAACTGATATGGGTTGAAGACTCTTGAAACCCGATATGGAACCCGATATAGAGCCTTACCCGATATGAAGGTAGGTCATATTTTATAAAATAGGTCTTATGAACGATATGGAAGATACCTATCCATATTTTATATTTGATATAAGGTAAGATTAATACGCTATGCATGATAGGAGATCAAGCATGTACTCTAAGACGATATAGTAAACCCTAGAGGATGAGCAATCCGATATGTTGATGTAAACCCACTACAAGTGTGACATAGTGAGAAGTGAATATTTCATGGGTAATATGAGTAAGTATTTATACACCCCTTGAGCATGATATATGGCCAGATACTCACCTTATGCACGATATCATGTAAGATCTATATCTTAACCCGACATGATTTAAAAACCCTAGATGGTAATGAGAAATTTGATATGAAACTCAATATGAAAAGTAACCTGATATACTAGTGAGTGATACTTTATACTTGATAAGAGACATGTCTTGTAAATGAAATGGGTGTTACCTACTAGAACCTTATACATGATACAAAGGTAAAGCAATACCTTTGCATGATATGAGCAAACCATAGATGAAGACATGGGAACCTGATATGTTTTGGAATCGATACTCCTTTGAAAGCTTGATATACCCTATTACTTTGTGATGGGTAGAAGAACAAATTAGAATCCATCTTGTCATGCATTTATAAGAAAAGAACTGAACCTTAAAAATATTATGAGTTCAAGGTTCTATCTATTCAAGTAAACTGATATGGTGAATCCATGAGGAAAACTGATGTGATGTTCAAAGGCCTAACCCGATATGATACCTAAGATAGGTAAACCGATATGATAGTCAACATGGGATCACAATATGGAAAATTCAATATGAGGACACGATATGGTAACCCAAGATGAAATCTGATATGAAAATCCAATAGGAATACCAATATGATAGAAAACCAATATGGAAAGTTTAAAATGAAAAAGCTAATATGACCAAGGTAAAGAACTAATATAATATTATCTTGAATGATATATGGAAAATCCATAATGGTATGACCGATATGGTGTACTCTTGTACATGATATGAGAACTCCATAAACCTCTATAGCCGATATGAGGTTAATGGTTTAACCTATACATGATATGAGGTTGACTTAAGATGAAAAATGTTAAAGTGATACTTAAATCAACATGACTACACGATATGGTGTTAAGGGATATGCCCTAAATACGATATGATGGTGTGGATGCACCACATGACAAATAATGATACTTGTTATAATGATATATGCATCTTCAAACATGATAGCATAACATTATCCATCATACTACCCGATATGGTAGGCATGCTTTTATTTATTAAACTTGTCTAAGTGATGTATGCTCTATGATTAATATTGAGACATAATCAGTTTAATTTAATTTAATAATGTTAAGATAATAGACCTTAAGAGGTGAATTAAGTAAGATGCAATCAATATCCTAATAAGGATAAGAGAGAGAAACTTTAACATGGGTGATAAACTTGTTAATAAGTATGTATTGATACTCCTACGATGGGTGGAGTATGAATTAGGGTTTCATTCTAGACATTATGATCTTAAATCCTTAATTGTTAATAAAGGTAAAATCTAACCCTAAGGTAGGGTGATGATATGATTTTACAATTGTAATCAGTTAGATTGAGATAATCCTAACACTAATAATGGCAAGGATGTACTTTCTTATATCGCAAAGTGATGATGTAGATAATCCTAACCCTAATCATAGGAAGGATGCATTTATCATAAATTGAATAATGATGTTATATGTTTATAAAAATCTTTCATCATAGAGTGCACACTATACTTGAATCATGAAATGATGAGCTTAGCAAGATACGAGCTATGATGTGATACATCAATAGACTTAAATAAGTCTTGTAAGCTGTGTGGAATATTTGTATAATGATTATACAGTCCAATATCTTAAAGGATAAGTTGTTGCATAGTAAGAGGTGACAAGATGTTTAATGAACTATGTGAGCTATGTGAAATACTTGTACAACAAGTAAGATGATTACCTTGGTCAGAGAACCGAAAGGTAATAGTTACTTGTTATAGAGGTTACAATGCTATGTGAAGATCTAAGGGTTTGAATACCTAGATCCGGTGATCATGATGATGATATGAAGGGATGAGAATTTCCAGTGATGTGATAAGGGACTGAGATCCTGAGTGATACACTTTCAAGAATGTTCCAAAGATCTTAAAATTTATATCCTTTTTTTAATATCATCTATTGTAATTCATGTTTGAAACTTCATTGATGCTAAAAGAATATTGTGAGGTACCTAATTAAGCAAGTTAAATCTTATCATGTAATGCCCTGACCATAGATCCATTCAGTGTTAGAAATTTCTGATGTTGAAATGAGTTTAACTCAGAAGTACATATTTTTGAATATTCGGGGGTAAAGGATGAAGTATATCCAAACGTCCCAATGAAGAATCAGTGTCACACCTTCCTTATTTATCCCGGGATGATGTGAATCTCCCAGAAAAATAAGAAATTGATGTGTAAATCCTTTTTCATTCCTAAGTGATGTCAAGATTGAAATATAAAATCTCTCGATGAGGAAAGGAGTTGATGTTGATCTTCCTTATCCTTATAATATAATCTGGGAAAGCTATGTGGACTTCTCCCGAAGAGAGTACATGCTATGGCAGTAAATCTATATAGAAGATGCCGCTATACCCCAGCATGCTAAAAGCAGATGACATAAGATGTCCTGCCAATAGCTGATACCAACTGTCCTACTGAATCCTAAGTGGTCTCGTACTGACTGAGACATGTGAGGTCTTGATAGTCGGCTCTGCCATTGACCTTGTATGGTACCAATTTTGACTTACTAGTGGTCGGTTGGAGTTTGAAAGGTATATTTCATCTCCTCAGGGAATAAGTGTGATTGTAATATGTAATCAACCGTGTAGTGTATTTGCTTAAGGATCAAATATGGAAAGACATTGATTGATGTACACTCCTTTTATACATCTTAGAAGAATATATGTTATCCATACTTCTTCATATTCCCTTGAATAGTGAATACATGATTTATTGCTATACCACAGATAGATGCATCATTTTAATCAAAATGACTACTCTGTTATGCTTATAATAGTGATTAATTCTTCTCATTTACACGAAAGAACCTCTGCTCAATTTTTATACTGCTTAATCTTGATAATAATATAGTTGGCGGAGAGTTATATCTCTCACTAGGACAATTGTCTCACCCCGTGGGATCCACAATTTTTAGATGGACATGTACATGGAGGTAGAAACCTTTCTGTAGAAGGAGAACAACAACTGGGACTGAGTGATAGCTCAGGTTGATGTACAGTCTGTCATGTCTTATAGATAGAAGTCCTATGGTCGTCTATGTACTCTCAGGTCCTTGGGAGATAGTTCTTAGTGGTTTCTACAAACGACTTGAGATTTTGTTTGTTTACCTCGAGATTTTTACATTGCTATTGTAAATGTTAAAGTAAATCAACTGGCACTTATTGTACTCGAGATGAGATAGTACAATGTAAAAATGATTTTAATTCTTAGTGATTTTTGTTAAATTATGTTGATTATGGTTATTCCGCAATTTTTACTGGTGATGGCTTGAATTTTGTAATCGGGTCGTCACAATACATATGATGTCATTGTTCATGTCCTCAACCTGAAGACATATGTCATCGAGTTACATCATTATTTACACATGTACCATATTTGTATCATCATATCATGATTGATACAAACATACTAGCTAGAATTACCTTTATCATTGTAAGATCATGTATCAAATTCCCCTTTACAATCATCATATGATTAGCTCTCTGGGCAAACATACACGAGACTCCCAACTACACTTAGAGCCAATCACCCACAAATCTTATACCATGTGATCTTAACATGTCGATCATGTTTCTACTGCACAAGTTTTTTTATAGGGTTAGCAACTTTTTTCTCAAGTCGGTATATTACAAGTATTCCCATCTCCTCTCCACACAATCTCGTATGAGATAAAATTTTTGTAGTATGCTATCTGGAATTCCTATGCCTAACTAGTAGCTCCATTATTTTCACATTATCTCTATTGTGTTATCAATGGTTTGGAACCTCCCATAAGTTCATCTAAATGAACCTCTTAATCCATACAATATCTTCTACTGTGTTCAAATCAGCAAGGTACTCGACTTCCATTATAGAATTAATAACTATCTCTTTCTCAGAATTTTTCCAGCTCACTGTTCTATTTTAAGATCAAACAAAAATTTAAATTGCAAACTACTTTGTCATTTTAAAAGTTTGCATTGGTATAACCCTTTACATCCAACTCTTTCTTACTACCATAAATAAGGAATTGATCCTTAGTGCTTCTAATGCGTGTCTTTTGTGCACAAATCTTTAGGAAATGTCCTAGATTTTAACCTTCTAAGAGGTGGTCAACTTATAAAGTTTGTTGAAGTTTGGCAATGCATGCTCCTAATAATAAATCCATATTATGCAAGTTGTATAAATTAGATTGATTACATAGGAAGCAATGTTGAAATCCATTTGTAGTGTCTTGTATTCTTGATTCATTCATATTTTCCCTTATCTTTACTTCTATTACTCTTAGTTTAATTTACAAATTAACCAACGATTTTCTAAATATTGATCTCATTCTCTCTTAGATTTGACAATGTTTTTTTAAAAGGTGTTTTTCTTATTTTTGACCCTGTAAGCTATATTGTAATCAAACTCGCCACTTGCAAGTGGTTGATATTGGTTTTAAAAATAGTATAAACTCTGGTTAATCACATGTATAATTTCACATGTGGTAAAATAAAACAACACCAATTAAGAATGTATAATCCACAACAAAACAAAGCAGAACGAAACATGAGTAAGTGGCACTAAGCATTAACTTAAATAGATAATAACATATATGCTTTTAAAAAGCAATAACAATAATAACTTTTCATTTTATTATCACTATAAGGATGTTATAACTTGCAATTATTTAGCTAACTAAAATGATTTCTTCACATACCCTTGAAGCTAAAGTTCTCATTGCTCCTTAGATCTAACTTCACCCAAGTGTCCATTTCAACAAATGCTCATCACAACAAAGTGGGAATACATCTTGCATAATCACCTAATTAACAAAATATTACATAAAAATTACACAAAAACTGTAACCCTAAAACTAGAATATTTCTTAATAAATCAGTTCACATTACTTAGACTTGCATAATTTAACCAATAAATATTGACAACCAAAACTTGCTTCATAAAGTACTCTTGCAATTATTACATGCAATCAAATGTTTCATTTGAGTAAAACATTATCTTATGTACATAATTTAAAAAAACACATATCTCCTACTTATAAAGATGCTTGCATGTCCACATACATAATCATAAGAATGCACATTAGAGAGGGTGTACGTCCTAGTAAGATGTTTTATCATGTGTTACACATAATCATAAATTACTAAACATTCATTACATGGGTTTATGGTTTATAATTCAAAATAAAATTGGTTTGAGGATTGATATCTAAAGGTTAGGAGGGTTCCTTGTCTTATGAGCGTTCTGTTTATAATTACACTTATCTTTTGGAGGTTAAGTTAATTAAATATAAACTTATAAAGTTTTGTCCAATCAGGGGAGAGGGATAACATTAAAAACATTATCTAGGAAGTTTACAAATAAAAGAGAGTGTTGTATGAAAATATTAGTGTACTCATCTTAAGTGTGTAAGCTTGATTGTGTGGTATGGTTAACTCAGCAAATGTTTAAGATCTAAACTAACATGGTGCATCCAAATAAAAGCATAACTATAAGCCCTTATCTGCATGACAAAAGAATGCACAAACCAAGAACAACGATGTCCATTTTCTCCCTAGATCTTGTCTAAAACAAAGGCAAATACAACCAACATGTCATGTTCTAAAGCCAAAACCAATGTCGAGCAAAGAGAAAACTTTCAAACAACTGATTGAAGAAGATTCCTTGGATTCTTTTGGCCAAAGACACCCCTTTCATTGGCTATGTGATTCTCGAGGTCGTGAGAACTAGATTCCCACCATAATTCGGTACACTAAGTGAAGTTTGATAAGTAAAACACTAAACATTAATTCAAATAGGGGTTTGAGATCAAATAATGAGAACCAAGCAAATTTAGCAACAAATTTTGTAGTATGAAAGACCAAAAAAACCTGAAACACTATTATAATCACAAGAATTGAGCTAAAGACTTTGAAATTATTAATCATAGTTATAGCATAGAAAGGAAAAAAACTAAGGGCGGGTGAGGTTGTAACTGCCTTATAGAGTTTCCTAACATCATCATTCATAAGTAAATGATTGCTAGAGTAGTCCAAAAGTCTTGTTGTTGGAGGCCTAAACACGAGGTTGGGATGATCATCAAGGTGAATTGGTAACATTCCTATGCATGTCATAAAAAAAGTGTGTACTGTAAGGAAGCTTATTAGATCTTTGATTGGATGGAGATGACATGAGCTACTATGTCGTGCTAATTGTTGCATGAGGAGTTAATCTACTTTGTTATAAATCCTCAGATGGTTTCAATTGGAATTGAAAGTGGAAGATGTTTTCCTAGTGCCAAAGGATGCTTAAGAGATCAAGGGTTTCTGTGAGATTTGGTGTATGCACATGCGGAGCTCCTTGAGTTTTCCAATGAGGGAGAGTAGAACTAAATATCTTGGTTTGTTCAGGGAGGAGGGGAGATAGGGGTTGAGTAAGGGTTCATTTAACATACATAGCCTCTCAAAAATATATTGTTGTGGGAACTGGGGATATCCTGGATGAGACATGGGGCTTGAGAATGGGAAGGTGGCATTGTTCGTTTACCGTTTGACATGGAAGGTGTGCGAGTAGAACTTGGAGCCACCACCTTCTTCTCAGATTAAGAAGATATAACTAACTAGCGTCTGACACATACCATAGATACATCATTGTGAGTAAGGGACTATTTAAACAAACACGATATATCGTTTAGTTAAGTAGGATAATATGTTTATAATTATTTACACTTTCTAAACAATACTATTTTACATATCTAGGGTTGTACAAGTTAGATTAAACTATGTGGGAAAACTAATTTGAGTATGGGTAATATAAATATCTATGTAGTTCTTATAGCTGAGATAGATAATATCTACTTTTCATCATTAGAGTTATGTCAATTAATACAACCGTAATTATCAGATAGGAATTATAGTAAATATTTGAAGGAACTCATATTATATCCTATATTATAAATTACAATTGAAGTGTACATTTTTATAAACATTTATGAAGACGAATGTAAATTAGACCATAAATAAAATGATAGCACAATCAGGTGAAGGTTTGTGTATTATTTTGATTTTATAATACCTAAGTTGAATTTATCATGTACATTTGTTATTTTCAAGTTTATTAATGTCATAAAACATAGTAAATCATTTAGCACATAACAATTATCTATAAAGCCTCAAATTATATAATAGAACTTAGAAGAGTCAAATCACGTTAAATCAGGGTTTTACATGTTTAGGTATAAAGAGAATTCCAAACTTGGGCTATCTTTTCAGAAAAAGGTTTTTCTTCATTTTCATAATTATTATAGGCTCACCACTTATCGTCATCCATTACTTACAATGACCCTTCGATAATCACAAAACACCCATAAAGCAATAAATTTTCTATTTAAGTTAATTATCAATGGCCCATGTGACATATGAAAAATTACAAAAGAAATAAACACTACGTTGTCTAAAGATCGATTGAATATGAATATATCACTTGGTCATAATGCACCCTTCTCTATGCTAAGACGAGGTTGACCTTTTACAAGGCCGTTGTTTTCTCATTTATAAACTTTTCTTGCCTTTTTTTGAGGCCTTAATTTGGGTCGGTTTCGATAAACTACAATCGGTCTTGTCTCTTTATTCAAGGGTATTGTTCTATTCCATTTTTAATTAATGAAGAACTTCTGTTATTCTAGTGTGCTCTATATGATGCCCTCTATTTGGATGTTGTCTCTTCCCCCTATCTATATTTTGGTTTTTCAGTTGTATTTAGAATCTTATGCATCTCTTCTAGATTTACATGCGTTAGACTCATCTTCAATGATCTCCCTTTTCTTATTGATATCTCAAGAAATATTACTCCCCTCCCTGATCATCATCGAGCCCAATTTCTTTCTCCTTCTCTCATGTACTTCACTCTTTTCCTTCTGGTGTCTTCACGCATGAGACAAGTTTTGAAATGTTCCTGCATCAATTTAAACAGTATTAAAAATGAAGGTTCTATTTAATCTTCACTCATGATGTGATTCCATCTAATATTTCGTTTGTCATTCAAAACGTTGCCCTTTTTTCGTTCTTTCATAGTGCTAAAATATTTACATATATGTATGAGTATTATCATGCGACAACTCAGTACACACCATGATCGATCTCCATGGAGGCTGTCGTCATAAAGTGGTTTTGATGCTAGATCATTTATGCGTTACAGTTAGAGCATATCTCGATGTATCTTACTATATACACTACATCGTTGTAAAATGTAAATTATCTTGAATATTCTAGGCAATATGCACCGAGAAGGCGGAGGCTCCTTTCTTTGAATTATTATGTTCACTTCGTCAAATAAGAGAAAAAATGTATAGTAAATCCAGTTACACCTTCTCAGTTAAATCCACAATACTCAAACAGGTTTTATATAAATATTAAACACCACGGAACGACTCACACCTAATTGCTCTACAACGAGCATCTTTATTTATTTGTATTTATTACATCAGAATACAATACGCGTCGGAAGTTTCAGTTCAATTGACTCCATGCATTTACCAAGGGCGGTTACACCAACGGACACAATATCCGTTGCGCCAGTGACAGCAAGACCAGTAAGGGCCAGGACGACGATAGTACCCGTGGTTATTAGCTTCAACTCCATCTGCATAAAGATGTTATGAATATGAATGACGATTGTTATGCACGTGTTAGAACCATAGAAATTTGATAAAAGAATAATTTGCATATCATCATAATCTGGAGAAGTGTATGAACGTTGGTCCCTACCAGGAACTACTTCGTCTGCTCCCATCTCTGAAGCAGAGACCATTGCAGACATGACCGTTAGGGCAACCATGAGCATTGCTACAAGAAAGATACTCTTCTTGGAAGCCATCGCTTCTTAGCCTTACTTAACGAAAGATGCTGGTGGAGGGATGGTATGTGCCGTGTGAATCCCCAGAACTTGAGGTGAGGGCAGTGATGATCAACGGTCGCTGTGAAACATTCTCTCTTTATAGAACGTTGGTATGACTTGGTCCGCAAAATCAAGTTGTTATACGACTGCATCACTTTCAGTTAGCAAATTAAATAATAGCTACAGACATTTCTACGAGCGATTTTCAAAATCTGTAACATCAAGTAAAGCATTCTTAAAGCTTTGCTATCAGTTTCACTATCATCGACAAAAGTTCACGTTTGGCACAACAGTGACAAAGTGGCCACCACGGATGAAGGGGAGCAGCGCCGTGATGGTTGTACGTGTTTATCTCAGGCAGCTCTAGCCACCTTGCTGCAATTTTCTAGCTTATTCTTTTCTAAAACTTGGACAATGTCAATGTTTATCCAAAAATAGTTTCCTATGTTCCGTTAACCAGATGTAGGTGGGCACCCACATGGGATTTTCAAGAATTTTTCCCAAAAAGACACACAATACCAGGAAAATAAAGTGTTGTCTTGCTTCGAGACTTTAAAAGTATCACCCACAACCACGATATTTGTGATTAATTAAGTATAAGATAGTGTGAGATGAAGTTTTATGTCTAGCATCTCTAGCAATGAAAATTCATATGCAATGAGACTACATTTGAGCATGCAACTTCTATTTGATCTAAGAAGAGAAATCACTCTAGGACTTGAACAATTCGTCAATGAAACTTGAAGTTTTCAAATTCAGTATGATAGCAGTATTGATCCAAGGATTGGGCCAAAACGTTGAGACCTCAAAATGTTTTGAGTGGTGTATGGATTGTTCCTTAAATGATATAGAGACCTTGATGTAGGTATTTTGAGAAAAAAAATGAATTTTTGAGTTCGTTATGGTGTTCAAAGGTTTTTGTTTATCATATATAGCATTTAATGTGCACATGTTTGAACCAAATATAAATTTTTTGTTCACAAAGAGGTCATCTGCTAAGCATAAAATGGAAGTGCAGTGTAGCAGTCATAATACCCCATCCTATGAATTTGTGAGGTTTAGAAATAGTTCTGTAGTTGATGAAAAGATATTTCTTATCTTGTTAGTTTGCCCCCCAGATGAAACTAACATTTGATGATGAGGATTTGTTTCTCAATCGAGGAAGGTAGATGCATAAATCTCAAATAATACAAGAAATTGTTAGTAAGTGTGACATAGAGTAGAGTGAGACATCAAGGTTGACTCAATCACTTTGACTTGAAATTTGCAAGAGTAGATCTAGTTGTACTAATGATGGAATCCTAAATAAAGGTTCTATGTTTAGAGAGTGAAAGTAAGATGACCAATTTTAGATTGGGAAAATTTCTTCCAAAAAACCAAGGATTTGTTTGTGTCATGTCATGATTTTGACATAATCATTCATGCCAATGATAGAGGAACTATGAAAATTGAGGTATACATCTAGTAAAAGTGAGAAATATCGTGACATAATGACATTATTCTTATCTTTGAGTCTTACATTCAAAGTTATATCATCTAAAAATTTGGTGACGTTGTCTTCAACAAATTAATTATTGTGAAATATTATCAAGAAGGCCACTACTCATTGCAAGTTATAATTCTTTTTTCAAGAATCAAAGGGACCTGAATTAAAAGGTCATGAAGAGAGGGTCTCCCAAATAAATTAATGGAGCTTTGTGAGTATCCATAGGATGAGCCATTAATCAAGGTAGAGAAATGATTTGAACTAATAAAATTATTCTTCCATTCAATCCATTGAAATGGAAAACCATAACCTATCTAGCATTTTGTGAGAAAATTTTAGTTGTTGTTGTCAAAATCATTGTTAGAATTTAAGATAAAGAGTGAAAAATTTGGTAACCAAAGGTTTTTTTGAATGTATAATTCCATTGAAAAAATGTATGCATCTTGGATATGCTATCCAAATGTCAAAGTTGGTCTTTCAAGATCTAGAAGACTTGTGGTTTAAGCATGTTGTCGAGGAACTTGTAAATAATATTGGGAGAAGACTAATTAAGTAGATAGGTACAAACTTCTTTATTTTGGTGGAATTATAAATATTATAATCAAAGAAATATGGACCTAACACAAAATTTTAATATGTGGGGACAATTTTGTCATGTAAGTAATTTACCTAGAGATTTGTATGATTGGAATTTAAATTTAGTCCAATAGTTTGATAGATGGAAAGTCTAGATCCATCAAGTCTTAAGGATTTCTCAAATCCATGATGATTGAAACCGTCTATTGACATTGCCCATGGAGGTGATTTTTTGATTCATAAAGTAGTTGAATCAAGAGTGAATGACTTTGAATAATTGCTATGGTGATTGAATAGGCCTTTAAAGCAATAAGTCACCTTAGAAGATGAGGTGTATATTAGAAGTCATGACATTGTCAATAGAAAGGTTGTGGATAGAGGAATGTGTTTTTCTATTCTTGCAAGTTTTGTGTAAGAATTTTGTGTGTTTATCTCCCTCATTGATCCAATAAATGTGTATATTGTTTCACATAATTTATTTGTGGTGTATAGTAGAGTTGATTTATAGTTTTGTGCAATTAATCTTGTAAGTGTTGGAGAGTAAATTGGTTTGAAGTTGAAGACGATTTGTTTATGTCATAAAATATTCTTGTGGAATTTTCCAAATATCTCTTTATTCCAAGGGATCACTATTTATCTCTTTGCCATATTATTATTGTGAATAGAGTAGCAAAGGTTAGGCTCCTTTTAAGAGATCTGCTGAAAAACATCAATAGTTTGGTTAAAACGGCTGTGGGCTTGCAAAAATTATTTTACAACAATTTTCTTTCATCCCCAATACCGAACTAGGAATTGCATGTAGACCATGTAATATATGATATATTGTTGACAAGGTCTTAATGGTTGTGATTAAAAATAAAATTGTTAAAAATGTTTTGTGAAGGGTATCTAGATGTTTATTTCATCCAAAGTCATATTAAGAAAATTTGAAGTCCAGGCCAATGATTCAAGGGTTGTTTCCATAAGTTATATTTTATGAAGCTAATCGAAAATTGTGATTTATATTGTGTTGATTCACCATATACATCCTGTAAATTTCAAGTATGATCATCCATTAAATTAAGAAGTTGGATCATGAATGAAAGACTATCCCATTATGCACTGAGGTGTGTAAAATGTGTACGATTCCAACCAATGTCAAGGACACCACTGAGTCTTGTGGAAATGGACTGAATCCTTTAGTAACACTAGAAATTTGAATCTGTAGTTTTGATTTTCTTATAAAGCGATGAAGTGGATGGTGTGTACTCAAATAATGTGACAAGTCACTCTTATTATTTTAGAATAAGAAACCCCACAAATCCATCATCTACTAATTACTTTTAAAATAGTAAGTAACCAAGTAGAAGAATCTATCAGCAAAAAACAAAGAGGATTTAAGTTAAATGCCCCTGAACTATAAGTTGGTAACCACAGGTTATGCTTGTTATGTTTTCCCAAATCTTGCACCATTTCTAGGAGTGCAATACTAAAATTAAATTCATATGAAAGGTAATATCAATGTTATTAGGAAATTTATGGAATTCTAATAGATTCCCACGAACTGACATATATAGTAGGGTACATGTCATTATAAATATCATAATCAATAATGTCATATCAATGAACAAGAGGTACATGTTTTATATTGTATATCAAACAAGATTGTTTGCATAACTCTTATTTAGGTGTAGTCAAGAATTTGTCCACCGATTGAATGAGACTATCCTTAGCATATTACATGATTATAATAGTCATTTTCTCATCAGATGTAGTGTCTTTGTTACCAATCGTTGCTAGAACCTTCAACGAAGTCTTCTCATTCATCGAGTTCATGGAGTTGTGGCTTTCTCTATTGTTATATTTATTAGTCTTGATTATTGTTTGCAAGGACCTAATATGACAAAGTAATGTTTAGTTTTTGGAAATGCAATGAATAAGATCATGTTTTAAGTTGGGATAATAATTTTTTTCAGTGATTGAGGCCTCTTGATATAGAGTTTGTTATGGTTGTTAAGATTGGTGTTTTTGTTTCTGGGCTAATTGTTGTTATTATTTTGTATGCAAATGTGGCCTTTGAAGGAAGAAAAATAAGCTACATATTGATATTCTTTTGTTGATAGTGCATGAGGATTCAATATTTCATGAGGTGTCGACCATGTAGTAGGATGTTCTATGAGATTTACTAAAAGGGAAGGAAGCTAGTGTGGTTCCTTGACAATAATTTTGTTAGGGCATATATAATGACCCAAACAAATTTTTAGTTCTTTAAATTCTGACTTAAGTGAAATGAGTGACATCAATACAAAATAATTCTTTTGGAAAGTTTTATGGTTCATTAGTGCCCAAGTGCATATAGTGATGTTTATGAAGTAATGGTGAGTTAGTGCTTATAAAGATATCAACATCCTATAGATACAAAGGAAATCTATGAGTTGTGAGCATCAAACACGGAAATTGGGTTTTAGAGACTAGTACTACCAAGAAACAAATTAGCCAGTCCTGTGAAAAGATTTAGTTTTTTAATTAAAATCTAAAAATGAAAACTATAAAAGCATGTTGAAGATTTGTTTGAGTTAGAGTTATGAAATCCCTAGTATAATAAATTTCATCGTGGTGCACTCTACACTTGATTTCTTTCTATCTAAAAAAAATGATATTTCTTTTTAAATTAGGAACCTATATCTAGTATGACTTATTTTCAAAGTGTAGCACCCTATTTGAATATGGTCAAAATTAGACTTTTGTAGTATTTACATTTTAATTCAAAAGATTAAATTATTTCTCATACCCACAATTTTAAGCCCTATGTTGGTGCACATTATTACTTTTGTTAATGATTGTTCATCTTATATTTAACCCTTCTTTAGTGGTTGTTAATTGTCTACAATATTGTCACATTATTCAAGCATCAAAGTTGGAAGTCTAATTATCATCAAAGTTGTAAGCAATGAAATTCATGTAATAAATATATGTTGCGAGCTATAAAATTGCACTATGTTAATCATGGATCCTACAGAAGAAGGGGATTTAGCCATGCATGTTGCAAATGATATGACCATAAAAATTCTAGTGATACTAAAAACATGAAACTATATGGATAGAACCCTAGAGACACAAATATATGAAGATACCTTCTGATGATGAGTGCATGTGAATAATGTTTAAGCTCTTGAATATCTCCTCCATGTATATGGAACAAACACATTCCCAACTCTCCATGTTCTTCTCCTTTTCTTTTCGATTTTGTGCCAAAAATGATATCCATTTATTGTGAATTCATTTAGGTCATACAAGACCCCAATAGTCTGAGGATATAAGATGAGTGACTGGATTATAATATTTTTATACAATCCATCAAAATTACAAGGTGTGTGGTACCCACTTCAGGTTAGTGCTCCGATTTTATTGTTTCATTATGTGGGTAGAATTGTGTTGGTGCCACTAAAGAGGGCATTGGTGATATTCAGTTGCTTCTTAGAGTTTTTGGACGCTAGGTCAATACCACTAGGTGTCGTGGCACTAAGTATGGCCTCTGGATAGTTCCAAGTGCTTTTAATATCATTGAATCTATGTGAGAGAGTTACTATCCTTTTTGGGAATAAAATTAGTGTATCGACTTGTCGTCAGTGGTACTGACTTTTTACAGGTGGTACCTACTTGTCACCGGTGGTACCGACTTTGTTAAAAAAATATGTGTCCTAAATTTGCACAATAAACACATTAGGTCGAGATATAATATTATTAAATTGTATGAAGTGCATGCTAAATAAGAAATAGTGATGCATAATGTACAAGTTTGATATAATGAGAATGAGAACACACACACACACACACAAATATATATATATATATATACATATATATATATATATATATATATATATATATATATATATATATATATATATATATATATATATATATATATATGGTCGTTCATTCATTGCTCGCGCGGGTAGCCTGGATTTTGCTACCCGACAGCCAAAAAAGTAACTATTCTGGCCAGAAAAGTAACCCTGCTATCAAAAAAATAACTATATTGATCAAAAAGTAACTATGCGACTAAAAAAGTAACTCTGTACAAAATATACAGCAAATATATATGTATCCGTGTTTTAAAATATGCTGTTGCAAACGTAACTATCTATGCACCAAACTTAGCAGTTTACAAGGTAAAATAACCCTCTACATGTCAAAAGTAACCAACTTGAAAAAAGTAACCAAAATGGTGGGCGGGTAGCTACCCGCGTGGGCAATAAAGATGGGCCCTATATATATATATATATATATATATATATATATATATATATATATGTATATATATATATATATATATATATATATATATATATATATATGTGAATATAGGGCGTTCATTCGTTGCCCGCACGGGTAACTTGGATTTTCGCTACCCTGCAGCCAAAAAAGTAACTCTCCTAGCAAAAAAAGTAAGTCTGCTGTCAAAAAAGTAACTATGGTGGCCAAAAAAGTAACTCTGCTGGCAAAAAAAGTAACTCTGTACAAAATATACAGCATATATATATATAAGGACAGGTTTTCTGATTTTGGAGGGGCAAATGATATTATTTTTGGTCAAAATTTTTTGGAGAGCTAGACAAAATAGTCCTCTACAATAACAAATTTTTTGTTTGAAAAAAAGTGGTCGGAAGGGTGGGCGGGTAGCTACCCGCGCGAGCAATAAAGATGGGCCCATATATATATATATATATATATATATATATATATATATATATATATATATATATATATATATATATATATATATATATATATATATATATATATATATATATATATATACTGAATTTTGAGATAGTAGACTACTTCTGATCAATTATAATTATCCTCACATTTGAAAACCATATTACAATTCTCTGAATTATGTACTTGAATTTTTATTTGAACAACATTGATCATAGCACAAAAAAGTCAAATCTTAATGACCTTGTCCGATCCAATCAGATCACTACACACTACGAGTTAGCTTGAAACAAATATAAGCCACCTTTTCATTCACTAATTCACAAGAACTGCTCAAGATAATTGGACGTGGGTTTGGAATGAAAAATTTGTTACAAGTTACGACTTTAGCATATTTTTAAGTATTAGTATTTAAAAACGATGGTTTAATAAAAAATGTATGGAGGAAGTAATTATTATTGTATATTCTAGTGGACAATCAGATTAGCATAGCTGCGTTATGGACATTAAGGAAGCCCTACTAATATTACAAATCAAATAATTAACATAATGTGTTTATCACCGAATAGAAATTTTGTTGTGTGTGAATGTCCTCTAGCTGTTTTGGGAGTAGTAAAGAAGGCGATATAAATTAATATAGCTATCATGTACATTGGTCCTTGTCCCTTGTAATTATACAAACGCATAGATGGATCTAAATCAGGATGAAATCACCGAAGAATCTTATATATATTATTGAATTTCTTATATCATGAATCATAATAAATACATCCAGATAAGTACATTATGCATTGAAAAAAAAAGAAACCTTAATTTTTATTTTGTCGTTTTACTTTTATGTATCTATTCATTTCCATAGGACAAGTAACTTTTAGTATATAGGTAGAGGATCATGTTTAATATATAGTAATGGTGTTGGGACGGACCATAGATATAACTAAATAAATAGAAAATACATTTAGATGCTTTGACCGATCCAACACATGTTGCGGAATTAGTTACAACCATAAACACGAGTTCTTTCATACACTACTTAATGTGTAACAGCCATGATAAATTACCTTGCATTGGCTCAAAGTAGCCCGTATCACATGGTTGAAGGCATCACACCAAAATTTAAAAGGTTGGTTCCAATCTAGACCCACCATGACTAGAGTTGAAATCAACTTTGTTTCCAAATTTATATGCACTGAGATAATAAAAAATAATATCAACATCCTTCTCAAGTAATGCTGAAAGCGGTTTGAAAATTTTGGAAAATCATTTATGACTTGCCTATAAAACCCATTATGTCCGAAAAATCTCCTTAATGCCTTCACCATGGTGGGTGTAGGTAGTTTTAAGATCAACTCTATCATAATAGGCTCAAACACTATGCCTTTGTTAGATACCTTGTGTCCCAACCCAATTCCCTCATTGACCATCATGTAACACTTCTCCCAATTGGATATGAAATGTATCATTTTGCATCTTTACAACACTTTATCTAGAGACAACTCTACAAATACTTCATTCCTAATAAATTGAAAAAACATCCATGTAACTCTTTAAACGCCACTTAAAATCGTTAAGATAATAGCAAGCATGAACTATTAGAATATAATGGTTGCATCACAATGACCAAATGACATTATGTGATAAGAAAAGGTGCCATAGGGGCATGTGAAGGCTTTCTTCCCTCGATCTTTTGGCTGGTCAGCTTTTACAATCCATTTCTTACTTTGCTAGTTATATTAAACCTTTGTTTGGATAAATCATAGTCAAGACTTAAGAATACCATGAGATTTGAGTTTTAATTGATATAGAGATATCCCATACATGTATGTTGAATGAGAATTAATCATACTTTGAGAAAATGACAAATAATGAAATTATTATTTAGGAATCTTATTAAAAAATTATAAGATTATATAGAATTAAATTATGAATCCAACACAAAAAGAATAAACAAAATTTGAGTTAAAATAAAAGAGTTATGACCCTTTTAGTAAATATTTACAGAGCCAAATTTCGTTTGCTTTTTCATTAACAGACGAGTGGGCCCATCAACCGACGAGTGGGCCTGTCAACCAATGAGTGGGCCATCCAATGATGGAAGGAGCCCGAAGGCCACATAGAAAGACAAGAATGAACTACACATCTGTCTAGGACAACCAATCATAAGACAACCATAACCTTTTCTAACTACATCCACATTCGACAAAATTTATCTCGTTGGATTCATATTTTAATTTCCCACACAACCACACCCATAAACTCTATGAAAGATCAACGGAGAAATGATTTATAGGGAAACCTTAGGGAGTAATTTGAAGAACGGCACAAGACCAACAAAGTAGTCAAAGACTTATTGTGATAAGTAGTTTTAGATAGTTGATTCCTTTTCATTTGTCCCTTTGCTTCGTCAAGATATTCTATTTATCTCACTAAAGGTTTTGTTACTCCTTCTGTCTTCATCTTCTTCCTCCATCTAGCCTTTTTTAGGTTTTAGATCTATTATTGGGTCATTAGAAGAACATTTTGAGGCCATAAACGCGAACCCATGATCTGTAGACTACGAATAAGTACATATTATGCTTAGAGCCAAGATCAATGACCTAGGACTGGATTTAGTCAATGGAAAATCATCACCTAAACTTTATTTACATCAAATATATATAATATAATAGTTTTCATGTGTTTATTCTTGATCTGTGATAGTTGTGACGAGATTTTCATATTTGTTCAATGATTTCAAGCTGTAGAAATGCATTATTCATTGTACTTGTCGATGTGATGCTATAACTAAAATTGTTGTGTGAATTTACATTTATTATGAGAGTTTAAATGGTGAAATAAAGAAACTAGAAATTCCAATTGTCCCTATTCTACATCTAAAGGATTGAATTGTGATTTATGAAAAGTTCTGGAAGAATACAATTTAGCCAAATAAATTCTCTAATATTTTCAAAATGATAAATTATCAAAAATGAAGTGATGATTAGAAACAATGGTGATTTTATTAGATCAAATTAAATATCATTAGATGATAGATGCCTTGGACACCATAGAATCCTTCATAAGAAGGCTTGCGTTATGAGGAGGAAACAAATTCCCGACTAGAGGTGGTCTAGATCTTGATAAGCTGGAGCGTACTGGTAGTGTATGGGGGTCTTGTCCAGTGAGGACAAACTTGTCATAGTTTTTTGGAATCTAACATCAACTAGGAATGTATGTGGTACCTCGATTATAGTTAGTGGTCATCTTCAATAGGTTCACTAATATAGATTTATGTTGATTAGTGAAAATCTTTGTTAGGTCCACTAAAGAACAACAAACCAGAGTGCTTTGACTCTCCATCTAAGTGCCCAGAACTAGAGGAGGATTTCAAATATCTTGTCGCTCCCATTAGCTGCCTAGAGCCATATGTGGCGAGGCCTAGCTCATACGACATCATTTGAGATTGTAAGCTTAGGAACCTAAAAATGCTTCTAAGTCTTGTGTAGTTATATTGTCTCTTACTATAATGCTTTCACATGTTGTGGTACACCTCATGTGAGTCTAGTAACATATAATAGTTGGACAAGAAAACCTAACAGTTAGCTAGTGATTTATTCTAGTGAGTTATTTACGCATTCATACTACTTTGGATTAATTTGTCATGATTTTTATTTTCGTATTCAAGTTATTAAATTCTTGATATGAAATTATCACTAAACTACTATCATGATTAATTTTTGAATTTCTATTCACTGAGCAAGTAGCTCATCAACCTACTAAAATATTTCTCAAGAAAAGGGCCAACTCCACAAGAAGAGGCAGAAACTAGTTTTTATCGAGAATGAAGTAGAGGTCTAGAGATGAGTAGTTAGTTAATTAGAAGGTATCTTATCCTTCCTCTCGATCCTAGAATGAAAATAGAGTGATATGAGAGATGTTTGTAAATAGTTGTACTTAATGTATTTTAAACGTCAAACTCTTTGTTTATGTAGAAGTCAAACTCTATTGTATCCTTTCATGTTGTGCTTTATAGAGATGTCATTCACTTGTTTTTTTGGTCGGAAAAAAAACTCTATTACTATAATGTGGTTCCAAAACTTTAGGTACAACTGATGCACACCTCTTAATCCTCATAGAAGGATTACCAAAAGAAATACTCATTATTACCTAAAGTTTTACGCAGAAGACCCAAACTAGAAAGAAATGACTCAGACATGGGAAAAACAACAAGCATCGTTCATACAAGATAGAAAACTGGCATGGCCATCTTCCTACGCAGTTGAGGAGCTCCACTGTCATTATGCTCACCCACAAAGCGTGTAGACTCATCTGTTAGGAAGATGTTTATCAACTAACATATGTACTCATGCTTTTTGATGGTATCCAACTGCTGAGGTCGATCTAACTACCACCTCTTACACAATGTATTCAACATTAGCATCGCCTTCCTTCTATGTCAATCTGTGATCGTAGAAGAAGCTTTGGCAAACTAAATCAACTGCATCGACCTCCAGAGAAACTAAATCCTGAAACCTCCCTCGCACTGGCATTATCCTCACTCACTAAAATTGTGGAAGGAGGAAACAAGAGGAAGCTCCCAACTATTAGACAGCAAAGTTAGACCTTGGATTCTTTTACAAGATACGTTGAATACAAGGTTCTCAACGGTGAGAATGGGAGGGGAGTTATCCGCCTTCCTTTCTCTTCTTATGTGATTTTTTCCTCCTGTTTGGTCTGAACTTACTAAAGTCCAGTGAGTTAGCCTCCCAGGGATCAAAATCTAGTTCTGAATTCGAATCCATGTTGGATTCATCATCATCTTCAAACAACTTTTCCTTTTCCTGTTGGAAATCAGCAGAGAACCCGATATTGTTCCAGATCTTGTTGATTTTCCATGAGGAAGAACTCATCACATCTTTGCTTCTTCTACTCAGCTCCAGTTCCCAATCCAAATTGAGACTCTCATGGTTGTACACCGGAGAAGACCCAAACATCTCAGGTTTTTGGATGTAGGAAGGGAATTGGGGTTGAATCTTAGTAGCCACATATAGGACCACATCTCTCACCTGTTGTGCAATAGACTCTCGAAGATTCTCTTCATCCACTGCAATAGTGGGATTTGCTCACTCCTCTAACTGGTTGATGACCAATTTCCCCTGACTCGCCTTGGATTGCTCCTTGGAAGTCATTTTGACACTGTCTCGAACACTTGAAGGCTTCCCCATCGGAACTTGCAAGTCCTTATCTGGTGGAGGTCTTCTCGTCTTCAGTGGACAGGAGGTGGCTCTATGCCCAAATCTCTTATAGCTGGGGCATATCACAAGCTTTAAGACAACCTCAATTTTCAGAAGCTTGGGTACCGAGTTAACTTCCACCATTGCCTCCTTGGGGATTTTTTATTCATAACTCATCTCAATGTAGACCGGGCAGCATCAAGATGACCTGTAGCAATAGAATAATCATCAATGTCTACGGGTCTGCCGATGGTGCTTGCAACACTGGAGATGTGCTTCTGTGTCCAGGGGAGTCCCATGTTTTCGATCTTGAACCAAACAGCGACCTACGTGAATGAGAGAGGTTGAAGAGGAACTCCATGCTTCCATGCATGAGCTATGATCAGTGAGCCATCCATGAACCAAGGAGCCTCTTCGAGAACTCTGTCCCATTCACTACGAGACAAAATCTTGATGATGTATCTCTCCATTTCCTCTGACACGACCTCGACAGGGCCACTTGGTCTCCACATCCCGTGGATCCAACCAGCCAATTGGCCGCCATACGATTTCTTGCCAACGAACCAGATTGAAATGTACTCATCCCAGTCCAGGACGACACTATCCTCACTCGAGATGGATGCACATATCATCCTTGATGATTGGTTAAATGAACTCCATCATCTCGACATCAATCTCACCTCGATCCAGCCTACTAATCCACAACCAGTCTGTGAATCGATTTGAGGAAGACATCTCATTGGATCTGCAAGGCGGAGTTTTCAGGGGGTTGGTGGAGAATGCATTAGGCGTCTCCTTTTCTTTGCGCGGAGGAGCCCTAGATGCTTCGAGGGATCTATCATGGATAGATATGCCTCCTTCCCCATTTTCCACTGATTGGCAGTTAGGAGGAGTCGATGAAGACTCAACATCATGCCCCCTTCCCTCTCAACAACTAGAGGATTGCCCTCACACTCGCCCCTTTCCATCCCGTCTGCGACCCATCTATTATTCACTTGTTAAATGATGTTATTATATATATAAGAAAAGAAAATTTTAAGGTTAGATTTTGGTTAGAAATTTAAAAGTGAATGGTTATTTGGAATCCCTCCCTGATGGGACCTTGTCCTGGTTTGTGGGTTCAGTCATGTTGAACCTAATTTCAGTATAAGTTTGGGACATGGGTGATAAGAGAAGGATTAGGATGCTTTCCTCTTAAACTACAATTTTCTAATAGATATGTTATGTTATGGATATGTAGATGGAAGAAAGAGGATCTGGACATGGTGACGAACAAGTTGAGAGACATTGTGGCCCTAACTATCATGAAAGCATATGAGCTTAATTTGTAAACTAGGATTTATATGTATGGTTACATGTTTAACTAGATTGAACATTGTTTAAACCTGATTAATGATGCTAGCTCAATTGTGATGTTTAAACCCTAATAAGAACCTCTAAGCATGCTTATAATTTGAAGAATTAATGTTTGAGAAATGTAAACCCTAGTTGGCAAAAAATAGGGTTTTCATAGTACATGAATATAAAATTTGATCAGGATAGCAATATGGTAAATGATTTTTTTTATTATTTGTGTAACTGTTGTATATAATTGAAATTTGGATTTGATATGGATAACTCAATCGTACATTCTAGGAAAAAAATAAAAATATTTGGATGTTCCTTGAATATTATTCCCAGAAAAACTATACTTAGACCGACAATGCATGTTGATAGAGTGTTGTTCAATAGAGTAGTGTTTGATTTTTATTTATTTATTTGTAGCTTATAATGATCTAAAATTTTTATTGAAGCTCTTAAAATATATATCAAATATCAATATATGTTTTCATAAAGTTTGGAGGATGTTTGACCTATTAAATAAATGAATTATAGTAACAATTTTAAGACAAAAAAGTGCTGAAATAAGAGAAAGTATAGTGAGGGGTCAGTGTGCAAATTACCCAAGCACCTCAATTTCTCTATTTGAGCATGATTGCAACCAAGGATCTCACATATTTCATAATTCAATCCATAGTAATGAAATTCTAAGGAGACAGGAGACCTAGGGTTTTGAGAGGAGAAAGTGGTGGAGATGTTGACCTAGGGTTTCACTATCTGAGATATGATGAAATCAAGTTTTAATTCTTTGCATAGCCTTCATGGTGAATCTTCTCTCCCATGTCAAGATTCCGCCCCTCCTTTGATTTGATTCTAAATGGTATCAAATAATCCCCTTTTCTCACTCTTTCTCCATAAATCTCCATTTCTAGGGTTTGCGAGTTGAAAGGAAGAAGTAATTGTTGATTTACTAGGGTTTTGATATGGATTCCAGAATTGTAGCGATGGGCTTGATAGAATATTGATTTTTAATTTAAACTTCACACTAGTAAAAGGGTAATGAGGAATATATGTGGCATGGAATATATAATCATACACATGCATGACAAACATGATCATGAGAGATCAATAAAAGTTAAAGATGATAGGTGGAAGTGTAGCATATAGTAAGAGGATGATAGAAAATAAAGAAGAGGTTGAAACATGAACAAGTAATATACGTAATAAAATAAAGAGATTGGGATATGTGAGAACATGCAAAATAGTCTAGTCTCTTTGATGATGAGTAATTAAACCTAGATACAAGAAATGTATTAGGTAAATACTTGATGATTGGAATTCGAAATCTCAGAATTACCTTCTCTTTTGTATACTCACTAATGAGAGTAATATGGGGAGGATATGTTAAGAGTTTGGGTTCTAAATGATACATAACCACCATGGTAGATACATATATTGAATACAATGATGGTAGAATATGGAATGATGATCAAACTTCTACCAGATAATTTAGAAAAGTAACCTATATGAAAGACCAAGGAAGAGAAAATAAATTTAAATGGTAAGATTAGGAAGACCTAGTAAATGTTTGGAGAGCTAAAGTTTGCATATCAAAATAAGGTAGTAAAGTCATGTCACAACATGATCATGTTATTGATAAGGATCAAACCCTAGAATGTTTAGGATTGTAGTATCTCAAGGGAAGTCAATGGTGATTGACCTTGAGAACTAATAATTTTGTAAAATAAGATTTTGTGATTAGCAATATGAGAAGTAACATAGCAATGATAATAACCCAAGGGGTATACGATGTAAATGATAAATATAGATAACAATATGGAAATAAATAAGAACGGAGGATAATAAATAGATTTGAAAAGTAAGATGTACGACTTGAACAAAAGGGGAAGTGCAACATGGGTGAAGTGTGACCTGACAAAAATTCTTATAGTGATAGAACAATTTAGTCTTACCTAGAATACGTTAATGTTTGATAAGTTCATTCTACATGATCAAAATGTAAAGGATAAGTAAACAATGCTACTAGAAGTCAATTAGAGGAAAATCAAAGAACACATTTCTTTTAGTAATAAGTGAATTTGTTTTTAGAAAGTATAATTTGTTGAAAGTATGTCAAGATATGTAAATTTGTTTCACATATGATTTTAGTTGTACATGTGCAAGAAATATGTTAATTGAAGGAGTGGGATAGTTGTAGTCATTCATACCAGTAATTAACTTAGTATTGTGCAATTGTTGTCGAGTCTAGTCTTCCAAATCATGAGTGCTTTGATATTTCAGTAGCACATTAGTCAAATTTAAAACAACACGGTGAGCTATCTTTTGTATCTATGAGGTGATACTACACAATAGTAAATATTGTGCCATATGAATTTAGATAGTTGGTTCAAATCATCAATGTTGAGCTAACACCTCAAGAGTATGAAAAGATTAAAAATGGTTGTTTTATTTCTCTTTCCTATTATTGATTGTGACTTGTAAAATTATTTTGTTGTCATTGACAAGCCACATTTTAAATATGTTGTTGATTAGAAGAGAAACATAGGACTCAATGTTGAAAACAATATACAAATATCAAATACAAGAGTATAGTGACATATAAGATTTCATAAGTTTAAAATAAAACTCAAATGTACTTTGGTTGTGTATTCATGTTTCAAGGATGAAACTTCTTAAGGAGGGGAGAATGTTATGAATGCATTTGATCTTAATTAGTAAACTAGGATTTACCTGTATGAGTACATGTTTAATTATATTAAACATTGTTTAAACCCAATTAATTATGTTAACTCAATTGTGATGTTTCAAAACTAATAAGGAACTGTAAGCATGCTTATAATTTGAAGAATTAGAGTTTGAGAAATGTAAACCCTAGTCAGAAAAAATTAGGATTTTGATAGTACATGAATATGGAATTTGATCAGGATAACAATGTAGTAAATGATTTTTCATATTTTCTATGTAATTTGAATTTAATTTAAATTTGAATAAGATATGGAAAAGCTAATCATGCATCCCAAAAAAAAATCATAATATTTGGATGTTCGTTAAATATGGTGCTCGGTTGAATTACCCTGAGACCAACCATGTAGACAAGGTGTTGTTAATCAGGGTAGTGTTTGATTTTTATTTATTTATTGGTGGCTCATAACAATTAGAAATTTGACTAGAAATCTAAAATTATATGTCAAACATCATGACAAATTGTAATAGTTTTGGATGATGTTTGACCTATGAAATAAATGAATTACTGTAACATTTTTAAGACAAAAAAATCTACTGAAATGAGAGAAAGTATAGTGAGGGGTTAGTGTACAAATTCCCCAAGCACCTCAATTGCTCTATAAGAGAAATCTAGCATCTAAGTAGCTCTCAAATTTCATGGTCCATTTCATAGGAAAAAAATTCTAGAGAGAGAGGAGAGCTTGGGTTTTGAGAGGAGAAAGTGGTGGAGATGTTGACCTAGGGTTTCACTATCTGAGATATGATGAAATCAAGTAAGTTTAGATTCTTTGCATAGACTTTCATCGTGAATCTTATCTCACATGTCAAGATTCTTCCCCTCCTCTGATTTGTTCAAAATGATATCAAATACTAATTTTCTCACTCTTTCTCCATAAATCTTCATTCCTAGGGTTTTGGAGTTGAAAGGAAGAAGAAATCAGTGATTTGCTAGGGTATTTGACATGGATTCTAGAATTCTAGATATGGGTTGTGTTTTTAAGGTGTTTTCACACCTTAGGGTGAGTGATTACTTCCTGTAAATAGTAGATTATAAGAAAATGAGTAAAATCATCAATAATCTTGTATTGCTTAGTATGTGACTACAAATCCTAAACTGCCTTTTTGATCTAGCTTTTGCAAGATGATATGAAATGGATTATTTTTCTTTTGCAATGAGTTTCATATGATAAACTCATATTAGAAATGGATACAATACATCTAAATGGGAATTCTTAAAGGAATTATAGAGGTTATAAGAATATACTGAAATCTAGAGTTTTCAGCTATGACTGAAATTGTTGTATAATTGAATTATGAAGTTTGTCTATTTAAATCTACTTGATTATGAATGATTATTTCTTTTGAATGCATAGTACAGATATGTCAAATACTAACTTTAATTTCATTTCATTTTATCATTACTTGATTAATATCTCAGTAAGGAGAGTGAAATCCTCGATGAGTGGAAGGTTATAAATTTGCCAATAGACATTGTAAAATCCATTTGAAGTGATTCTATTTGATATCATAGACTTTATTTATTCAATGTTATTCTTTATGCATGATATCTCAGTGAATCTTGTGGATACTCTAATTCAGGTCAACTCTAGTGTTTCATATATATGTTGGTTGTATGTGAATTCTTGGAAGTAGTCTTTTATCAGTGAAAGATTATGATGCATAAAGTTTGTATATGAGTGGTATGATATGTGAATGAGGTGAATGAAACCATAAGAATAGGGTATTATGTGAATAAAGAGTTTTTGATTCAGTATTCTTTAGTGAGATAAATGGTGTTGCATAGTTGCTTAGTTTACGATATAGATTGTTGATAATTTATGAAACAAACTATTAATGAGGTTAAATTAAGAACTATTGATGTGATGATTGAATTGTGAATCTAAGAGTGAATTAGACATTTAGATTCCTTGAATACTATTAAATCCATCATAGGAGGTCAACAATGTGAGGATGAAATGACTTCCTGACTGGAGGTCCCACGTAGGTCCAGGTAAGCATGAGTGCATCATTATGAGGTGCAGGAGTCTAGGCCAGTGATGGAGGACTCCTTAAATGATTGGTGTCCAACACCAACAAGACTAAGATATGAGTTGTGGTCATCAGTGGACATCTTCAGTAGGTCTACTACTGCACAACAAGGCTGATGGCTTTGACTCACCGCCTAAGTACACATGTTGAGAGGTGGAGTCTGAGACATTCAACCGCTCCCATTAGTTGGAGAGAGGCATACGCGTTAAGGCCCGTTGCAGATGGGTTTTTACTCGAGACATAGACTTATGAATCCAGGCATGTTTTTAAGCCTTGTATAATGAGATCATATCTTGTTGTGATTCTTCCACTTGTTGTGGTACACCTCATGTGGGTTCACGACATAATAAATGAATGTAAGATCAATGATGTGTCTCCATCTACTGATTTATTCCTTGGAATTTTATAGAGTAACTTGCTATTTATATGTTTCTGAATTACCAATTTTCTTTGTGATTGATCAAGAATGTACAGAGATCGATTTACTCTTTGTAGTAATTTAGAGTAACCTGCAATACGTATTTATATGAGGGTTTAATTCCTCTATAGTTCACTTTTGTTCTACTTTATATTCAATTGCTCAATAATATATCATTGACTGTTAAAGGGCTTTATGTTGTTTCTATGATGTATTCATTCACTGAGAAAGTAGGATCCCCCCTCTACTCACCAAATTTTAGGGAAACCATGTGGACTGAAGAATGTTAATGCTACACTAGATCTTCCAGGGGAGCTAAGTTTCAGATCAGTCAAGTTCAGTTGGTCCCTACCACTCAAGGTCCTTGTAGAATAGTGAGAGAGTTGTAAATGTTGATGTGTAACTTTGCTTCCCTGACAATAGAGAATGCATCCAATTATCATGTTGTGTGTACATGGAAGTGTGAGAAACAAAATGAATGCTTAGATATGTATTTTTATTGTTGACATCAAATTAGAGTAATAAAGTCTTAATTTCCCTTGTAAAGTTTGTTTATGTGATTGAATGAGAGGAAACAAAGAGTTTGAATTCAAAGAAAAAAATGGGAGTGAACTTTGTATTAAGTATAATCCTCAAATGTGTGCCCTAATCTCATGATTAGAGGAAATCATGGAATATGGCTGTAACAACTTGGTAGGAGAGCTTAGGCTGGGTTGTCAGGGACCATAGGATAGAAAGTCATTATAGTTGTGGTAGATAGGAGGTTATGTGTCCACAAATCTGGGAGGTCTGAGTGTTTGGATGGCTTGGCCCAATATCTAAATACTTAGGTTGAACAATATCAAGCTAATCTATCCGTTCTTCTCTGTATGCCTGCGCCATGCATGCAGTGGGAGGATGGGCTAGAGAGAAACCCTAGAAATTTCAGGGTTATAATACTAGAAAGTAAAGAAGGATAAGAGCCTAAAGATAAAATGCGAAAAAACTTTTATTTTATATTATTTTAATTTGAGAACGATAGAAATGTTGTTATATGATTGTATTCATATTATCAGTTTGTAGAATATATATCGTTCGTTTATATTATTGTATATCATTATGTAGCATCCATTATTATTTATATTCCTTGTATCAAGTAGACAAAATTTACCTTAAAATGAGTTGTACTGAGTGGATATTCTTTCCACATGTTTGAGACGAATATGAGTTAGTTAATCCCGAGTAGATCTTGGCTTCAAGACTACAAGTTTGTCCTAGTTTGTCTGGAAGGATTCATTACTGGGTCTGATGACTCCTATTTATTAATCTAATAAGAGTAATAAATCTTTGGAAAGGTAATCTTAGAATGTAATTAGTATGTACAAATACTAAGATATTGAAATATAAGGGAAAGCCTAGAATAGCTAAGAATCGATTGGAACTGATATCTAACATCCATCTTTGGGGCCTCTCATAAGAAACCCTAAATTTGGAATGGAGAAGAAAAGATGAATAAAGAGAATTGAACCATATATCTAATTGAGGCAATTTTCCCAATTTCAAATTAAGGAAAGATAAGAGAAAACTACATTGAAAGCCAAGATAGAAAGAATCAATTAGAATGAATGGATCATATAATCGACTAAAATGCATTTATGTACTCCAAAACAAAAGGAAAATAAAAGAAAAGAATTAAGTATATGACAAGTACATAGAAATGAGGAGTCTTCAGAAGAATTAAAGTGAAGAGAACTACATGAACATGTAAATTACAAGATAGCATAACTCAGATGAAAAAAATAGTATTGGAGATAATGAGTTTGACTAAGGAAAGAGGGTTACATGATATAGTTGAGAGCTTGGAATGTGTACATCTATTATGAAGGTTAATGCATTCATTCTTACTACCTTTTGGATTCTGTCTCTATAGAGTAACATCCTTGTTTGCATCAAATGTATTCATTAGGTTCCTAGTGATGAAATGGAACTAGTTCTCAAAAGAAGAACAAAGGTGTAGATAAATAAATGAAAAAGTAACATAAAGATAAATAATATTGAGAATGGAAATACTTGATTGAACGGGAAACTTTGTTTGACCCTTGCATGAGCCATTTGATATGAAACAAAGAATATGTAAGGTGTTAAACATAAAATGAAACTAGAAGAGAGAATATTGATTTATAATTTTTAACTTCAGACTAGTAAAAGGGTAACCAGGCATATATGTTGCATGGAATACTTTTTTTTTTTTAAAGGGAGCTTTATATATTACTACTCAAGTCAATCACTACATCCCTAACAGACACGGCAGGAAAATTAGCCATCCATGCCCGTGAAATAGACAAAGTATTACCCCATTTAGCTACATTATGGGCCACCACATTACACTCCCTAAAGACATGGGAAAAGCTAGTGAACTCAAAAAACTCCCTGACTTTGCAGATCAGGTCTAAGAAGTTGTGATACGGTGAGCACCCATGTTTAAAGCTACTGATATCCGCAGCAACCACACTTGCATCTGTTTCCATGTCCACCGCCAACATCTTCCATTCCAACAGCCAAAATGGTTCCACACCGCCACTCCCCTCAAGTTACCCAGATGATCTCTATAGACAGCACTGAGGGTAGTCCTATTTCTCTCCACCGAGCAAGCAATATCTGTATTCACCTTTATCTTGTCCACCGCAGGTTTGAGCCATCACCTCTGCCTTCTCTTGCTTATTGGAACGACTTTCTGTACCAACCGATCAACCTGCTCCCTAGACCAAGCAAGCAGGTTTGTAAACAGAATAATAGGGGAGCTCTTAATCTTGTTGAAGGTGAACTCATTCCTAGCTTTCCAACCTGATGCACAAACAGTTATAATATGGACCATCTTCTCATTGTCAAAGGTCTTAAAAAGCCAAACCCAGGCATCAGCCATGGTGCTTCTAGGGATTCTGTCTGGGACATCACCCAACCTGATATGGTACCACAAGGTCTTCGCAGTGTCGCAGTAAAAAAGAATATGGAATAAATCTTCAGACGGATGATCGTAGAAAGTGCAGGCTACACTAGCATCCATCCTTGTTTTAACCAGTGCCACCCCAGTAGCCATGTAATCTTTGCACGCCCTCCACACAAACGCCCTGTATTTAGGAGACACCTACTCCTTCCAAATAGCATTCCACAGGTCTTTCTCATTGTCCCCCTCATCCTCAGAACCTGGTTCACCTCTCCCCAACCAATAGGCTATTTTAACAGAGAACAAACCGTTAACTGAAGGATACCAATACAGCAAGTCTTTCTTCCCCAAGCAAGGCAGAAGTCTGCTCAGCTCCATCAGGTCATCCACCTGTAGCAGATCAATTATATAGTTCTCCTTCCACGCCATGAGATTGAAGTCGATGATCTCCGCCACGAGCCAATCATCACTGTCCTCTATGTAATCCGGTTTGGAGCACCACCCTTTTTTGTTAGGCAACCACGGATCACCCCAGAGCTTGACTATGGACTCCTCACCGATCCTCCATATCAGCCTCTCTTTCAACAGAGCTTTAGACCCCCAAAGTCTTCTCCAAGTGAAGCTAGGGTCGAAACCTCTGTACGCATCTAGAAACTCACAATCTTTGTAGTACTTACTCCCCAGAACTCTAGCACACAAACTATCTTTGTTAGAGTGCAGCCTCCAAGCTTTCTTAGCTAGGATAGCTAAGTTGAACATCTTCAACTCCCTGAAACCAAGACCCCCATCCCTCTTTGACTTGCAAAGTTTGTCCCAAGAAGCCCAATGTATTCTCCTTTTTTTGTCTATAGAGCCCCACCAAAAGTACGCTATCAAACGTGTTATCTCATCAAGGACGTTGGCCGACAGTTGAAAAATTCCCATCATATAGGTTGGCAAAGCTTGAATGACAGACTTGATTAAAACCTCTTTTCCAGCCTGGCTTAGAAACTTTTCCTTCCATCCATTCAACTTGGACCAAAATCTATCAATAATCGCTTTAAAGGTGATTTTCTTCGATCTACCCACAACTGTAGGAAGCCCCAAGTACTTCTCATGTTTCGTAACTTGTTTCATATTTAAGATTTTCAAAACCTCCTCCTTCTTTGCCTCCTCCACATTACCACTGAAGGACACCTCTGACTTTATCATGTTAATCTTCCGTCCTGAAGCCTTTTCATAGCAGCTAATGGAGTTAGCTATCGTCAAAGCTTCCTGTGGAGTGGCCCTAAGAATAGAATGCTATCGTCAGCAAAAAATAGGTGAGATATCGAAAACCCTTTAGCATTAGCCTTCGACCCATGGATCAGCCCCTTCTCCTCTGCATTTCTAATAAGGTGAGAGAATGAATCCGCACACAAAATGAAGATATAGGGTGAAATTGGGTCCCCTTGTCTAAGCCCCCTTTGTGGCTTGATATTACCCTTTCTTTTCCCTTTGATAATGAAGGAGAGGGACGAACTTGAGAAGCACTCAAAAACCTTTTTGCACCAAAGATGATTGAAACCCATGGCTCTCATCACGTCATAAACAAACTTCCACTCAATGCGGTCGTAAGCTGTGCTCATATCCAGTTTGATGGCCAAGTGACCTCTTCTCCCCTTCTTCTTCCTCTTCATCGCATGGAATAACTCAAAGGCAATCAAAGTGTTATCTGTAATAAGTCTTCCCAGAATAAACACGCTTTGGTTCTCCATCACAATCGAGTTGAGGAACAGTTTTAATCTGTTGGCCATTAACTTTGATATTATCTTGTACATTGTGTTGCACAAGCTAATAGGCCTGCAATCATTCAAGCATTTAGGGTACCTGCATTTAGGAATAAGAACGATGTTAGTGAAATTTATTTCTTTTATCTCCTCCTTATTCCTCCACCAACTCTTCACGTACTCCACCACATCCCCCCCACATATATCCCAGAAAGTTTGGAAGAAACCAGCATGAAAACCATCCGTCCCCGAAGCCTTAGAGGGGTTCATATTAATCAATGCATCCAAAACTTCATTTCTATCTGGGTCCTTCATAAGCTTTCTATTGGATTCTTCATTAATAAGGTGGGGAATATGTTCCTTAGCCTCCTTATTGTTTGTGTTCCCTTGAGAAGAAAACAACTCTTCATAATAATCAAGAATCAACTTATCAATCTCTTGACTACCCTCCACCCAATCCACATTCTCCTTTTTTAGTTTATCAATCGTATTTCTCTGTCTTCTTTGGGAAGCCAACTTGTGAAAGAAAGTAGTATTTCTGTCCCCATCTTTGATGTAGCTCGTTCTAGATCTAATGTACCAGTACGTCTCATTGGTTTTATGAAGCATGGCAAGTTCTTCGCTTAGCTTTTTACAGATCTCAAAAGATATAATGTTCTGTGGTTGCTCTTGGACCTTCAGCAAATCTTTCTCCGCCCTTCTAATCTTCTTCCTAACATTACCAAATTTCTGGGCAGCCCAATGCTTCAGCTTCTTCTCGCAATTAGCAATCTTCTTATTAATGTGGATATCTCTGTCCGTCCCCCACGCTTCTTCAACCACCCCCTTACACTCCGGGTCAGCCAACCAGAATTTTTCACACCTGAACTCTTTACTTCCATAGACTGCCACCTTTTTTTCAGTGTTCAGAATAATTGGTGAGTGGTCGGATCATAGCCTCGGGATCACCCTAACCCATGCGTGCGGGAAGGAACAGCTCCACAACGAGTTCCCTAACACCCTATCCAACCTCTCTTTAATGTTACTCTTAAAATATTTCCCTCTTTCCCACGTAAAGAGATCCCCTTTAGAACTAATCTCCACAAGATCACAATCTCTCACAGCCTCTTTAAATTCCTCCATATGCCTTCTAGATCCCTGTACACCCCCTTCTTTCTCATTGTAGTTGAGAATCTCATTAAAATCCCCCAAAAAAACCAGCGGGCAATCGCAGTCCTCATTAATCTGCTTCATCAGTATCCACGTCTTATGTTTGCTCCCAGCATCCGCCCAACCATAGATACCCGCACAACACCATCTAGGATGGGTACTGTGCTCCTCTATGTCAACCACAAAATGATGCTGGGAATACGAGATTGTTGTTACTGGGACATCTTTCCACCACATTCTGATCCCTCCCGCTCTTCCATCTCTCCCGATGTTAACACCGTTCTGGAATCCACACTTAATCCTAGTTTTCTCCATATCAGTATGAGTGGTCAACATCTCCATTAGGAAGATGAGATCAGGCCTATCCTCTTTGCATATCCTACGGAGGTTATTTAACGTGTCAAGCTTGGCCAGGCCTTGACAATTCCAGGCCACTATTTTCATAGTTCTTCGCGGCTCTGGTTTTCACCAGAAACCGCTACTTGAGAGCTTGCCTCCCAGATCATTGTTGTTCCTTCGTTCCTAGCAACCTTGGTCTCCCTGCCACCTTCTTCCCCTTCCTCTCTGTCCTTCTCAACAAAGTTTCTTGTCTTCCTTTTAGTTTGACTTCCCCCATCATGTTTTCCAACCTCCCCCTTCCTTACCACCCTTCGGTATGTCCCTTTTCTTCCCTGTATCATCTTCCCCTTTGTTTTCATTTTGTCAAACACCTTCCGCGTTCCCTTTCCTGCTATGATTTCTACAGTGGTCCCTCCATGTGGCTTTTCTGTAATACTCCCTTTCTCTGTAGTTGTAGTAATAACTTCCCTTGTCTCCTGTCCATCAGCTTTTCCTTCCTCCGTTGCCTTGGGTGCCAGCCTCTCCTCTCTCTCTGTTCTGTCCACTCTGGTTGTCTCCCTTGTGATTAATTTTTCAGTAGATTCCTTTGTTGCTTTGGGGCTCTCGTCAACCATCCTGGCCTTCCCTTTCTCCTTGTCCGTCACAGCGGTCTCCCTGGTGTTGTTGTCGTTCACTTTGTTTTTTCCTCCTTCAGTGTCACGGGCCTTAGCAGCATCTTTTTCTTTCCCCTTTTCCTGAAAAAAACTACTTTTCAGATCTTCGTAGGTGCCCCCTTGCGCCAGTGGTGACTTTAGCTTGAGCGGTGATGCCCTTAGCCACTATCCCCACCTCCCTTCGAGGTCAGTATTACCTAGCTCCTCTTCTTTACAGTCATGGGTTGAATGTCCCAACCTGTCGCACCGAAAGCAGAAGATAGGTAGTCTTGCGTATCTGATCACCACCTCTACTAAATTTCCATCTATCATCTTGATCTTTTGTACTTGCTTCAGGGGCTTTTCGATGTTTATGTTTATCCTCAGCCTTCTCGCCCTTGACCACTCTCCCCTTTCCTCCAACTTCTCTTTATCTTTCTTGCTCTCAAACTGAATGACTATGATCTTGTGCTCCACCTGCTCGAAGGACTTCACATTCTTTAGGCCCCACGCCATTAGCATTGTCCTCCGTAGTACCATGAGGTTGTAGTGTTTGTTCGTTAGCAGCTTCGCCGCCACTATTGTTTCCTCCTCGATTCCAATTTTTGTTTCTCCGTCGGTGAAGTCCACACAATCGTCCACCTTTATGCTGAGCTCTTGACATCTTCTTAATACTTCGTCCTCCATTTGGCCCTAATCTCACTCCTGGAGATGGAAATAAACCTCCGTCGTCAAGGGGAGGGAAGAAACCCAGCTTTCATGCCTATCTCCAGAGCGAAAGACCTAGCTCGGGAGTTTTTTTTTTGTTTTTTGGCATGGAATACATAATCATACACATGTATGAGAAATATGACTATGAGAGATCAGTAACAATTAAAGATGATATGTGGATGAGTATCATATAGTAAGAGGATAATAGAAAATAAAGAAGGGGTTGAAACATGAAGGAGTAGCTTAGTTGATTAAAGAAAGAGATTGGGAGATGTGCAATATGCTAAATAGAGTAGTCTCCTTAAGGATGAGTAATTAAAAATAGATACGGGAAATGTGTTAGGTGAATACTTGAATAATGGAAATCAAAATCTCAAAATGACCTTATCTTTTATATCCTCACTAACGAGAGAAATGTGGGGAGGATATGGTAAGAGGTTGGGTTCTAAATGATACATAACCATTGTGGTAGATACATCTATTGAATACAATGATGGTAGAATATGGAATGTTGATCAAACTCCAACAAGATAAATTAGAAAGTAACCTATATGAAAGACCAAGTAAAAAAAAGGAAATTTAAATGATAAGACAACGAAGACCTTAGTAAAATTATGAGAGATTAAGTTTTCATATCAAAATAAGGTAGTAAAGTCATGGAACAACAAGATCATGTTATTGATATGGATATAACCCTGGGATGTAGTAGTCCAAGGGATGCCAATATTGATTTGAGCTTGAGAACTAAAAATTTCATAAAACAAAATGTTGTGATTAGAAATATGAGAAATAACCTAGAAATTATAGTAACCCAAGGGGTATGGGTTGCAGATGATAAAGATAGATAACAATATTGAAATGAATAAGAACAAAGGACAAGAAATAGATTTGAGATGTAAGATGCATGATTTGAACAAAAGGAGAAGTGCAACATCCACAAAGTGTGATGTGACATAAATTCTTGTAGTGATAGCAAGACGCATGAACAATCTATTCTTACCCAGAATATGTTAATTCTTGATGTGGTCATTCTATATGATCAAAACAGAAAGGATAAGTAAAAAGAAACTAGTAGTAATCAATGAGAAGAGAAATCAGAGAAAAAAATGGCTTTTAGAAACATGTGAATTTGTTTTTGGAATGTATAATTTGTTTAAGGTGTGTCAAGATATGTAAATTTGTTTTACATTTGATTTCATTTGTACATGTGCAAGTAATATGTTAATTGAAGGAGTGTGATAGTTTTAGTCATTCATACCAGTAATACAACTTAGTATTGTACAATTGCTGTTAAATCTAATCTTCCAAATTATGAGTTCTTAGCTATTTGAGTACAACAATAGTTAAATTGAAAACAACATGGTGAACTTTCTTTTGTAACTCTAAGGTGATACAGAACAATAATATATAATGAGCCGTATGAGTTGAGATGGTTGGATCAGATTATTGATGTTGAGGTAACACCTAAAGAATATGGAAAGATTAAAAATGATTGTTTTTCTTTTGATTTCCTATGATTTATTGTGACATATACAATTCTTTTGTTTCCACTGAGAATCCACGTTTTAAATATGTTGTGATTAGAAGAGAAACAAATGACTCAATGTTGAAAATAGTACACATGAAATACACAAGTATAGTGACATATAAGATTTCAAAAGTTTAAAATAAGACTCAATTGTACTTTACTTGCATATTTATGTTTTAAGGATGAACCTTCTTAAGGAGGGAGAATTGTGATGAATGCATTTGAGCTTAATTGGTAAACTAGGGTTTACTTGTATGGCTACATGTTTAATTAGATTGAACATTGTTTAAAATTAATTAATGATGTTAGCTTAATTGTGATGTTTAACTCTAAGCATGCTTACAATTGACAAATTAGGGTTTGAGAAATGTAAATCCTAGTAGGCAAAAATTAGGGTTTTGATAGTACATGAATATAGAATTTGATCAAGATACCAATGTCGTAAATGGTTTTTCATATTTTCTATTTAACTTGGATGTAATTGAAATTTTTGTATGAAATGGATAACCCAATCATGCATCCAAGAAGCAAAAATTAGAATATTTGTATGTTCCTTGAATATGGTGCTCATCCGAACTATACAAAGTTCGGCCATGTTGACAAAGTGTTGTTCAACAACATAGAGTTTGAATTTTTTTTATATTGGTATCTCTTAATCATATGGAATTGTTTCTAATTCTCTGGCATTCCATATCAGACATCGTGGTAAATTTTCATAATTTTTGGAGGATGTTTGGCCTTTGAAATAAATGAATTACAGTAACATTTTTAAGACAAAAAATTCTGTTGAAATAAGAGAAAGTATAGTAATGGGTTAGAGTGCAAATTACCCAAGAACCTCAATCGCTCTATATGAGAAATATAGAACCCAAGGAGATCTCAAATATCATGATCCATTACAGAGAAATGAAATTTTAGAGAGAGATGAGATCTAGGGTTTTGAGAGTAGAAAGTGGTGGAGATGTTGACCAAGGCTTTCACTATCTGAGATATCATGAAATGAAGTATGTTCAGCTTCTTTGCATACCCTTTCATAGTGAATCTTTTCTCACATCTCAAGTTTCTTCCCCTCCTATAATTTGATTCTAAATGATATCAAATATTCCCCTTTTTCACTCTTTCTCCATAAATTTCCATTCCTAGGGTTTTCAAGTTGAAAGGAAGAAGAAATAGATGATCTGCTAGGGTATTAACATGAATTTGAGAATTTTATGGATGGGATGCGTTTTAAGGTGTTTTAACACCTTAGGGTGAGTGAGTGCTTCCTTTAAATAGTAGATTGTAAGAAAATGAGTTAAATCATCAATAATCTTCAACTGCTTAGTATGCAACTACAAACCCTAAACTACACTTTTGATCTAGCTTTTGTGAGATGATATGAAATGTATTATTTTTCCATTGTGAAGAATTTTAGAAGATAAAATAATATTACAAATGGATACAATACATCAAAATGAGAATTCTGAAAGGAATTATAGAGGTTATAAGAATATACTGAAATCTAGAGTTTTTAGCTATGACTGAAATTGTTGTATAATTGAATTATGAAGTTTGTCTATTTAAATATCCTTGATTATGAATGATTGTTTCTTTTGAATGCATAGTACAAATATGTCAGATACTATCTTGAATTTCATTTCATTTTATCAGTACTTGCTTAATATCTCAGTAACAAGAGTGAAATCCTAGATGAGTGGAAGGTTATAAATTTGTCAATAGACATTGTAAAATCCATTTGAAGTGATTCTATTTGATATCATAGACTTTATTTATTCAATGTTATTATTTATGCATGATACTCAATGAATCGTGTGGATACCCTAATTTAGGTCAACTCTATTGTTTCATATATATGTTGGTTGTATGTGAATTGTTGGAAGTAGTCTTTTATCAGTGAAAAATTATGATGCATAAAGTATGTATATGAGTGGTATGATATGTGAATGAGGTGAATGAAACAGTAAGGATAGGGTATTATGTGAATCAAGAGTTTTTTATTGAGTATTCTTTAGTGAGATAAATGGTGTTGCACAGATTCTTAGTTTACGATATAGATTGTTGATAATTTATGAAACAAACTATTAATGAGGTTAAATTAAGAACTATTGATGTGATGATTTAATTGTGAATCTAAGAGTGAATTAGACATTTATATTCCTTGAGTACTATTGAATCCATCACAGGAGCTCAACGCTGTGAGGAGGAAATGACTTCTTGACTGGAGGTCCCACGTAGGTCGAGGTAAGTTGGAGTGCATCATTATGAGGTGCGAGGGCTAGGCCAATGATGGAGGTCTCCTTGAATGATTGGTATCCAACACCAACAAGACTAAGATATGAGTTTTGGTCATCAGTGGACATCTTCAGTAGGTCCACTAGTGCACAACAAGCCTGAGGGGTTTGACTCACTACCTGTGTACACATATTGAGAGGTGGACTCTGAGATATTCAACCACTCCCATTAGCTGGCGAGAGACATACACGCTGAGGCCCATTGCAGATGGGTTTTTACTCAAGACATAGGCTTAGGAATCCAGGCATGCTTCTAAGCCTTGTATAATGAGATCGTAGCTTGTTGTCATTCTTCCACTTGTTGTGGTATACCTCATGTGGGTTCACGACATAATAAATGAATGTAACATCAATGATGTGTCTCCATCTACTAATTTATTCCTTGGTATTTTATAGAGTAACTTGCTATTTGTATGCTTCTGAATCACAAGTTTTCTTTGTGATTGATCAAGAATGTCCAGAGATCGATTTACTCTTAGTATTAATTTAGAGTAACCTGCAATAAGTATTTATACGAGGGTTTAGTTCCTATACCAGTTCACTTTTGTTCTACTTTATATTCAATTGCTCAATAATATATCATTGACTGTTAGAGGGCTTTATGTTGTTTCTATGATGTACTCATTCACTGAGCAAGTAGGATCACCCCTCTACTCACAAAATATTAGGGAAACCATGTGGACTGAAGAATGTCAATGCAACACTAGATCAATCATGTTCATTCGGTCCCTACCACTCTAGGTCCTTGTAGAATAGGGAGAGAGTTGTAAATGTTGATGTGTAACTTTGCTTCCCTGACAATAGAGAATGTATCCAATTATCATGTTGTGTGTACATGGAAGTGTGAGAAACAAAATGAATGCTTAGATATGTATTTTTATTGTTGACATCAAATTAGAGTAATAAATTCTTAATTTCCCTTGTAAAGTTTGTTTATGTGATTGAATGAGAGGAAACAAAGAGTTTGAATTCAAAGAAAAAAATGGGAGTGAACTTTGTATTAAGTATAATCCTCAAACATGTGCCCTAATCTCATGATTAGTGGAAATCATGGGATGTGGGTGTAACAACTTAGTATGAGATATTAGGTTGGGTTGTTAGGGACCATAGGATAGAAAGTCATTATATATGTTTCAGATAGGAGGTTAGGTGTCCATAGATCTGGGAGGTCTGAGTGTTTGGATGTCTTGGCCCAATATCTGAATATTTAGGTCAAACAATATCAAGCTACTCTATTTGTTCTTCTCTGAATGTCCGCACCATGCATGCAATGGGAGGATGGGCTAGAGAGAAACCCTAGAAATTTTAGTGTTAGAATACTAGAAAGTAAATAAGGATAAGATCCTAAAGATAAAATGCGATAAAACTTTTATTTTATATTGTTTTAATTTGAGATCGATAGAAATGCACTTATATGATTGTATTCATATTATCAGTTTGTTGAATATATATCGTTCATTTATATTATTGTATATCATTATGTTGCATCTGTTATTATTTATATTCCTTCTATCAAGTAGACCAGATTTACCTTAAAATGAGTTGCCCTGACAGGATATTCTTTCCACTTGTCTGGAAGAATGCATTACTGGGTCTGATGACTCCTATTTATCAATCTAATAAGAGTAATAAATCTTTGGAAAGGTAATCTTAGAATGTAATTAGTATGTACAAACACTAAGATATTGAAATATAGGGGAAAGCCTAGAATAGCTAAGAATCGATTGGAACTGATATCCAACATCCAGCTTTGGGGCCTCAGATAAGAAACCCTAAATTTGCAATGTAGAAGAAAGGATGAATAAAGAGAATTGAACCATATAACTAATTGAGGCAATTTTCCCAATTTAAAATTAAGGAAAGATAAGAGAAAACTACATTGAAAGCCAAGATAGAAAGAATCAATTAGAATGAATGGATCATATAATCGACTAAAATGCATTTATGTACTCCAAAACAAATGGAAAATAAAAGAAAAGAATATAGTATATGACAAGTACATAGAAATGAGGAGTCTTCAGAAGAATTAAAGTGAAGAGAACTACATGAACATGTAAATTATAAGATAGCGTAACTTAGATGAAAAAAAAAGTATTGGAGATAATGTGTTTGACTAAGTAAAGAGGGTTACATGATATAGTTGAGTGCATGGAATGTGTACTTCTATTATGAAGTTTAATGCATTCATTCTTACTACCTTTTGGATTTTAAGTCTCTATACAGTAACATCCTTATTTGCATCAAATGTATTCATTAGGTTCCTAGTGATGAAATGGAACTAGTTCTCAAAAGAAGAACAAAGGTGTAGATAAATAAATGAAAAAGTAACATAAAGATAAATAATATTGATAATGAAAAAACTTGATTGAACGGGAAACTATGTTTGACCCTTGCATGAGCCATTTAATATGAAATAAAACCTATGTAAGGTGTTAAACATAAAATGAAACTAGTAGAGAGAATCTTTGATTGAGAATTTTGAACTTGAGACTAGTAAAAGGGTAACTAGGAATATATGTGGCATGGAATACATAATCATACACATGTATGAGAAACATGACTATGAGAGATCTATAAAAATTAAAGATGATAGGTGGAAGAGAGTAGCATATAGTAAGAGGATAATAGAAAATAAAGAAGGGGCTGAAACATGAAGGAGTAGTATAGTTGATAAAAGAAAGATATTGGGAGATGTGTAATATGCTAAATAGAGTAGTCTTCTTGAGGATGAGTAATTAAAAATAGATACGGGAAATGTGTTAGGTGAATACTTGAATAATGGAAATCAAAATCTCAAAATTACCTTCTCTTTTGTATCCTCAATAATGAGAGCAATGTGGGGAGGATATGGTAAGAGGTTGGGTTCTAAATGATATATAACTGCTATGGTAGATACATCTATTGAATACAATGATGGTAGAATATGGAATGTTGATCAAACTCCAACCAGATAAATTCGAAAAGTAACCTATATGAAAGACCAAGTAAAAAAAAGGAAACTTAAATGATAAGATAAGGAAGACCTTAGTAAAATTCTAGAGAGATTAAGTGTTCATATCAAAATAAGGTAGTAAAGTCATGTCACAACAAGATCATGTTATTGATATGGATATAACCCTGGGATGTTTAGGGATGTAGTAGTTCAAGGGATGCCAATAATGATTTGACCTTGAGAACTAAAAATTTCATAAAACAAGATGTTGTGATTAGCAATATGAGAAATAACCTAGAAATTATAGTAACCCAAGGGGTATGGGTTGTAGATGATAAAGATAGATAACAATATGGAAATGAATAAGAACAAAGGACAAGAAATATATTTGAGATGTAAGACGCATGATTTGAACAAAAGGAGAAGTGCAACATGCGCAAAGTGTGATCTGACATAAATTCTTGCAGTGATAGTAAGACGCATGAACAAGACGCATGAACAATCTATTCTTACCTAGATTATGTTAATGTTTGTTGTGGTCATTCTATATGATCAAAACAGAAAGGATAAGTAAAAAGAAACTAGTAGTAATCAATGAGAAGAGAAATTAGAGAAAAAATTGCTTTTAGAAACATGTGAATTTGTTTTTGGAATGTATAATTTGTTGAAGGTGTGTCAAGATATGTAAATTTGTTTTACATATGATTTCATTTGTACATGTGCAACAAATATGTTAATTGAAGGAATGTAATATTTTTAGGCATTCATACCAGTAATACAACTTAGTATTGTACAATTGTTGTTGAATCTAATCTTCCAAATAATGAATTCTTTGCTATTTGAGTAGCACAATAGTTAAATTGAAAACAACATGGTGAAATCTCTTTTGTACCTTTGAGGTGATATAGAACAATGGTATATAATGAGCCGTATGAATTGAGATAGTTGGATGAGATTATCAATGTTGAGGTAACACCTCAAGAGTATGAAAAGACTAAAAATGATTGTTTTTCTTTCTCTTTCCTATGATTGATTGTGACATAGAAAATTCTTTTGTTGTCACTGAGAATTGACGTTTTAAATATGTTGTGATTAGAAGAGAAACAAAGGACTCAATGTTGAAAATAGTACACATATGAAATACACAAGTATAGTGACATATAAGATTTCAAAAGTTTAAAATAAGATTCAATTGTAATTTGCTTGTGTATTCATGATTCAAGGATGGACCTTCTTATGGAGGGACAATTGTTATGAATGCATCTGAGCTTAATTGGTAAACTACGGTTTACCTTTATGGCTACATGTTTAATTAGACTGAACATTGTTTAAACCTAATTAATGATGTTAGCTCAATTGCGATGTTTCAAACCTAATAAAGAACTCTAAGCATGCTTACAATTGAAGAATTAGGGTTTGAGAAATGTAAATCCTAGTAGGCAAAAACAAGAGTTTTGATAGTACATGAATATATAATTTGATCAAGATACCAGTGTCGTAAATGATTTTTCATATTTTTATTTAACTTGGATGTAATTGAAATTTTTGTATGAAATGGACAACCCAATAATGCATCCGAGAAGAAAAAATTAGAATATTTGGATGTTCCTTGAATATGGCGTTCAGCCGAACTATACATAGTCCGACCATGTTGACAAAGTGTTCTTCAACAACATAATGTTTGAATTTTATTTTTTATTGGTATCTCTTAATCATATGGAATTGTTTCTAATTCTTTGGCATTCCATATCAGACATCGTGGTAAATTTTCATAATTTTTGGAGGATGTATGGCCTCTGAAATAAATGAATTATAGTAAAATTTTTAAGACAAAAAATTCTGTTGAATTATGAGAAAGTATAGTAAGGGGTTTGTGTGCAAATTACCCAAGCACCTCAATCGCTCTATATGAGAAAGATAGAACCCAAGGAGATCTCAAATATCATGAACCATTACAAAAAAATGAAATTCTAGAGAGAGATGAGATCTAGGATTTTGAGAGTAGAAAGTGGTGGAGATGTTGACCAAGGCTTCCACTATCTAAGATATGATGAAATGAAGTATGTTCAGCTTCTTTACATACCCTTTCATAGTGAATCTTTTCTCACATGTCAAGTTTCTGCCCCTCCTATGATTTGATTTGAAATGATATCAAATATTCCCCTTTTGTCACTCTTTCTCCATAAATCTCCATTCCTAGGATTTTCAAGTTGAATTGAAGAAGAAATCGATGATCTGCTAGGGTATTGACATGAATTTGAGAATTTTAGGGATGGGATGCATTTTAAGGTGTTTTAACACCGTAGGGTGAGTGGGTGCTTCCTTTAAATAGTAGATTGTATGAAAATGAGTTAAATCATCCACAATCTTCAATTGCTTAGTATGCAACTACAAACCCTAAACTACCCTTTTGATCTAGCTTTTTCAAGATGATATGAAATGGATTATTTTTCTGTTGTGAAGAATTTTAGAAGATAAATTCATATTACAAATAGATACAATCCATATAAGTGAGAATTCTTAAAGTAATTATAGAGGTCATAAGAATATACTGAAATCTAGGATTTTCAGCTATGACTAAAATTGTTGAAGTTTGTCGATTTGAATCTCCTTGATGATGAATGATTGTTTATTTTGAATGTGTATTACATATATGTCAGATACTATCTTGAATTTCATTTCATTTTATCAAGACATGTTTAATATCTCAGTAAAGAGAATGAAATCCTAGTTGAGTGGAAAGTTATAAGTTTTCCAATATACATTGTAAAACCCATTTGAAGTGATTGTCTTTGACATCATTGACTTTTTTTTCAACCTTATTCTTGATGCATGATATCTCAGTGAATGGTATGGAGACTCTAATTCATCTTAGTTCTACTGTTTCATATATATGTTGATTGTATGTGAATTATTGAAAGCAATTTTTTATCTGTGAAAGATTATGATTCATAAAGTCCTTATGCGAGTTGTATGATATGTGAATGAGGTGAATGAAACCCTAAGGTCAGGGTATTATGGGAATCAAGAGTTTTTGATTCAGTGTTATTTAGAGAGATAAGTGGTTTTGCACAATTGCTGAGTTTCCCATATATATTGTTGATAATTTATGAAAATGTTTATGAAGTTAAATTATGAAATGTTGATGTGATGATTGAATTGTGAATCTAAGAATGAATTAGACATTTAAATGCCTTGAACACTATAGAACCCTTCATAGGAGGCGTGTGCTGTGAGGAGGAAATGACTTCTTGACTAGAGGTCCCACATAGGTCAAGGTAAGTCGAAGTGCATCAATATGGGCTCTGGGGGTCTAGGCCAGTGAGGGCGAACTCCTTAAACGATTGATATTGAACACCAATCGGGGAAGTCAGTCGTACCTGAGATATGAGTTGTAGAGATCAGTGGACATCTTTGATAGGTCCACTGGGCTTTGACTCACCACCTAAGTACCAAGGTTGAGAGGTGGAGTATGAGATACTCGATCACTCCCATTAGCTGCTGAGAGGCTGACATGCTACAGACTGCTGTAGATATGGTATTATTCTAGACATAGGCTTAGGAACCCATGCATGCTTCTAAAACTTGTATAGTGAGGATCATATCTTGGTGCAATTCTTCCACATGTTTTCGTACACCTCATGTGGGTTCAGGGTATAATAAAATGAATGAGAGATCAATAAAGTGTGTGCATGTATTGATTTATTCATTAGAATTTTATAGAGTAACTTGCTAATTGAATATTTATGAATTACCAATTTTCTTTGTGATTGATCAAGAATGTTCAGAGATTGATTTACCATTTGTAGTCAGTCTGCAATAAGTATGTATGTGAGTGATTAGTTCCTCTATAGTTCATTTTATGTTCTACTTCATATTCACTTGATCAATAATATATCTTTGACTGTTAAAATGATTTATTTTATTTCTATTAAGTACTCATTCACTTAGTGAGTAGGCTCACCCCTCTACTAAAAATTTTAGGGAAACCAATGTACTAAAGAATGTCAATGCCAAACTAGATCTACCACTGGAGCTAAGTTTCAAATTAGTCAAGTTCAGTCAGTCCCTGTCACTCTTGGCCCTTGTAGAGTAGTGAGAGAGTTTTAAATGATGATGTGTAACTTTGTTTCCTGGACAATAGAGAATGTATCCAATTATCATGTTGCATGTACATGGAAGTGTGAGAAACAAATTGAATGTTTAGATATGTATTTTTATAGTTGGCATCAGATTAGAGTAAACAAGTCTTAATTTCCCTTGTAAAGTTAGTTTATGTGATTGAATGAGAAAAATCAATGAGTTTGAAATAAAAAAAGTTAGGAGTGAACTTTGTATTAAGTATAATCCTCAAACTTATGCCCTAATCTCATGACTAGTGGAATTTGTGGGATGTGGGTGTAACAAATTGGTATCAGAGCTTAGGTTGAGTTGTTAGGAACCATATGATAGAAAGTCATAGTTATAAGTGTGGCAGATTGGAGGTGATGTGTCTATAGCTTTAGGAGGTCTGAGTATTTAGATATCCTGGTCGGTATCCGAATACTTAGGTTGACCAATATCAAGCTACTTTGTCTATTATTGTTTGGATGCCCTGGCCATGCATGCAGTGAGAGGATGGGACAAAGGGAAAACCCTAGAAATTTTAGGGTTAGAATACTAGAAAGTAAAAAAGGATAAGAGAATAAATATAGAATGCATAAAAAATTTATTTTATATAATTTTGAATTGAGATCGATAGAAATGTTGTTATATGTTTCAATTTAGATTATCACTTTGTAGAATATATATGGTTCTCTTAAATTGTTGTACATCATGAAGTTGCTTTAGTTATTGTTTTTATTAATCATATCAAGTAGACCACAAGTCACCTTTACATGAATTTTCCTAGAGTGGATATTCTTTCCACATGTATGACATGAATATGAGTTAGTTAATCTTGAGTAGCTCTTGGCTTCAGGACTGTAGGTTTGGCATGGTCCGGCTAGAAGGATGTGTTACTGGATCTAATGACTCCTATTTAGTAATCAAATAAGAGTAATTAATCCATGGAGAGGTAATCTTAGAATGCAATTAGTATGTACATACACTAAGATATTTAAATATAAGGGAAAGAGCAGAACATATAAGAATCAGTAGGAACTAATATCTATGATCCCACTTTGGTGCCTCAAACAAGAAACCCTAAATTTGTAATGAATGTAGAGGGAATATAGATATAATACATATATTAGTATGTAACATACAAAATGAAGAAGAAATATTGAATAAAGAAAATCGAAGCACATAACTAATTGAGGCACTTTTAACAATTTCAAATTAAGAAAAGATAAGATAAGAGAAAACTAGATGGAAATCCAAGATAGAAAGAATCAATTATAATGGATGGATCATATAATCCAGTAAAATGCATTAATGTACTTCAAAACAAAGGAAAAAAAAGAAAAGAGATAAGTAAATGATAAGTACATAGAAGTGAAAAGTCTTAAGAAGAACTAAAGTGAAGAGAACTACATGAACGAGTAAATTATAAGACTAGGCTATGAAACTCAGATAAAACAAGAGAAATAATGGAGACAATGATTTTGATTAAGGAACGAGGGTTACATGATATAATTGAGAGCATGTAATGTGTACTTCTATTACGAAGGCCAATGCATTCATCCTTTCTACCTTTGCTTTCTAAGTCTCTATAGAGTAACAACCTTGTTTTCATTAAATGTATTCAATATGTTCCTAGTGAAGAAATGGAACTAGTTCATGAATGAAGAACAAAGGTGCAACTAAATAAATGAACAAGTCACATAAAGATAAATAATATTTAGAATGGAAAATCTTGATTGAATGAGAAAATATGTTTGACCCTTGCATGAGTCGTTTGATATGAAATAAAGGATAAGTAATGTATTAAACATAAAATATAACTAGTAGGGAGAATATTTATTTAGAATTTTAACTTCACACTAGTAAAAGGGTAACGAGGAATATATGTGGCATGGAATACAAAATCATACACATGCACGAGAAACATGATCATGAGAGATCAATAAAAGTTAAAGATGATAGGTGGAAGAGAAGAATATAGTAAGAGGATGAGAGAAAAAAAAGGGGCTAAAACATGAAGGAGTAATATAGATGATAAAAGAAAGAGATTGGGAGATGTGATAAGATGCTAAATAGTCTAGTCTCATTGATGATGAGTAATTACAACTAGATACAAGAAACATGTTAGGTACATACTTGAAGATTGGAATTCTAAATATCAGAATTACCTTATCTTTTGTATCCTCAATAATGAGAGTAATGTCAGGAGGATATGGTAAGAGGTTGGGATCTAAATGATACATAACCACCATGGTAGATACATCTATTGAATATGATGATGGTACAATACGGAACGATGATCAAACTCCAACAAGATAAATTAGAAAAGTAACCTATATGAAACACTAAGAAAGATGAAAGAGAAACGAAATTCAAATGAAAAGATAAGGAACACCTTAGTAAACTTATGGAGAGATAAAGTTAGAATATCAAAATAAGGTAGTAAAGTCATGTCACAACAAGTTAATGTTATTGATAAAGAGCAAACCCAAGATGTTTTAAGGTTGTAGTAGCTCGAGGGATGTGAATATTGATTTGAACTTGAGAACTAATAATTTTGTAAAATAAGATCTTGTTATTATCAATATGAGAAGTAAAATAGCAATGATAGTAATCCAATGGGCATGGGTTGTAGATGTGAAAGATAGATAACAATATGGAAATGAATAAGAATGGAGGATAAGAAACAGATTTGAGATGTATTATGTATGTTTTGAACAAAAATAGAAGTGCAACATGATCAAAGTGTGATCAGACATAAAATATTATAGTTATAGCAAGAAGGATGAACAATCTATTCTTACCTAGAATATGTTTGATATGTTCATTCTATATAATCTAAATGGAAGGGATAAGTAAAAAGAAGCTAGTAGTAATTAATGTGAAGAGTAATTAGAGAAAAAAAATTGCTTTTAGTAATATGTGAATTTGTTTTTAGAAAATACAATTTTTTGAAGGTATGCCGAGAGATGTATATTTGTTTTATATATGATTTTAGTTGTACATCTGAAAGTAATATGTTAATTAATGGATTGTGATAGTTTTATTCATTCATACCAGTAATCAAATTAAGTATTGTACAATTGTTGTTGAATCAAGTCGTTCAAATTATGAGTGCTTTTCTAGGTGATTAGCAATATAGTAAAATTCAAAACATCATAGTGAACTCTCTTTTGTAAATCCGAGGTGTTATAGAACAATAGTACATATTGAGTCGTATGAATTGAGATAGTTGGATCATATCATCAATGTTGAGGTAACACCTCAAGAGTATTAAAAGATTAAAAATGGTAATTTTTCTTTCACTTTCCTATGATTGATTGTGACATAGAAAATTCTTTTGTTGTCATTGAGAAGACACGTTTCAAATATGTTTTGATCAGAAGAGAAACAAAGGAGTCAATGTTACAAAAAGTATACACATATGATATACAAGAGTATAATGAGATATAAGATTTCAAAATTTTAAAACAACACTCAAATGTACTTTTCATGTGTTTTCATGTTTTGAGGACGAAAATTCTTATGGATGGGATAATTGTTATGAATGCATCTGATCTTAATTGGTAGGCTAGCGTTTACCGATATGATTACATGTTTAATTAGATTGAACATTGTTTAAACCTAATTAATTATGTTAGCTCAATTATGAAGCTTCAAACCTAATGAGGAACTCTATGCATGCTTATAATTTGAATAATTAGGTTTTGAGAAATGTAAACCCTAGTCAGAAAAAATTAGGGTTTTGATAATACATGAATATGGAATTTGATCTGGATAGCAGTATAGTAAATGATTTTTCATATTTTCTATGTAACTTAGATTTAATTGAAATTGGGATAAGATATGGATAACTGAATCATTCATGCTAGAAAAAAATAATAATATTTGTATGTTTCTCGAATATGGTTCTCGTTCGAACTATACTTTGACTGACAATGCGGAGTGAGTGTTGTTTAAAAGGATAGTGTTTGATTTTTATTTATTTATTGGTAGCTCATAATGATTTAAAATTGTATATTAGACATAAAGATAAATTTTCATAATTTGTGGAGGATATTTGACCTCTTAAATAAATGAATTACAATAACATCTTTAAGATAGAAAATTTGCCAAAATAAAGAAATAGTGAGGGGTCAATGTGCAAATTACCCAAGAAACTCAATTTATCTATATGAGAAAGCTAGAACCCAAGTAAATCTCATATTTGTGATCCATTCCAGAGAAAAAGAATTTACAGATAAAGAGAAGAGTTAGGGTTTTGAGAGGAGAAAGTGGTGGAGATGTTGACCTAGGGTTCCACTATCTGAGATATGATGAAATCAAGTAAGTTTAACTTATTTGCATAGCCTTTCATAGTGAACCTTATCTCACATGTAAAGATTGTGTACCTCCTTTGATTTTATTCGAAATAATATCAAATTATCCCCTTTTCTCACCTTTTCTCCAAAGATCTCCATTCCTAGGACTTCTGAGTTAAAAGGAAGAAGAAATCAGTGATTTGCTAGGGTTTTGACATGGATTCCAGAATTTTAGAGATGGACTTCGTTTTTAAGGTGTTTTCACACCTTAGGTTGAGTGGGTACTTCCTTTAAGTAGTATATTATACGAAAAGGAGTTAAATCATTAATAATCTTCAATTGCTTAGTATGTGACCACAAACCCTAAACTACCTTTTTGATGTAGCTTTTGCAAGATGATATGAAATAGATTATTTTCTTTTGTGATAAATTCGAGATGATTAAATCATATTAGAAATGGATACAATCTATATAAATGAGAATTCTTAAAGTAATTGAAGAGGTTATAAAAATATATTGAAATCTAGGGTTTTCAGCTATGACTAAAACTGTTGTATAATTGAATTAAAAACTTTGTATATTTGAATCTCCTTGATTATGAATGATTGTTTATTTTGAAAGAATAGTACATATATGTCAGATACTATCTTGAATTTCATTTCATTTTATCATACTTGCTTAATATCTCAGTAAAGAGAGTGAAACCCTAGTTGAGTGGAAAGTTGAAAATTTTCCAATAGACATTGTAAATTCCATTTGAAGTTATTCTCTTTGACATCATAGACTTTATTTATTCATTGTTATTCTTGATGCATGATATCTCAGTGAATGGTGTGGAAACCCTAACACAGCTCAATTCTAGTGTTTCATATATATGTTGGTTGTATGTGAATTGTTGAAAATGGTCTTTTATTAGTGGAAGATTATGATGCATAAAGTATGTATGAGAGTTGTATGACATGTAAATGAGGTGAATGAAACCCTAAGGGTAGGGTAATATATGAATCAAGAGTTTTTTATTTAGTGTTCTTTAGTGAGATAAATGGTGCTACACAATTGATTAGTTTACAATATCGATTGATGATAATTTATGAGACAAAATGTTATGAGGTTAAATTAAGAAATGTTGATGTGGTGATTGAGTTGTCACTATAAGAGTGAAATAGAAATTTAGATTCCCTAAATACTATAGAATATTTCACAGGAGGCCTACACTGTGAGGAGGAAAGGACTTCCAGACTAGAGATCCCACGTAGGTCGAGGTAAGTCGGAGTACATCATTATGGGGTGCAGGGGTCTAGGCCAGTGACGGAAAACTCCTTAAATGATTGGTATCCAACACCAACAGGGGATTTCGGTGGTAGCCGAGATATGAGTTGTGGCAATCATTGGGACATCTTTGGTAGGCCCACTTGTGCACAACAAGCCTAAGGGCTTTGAGTCACCACCTGAGTACCCAGGTTGAGAGGAAGAGTCTGAGATAATAGGCTGCTCCCATTAGCTACCAAGAATTGGAAGTGTCATGGCGCACTATAGACATGGTTTTACTCAAGATATAGGCTTAGGAACCGAGGCATGCTTCTAACCCTTGTGCAATGTGATCGTAGCTTGTTGTGATTCTTCCCTATGTTGTGGTAGACCTCATGTGAATTCAAGGAATAATAAAATGAATGTGAGACCAATTGGTTGTGTGCATCTATTGATTTATTCCTTGAAATTTTATAGAGTAACCTATGATTTGTATGTTTCTGAATTACCATTTATCTTTTGCATTGATTAAGAATGTATAGAGATTAGTTTAATCTTTTTAGTCATTTAGAGTAACTCACAATAAATATTTCTGTAAGTGGTTAGTTCCTCTATAATCCATTTCTATTCTACATTATACTCACTTTCTCAATAACATATCTTTGACTGTTAAAGTGCATCATATTGTTTCTGTGAAGTACTCATTCACTGAGCGAGTAGGCTCACCTCTCTAATCATATTTTTTAAGGAAACCACGTGGACTGAAGAATGTCAATGCCATACTAGATCTTCCACAGGAGCTTAGTTTCAAATTAATCAAGTTAAGTCATCCCCTATCATTCTAGGTCCTTGTAGAATAGTGAGAGAGATGTTAATGATGATGTGTAAATTTGTTTCCCTACCAATAGAGAATGTATCCAATTATCATGTTGTGTGTACATGGAAGTGTGAGAAACAAAATGAATGTTCAGATATGTATTTTTATTGTTAAAATTAGATTAGAGTAGTCAAGCCTTAATTTCCATTGTAAAGTTTTTTTATGTGATTGAATGCGAATAAACAATGAGTTTGAAATTAAAGAAAAAGTTGGAAGTGAACTTTGTATTAAGTATAATCCACAAATTTATGCCCTAATCTAATGATTAGTGGAAATCAAGGGATGTTGGTGTAACACCTTGGTATCAGAGCTTAGGCTGAGTCATGAGGGACCATAGGATAAAAAACCAGAGTTATAAGTGTGGCAAATAGAAGGTGATGTGTCTATAGATCTTGGAGGTATGAGTGTTTAGATATCCTAACCTAGAATCTGAATACTAAGGTTGACTAGTATCAAGCTACCCAGTCTATGCTTCTCTAGATGCCATGGCCATGTATGCAGTGTGAGGATGGGCTAGAGAGAAACCCTAAAAATTGTAGGGTTAGAATACTAGAAAGTAAAGAAGGATAAGAGCATAAAGATATCATACGATAGAAAAATTATTTTATATCATTTTGATTTGAAACCAATAGAAATGTTTTTTTATGTTTGAATCTAGACTATCAATTTGTAGAAATATTTGCTTCTTTTAGATTATTGTATATCATGAAGTTGCTTCAGTTATTACTTATATTCCTTATATCAAGTCGACCAAAAGTTACCTTTAAATGAGTTTTCCTTGAGTATATATTTTTTCCACATGTTTGAGATGAATAGGACATAGTTAATCTTGAGTAGCTCTTGGCTTCAGGACCGCATGTTTGGCCTGGTCTAACTGGCAGGGTGTGTTACTCGATCTAACGAATCCTATTTATTAATATAATAAGAGTAATTAATCTATGGAGAGGTAATCTTAGAATGCAATTAGTATGTACATACACTAAGATATTGAAATTTAAGGAAAAGGATAAAATAGACAAGAATCAGTTAAAACTGATATATAAGATCCAATTTTGGGACCTCAGATAAGAAACCCTAAATTTGGAATGAAGGAAGAGGGAATATAGATATAAGACAGATATAAGTATGTAACATACAACATGAATAAGAAAGGGTGAATAAAGAGAACTGAACCATATAACTAATTGAGGAACTTTACCCAATTTCAAACTAAGGAAAGATAAGAGAAAAATACATGGAAAGCCAACATAGAAAGAATAAATGGATCATATAATTGAGTAATACACATTTATGTACTCCAAAACAAAGGAAAAATAAAAAAAGAGTTAAGTATACGACAAGTAGATAGAAGCGAGGAGTCTTCAGAAGAATTAAAGTGAAGTGAAAATATGAACATGAAACTTATAAGACAAGGGTAAGAAACTCAGATGAAACAATAGAAATATTGGAGATAATGAGTTTGATCATGGAAAGAGGGTTACATGATATAACTAAGAGCATGGAATGTATACTTCTAATATGAAGTTTAATGCATTCATCCTTACTACCTTTGGATTCTAAGTCTCTATAGAGTAACAACCTTGTTTGCATCAAATGTATTCAATAGGCTCCTAGTGATGAAATGGAACTACAAATCACATAAAGATAAATAATATTCATAATAGAAAAGCTTGGTTGAATGAGAAACTATGTTTGACCCCTGCATGAGTCGTTTGATATGAAACAAAGGATATGTAGTTTATTAAACATAAAATGAATCTAGTATGGAGAATATTGATTTAGAATTTCAACTTCACAGTAGTAAAAGGGTAATGAGGAATATATGTGGCATGGAATACATAATCATACACATACATGCAAAACAAGATCGTGAGACAGTAGTAAAAGTCAAATATGACAGGTGGAAGAGTAGCTTATAATAAGGGGATGATAGAAAATAAAGAAGGGGATGAAACATGAAGGATTTATATAGTTGAGAAAATAAGGAGATTGGGAGATGTGAGAAAATGCTAAATAGTCTAGTCTCCTTGATGATGAGTAATAAAACCTAGATACAAGAAATGTGTCAGGTGAATATGGGAAGATTGGAATTCTAAATATCAAAATTACCTTCTCTTTTGTATACTCACTAACGAGAGTAATGTAGGGACGATATAGTAAGAGGTTGAGTTATAACTGATACATAACCACCATGGTAGATACATATATAGAGTACAATGATGGTAGAATATGGAATGATGATCAAACACCAAAAATATAGTTAAGGAAAGTAACCTATATGAAAGACCAAGTAAGAGAAAGAATATTCAAATGATAAGATAAGGAAGACCTTAGTAAACTTTTGGAGAGATAAAGTTTGCATATCAAAATAAGGTAGTAAATCCATGTCACAATAAGATAATGTTATTAATACGGATCAAACCCAGGAATATTTTGGGGTTGAAGTAGCTCAAGGGATGTCAATAATGATTTTACCATGAGAACTAATAATTTTGTAAAATAAGATCCTTTGATTAGTAATATGATAAGGAACATAGAAATGATAGTAACCCAAGGGCTGTTGGTTGCAGATGATAAACATAGATAAAAATATGGAAATGAATAAGAATGGAGGATAAAAAATATATTTTTGATGTAAGATGTATGATTTGAACAAAGCAAGAAGTGCAACACAAGAAAAGTGTGATCTGACATCAATTCTTACAGTGATAGGAAAAAGGATGAACAATCAGTTCTTCCCTAGAATATGTTAATGTATGATATGTTCACTGTATTATATATGATCAAAATGGAAAGGATACGTAAAAAGAATATAGTAGTAATTAATAAGAAGAGAAATCATAGAAAAAAATTTCTTTTAGTAATATGTGCTTTTTTAGAAAGTATAATTTGTTGAAGGTATGTCAAGAGATGTAAATTTGTTTCACATATGATTTTAGTTTTACATGTGCATGCAATATGTTAATTGAAGGACAGTGATAGTTTTAGTCATTCATACCACTAATCCATCTTAGTATTATACCATTATTGTTGAATCTAGACTTTCAAATCATGAGTGTTTTCTATTTGAGTAGCACAATAGTAAAATTCAAAACAACATGATGAACTCTCTTTTGTGACTCTGAGGTGATATAGAATAGTAGTAAATACTTTGCCATATGAATTGAGATAGTTGGATCAAATTATCAATGTTGAGGTAACACCTCAAGAGTATGAAAAGATTAAAAATGGTTGTTTTTCTTTCACTTTCCTATGATTGATTGTGACATTAAAATTCTTTTTTTTATTGAGAAGCCACATTTTAAATATGTTGTGATTAGAAGAGAAACAAAGGACTCAATGTTGAAAATAATATACACATATGAAATACAAGAGTATAGTGATATATAAAATTTTAGAAGTTTAAAATAAAACTCAAATGTACTTTGCTTACATATTTATGTTTCAAGGACAAAACTTCTTATGGAGAGGATAATTGTTATGAATGCATCTAATCTTAATTGGTAAACTAGGGTTTACCTATATGATTACAAGTTTAATAAGATTGAACATTGTTTAAACCTAATTGATGAAGCTAGCTCAATTTTGTTATTTCCAACCTGATAAGTAACTCTAAGCATTCTTATAATTTGAAGAATTAGTGTTTGATAAATGTAAACCCTTGTCAGCAAATATTAGGGTTTTGATAGTACCTTAATTTGGAATTTGATGAGGATAGTATTGTAGTAAATGATTTTTCATATTTTCTATATAACTTAGATTTAATTGGAATTTGGATGTTATATGAATAACTCAATCACACATTCTAGCAAAAAACATCATAGTATTTGGTTGTTCTTTGAATATGGTTCTTGGTCGAACTATATTTATTCCGATCATGCTGACAGAGTGTTGTTCAGTAGGATAGTGTTTGATTTTTATTTATTTATCTGTATCTCATAATGATCTGATTTTTTTTCAAGATTTGAGATTATATATCACACATCTTTCTAAATTTAATTAATTTTTGGAGGATGTTTGACCTCTAAAATAAATAAATTATAGTAACATTTTTATTAGGTTTTGTGGGACAGAACAAACAGTAGAAACAAAAATTTTATCTAAGCACAAACCCATAACCAGCAGATCGCATCAACAACTATGCCATAGGAAAGATGGTTTAGAGAGACATACCTGGTCCTGAGGTTTGCTCAGTGATAATACCTCACAGCTAGTGCGGTCTTCAACCACCTAGTCTTTGACGGTGTCTGTGCAACTACTGGTCTTGACCCGAACTGTGGTTGACAGTCTTCCTCCTGAGTGGCAGGAATCTCACGTCTCTATATATAGTACACACGGACCACCGAGAACTCTAGTCATCCTAAAGGATAGACTAGAAGAAGTCATCCTCTTCTATTGGCGTACTAGTCACCAACACACTCTCCCACCACCAGTTGTCATTCTGCGGTTGTCTTTCCCTCACTGTTCCTCCCTAGATGGGTAGAACTTGCTTGGGCTCTCTCAGTTACTAAAACTAGAGAGGACAACAACTTTGCATAGTAACTAATGTTCTAAGTTGTGTGTGTTCTGAGAAGCCCCCTGTACCCCTCTATTTATAGTAGAGGGCAGGGTCAGGGTTCCCAGTTTGTGTGGGAGTAGAAGGGCCCAGATTTTCCACAAATTGGTTGTACTGTGAGAGGAGAACCAGTTGTTTCATAACAGAATCGGTCGTTTGGATAGGTGATCCAATCTATTCACCCAGTGAACCAATCATTTTACCTCCCAAACTTGCCTTAAATTGACTTTCCTTATTCGTTGCTAATTAATACAAAGATGAATTCTTGTCCCAATCTAATCGAACAAGTGAAACGGGATTCTTTTATCACGAACCGGGAAACCCAACAATACTCGTTTGATCCATGTAAACTGATCATTCACTAGAGAGAATCAATTGTCTCACTAACCATGAGCTGATCGGTTCACCCACTGAACCGGTCGGTTGGTGGTCCAGGTTGTGTAGAACCCAGTCAATGCAGTTCTCAATCAACTTGACACTCTAATCAGTTGGTTCAACACTTGAACTTGATGATTCTGAGTCAATTCTATTTATTGAATGTTTAATTGAGTACCTAAACACTTTATTAATCAATCTAAACATCATTCATGGATAAACTCCTCTTCTAGGTTAATCCTATGTGTGTGACCCTATAGGTCATATTTCACGTTGGCAGTGAATGTCCATAACTAACTTATGACTTCACAAGCAAAGAGCGGTTCCTAGTAGCACATCAGTGCTACCCAAGTGAAAAGGAAAGTTGGAGAACAACATTCAACCTACAATCTGTTATTGGTGTTATAGTGAATGTATAGTTCCTTTGTCACTGATATTCAGATTGAACTTCAGGCATGGACTTGCCATCCTCTACAAACCCCAAACCATGTTTCTTGATTTAGAGTAGACTTTTTGAGATATATGTAAGCTCAATATCATATATTGACTTACATGTGCATGGCCATGCATTTCTCAGTCTCACTCCTCAAGTGGCCTGGATATCACACTCCCTTAGGAGGGACAAATTCCATATCTATCACTCACAGTCAAGTCCCCATGTGTCAAAGTCACCCAATCATCACCGTTATAACAACCCATGTTTCAGGACTACGTTTGATGATGTCAAAGTGTACCCAACCAAATATGATGAGTGCAGTTATTTTAGGTCTAAGAACCACAGTCGCTACCAATACAATAAGAGATGATCCTGACTAACCAAGTGTGGTTTCCATGCATCACTCTTATGGTGGGTCTGTCTGATACACTGTTCTGTAACATGTATCTATGTGCTTGGTTTGATATCATATATCATGACTGATGAGATCTTGTCATCAACCAACACACACTCTAGCCTTTTGTGTTATTGATGTCTATGGTTACTTCCACAATAACAACTGACTAGGGACGATAGTGAGAATGAACATACTCTTAACATCCGTATGATCTCATTGTTCAAGTCATTTACTTGAAGACATACATCATTGAGTATTGTCACTCTCTAGACATCTAACATGTTATACTATTATCTCAAAAAAAGCTAAAACATATAGACAAAAATTATCTTTATGATTATCAAATCAATTATCACATGCCTCATTGAAATCATCATATGATTGGCTCTCTAGGCATACTATACCAACAGACCCCCACTTGCACTTAGAGCTAATCACCCACAAATCACATTCCAAGTGATCTTAACATGTCCATCATGTTTCCACTTCTCAAGTGCTTTTATAGTAGGTAAGCAACATTTGCTTCAAGTCGGTATATTACATGTTTCACATCCCCTCACTGTATGACATCTTGTATGAGATGGAAATCTCATAGTATGCTATTTGAAATTCCTTTGCCTAACTAGTAGCTCCATTGTTTTCACAATATTACAATTGAGTCACCAATGGTTGGAACCTCCCATAAGTTCATCCATATGAACTTCTAGATCCATACAATATCCTTTATAGTGTTCGTAACACTAAGGTACTTGCCTTCTTATTGTAGAATTAATCAATTGTCTCATGTTGGAACATTTTCAACTAACAATTCTTATTTCAATATCAAACACAATTTTGTCATTTTGGAAGCTTGAATCAATGTAACTCTTTACACCCAACTCTTCCTTTATTATCATAACAAAAGAAATAATCCTTTTAGTAATTCACAAGTACATAAATATGTCCTTCATGGTATTCCAGTAACTCTTATTGGAGTTCGACATATATCCATTTGTCATGTCCAATACATACAAAATAATCGGATTCCATATCCTCTTGTCATGTCCAATGCATACAAGATGATGAGTTCATATATTCTTGTCATGTCCAATACATATAAGATAATTATGTTATATTTTCTTATCGTGTGCAATACATACAAGATAATGAGATGAGTTCATACGCGATAGATCCAATTGTGAATGCATATGGCATCTATCGATGTGTTCCTTATTCTTCATAAGAATTAGGACACTTGGCTCTTGAGAGACTAACTCCATGGAACATGGACATGTTTTCTCTCATCATGTTGAACCCTTTCAACATCTTGCTGATGTATGTTCTCTTTCTTAGGTCAAGAAGCACTCTTGTTTTGTCTCTATAGATCTTGATTCCTATCACATATGATGCTTCTTTAAAACTTTGGAATGCACTTTGTTGCCAGGTTTTAATATTTGCAATATAAGGATGTTGTTCCCCATCAATATGTGGAATATACATATGCTCCCACTAAATTCTTGTAATCACACATTACTTCTTTATTTTGACTCAACTCAAACTCTTTGACTATCTTATCAAATAGAAGATCCTAGTTCTGAGGTGCCCACTTCAATCCAATGACTCATCTCTGCAGCTTCATGGACTTTATTTCCATTAAGCTACAATAGCAAGTATTATCCTGATGGATTTATCCTGGGAAACTAATGAAAAGATTTCATCATGTTCAACACCTTGAACTTGTTAGAAAATATTTGCAACCAAATTACCCTCCATGTCTATCTTCTTCTGGAAGACCCAAAAGTACCCTATGGGTTTTACCCCTTCAAGTGGATCAATCAAGGTCATACTTTTTTGATGTACATGGAGTCCATCTTGGATTTCATGGCTTCAAGCCATATCTTAGCTTCTGGTTCTCATTAGATTCTAGGTAGACTATTGACTCATCATATGATCAACTCACCATCTTCTTGTCCATAAGATATCATATATCATTCAAGCTCTAGGTGTGTTCTACCAGAACCATGAGTTCTGTGTGTTACTTAAGGAACTTTGAGATTCCACAACATTTTGTGATTCTCTTTATTCCCATTGTACCTCTTTAAGTTCAATGTTTCTCTTAATTGTCTCGAACATTTTGAGTTCTACTTTTCTTTCCCACTTATGCCTTTAGAACTAGGTTCTCCTCTAGGAATGTAACCATCCAAAACACCGTTGTTGTTGGAGTTGGATGTCAAAGTAGTATTCAACAAAATAACATTTATGTGATTTGTGGACAATACCTTTTGAGAAACATTTTTCTTATTTAGGCTTTCAATCCTAATCTTTATAAATACATATCGGGACACTTCCCATTCCATATCTCATATGGTGTCTTTCAAACTAATGGTACATTGTTTTAGTGTTAAGCATGTGCCCAAAAGGAAATTTGAAGTTTAGGTGGTATTCACACCTTGACTTATCAAGGTGTGATTCCTTCTTTCTGATACACTTCTCATGATACACTATCATTGAGTTTAATGTAGATTTGATCATAATACATTATCATGATCTTCTAGAAGGTTCTCAAACTCTTGATTCAAAGTATTTCCATATTGATCATATAAAAATTTAATACTTATACCAAGTTTGTTATGTACTTCATTTATGATCTCCATGAACATTTAAAGAGATTCAAGTTTGCATTTTTTAAATACAAACTACGATATCTATTGAGGTCATCAGTAAATATATTGAAGTAATATTGATTACCTTTAGCATTTATTCTAAAAAGTCTATATACATCAATATGTATAATCCTTAATAGAATAATCGTTCTCCCACTACATCTAGTGAAGAACCTTTTTCATATTGAACAATGAATGTGGTTAGCATGTCTCTATTGGTTTAATAACCAAAATGAGTCTATATAACCATCATATGGATTTCTAGAAATGCAATTCTCATTTATGCACTACAGCTGATTATGCCATAGGCATTCAAGTTTGAGTTATCATGTCATTCATTACATGTGTCACACACATTTGTCTCTTTAACTATCAGGTATAGTTGATGAGACATAGGCATTGCCATCAAAGATCATTTCTTTGAAATGAAACATCAGTTAATTACACTCCATACAAGATGTATGACGATTTTATTGATGGCAGATGTATAATAGAATTTCAATAATTATATTATATGCCCATGAATGTCATATTGTATCTATAATGGTAGGAACTCTAGCTCCACATAGTTTCTAACTTACTTCTTCTTAGGTCCTGAAGTAGAGATCTTGTCTCTTTTTCATCTTCTTGAGATCCTCTATGAAGAGGTTATTTCCCTTTCCAAAGTACTCCCCTCCATATCTTGAGTGATGAAGACTTGGACCTAAGCTTGGCTTCAAAACACTTTTTGACCTTGCTTTAGTCTATGGACTTCACTCTGCTGATCATTATTATAGATTTTGTCCATTCTTAATTCATGCTTTGGCATCAACATGCCAAGCACTTCAGATAATGGTTTGGCCAAGTTTCTCAACATTTGATAAACTGGCTATATGATTCACAGAATGATTGTAGAATCATATGTTTGGTCAACTCTTGACCTATAAGAAATCACAGTTAATCTATGTACACAATCATATTGAGCATATGAGATTATACTTGTCTCCATCTATCTAATTATACTCAAACATCGCTTTCAAGATATTATACCTTTCACGCTTTACATGATTCTTAAGATGTATAAACATCTCAAGAATGCCCATGCTTCAAGCTATTTATGAAACTCATAGTTAATATAGCTCAACATAAGGTTCTTAATGTGTTAGGCATCATTGGCATACTTCAAGTATGCATCCAATTTTAGACTTAGGTGCATTTGGAGTGGTTCTACTGGATCTGGTCTTTCAAGGACTTTTTGGAGTTTGCACTCACTATTGAGAACACTTCTCAAAGGTCCCATACCAGATTTGAATTTTATTGTATTTATGAACTGATTACAACGATAATGTATTTGTGTTTATCATTTAGCTTCTACAAAAGAATTTTGCAACATTTCAAAAAAACATTATTTGTTTGATTTGATAAAGTTGATGATATTAATTAGGTCTTTAATTGATTATCACTCCTACTATTTTGAACAAATTGATAACCTTCACCATCAATTCAGAAGATTGCAGTGTACAACCTTCTAGTGAGCCAAGATCCAAAACAATTGAGTTATTACCCGGCCAACGCCAGCGTCCATAATCAATTATTAAGGTAGGTAACATTTACCAATTGCATCTTATGCAATTCATGGATAGATGATATGCAAAACTCTTTGACATAGTCATTTGCATGCCTCTAAGTGCTTAATCTCATTAAGACCACTTAGTTAAGCCTGACCCAAAAGCCAACACGATAGGAGTGCACCCTGTTTGATGGGCCCAGACAATTACCATCACATTTCCATGGGATAGATAGTGCACCACCCTTGGGATGCCCACGCTTGTCGATCAAGCTTTTCATATGTGTTGCTTATGGAAAGCATCTAAGACTTAATATTATATTGAAGGGTTTGATATTTATATACATCTACATATCCAATCACCACATATATAGTATGTATCATATACATGCCATATCCCACAAGAAAACATGTGAAGTGATAAAGCGATGATTATGGCCATCCTATTGTAATTCCTTCAGCCACAAGGAATTACAGTCATCTAGGTCTACATCATATGCAACAACCTGTAGTTGATAAAGATCTGTTCTTTAGTCGTTCTGGGTTGATCAGCTCATCCTATGACTGATCGGCTTGCCTCCTGGCCGGTCGGTTGGTTATCGTCAACCGATTGTTTGGCACCTCGAGATGATCAGGCCGTCGGGTCTTCGTGCTCCTCATTAGGCCACCAGCTGCTTGTCTCGCACCATCAACTGGTCGTCTCAGTCCTTTAACCGCTCGTATGGGTGGCCACCATTCATTGACATAATATGAAATAAAAGTATCCTACTTTTACATATTTCTTTGGAAAATCCCAAGTTACATTCGGGGGGAGGAAAGGTAGAAGAAAATGCTTGAGTTATCTCGAGTTACATCTGGAATAGAAGAAAGGACTCGGTATGTAGACAGAGATGCAAATTGTAAGGACCCTGACCTCCGTTTAGGGCTTATCCTGTTTGCTTTGCTTAACCCTGGTGCTTAGTTGCCTGCTAATCACCCTTAGTGGTGATTATGGTTTGTTTGTTCTTGTTGTGTGTTGGAGGTGCTACTTGCAATTAACCCAAGTCTAGGGTTTTTGAATAATTTTGTCACCTTGAGAGGTGTTCCTCTCTCTCCTTGCTTCCTATAGTGTTGAGAGGAAGGGTTGGGCTCATTGCTGGAGTTGCCTTGGGCTTGGTTGAGCCTTGTTGGGCCTTGTTGTGCCTTGCATGAGCTTTTCCTAACCTTGTTGGACCTTGTGTCAGCCTTAGGTGTGTCGCCTAGGGAGGTGTGTTGGGAATGGCGTTGGGGTGTATTGTCCATGGACCCCTTTGACTCTTTGACCTCATTTGTGTCACCACTAGTGGACACTTGGCGCTAGATGCTTGCATGTGGTAATGGCCTTGGACATGTGTTTAAGGCAAGATAGAGAGGTGATATTGCCCATGGACAAGTGTCCCTAGGTGGGCGACACCTTGCCTTGTCTTACCTTGGTTTCTCCTCCACCCTCTCTTATATATGTACCTTCTTTCTCTTGCTAAGGATCTCTTTAGTTCCTTAATTCCTCTCTCCCTTGGTTGCACGACACCTCTTCCTTTGCAAAGTGTGGTGGCCGATCCTTATCTTGAAATCTTCTTCTTCTTCCTCTTGAGGTTGCCGAAGGTGTAGCTTGGTGCTAGGAGCTTGGATCTTACTTAAGGAGGGTTACATAACTCCTAACCCTAATCATATTACCTTCTTCTATATTCTTGTATGTTTTCTTATGATCATAATTGGCCATGTATGTTGCTAGATATGGTTCTTGCTTAGTTGCACCTTTAATCTGGTTTAGGGTTTCCTTGTTGAGCAACACTCCTTTCCCTCCTTGGTTTAGAGAAGTGATCTTGAGATCTAGTAATATGAGAAATACCCCTCTCTCATTTAAGTTGAGAGGTGAGCTTGTGTTCTAGTTGCTTGAGCAACACCCTCCTCTCACCATGGATTCGGGAGGTGAGCTTTTTGGTAGATGTAGATCTATGTTAAGGTTGATCCTAGTGGTTGCCCGAGTTGTGATATAGGTTGTGCAAGACCCCTCTATTAGTTGTTGAGAGGTGAGCTGATCTTCTTGATCAAATCTAGGGTTTGGTACCCTTGTGCTTGAGGTTGATGACAATCTTGTTGGGTTGTATCTTGCACGATATGGCTTGGGGATGGTGCTGCCCGATTCCCTCTCTTGGACTAGGGTTTTGGGTTTTTATGATGATGTTGTGTGTTGGGCGATACACCTTGGTCTTTGCCTTGTGTGTTGGCCGATAGGATGAGGCTAGCTTGGTTGGATGATAGGCTTTCCCTTGTTGCTCGTTTGAGTTGTACCCTTGGCTGTTGTGCTTAGATGAGTATGGTTGTTGGACGATACCCTTGTGTGTTGGGCATTATGCCTTGTTGAGTGCCCTGCCCGATACACCTAGCTTGGGTAGTGTCTTGGTGCCCGATGTACCTTGAACGTTATGGAGCTCAGTGGGCTAGCCTTATGTTGGGCGTCATGGTTTGGTGGTGATGCCCAATATAGTGACATATGGTAACCCTAGATGCTACTTTGATGGAGGCCATTTTGGTGTGCTGCCCTTAACCGATAGGTTTCTTTGGAATGCTTTTATGTAGCCTGAGTTGTGAGTGTGTTGGGTGACACCAGGCTGTGCTGGGGCATTGTGTTTTGACATGTGATTCTTGGGCATTTGATGGGTGTGGCTGCCCGATAGGTACCTTCACCCTAGAAGGGCGATAGGGCTTAGTCGATGCTGATAGATAGCTGATACCTGCTTAGCCTGTTGCACGATACCATCTCTTAACCTAGCTGCACGATATGTCTTGGTCTCTAGCTGTATGACACCCTTGGTTGGTGGTCGTTACTTGCTATGGTTGGCCGATGTGTGTATAGGTCGTTACCCTGCCTGATACCACCTCTAGTGGGGGTGCCCTGCCCATCACACTTCTTGTGAGAGTAGTGGGCACTTCTAGTGAGGGTCATGTTCCACCCGAAAACCCATCTGCTATATCCTTATCATGCAATCACATCCTTGTTGATAAGAATTATGGTTTATGGATCGTGAACCTTTGACATGTTTGCAAGTAGTGTGGTGATTGATATAGTAGAATGCACCTATGTAAACATGACATATCTGAACTCTAATGCCATGATATTGTATGTGGTTATGATCACTTTGAAAGCTGTATATATATATATGATGATGAGTAATGTTAAGCTTGGTAGAATATGAGTTGCTTCACTTGATGATATGACCCATGTCTAGGGTCACACGTATGAGACATGAATGATAAAGTGTATAATCACCAATGTTGCCCTATATTTGATAACATGATCCTTTGGTTAATCCATGATGGCTTCAGTTATCTCTATGATTGTGTATACTAACCATGCAGGTGTTTCATGCAGATGCATAGCCAGGTAAAGGGCTATGAGGTATATATGTTTGAATAACACTGCATTGATGGTCACTCTTGTTGATGAGATAACATGCATCACATGTATAATGTGTTTAGGTCTGAGGACCTGAGTTGGCTAAAGTACCTAAGTTGAGGTGTTATCCTCTGATGTTGAGATCTGGGATTGTGATCCCATGTGATGATGATAGATGATGAAATTGCCTTAAGAGGCAGTGGTTTCTTGTGATGAGGGATTGAGATCCCGGGATAATATGATGATGGTAGAAACAAGGTAACTTAATGTTATGAATGTGTTACAACCTGGTTGCCTCAACAATCCACTTAAAATATACTAACTAATTACAGTGGAACATATTATGTAGTTTGCCCTGGCCATAGATCCATCATCATCAGTAGCTGGTGATGGTGAAACAGGTTCTCTACTCCTGTTGGTTAACCTGGAAGCACATATTATTGAATATGTGTGGTTTCTCCTAGCCGAAAATGAGGAGGTTAGAGTGCAACTTCAATTGTAGACTCAAGATGTGTTTAAGAGCATGGTGAACAGGCCCATGGCTCAGTGTGATAGAGCATGAATGCGTTCATGGCTCAGGGAACACGGTGAACTGGCCCGTGGCTCAGATATGCTAGCATCAATACCTATACCAAGGCAGGCTAGAGAAAGGATAGCCTACGAGAGCTGACCCTGTGGCTGAGGCCACTTAAGCATGAGACTGCGGTCCTGCTTTGGTTCTCGTGCACTGACCACGAGGTGGGAGGTCGTGGAGTCCAGCTCTTCCTTGACCTTGTATGGCACCGGTTTGGGTTTCGCAACTGAAGGTTGGATTTTAGCGGTACAACTCACTTCCTCAGGGCATAATAATACGTAATCCAGCCGAATAGTATTTATTGCTTAAGGCAAAACACGGAACATTGGTTGAGGCCTTGCTTGTGTAGTTAATCTTTTTATACGTTGCAGTTACTTATATGTTCCTTATGTTATGTGGTAAGATCTTATAAATCTTATCTTGTCAATCATGTTCCATAAAGAAATACTTGGTTATATGCCTTTCGTACATCTCGGTAAGCTCGATGGTAATAACAACCTTGCTCTATAGACTGCTCATTTTATCAGTTATCTGTTATCGTTGCTTTAACCTTTCTGAGGTTTTATGGTTTCATCGGGGAGTTATGTTTCTTGTTGGGACAGTGTGTCTCACCTTGTTGGTTTACAACCTTTTTAGGTGTTCGCGCTAGATGTGGTGGTTGTCGTGGGGTTGCGGCCAAGCAGCAAGAAGAGGAGCAGTAGAAGGTAAGAGATGGTCATGTTGTATGTTTTGGTTGTTTGTTGTAGAGTCCTAGAGTCATCCTTGTATTCTCAGGTCCTCGGAGGTGTTTTGAAATAGTTTTACGATGTATAGTTGATGAAGCTTTGTATATCCTATTGCTGGCCAGATGTGGCCCGTTATGTATATATAAACATGTGATGAACTCATGTGATGACAAGATAGCTGATTTGTTAAGTTGTGGCCACGTATCAAGGCTTGTAGATGTTTATATAACCTATTTTCTTGCAGGATCAGGATCTAGATGTAATAGTTTCTTGGTTTATCTGCTTCCCGAAATCGGTTTTAATTACCCCATGTTTTTGGTAAGAGGTGGTTTATGGTGTTTTTCGCACGTTTTCGCGTGGCACCTCGTTGTCCATGTGATAGCGGGATGTGTCGCCACAAGCTTGGTATCAGAGCTCTAGGTTCGCTATGTCCACAGTGATTTAGGACTAGGTTGTGTTTGTTCTTGTGAGTTTTCCAGATTTTCTTACAACCATCTTCTGCCCTCCGAGGAAGAAAAAGCCAAGATGTCTGGAAACCATGAAGAACATGCTACCGAGAGCAGCGAGGCTACATCAGTTGATGGAGCTGAAGGGCAGGCACATGAAGATCAGGTTCCTGAGGTTCCCCAACTTGACCCAGCCATTCTCGAAAATCCTGCCTACCAATAGCTTATGGCGCAGTTGATGGCTATGATGAATCTCATGGTAGAGAGATTGCCAATGCCTCGCCAAGAGCACAGGCTTCCCATGGTGAAACATCAGGTATTGGGAAGACCTTTGAGCGGCTTCGCCGAGTCGGAGCTTCAGACTATGTTGGGACGGCTGATCCAGCAGATGTAGATTTGTGGCTGACAGGTCTTGAGAAGGCCTTCCGGATCCTTGATATCCCCAAAGTAGACAAAGTCAAGCACGCTGTCTACCTTCTGAAGGGTAGTGCTAGCCACTGGTGGCCCATCGAGGAGGAGAAGCGACCCAATGAGGTGATCGGTTGGGAGGTTTTTCGACGCTAGTTCGTCGGAAGATACTTTCCGAAGACATATCTGGATGAGAAGATCAACCAATTTGAGCGCATGTGACAAGGAGCGATGAACATCACCAAGTATGAAGCCAAGTTCATGGACTTGTTGAGGTTTTGTCCTCACATGGCAGCGACAGATGGTGAGTGAATCAGACATTTTGAGAAAGGTCTGAGTGCTGAGCTGACAACACTTGCTTCTGCGTTGGAGAACCGAGAGAGGTTTTCCACATTTGTGGAATCTGTCCGGAGGATTGAACACTCAGTTAGGGAAAGGAGAGAGGCCATGATCAAGAAGAGGCATGCTCAGTTCCAGAGATAGAGGTTCGATGGCTTCAAGAAGCCGAGGTTTTCAGCACCTTCTGGGTTAAGAGGTTCCAGTGCACCGTCGCAGTGGTCTCCGAGTAAGGGAAGAGGATATGGTTCTTCGCCATCAAAGGCACATAGTACAACTTCTATAGCAGTGATAGGGCCATCTAGGCCACAATAGCGAGACCAGTCATGCCATCTTTGTTGTCAGATCGGGCATTGGAAGTCAAATTGCCCAAGGAAAGATGTTGAAGTGATACAACAACTGAGGCAGAATCAACAAGGGTCAGACCGACATCAACCCAATAGTAGCAGAGGGCGAGGACACGGTCAAACGTCACAAGCGGGATCGTCTACTCAAGGAAGCAGAGGACGTGGACAGCAAGCAATGACTCGATTCTATGCTATGAGTCAGCTGGAGGCGATAGTCAACCCGTGAGTGGTGGCAGGTCAGATGGAGTTATTTCGTTCTGATTTGTCTTCTTCTTGCTTTATATCTGTTCTGGTTGACCCGGGTGGTACGCACTCTTTTATCGCACGTTCTATGCTTGATCACTGTCTGTTACCTATTAGTTGTAAGAAAGATAGCTTGTTGTTAGAAAACCCTCTTGATGGTTCCTCGATGCTTCAAGAGGAGTGCCCATCTTGTGTTCTATCTTTTTTGGGACACATGATACAAGTGGATCTCATACCACTTGATATGCATGGATTCGATTGGATCCTTAGGATGGATACCTTAGAGAATTATAAGGTTGTGTTGGACTGTGGTTCCAAGAAGGCAGTGTTTGATGATGATGGAGAGAAGTGGATCTTCCAAGGAAATAGGAAGATTCTTCCGGCGTGTCTAGTATTAGAAATGGTGGCAGAAAAGTTGTTACGACAAGGATGTAAGGCGTTCTTAGCTCACATTGTCGATACCAAGCTAAAGGGTCCTAGCCTTGAGGAAGTGATGGTTGTCCGAGAGTTTGCATATGTGTTTCCTGATGAGTTCCCCGGTGTTCCTCCACCCTGAGAGATTGATTTTGAGATCAATCTGGTTTCAGGAACACAACCAGTTGCATAGACACCATACAGGATGGCTCTAGTAGAGATGGAAGAGCTAAAGAAGCAGTTACAAGAGTTGTTGGAGAAAGGTTTCATCCGACCAAGTACGTCGCCTTGGGGTTCTCCTATGTTGTTCGTTAAGAAGAAGGACAGATCAATGCGGCTATGCATAGACTACCGACAGTTGAACAAGGTCACGATCAAGAACAAATACCCGTTTCCAAGGATAGATGATCTATTCAATCAGTTGTGTGGTGCTACAATGTTTTCAAAGATTGATCTACGGTCTGGATATCATCAGTTGAGGATTAAGGCAGATGACATACCAAAGTCATCTTTTAGGACGAGGTATGGTCACTTTGAGTTTGTGGTTATGTCATTTGGGATAACCAATGCACCTGCTGCTTTCATGGATTTAATGAACAGGGTGTTCCGTTCGTTTCTAGATCAGTTTGCTGTATACTTTATAGATGACATCTTGATCTACAGTAAGGACAGTCAGAAGCATGAACAACATCTTCAACAAGCGTTGACTCTCCTTCGCCAGCATCAGTTGTATGCCAAGTTTAGTAAGTGTGAGTTCTAGTTGAAAGAAGTAACTTTCTTGGGTCATGTGATATTTGCAAAAGGAGTTAAAGTGAACCCGAAGAAGGTGGAGTCCATTGTAGAATGGGAACAGCCGAAGACGCTGACTAAAGTTCACAGTTTCCTAGGTTTAGCAGGATACTACCAGAGGTTTATAAAGGACTTCAGTGTGATCTCGTTACCAATGACAAAGTTGGCTAGGAAGGATGTACCTTTTATCTGGAATGATCGTTGCCAGGAAGCTTTCCAAAGTTTGAAGGAGAAGCTGACAAGTGCTCTAGTACTAGTGTTGCCAGAGCCTGGGAAGGGCTATGTTTGTTTTTTGTGATGCTTCCAAGAAAGGCTTAGGTTGCGTGCTGATGTAGGAGGATCATATGGTTTCTTTTGCTTCACGACAGCTTAAGAAACATGAGGAGAACTATCTGACTCATGATTTGGAGTTGGCAACAGTGGTTCATGCATTAAAGATTTGGAGACACTATCTTTATGGGGAAGTGTGTCAGATCTTTACAGATCATAAGAATTTGAAGTACATCTTCTCGCAGAGTGAGCTAAACATGCGATAGCATCGATGGATGGAGCTGATCAATGATTATGACCGCACCATCGAGTATCACCCTGGTAAGGCGAATGTGGTAGCTGACGCGCTTAGCCGAAAGTCTTCTTCTCTTCCCACAAAAGGGGCAAAATTGAGTTCATTGGTATGCCATAGACGGGATATGTTTGTCTCCTTATGGCAGATGAATGTGCAGATGGAAGTTTCCTTGTTAGCAGGACTTTTGGCACAAATGCAAGTCAAGCCTACGCTGAGACAGCAGATCAAAGACGCACAACAAATAGATGATATAGTGCAGTTGATCAGGTCAGAGCTCGGCAGCGAAAGGCGTGATGGGTTCCATGAGTCTGAGGATGGATTAGTTTTCTATCATGATAGGATGGTGGTCCCCGATCCTGATAATCTGAGGAAGCTAGTTCTCAAGGAAGCACACATATCGATGTATGCTATGCATCCAGGAGTCACCAAGTTGTATCATAATCTGAAAGACATGTACTGGTGGCCTGGCTTGAAGAAAGATGTAGCCGAGTTTGTGGCTAGATGTGCGGTATGCCAACAAGTCAAGGCTGAGCATCAGAAGTCGGCAGGTACGTTACAACCCCTGCCAATATTGTAGTGGAAATGGGATCATATAACCATGGATTTCATGGTTGGTCTGCCAAGAACAGCTATGAATCATGATTCCATTTGGGTGATAGTGGACAAATTGACGAAGTCTGCCCATTTCATACATGTGAAGACAATGCATATAGCTGAGAAGCTCGCTCAAGTATATATAGATGAGATAGTACTCTTGCATGGCGTACCAGCAATGATAGTTTCCGACAGAGGTCCTCAGTTCATGAGTCGTTTCTGGGAACAATTGTACAAAGCGTTGGGAACACAGTTGAGGTTCAACACCGCTTTCCACCCACAAATAGATGGACAGTCTGAATGGACTATTCAGACTTTAGAGGATCTTCTTCGGTCTTGTGTTTTGTAGTTCCTAGGCAGTTGGGATGTACATCTCAGTTTGATAGAGTTCGCCTACAACAATAGTTTCCAACAGAGCATTGAGATGGCTCCTTATGAGGCCTTATATGGTAGGAAGTGCAGATCTCCTTTATGTTGGTATGAGTCTGGTGAGTATCAACTTTTGGGTCCTGAGTTAGTATAGCAGACAATAGAAAATATCAAAGTGATACAGCAACAACTAAAAGCGGAACAGGACAGACATAAGTCTTATGTAGACAATAGTCGAGGACATTTAGAGTTCCAAGTGGGAGACAAAGTGTACCTCAAGGTCTCACCTTGGAAAGGTGTGCTAAGGTTTGGTCGGAAAGGTAAGCTAGCACCCAGGTATATGGGACCATACACGGTAAGAGCACGTGTTGGCAAGGTAGCTTACAAGTTAGAGTTGCCACCAGAGTTGCATAGGTTACATCCAGTGTTCCACATCATCATGCTGAAGAAAAGTCACCCAGATACAGGGATAGTGATACATGTTGGCTAAATTGACATTTGTATAATCCCTTTGTTTCAATGATGACAAACATTTCATTCTTGTGAATCTAACATGCTACTTGAGTGTTGTAGTAATTAGGTGGATGACAAACTACTTGGAAGATCTATATGCTCAAAATTGCTTTAAGTCATGATTGTAATCAAATGTAAACACTTGTACAAGTATATAATGTACAAGTACTTAGATATCATGTAAATCAAGCGTTTAGATCTTCCCTATCTAATCACAACACTTAGATAGGTCATCCCCTACAATAGTGTCACAACTACACACTCATACACACACTTGGTACTTAATTTAAAACATTGAAATAGGGTTAATCTTGGTCGACAAACTCCTCGACCGAGACACTCTCGGTCGACAATTTCCTCGACCGAGAATGACCCAAGTAGCTGTTAGACACAGCAGACAAAGTAGTTGGGAGTTGGATCAGAACGTTATATACACTTGACTCTAGACAGTCCCTCGGTCAACAAAACTTCGACCGATTGGGATCTCGGTCGACAATTACTCGATCGAGAATGTCTCTGTCTACACCTTTCAGAATTAATTAACTAGCCGTTGTTAAACCAACTAGTGGATACCTAACGGCTAATTGAGCACTTGGAACCCCCTAGAAAGTATCTAGAATGTCCTTAAGCATCCATAGGCCATTCCTATAAATAGGACAAGCCATAGGACACCCAAAGTACACTTGTGCATATACTTGAGCTTACACTTGCAATTGGAAATTTGTTTTGAGCAATTGAGCAACACTGACATTGGTTATTCTTTTCCTTGCTCCAATTTTGTGTCCTATAGGCTAGCATCTCCTATCCACAACACTTACACTTCTATATACATTGGTTATGAGATCAAAATGCTTGATATAGGAAATCAAGCCTTGAGCAACAAGTGGTATTGTAATTTCTATTTTTCCTTCTTGTTCCTTTTATCTTTTGTATTCTCCTTGCTACTCCTAGGGTTGGAGGCTACTGATTCGAGAAGGTTCTTCTCGGTGGAGAAGGTGGACTTCAGACTACTTCAAGAAGGTTGTTGCAACGGGAATCTACTTTAAGAGGAAGGCCACTTCAAGGGGGAGCTTGAAGTTACTTCAAGAAGGTTGCTTCAAAGTTGGTGCAACTACTTCTAGGTGAAGGCTGTTCGAAGGGTTTGGTGAAAGAATTGTAATTTTATGTAAATTCCTTGCGAGGTAATAAAATTTGATTCTTTCGAAATCCCAGTTGGGTAAGTAACCGGGTAGTGGATTGACTGCCTTAGTATTTGCTAAGGTTGGAACCACTCTAAATCCTTGTCCCCTTGTCCAATATCTTTGTGGTTGGTTGTTTGAGTTAAATTATATTAAAATTACCATAAAACCCTATTCACCCCCCCTCTAGTAGTTTTTCAATTGGTATCAGAGCAGGGCTTCAAGTAATTCTAACAAAGTCTTGAAGAATGGGTGACGGGGTACTCAACAACCTCAACTTGGAAGGAACAATCGTGGCTAGGCCTCCATCTTTTGATGGCACAAACTACACTTACTGGAAAAGGAGGATGCAGTTTTTCTTCCAAGGAATCAGATGGGACTTATGGAGGAATGTATCTACTTCATATGAATTTCTTCAAACGGAGTATGCAAATTGGGATGTTAATACGGTAAGATCAGCCCAAATGAATGCAAAAGCTATAAGTATACTTTATTGTTCAATTTCTGTTGGTGAATTCAATAGAATATCAAATTGTGAAACGGCATATGAGATATGGCATAGACTCTCTATAACATATGAAGGAACTGTTCAAGTTAAGAATTTTAAAATTGGAATGCTTAAGCAAAAATTTGAACAATTTTGTATGGATCAAAATGAGTCTATTAGTGAAATGTATGAAAAAATTTCTTCTATTGTAAATGGTTTGAATGCTTTTGGCAAAGTAATCGCTGAAGAAGATCAAGTGTCAAAAATTCTTAGATCTCTCCCTCCCAAGTACAAGCCTAAGGTGACTACTATTGAAGAAGCAAATGATCTCACCCGGCTAAGGATGGAACAACTTATTGGCAACCTAGAAGCACATGAGGCAACTTTAGAAGAGGAAGAGAGACGAGAACGTGAACTTCAATAAGGGAAAAAGAAGGAAATTGCATTCAAAGCATCAACCAAGAATTGTCATGACACAAGTGAAGATGATAGTGAAGAAGAAACTCTTATTGTAAATGGTAAGCAATATAAAAGCTTTAAAACTAACAAAACTTCTAGTGTTTCCCTCTTCCAGGTGCGTTGAATGTGGCAAAAAGGGACACATGAAAGGTGATTGTCCAAAACTCAAGAATGGGAAGAAATCATCTCACAAAAAGAAGGAAAGAGCATATAAAGTTGCATGGGATGATTCAAGTGATGATGGAAAAGAAGAAGTACAAGGTCTTATTGCTACAACAAATGAAGAAGAAGAAGAAGAAGTAAATCTTTTTGATCTACCAAAAGAAGATCTTATTGCTAGTCTTCAAGATACACATGAGAAATATATTGAGTGCAAGAAGAAATTTAAGAAATCAAATAAAGACTTAAATGCTAAAATTCTTGCTATCACATCTGAAAATGAAGATCTCAAAAAGGCTATTGAAGATCATGATATTAAGCTAAAATCTGTAGAAGCAAATTGTAATCTTCTTTCCCTTGAAAAGTTAAATTTGCAAACTCAAGTAAATGATCTTAAAAAACAACCTATTTTGTGTACACATCTAGATTATGATATTATTGTGAAAGAAAGAGATTCTTTGTTATCTAATCTAGATCAAGAAAAATTAGATATCAAGAAGAAAATTGATGAGATTATGAAGTTACAACAAAAAGTGAGTAGCTTGAGTAACAATAACATTTTTGATAATATCTTAAATGATTCTTATCGTCAAATTGGAAGGAGAGGACTAGGTTATAAGACTAAGGGAAAATCTTATCAAAAACCTAGTTGGAGAAGGACACAAGTGCTAAAGAATCAATCCATGTATGTACCCAAGAACAATTCAACTCCTAGAAAGAGAAATGAGATTGACTCTATTAGTTGTCATTATTGCTTGCATCTTGGACACTACTCTTTTTCATGCCCATACAAGAAAAGGAATGATGATCTAGCTTGGGTTCCTAAAACTTAGAAGTTTGAATTTGACTAGTTGATATTTCACCTAAACTAATTCTTGATATACAAATGTCATATCTCAACACAATCGAGCTTTAACTTTCATATTCTTGATTTACTTGGAAATAATTACTGAAAACAATTCTGAAACAGTACAAAAACTTTCTCGGTCGAGAAACTATTCGACCAAGAACATTATCGGTCGAGAAATGGACGACCGATTAGGTTACTATTTTCAAGTTTGCAATAAAACTGATAAAACCTATACAAATAGCAGCATTCTCGGTCGAGAAAAACGTCGACCGAGATAAATTCGGTTGCCAAACAGTTCGACCAAACCAAGTTCTGCTGAACCTGTTTTCAATTTAATCTAGTTTGCTATCAATTTGTTATTAATGATTGATTTAATATGCAAATCAAGAATAAATCTTGGAGATCATCTTTGAAACATGACATATTGATCTTTTTGTATCATGAATTAAGGAATAACATTATGAATATGAAATCCTTAAACATATTGAAAAAGTGTTATAAGAAGACTGATTTTGAACAAATCTTATTCATTGATTGAAAAAGTTTATTAAGCATGATCATTTACATGGTTTGCCTTAAATTTGAAAATCCATGAATCATGAATGAGATTATTTTGGTTTATCCTCTACATAGCTTGGCTTAAAATTGAAAATAAGAAACAATGATTGGTTTATTCAAGGAAACTATTGTTCTATCATAGTCCACATGGCTTATCCTAAGTAATTCTTGGTCTATATATATAGGAACCATGTGCATTAAAATTTAAATGGTCATTGTATTTCATGAAATTACATTCTTCTATCTTGATCATTATATTGAGGATATGCTTCTACTGTTCTATCATAATTATTGTGCCATGATCATTATGTTTCATTGGTTTGTCTAAAAATAATCGTTGATCCATATATACAAACCATGAATGGATATTGTTTTTGATCATTGTGATTCAGCTCATGTGAAGATGCCATTTTGCATAAATAGTAAAACTTCATGGCACAAATGCATTTTAAATTGAAAATCTGCAGAAATTATACTTGACATATAAGTGTTCAAATTGGAAATCTGCAGAAATTGCCTCTTGGTTGAAATCAAGTTTAACCAAGGGGCGCTATGGTCAAAGTCAAGGTCGACCTAAAATAATCTTGACAAAATGCTTATTTGTACATCTTTTTACTGCACTTCACCTTAGTATCTTGATTCAAAAAGTGTTCCTCATATTGAAAACATAAAGCTCTAATAAAAGGTCAAAAACAAATCTTAAAAATCATTTGTGACCTTAGAATCCTTAAATTGTCTTAATTATAAGATTAAGGGGGAGCTCACAAAAACTATTTTGATTATAAGATTACGAAGCTTACAAAACTTTGTAAACATCATTTGAAGCTTGTTATGACCTTAGTATCCTTCAAAGTAATTTTTGTTATGAAAACAAAGAAATCTACAAAATTCATGAATATGACATATATCTTGTTCTTAATGGAATTATCTAAACAAACTTGGGCTTAACATCCCATGTAGTTGATTAGAGATACATTTTACTATAAGCTTAAATGGATCTCATTTCATTTTCTAGGCATAACATCCCTTGTAAAATGGATGAGAAATCAATACACATATGCCATGAACTTAAAAGGAACTCATATCAATTCAAGGCTTAACATCCTTTGCAAATGATTGAGAAATAAATTGTGGCTAAATTTAACAATAATTGCTTTGCATTAATCCCTTGCATTTTAATTGAATATCTTTTTAAGGGGGAGCATTGCATAAAATTAAGGGGAGAAATAAAAGTCATACAAAATGATTTTTTTTTGGATATCTTTTTGAAATGACAAAGGGGGAGAAATAATATAAAATCAAAAACATAAAATAAAATGAGTTTCATAATATATCGGCCAACACACACTTGCAAAACAGGAATGGCCTACAAAAGGTAAACTTTGGGTATGAAACTCATATGATTTATATTTCCATATTTTATATTTAGGAAATGTTTGTCATCTTCAAAAAGGGGGAGATTGTTGGCTAAATTGAAATTTGTATAATCCCTTTGTTTCGATGATGACAAACATTTCATTCTTGTGAATATAACGTGCTACTTGAGTGTTGCAGGAATTAGGTGGATGACAAACTACTTGGAAGATCTATATTCTCAAAATTGCTTTAAGTCATGATTGTAATCAAATGTAAAAACTTGTACAAGTATATAATGTACAAGTACTTATATATCATGTAAATCAAGCATTTAGATCTTCCCTAGCTAATCACAACACTTAGATAGGTCATCCCCTATAATAGGGTCACAACTGCATACTCATACACACACTTGGTACTTAATTTAAAACATTCAAACAGGGTTAATCTTGGTCGACAAACTCCTCAACTGAGACACTCTTGGTCGACAATTGCCTCGACCGAGAATGACCCAAGTAGCCATTAGACACAACAGACAAAGTAGTTGGGAGTTGGATCAGAACGTTATATACAGTTGACTCCAGACAGTCCCTCGGTCAACAAAACTTCGACCGACTGGGATCTCGGTCGACAATTACTCGACCGAGAATGTCTCTGTCTGCACTTTTCAGAATTAATTAACTAGTCATTGTTAAACCAACTAGTGGATACCTAACGGCTAATTGAGCACTTGGAACCCCCTAGAAAGTATCTAAAATGTCCTTAAGCATCCATAGGGCATTCCTATAAATAGGACAAGCCATAGGACACCCAAAGTACACTTGTGCATATACTTGAGCTGACACTTGCAATTGGAAATTTGTTTTGAGCAATTGAGAAACACTAGCATTGGCTATTCTTTTCCTTGCTCCAATTTCATGTCCTATAGGCTAGCATCTCCTATCCACAACACTTACACTTCTATATACATTGGTTAGGAGATCAAAACGCTTGATATAGGAAATCAAGCCTTGAGCTACAAGTGGTATTGTAATTTCTATTTTTCCTTATTGTTCCTTTTATCTTTTGTATTCTCCTTGCTACTCCTAGGGTTGGAGGTTGTGGATTGGAGAAGGTTCTTCTCGGTGGAGAATGTGTACTTCGGACTACTTCAAGAAGGCTATTGCAACGGGAAGCTACTTCAAGAGGAAGGCTACTTCAAGGGGGAGCTTGAAGTTACTTCAAGAAGGCTGCTTCAAAGTTGGTGCAACTACTTCTAGGTGAAGGTTGTTCAAAGGGTTTGGTGAAATAATTGTAATTTTATGTAAAGTCCTTGCGAGGTAATAAAATTTGATTCTTTCAAAACCCTGGTTGGGTAAGCAACCGGGTAGTGGATTGACTGCCTTAGTATTTGCTAAGGTTGGAACCACTCTAAATCCATGTCCCCTTGTCCAATATCTTTGTAGTTGGTTTTTTGAGTTAAATTATATTAAAATTATCATAAAACACTATTCACCCCCCTCTAGTGGTTTTTCAATACAGCCAGTCGAGGTTGAGTTTGATGAATATGTGACCTACGAGGAAGGTCCTATGATGATCCTTGACAGAAGACTAAAGAACCTGAAGAGAAGGACCTGGTTCTGGTAAAGGTTCTTTGGTATCATCATGACGTTGAGGAAGCCACGTGGGAGCTTGAGGAAGAGATGAGGAGGAAGTATCCCTTGCTTTTCTCTTCGGATTTTGAGGACGGAATCCCTTTGTAGAGGGTTATAGCTTGTAAGGACCCTGACCGTCATTTAGGGCTTATCCTATTTGCTTTGCTTAACCCTGGTGCTTAGTTGCCTGCTAATCACCCTTAGTGGTGATTAGGGTTTGTTTGTGCTTGTTGTGTGTTGGAGGTGCTACTTGCAATTAACCCAAGTCTAGGATTGTTGAGCAAGTTTGTCACCTTGAGAGGTGTTCTTCTCTCTCTCCATGCTTCCTCTAGTGTTGAGAGGAAGGGTTGGGCTCGTTGCTGGAGTTGCCTTGGGCTTGGTTGAGCCTTTTTGGGCCTTGTTGTGCCTTGCTTGATCTTTTCCTAACCTTGTTGGACCTTGTGTCGGCCTTAGGTGTGTCGCCCAGGGAGGTGTGTCGGGCATGGTGTTGGGGTGTATCGTCCATGGACCCCTTTTGACTCTTTGACCTCATTTGTGTCACCACTAGTGGACACTTGGCGCTTGATGCTTGCATGTGGCAATGGCCTTGGACATGTGTTTAAGGCAAGATAGAGAGGTGTCATTGCCCATGGACAAGTGTCCCTAGGTGGGAGACACCTTGCCTTGTCTTACCTTGGTTTCTCCTCCACCCTCTCCTATATATGTACCTTCTTTCTCATGCTAAGGATCTCTTTAGTTCCTTAGTTCCCCTCTCCCTTGATTGCACGACACCTCTTCCTTTGCAAAGCTTGGTGGTCGATCCTTATCTTGGAATCTTCTTCTTCTTCCTCTTGAGGTGGCCGAAGGTGTAGCTTGGTGCTAGGAGCTTGGAGCTTGCTTAAGGCGGGTTACATAACTCCTAACCCTAATCATATTACCTTCTTCTATATTCGTGTATGTTTTCTTGTGATCATAATCAGCCATGTATGTTGCTAGATATGGTTCTTGCTTAGTTGCACCTTTAATCTGGTTTAGGGTTTCCTTGTTGAGCAACAATCCTTTCCCTCCTTGGTCTAGAGAAGTGAGTTTGAGCTCTAGTAATATGAGCAATACCCCTCTCTCGTTTAAGTTGAGAGGTGAGCTTGTGTTCTATTTGCTTGAGAATTAAACACCCTCCTCTCACCATGGATTCGAGAGGTGAGCTCTTTGGTAGATGTAGATCTATGTTAAGTTTGATCCTAGTGGTTGCCCGAGTTGTGATAGAGGTTGTGCAAGACCCCTCTCTCTTGGTTGTTGAGAGGTGAGCCGATCTTCTTGATGAAATCTAGGGTTTGGTGCCCTTGTGCTTGAGGTTGATGACGATCTTGTTGGGTTGTATCTTGCACGATATGGCTTGGGGATGGTGTTGCCCGATACCCTCTCTTGGACTAGGATTTTGGGTTGTTATGATGATGTTTTCTGTTGGGCGATAAACCTTGGTATTTGTCTTGTGTGTTGGCCGATACGATGAGGCTAGCTTGGTTGGATGATAGGCTTTCCCTTGCTTCTCGTTTGAGTTCTACCCTTGGCGGTTGTGCTTAGATGAGTATGGTTGTTGGACGATACCCTTGTGTGTTGGGTGTTATGCCTTGTTGAGTGCCCTGCCTGATACACCTAGCTTGGGTAGTGGCTTGGTGCCCAATGTACCTTGAATGTTATGGAGGTCAGTGGGCTAGCCTTGTGTTGGGCATCATGGTTTGGTGGTGATGCCCGATATAGTGACATATGGTAACCCTAGATGCTGCTTTGATGGAGGCCGTTTTGGTATGTTTCCCTTAACGGATAGGTTTCTTTGGAACGCTTTGATGTCGCCTGAGTTGTGAGTGTGTTGGGCGACACCAGACTGTGCTGGGGCGCTGTTTTTTGACATGTGAGTCTTGGGCGTTCGAGGGGTGTGGCTGCCCGATAGGTACCTTCACCCTAGAAGGGCGATAGGGCTTAGTCGATGCTGATAGACAGCTGATACCTGCTTAGCATGTTGCACAATACCCTCTCTTAACCTAGCTGCACTATATGTCTTGGTCTCTAGCTGTATGACACCCGTGGGTGGTGGTCGTTACTTGTTATGGTTGGCCGATATGTGTATATGTCGTTACCCTGCCCGATACCACCTCTAGTGGGGGTGCCCTGCCCGTCACACTTCTTGTGAGGGTAGTGGGCACTTCTAGTGAGGGTCATGTTCCACCCAGAAACCCATCTGCTAGATCCTTATCATGCAATCACATCCTTGTTGATAAGAATTATGGTTTATGGATCGTGAACCTTTGACATGTTTGCAAGTAGTGAGGTATTGGTACAGTAGAACGCACCTATGTAAACATGACATATCTGAACTCTAACGCCATGATATTGTATATGGTTATGATCACTTTGAAAGCTATATATATATATCTGATGATGAGTAATGTTAAGCTTGGTAGCATATGAGTTTCTTCACCTGCTGATATGACCCATCTCTAGGGTCAAGGTATGAGACATGAATGATAAAGCATATAATCACCAATGTTGCCCTATATTTGATAACATGATCCTTCTGTTAATCCATGATGGCTTAAATTATCTCTATGATTGTGTATACTAACCATGTAGGTGTTTCATGCAGATGCATAGCCAGGTAAAGGGCTATGAGGTATATATGTTTGAATAACACTACATTGGTGGTCACTCTTGTTGATGAGATAACATGCATCACATGTATAATGTGTTTAGGTCTGAGGACCTGAGTTGGCTAAAGTACCTAAGTTGAGGTGTTATCCTCTAATGTTGAGATCTGGGATTGTGATCCCATGTGATGATGATAGATGATGAAATTGCCTTAAGAGGCAGTGGTTTCTTGTGATGAGGGATTGAGATCCCGGGATAATATGATGATGGTAGTAACAAGGTAACTTAATGTTATGTATGTGTTACAACCTGGTTGCCTCAACAATCCACTTAAAATATACTAACTAATTACAGTGGAACATATTATGTAGTTTGCCTTGGCCATAGATCCATCATCGTCAATAGCTGGTGATGGTGAAATAGGTTCTCATGCGGGTTAACCTGGAAGCGCATATTATTGAATATGTGTGGTTTCTCCTAGCCGAAAATGAGGATGTTAGAGTGCAACTTCGGTTCTAGACTCAATATTTGTATATGAGCATGGAGAACAGGCCCATGGCTCAGTGTGATAGAGCATGAATGTGTTCATGGCTCAGGGAGTGCGGTGAACTGGCCCGTGGCTCAGATATGCTAGCGCCGAGACATGTACCAAGGCGGGCTAGAGAAAGGGTATCCTGCGGGAGCTGACCCTGTGGTTGAGGCCACTTAAGCATGAGACTGCGGTCCTGCTTTGGTTCTCGTGCACTGACCACGACGTGGGAGGTCGTGGAGTCTGACTCTTCCATTGACCTTGTATGGCACCGACTTGGGTTTCTCAACCGAAGGTTGGATTTGAGCGGTACGGCTCACTTCCTCATGGCATAATAATATGTAATCCAGCCAAATAGTATTTATTGCTTAAGGCAAAACATAGAACATTGGTTGAGGCCTTGCTTGTGTAGTTGATTTTGTTATACGTTACAGTTACTTATACGTTCCTTATGTTATGTGGTAAGATCTTATAAATCTTATCTTGTCAATCATGTTCCATAAAGAAAGACTTGGTTATATGCCTTCCGTACATCTTGGTAAGCTCGATGGTAATAACAACCTTGCTCTATAGACTGCTCTTATTGTATGTTTTATCAGTTATCTGATGTCGTTGCTTTAACCTTTCTGAGGTTTTATGGTTTCGGCGGGGAGTTATGTTTCTCGCTGGGAGTGTGTGTCTCACCCCGTTGGTTTACAACCTTTTTAGGTGTTCGCGCTAGACGTGGTGGTGGTCGTGGGGTTGCGTCCGAGTAACAAGAAGAGGAACATTAGAAGGCAAGAGATGGTCATGCTGCATGTTTTGGTTGTTTTTTGTAGAGTCCTAAAGTCATCCCTGTACTCTCAGGTCCTCGGAGGCGTTTTGACGTAGTTTTACGATGTATAGTTGATGAAGCTTTGTATATCCTGTTGCTGGACGGATGTGGCTCATTATGTATACATTAACAGGTGATGAACTCATGTGATAACAATACATCTGATCTGTTAAGCTGTGAACACGTATCTAGACTTGTACATGTTTATATAACCTGTCTTCTTGCAGGATGAGGATCTGAATGTAATAGTTTCTTGGTTTATCTGCTTCCCGAAATCGGTTTTAATTACCCTGTGTTTTTGGTAAGAGGTGGTTTATGGTGTTTTCCGCACGTTTTCGCGTGGCACCTCGTTGTCTGTGTGATAGCGAGATGTGTCGCCGCACAAATAACCACAACCAACCATGCACATACATAGGGGTTTATAGGCCATGACCGCGCTACACATCCACCATCAATACCGTTATAGGGCGGCACATATCCATTGCATATATATAACATATTATATATGTATATCGGGATTTTTGGTGTTTAATTGGATATGCACATTAGCCAGTTAAAGTATTCGCATCACATGTAATAAATAAATGATAAAAATCAAAATCTGATCATAGTGATTTATCCTACAACATAGTATGTTGACGTGTCTCTGATACCACTGTTGGGTTTTGTGAGACAGAATAGGTAGCAGAAAATTTTTTTTTATCTAACCACAAACTCATAACCAGCAGATCACATCAACAACTATGCAATAGGGAAGATGGTTTAACGAGATATACCTGGTCCCGAGGCTTGCTCAGTGACAATACCTCGCAGCTAGTGCGATCTTCAACCACCTAGTCTTCGACGACGGATGTGCAACTCCTGGTCGTGACCCAGACTACGGTTGACAATCGTCCTCTTGAGCGACAGAAATCTCCCGCCTCTATAAATAGTCCACACGGACCACCAGGAACTCTAGTCATCATGAAGGATAGACTAGAAGGAGTCGTCTCCTTCGGTCGGCGTACTAGCCACCGACACACTCTCCCACCACTAGTTGTCATTCTACAGTTGTCTTTCCCTCGTTGTTCCTCCCTGGACGGGTAGAACTTGTTTGGGCTCTCTCGGTTACTAAAACCAGAGAGGACAACAACTTTGTAGAGTAACTGATGTTCTGAGTTGTGTGTGTTCTGAGAAGCCCACTGTATCCCTCTATTTATAGTAGAAGAGTCTAGATTTTCCACGAACTGATTGTACTGTGGTAGGCAAATCGGTTGTTTCATAACTGAACCGGTCGTTTGGGCAGGTGAGCCGATCGGTTCACCCAGTGAACCGATCATTTCACTTCCCAAACTTGTCTTCAATTGACTTTCCTTATTCGTTTCTAATTAATACACAGATTAATTCTTGTCTCAATCAAATTGAGAATTTTCAATTCAATGTATTATGCAAATTGAGTGTTTCAAATGAATGAGGTGAATGAAACCCTAAGGACATGATATTATGTGAATTGAGAGTTTTCAATTCAATGTTCTTTAATAAGATAAGTATTGTTGCATACTTGCTCAGTTTAAGATACAAACCGTTGATAATTTTTGAAACAAACAGTTTATGAGGTATGTTAGTATATTTGAGTAGTTGGGCTTAGGCTCATTGTATTTTTTCTTTTCTCTACCTAGCCCATATACTCCCTAGTCTCCTATATATATGAGATAGAACACTCTTATTTGTTTTACTGGAAACAAATCATTCTACATGGTATTAGAGCAATATCCTAACCCTAACCCTTCCTCTCTCATTCTTTCCTTCTCGGTGACGATTGCTATATTTTGTGTCTTCCGGTCTCAGGGATGGTGTAAGATTTGATGAAACTCCAAGCAAGCCAAGCAACGTCAAATATCCTCTCCAGTTCGTTCGTCTATTCTTGCTTAATTGACAATGGGATAACCATCCATCTATTCACCACGATCCGTAAATCTTTTCTTTGGATCGCAATAGCGGAATCCTTTTCCATTGTTTCCTCCTCGTTAGTGGATGGTCTATCCACGTTTTCCATTGCTCCTCGTAATAAGAATATAGCAGCGGATTAGAAATTATTTTCCAATTTGGTAATCGTTTCCTAATCGCAGCAATCAGCTACGTGCCGTGAGATGTAAATCCACCGACTGTCTACAAGCATTAACAAAAAAAAAAAAAACTATAGATCCATTGCTGATTTATAAAGAACCAAAATAAAAAGGGGCAAAATTTCATTTTTTCTGTTCCTCTCCATGTGTTTCTCCTAATTCACATGTCTGAGTGTTTTTGTTAAATATTAAGAATTTTATGTGCATTATCATACAATACCATTAATCCGGTAGTGCTTTCTATTTTCCTACCAAAATCCATTCTGGTAGTGCTACTCCTGTCAAGTTTCTATTCCGGTAGTTTTTTTTATTTTATTTTTTTGTATCGTGCTACATTCCGGTATCTTTATTTTCTATTTGTATCGTACTACATTCCATAACCTTTACTTTATGATTGTATTGTGCTACACTCGGTTACGTTTTTATCTATTTCTACTGTGTTATTATCTGGTATCTTACTCACTACATCATGGGTGATACTACTAAAACGACGATCTTTTATAATAATATGTCACACATATCTGCCGTTAAACTTAAAATATCAACTTTTTACTTTGGATGAATGTTGTTCACACTTTTCTTGAATCCCAAGGTAAACTCAAGTTTATCACTGAGGATGCCCTACCGTAGTAGATACCGTATGGACTACAGGAAACAACCATGTTCTCTCTTGGCTTTGGGGGTGCATGGAGCCTGACATTGCTGTCAAGTATATGTGGCACAAGTGTGCAAAAATAATGTGGGACGAAATGTAGCAGTTCTTCACTCAAGAGGACAACTGCCTACGAATCTAAAACGTCATGGACAAAATCTTCTCCGAACAGAAAGGGGATTGACCCCAATTCATGTACTATAATGCAATGAAGGCCCTATCCAACCATCTAAATTTTTTTCTCTCCGACAGCCTCTACAGAGGTCACTAAAGAAAGAGAAACTCTCCTCACTGGGCTCTTCCTCAACGAGCTTCATCATCGCTTTGGTGTTGTTCAACAACTACTCCTAGTTGGTACGACGCTTTCATCCATGGACCAGGCTTATGCAGGTCTGACACAGTCTGAATACTTACTCCTCACATTTCTCCTATTGTTGAATATGAACCTCCGTTAGCAATGGCTGCAACGGGCAGAGGTCATAGTTGTGGACGAGGCCAATGCCCAAAGTACACTTATTGTGGCAAACCGGGCCACACTGAAGATGTCTTCCACTTGAAGCATGGATATCGAACACACTATGGGAGAGGACGTGATAGAGGCTCTACCCATGTGGCTCAAACACCTGCCCACATTGGTCACGCATTTACCCGAACAATAGGTCATGCACCTCCTTCACCACATGCATCTTCTCAAACTTCTTATGTCTCATTATCTCATGAGGAATACGAGCGCCTTCATCAAGATGTCCAACATTATGGGAATTCTTCCCTCCACAACAACATCACCGCTTCTGCCACTTCAGATTGGAATGTCGGGGATTTACCTACTACCAATTCTTCATCCCACCTAGCCACCACTTCTGAAGGTAACTTTGGGGCGTCCATGCTTGCTGCCAGCTCTAATTGGATAATAGATTTGGGTGAAACTTAGCAAATGACTGGTATGCCCCATCTTTTAACCACATCTGATGCCTTTATCCCTGACTCCTCTTTCACCATGGCAGATGGGTCAGTTCAACAAGTAAATCGGTGTGGTACTGTTCCTATCTCTTCTAAAGTCAAGTTGACCATTGTTCACTTTGTTCTAATATTTCCATACAATTTGATGTATGTAGCAAAATTGTTAATTCTCTCAAATGTTTTGTAACTTTTGCTATCTGGTTCTATTCTACATGATTGGGGGAATTTGACGATGATTGGGCAGGGAGTATGCTCTGGTGATCTCTACTACTTCTATGCCCCACCATACAGTCTACCACAATCTCTTCTTGCCTCCAAACCACTTCAACTGCATCTACGTCATGGCAATTTATCTTTAGACAAGCTTAAACTATTATATAGTTATTTATCTTCATGTTCTTCCATTTAGTGTAATGTCAGTCAGTTAAGAAAACATCATCATGTGTCATTCCTGGCCCGTATATGTAAACAATCATCGCATATGTTTGACTTAGTTCATGTTGATGTTTGTGGTCCATTCATGACTACGAGTTACAATATTTATAGATATTTTCTTACTTTTTTGGATGATTTTTCTATAGTGACATGGCTTTATTTACTTCTCACTCGTGATGAAGTCTTTACATTAAATCGTGACTTTCATAACTTATTTGTGATTCAATTTTCAACGTCCATTAAGGTTTCTTCAAACGGACAATGCCCTTGAATATACCCAAAAGGTTGTCACCTCCTTTTTCCCTGATGTAGGGATGATTCATCAACGCTCATGATCATACTCTCCACAACAAAATGGTATTGATGAGCATAAAAATCATCATTTACTTGACATTACATGGTCTCTTCTCATTCATGACAATTCGCCCAAGTCTTTTTGGTCTGATGCAGTCCTCACCACTTGCTTTCTTATTAACCGCCAACCTTCCTCTGTTCTCAGAAAGCACACAACTTTTTCCATTGTTTACCTCCAATCCACATTGTTCCCTCTACCACCTTGGGTTTTCGGTTGTGTCACCTTCGTTCATAATTTCAATCCCAAGGTTGACAAGATTTCCCCCGAGCTATTGGAACAATATTTCTCGATTATCCTTGTTCTAAAAAGGGATAGAAATACCTTGAAGCTAACTCTAGAAGAATTTATATCTCTACAGTCATCACCTTTTATGACGATGAAATGTTTTTTTACCCAACTCACCCCCCATTGATCATACTAATACAATTGTCTCGTTGCCCGATGCATTCATCCCACTTACACCACCACCATCTCCACCATCCACAATACCAAAATGGAGCATGGAAGATGAGTCACCGGATGCATCTGCTTCATCATCACAATTCTGGACAATCCAATCTCGCGGTGGCACTACACAAAGGTATACTCTATTGCACTATCAAGCATCCCATTTCCAACACTTGTTATCTAACACATCTTTCTTCTTCTGCCTTAGCCTTTACTACTGCGCTGGGCACGAAATATGTTCCTAAGTGTCCAACAGATGCTCTATGCAATCCTGGTTGGAAAGTTGTCATGATGGAAGAAATACAAGCTCTCCATGAAAATAAGATATGGGATCTTGTGACTCTACTAGGAGGCAAAAATATTGTAGGTTGTCGATGAGTTTTCTCTATAAAGCATCAGATGGTTCTATTGAATGACTCAAGGTGTTCCTGGTTGCCAAACGATTCACCCAAACCTTTGGTGTAGATTACTTTGAGACATTCTCTCAGTAATAAGGATTGCATCCGTCTGCATCCTTATTTCCCTTACATCTCACCTTGACTGGCCTCTTTACTAGCTCGACATCAAGAATGCATTTCTTCTTGGTGATCTCCTAGAGGAAGTATACAAGCAGCAACCGCCTGACTTTATTACTAAGGGGAAATCTTCTCACAAAGTATGTCATCATCGACGATCTCTCTACGGCCTCAAGAAGTCTCTTAGGGCTTGGTTCAACAAGTTAAGTGATGTCCTAGAAAACCTTAATTTTTGGAGATCAACCACATACCACTCCTTTTTCTTTTCCAAGTCCTCGAAAGGCCATGTTCTTGTTGTATTCTATGTTGATGACATCATCATCACCAGTGATGGTGTGATGGGGATATCCCAGCTTAAGCAGTCTCTACATGCACATTTTCATACAAAAGACTTAGGAGCCCTACGATACTTCCCCAGAATCAAAGTCCTTCGCTCAACCTGAAGGATAAGTTTGTCACAACGACATTATGTCTTGGACCTGCTTCAAGAGGCCAACATGGCAGAAGCAAAAGTAGTTTCTACCCCGATGGACTATCATACAAAGTGGATGCATGAAGGAGAACTCTTTGCTGATCCAGAGAAGTTACCTCATATAGTTGGAAAGCTAATTTACTCAACTATTACTCGACTAGATATTACGTGTTGTTGGGGTAGTCAATCTACACATGAATGCACCACTTCAGGCATTCTTCGCTATATAAAGAGTTCTCTAGGATGATGATTGCTATACAAACATCCTAAGTCTAAGGTAATCTCCATCTGTGGATATGCAGATGCAGACTGGGCTAGTGATTCTAAAGACCGACGGTCCACTTCCGATTATTGTGTCATGATTGGCACTCACCCAGTTTCTCGGAGGAGTAAAAAATAGGCTATGGTAGCTCATTCCTGCACCGAGGCAGAATATCGGGCCATGGCTCATACATGTTATGATCTACAATGCATCTGATCCATGTTGACTGAGTTTGGAATTTCTTTTCAAACTCCAACTACGATATACTGTGACAACCAGGTGGCTATACACATAGCTAATAATGTAGTCTTCCACGAGCGCAGAAAACACTTTCAAGTTGACTGCCATTTTGAGAGAGACTTGGTCAAAGCCAAGCAGATCATCACTCCTCACATTATAACATGTGATCAAGTTGCGGATATCCTTACTAAAACTCTTCATCCTTCTTTATTCAAGTATATGGGCGTCAAGGTGGGACTTCACAATGTTTACTCTACAACTTGAGGGGGTATGTTAGTATATTTGATTAGTTGGGATTAGGTCCATTGTATTTTCTCTTTTCTCTATATAGCCCATGTACTCCATGGACTCCTATATATAGGCGACCCAACAATCGTATTTGTTTTACTACTAACAAATCATTCTATAAGGTTAAATTAAGAAATGTTGATGTGATGATTGAGCTGTCAATATAATAGTGAATTAGATATTTAGATGTCCAAAATATTATAGAATCCTTCACAGGAGGCATGTGCTATGAGGAGGAAATGACTTCCCAAATGGAGGTCCCATGTAGGTCGAGGTAAGCTGGAGTGCATCATTATGCAGAGTAGGAGTCTAGGTAGTGAGGGTCGACTCATTAAATGATTTGTACCCAACAACACCCAAGGATACCAGTGGTAACTTAGATATGAGTTGTGGTGATCAGTGGACATCTTCGGTAGGTCTGCTGGTGCATAACAAGCCTGAGGGATTTAAATCACCGCCTAAGTACCCAGGTTGAGAGGTGGAGTCTGAGATATTTGGCTGCTTCCATTAGCTACTGAGAGGCAGACGTGCTGAGGCCTACTGCATACGAGGTCTTGCTTGAGACATAGGCTTAAGAACCCAAGCATGCTTCTAAGCCTTGTACAGTGAGATTGTAGCTTGCTATGATTCTTCCCCATATTATGGTACACCTCCTGTGGGTTCAAGGCATAATAAAATAAATGTGAGATCAATCAAGTGTGTGCATCTATTGATTTATTCCTTGTTATTTAATAGAGTAACCTTCTATTTGTATGTTTCTGAATTGCCAATTTTTTGTGATTGATCAAGAATGTTCCCAATTGTTATCCATACCTAACCTATGAAAAAAAGTTTCATCTCTGAGGTGAGGCTTAAAGTAAATAAAGAAGAATCACAGAAAATGAAAAAGCTTTTATCCTGCAGCTAAATTCCATAAATGTCTCTACCCGGTATTGATCCTTTTTCCCTTACTCAGTGTCTTCTATCAACTCAGCCTTATGCTGGGGTTAAGTGACCTTTTTCCAACCTTCCTTTTCCAAATGGGTTTCCCTCTAGGAATTCAGGCCTTCTCCCTTGCATTATGCCAGTTTGGCATGCAGGGGGGCTGGCCTTAGCCATTGGTTCTTTTAGAGTCGTGCTCGCTACTGAGGTCGGACCCTTTCTTTCGGATATGGTCTTACCTGCGGAGGAAGATTCAAAAGTCGGAGTGAACCATGGGTCTTCTCTTGGAAATGATGGGCTCAGAGATAGGGCCGGCCCCTTTTACAGTGTGGAAGCAGAAAGTTCGGGGTCTTTACCTGACATACCCAAACAGGCACTATGGGATGCACTGGAGCAGCCACTCATCTCTATCCGAGAGCGCGAGGATGAACTTCTCCAACAACAGCTCCTTTACTGTGATTTGCCCATTGACGAAGTAGATTTTGTGGTCTTGGACTACGAGGTCAAGATGCTGGTTGACTTAGAAATAGAATTGGAACTCTATCTACGTCAGTACGGGTATACCGCGGAAAGCATCAACACTCTTGTTCACTGTGCCACAATGTGTGCCTCATCACACTTGAGGATAGATTGTAGGAAGCATCTTCTGCAAGGCCTACTTCTTAAGTTGGGGGGTGATCAATATTTCTTTGAGGAAAACCAATTCCTGCAGTTCTTCTCTTGTTGCCAGTGCTTCCCCTCTTCAAAGAATGACGATGCAGACGATGAAACACTTCTGCACAAAATTTTGCAGGGAGGGGCACCCATGCCTGTCGGCGGCGTACTACGGGTGTGATCATAAGAATTTCGACGCCTTGGATGGTGCTCACAAAGCATGTGAGGCGAAATGGGGCCCCTCCTATGAGGGGAAGCTTGAATGGGAGTTGTGCAAAATCTTTCACTTTGCCCATCGTGAGAGTAACAATCAAAAATGGACCTGGGATAATAAGGAGATGCATTGGCTCCATGAGTTGAATGGGCCCACCATAACCACTCTGGATCTTGAGCCTGAGATAGGGGACTGTGAAATAAGCTTTCTGGATTTGTTTTTTTTATTTGTGGAGGCAGTCTGGGATTGGGATATAGAATTTGAAATTAGGGGTATTCTGAAGGTTTAACCTAGACAACAAAAGAGGGGCCCGATACTTGACCCCAAGGAGTGACCCGTTGGTTCACTAAACCTTGACCCAGTGTCACACCTTCTCTAGGTCTGAAAGGATCCAGTGCCCCCCCCCCGAATCCTCCCGGAATTTCTTCCTCGGAGCCGAGCCAGGAATGGTCGTTAGTGGACACCTACCACTTTGAACCGGTTAGAGAGGCCCTATTTAATACCTCCAAACTAGACGTTCACATGGGCTAGAAAGAATCAGTCATAGGAAGGTCAGATCACCTACACATTGGTAAACAAAAACCACCTCGACCGTATTACCGAACAAATCAAGCCAGGCCGCCCCGTCGAAAGACTCCATACGCCAAAGGGGCCACCAGCTTTCCCCAAAAAAAGGGGAGATTTGCTGCTTACTGCTCATGAAAACATCTGACCCGTACTTTACTCAACTCAAGGCGTCTGCCTCTCTTTTTGGATCTCCTTCTATTGGGGTGGGGGGTGTAGGGCACCGGGGGCTACCGGGGGGGGTAGACTCATTCTCTCTATACTATGGGATGACCGGATGCATGAACTACCTCTTCCTCAACTAGAACAGTTGGGCCGGAGGAGATGATTGAAGCTTAGTGCCCAATGCTCAATACACCTATTTCCTAAAAACATGATTGGGTGGGCAATTCGCTTCAAAATCCACTCTATAGGGGTGAGGGGAGTGGCCGACAGCCCAAGCAAGAATTAACCCGTATTATTGATGAGGAGAGGCGAGGGGGAATTAGGATCTCTTGTAAAGGCAACCTTTGATTGGTTTGATTATGAACATAATTGATAAAAAAAGGGGCTGATGTATTGAGGTGAGTGAAAAATCAGGTCTTCTTTTGCTTTTTCCCTTGTGGAGATCGGGCACGTTATCTCATTTGGGGATGGGATTGGGCGTGTTTATAGATTAAAGGAAATTCAATCTGGTGAAATGGTAAATTTTTCCAGCAGGGTCAAAGGCATAGCTTTAAATTTAGAAAGTGAGATAACCTTTTTGATTTTTCTCTTTTTCAGAATCTTTGTAGTCTTTGTGACTTGGGCCACCATTCGAATGGATGGGCCCAACGTCGCTACAGGGATGGGGATCAATGTAGATCTTCGATTTACTCTTTGCAGTCATTTAGAATAACCTAAAATTAGTATGTTTGTGAGTGATTAGTTCCTCTGTAGTTCATTTTAATTCTATTATATTCAATTTCTCAATTATATGTCTTTGACTATTAAAGTGCTTTATATTGTTTCTATGAAGTACTCATTCTCTAAGCAAGTATGCTCACCCATCTACTCACAAATTTTAAGGGAAATGACATGGATTGAAGAATGTCAATGGCAGACTAGATCTTTCACAAGAGCTAAGTTTCAAATTAGTCAAGTTTAGTCAATCCTTTCCGCTCTATGTCCTTGTAAAGTAGTGGTAGTGTTGTAAATGATGATGTGTAACTTTTTCCCCTACCAATAGAGAATGTATCAAATTATCATGATGTGTGTACATGAAACTGTGAGAAACAAAAATGAAAGTTTAGATATGTATTTTTATTGTTGGCATCATATTAGAGTAATCATGTCTTAATTGCCCTTGTAAATTTTGTTTATGTTATTGAATGCAAGAAAACAAAGAGTTTATAATCAAAGAAAAAGCTGGAAGTGAACCTTGTATTAAGTATAATCCTCAAACTTATGTCCTAATATCATGATTAGTGGAAATGTGGGATGGGGTTCTAATAGCTTCATATCGGAGCTTAGGCTAATTTTTTAGGGACTATAGGATAGAAATTCAGAGTTATAAGTGTGGCAGATAGGACTTGATGTGTCTACAACTCTGGGAGGTCTAAGTGTTTGGATATCATGGCCTGGTATCTGAATACTAAGGTTCACCAATATCAATCTACTTTGTCTATTCTTCTCTGGATGCCCTGTCCAGGTATGCAGTGGGAGGATGGGCTAGAGAGAAACTCTAGAAATTTTAGCATTAGAATACTAGAAAGTAAAGAAGGATAAGAGTGTAAATATTGAATGTGATAATTTGTTTTATTTTATATTGTTTTGATTTTATACTGACATAAATTATCTTATTTGTTTGAATTCGGAATATCAGTTTGTAGAATATATATGGTTCTTTCAGATTGTTGTATATCATGAAGTTGCTTCAGTTATTATTTATATTCCTTGTATCAAGTAAACTAGAAGTTACTTTTAAATGTGTTTGCCTTAAGTTGATATTCTTTCTAAATGTTTGATATGAATAGGAGTTAGATATTCTTGAGTAGCTTTTGGCTTCAGGATTGTAGGTTTGGCCTGGTCCAACTAGCAGGATGCGTTACTCAATCTAATGACTCCTATTTATTAATCTAATATGAGTAATTCATCTATGGAGAGATGATCATATAATGAAATTAGTATGTTAATACACTAAGATAATGAAATATAAGGTAAAGGCTAGAATAGCTAAGAATTTGTTGGAACTAATATCTAAGATCCAATTTTGGAGCCTTAGATAAGAAATTATAAATTTGGAATGAAGGAATAGGGAATATAGACATAAGACATATATTAGTATGTAACATACAAAGTGAAGAAGAAAGGATGAAAAAAGTGAACTGAACCATATAACTAATTGAGGCACTTTACCCAATTCAAAATTAAGGAAAAATAAGAGAAAATTACATGGAAAGCCAAGATAGGAAGAATCAATTAGAATGAATGGATCATATAATCGAGTAAAATGAATTTATGTACTACAAAAAAATGGAAAAATAAAATAAAAGAGTTAAGTATACATTAAGTACATAGAAGTGAGGAGTCTACAGAAGAACAAACGCGAAGAGAAATACATTAACATGCAAATTATAAGACTAGGCTAAGAAACTCACATGAAACAAGAGAAATATTGGAGATAATGAGTTTGATCAAGGAAAGAGGGTTACATGATATATTCAGTGCATGGAATGTGTAATTCTATTATGAATTTTAATGCATTCATCCTTACTACCTTTGGATTCTGAGTCATTATAGAGTAACAACCTTGTTTGCATCAAATGTATTAAATAGGTTCCTAGTGATGAAATGGAACTACATGTCACATAATGTTTGACTCCTAAATGAGAAGTTTGATATGAAACAAAGGATATGTAATGTATTGAACATAAAATAAAACTAGTAGGGAGAATATTGATTTATAATATCCACTTCACACTAGTAAAAGGGTAACGAGGAATATATGTGGCATGGAATACATAATCGTACAGTAAGATGATGATAGAAAATAAAGAAGGTGTAGAAACATGAAGGAGTAATATAGCTAATAAAATAAAGTGATTGGGAGATATGAGAAGATTCTTAATAGTCTAGTCTCCTTGATGATGAGTAATTAAATCTAGACACAATAAATGTGTTAGGTATACTTGAATATGAAAATTCTAAATCTCAGAATTACCTAATCTTTTGTATCCTCACTAATGAGATTAATGTGGGGAGGATATGGCAAGAGGTTGGGTTCTAAATGATACATAACCACCATTGTAGATACATCTATTGAATACAATGATGGTAGACTATGGAATGATGATCAAACTCTAATAAGATAAACTAGAAAAGTAACCTATATGAAAGACCAAGTAAGAGAAAGTCAATTTAAATGATAAGATAAGGACCACCTTAGTAAACTTTTAGAGAGCTAAAGTTTGCATATCAAAATAAGGTAGTAAAGTCAAGTCACAACAAGATCATGTTATTGGTAAGGATCAAACCCTAGAATGTTTTGGGTTTGTAGTATCTCAAGGGATGTCAATAATGATTTTACCTTGAGCACAAATAATTTCATAAAACAAGATCAGGTGATAAGCAATATGGGAAGGAACGTAGAACTGATAGTAACCAAAGGGGTATGGGTTGCAGATGATAAAGATAGATAGAAATTTGGAAATTAATAAGAACATAGGATAAGAAATAGATTTGAGAAGTAAGATGTATGATTTTAACAAAAGGATAAGTGCAACATGAGCAAAGTGTGATCTGACATAAATTTTTGTAGTGATAGCAAGAAGGATGAACAATCTATTCTTACCTAAAATATGTTAATCTATGATATGTTCATTGTATATGATAGAAATACAAAGGATAAGTAGAAAGAAGCTAGTAGTAATTAATAAGAAGATAAATAAGAGAAAACGAATTTCTTATAGTAATATGTGAACTTTTTTAGTAAGTATAAATTGTTGAAGATATGTCAAGAGATGTAAATTTATTTTACATATGAAATCAGTTGTACATGTGCATGCAATATGTTAATTGAAGGATTGTGATAGCTTTAAGCATACAAATTAATATTGTACTATTCTTGTTGAATCTAGTCTTTCAAATCATGAGTGTTTTGCTATTTTACTAGCACAATAGTAAAATTCAAAACAACATGATGAACTCTCTTTTGTAACTCTGAGGTGATACAAAACCATAGTACATATTGAACTGTATGAATTGAGATAGTTGGATCAGATTATCAATGTTGAGGTCGCAATTCAAGAGTATGAAAAGATTAAATATGGTTGTTTTTCTTTCTCTTTCCTATGATTTATCATGACATAGAAAATTGTTTTGTTTTCATTGAGAAGACACATTTTAAATATGTTGTGATTAGAAGAGAAACAAAGGACTCAATGTTAAAAATACTATACACATATGAAATACATGAGTATAGTGACACCTAATATTTCAGATTTCTAAAATAAAACTCAAATGTACTTCTCTTGCATATTCATGTTTCAAGGACAAAACTTCTTATGGAGGCGATAATTGTTATGAATGCATCTGATCTTAATTGGTAAACTAGGTTTACCTATATGATTACATGTTTAATTTGATTGAACATTGTTTAAACCTATTTAATGATGTTAGATCAATTGTGATGTTTCAAACCTAATAAGGAACTCTAAGAATGCTTATAATTTATATAATTGGGGTTTGAGAAATGTAAACCCTAGTTGGCAAAAATTAGGATTTTGATAGTACATTAATTTGGAATTTGATCTAGATAGCAATGTAGTAAATGCTTTTTCATATTTTCTATGTAATTTGGATTTAAATTTTGGATATGATATGGATAACTCAATAATGCATGCTTGAAAAAAATTAGAGTATTTGGAAGTTCCTTGAATACGGTTCTCGATCAAACTATACTTCGATTGAACATATGACAAAGGGTTGTTCAGTAGGGTAGTGTTTGATTTTTATTTATTCATTAGTACCTCATAATGATCTGATTTTTTTATAGAGATTTAAAATTATATCTCAGACATCTGGATAAATTTTAATAATTTTTGGAGCATGTTTGACCTCTGAAATAAATTAATTATAGTAACATATTTAAGACAGAAAAATCTATTGAAATAAGAGAAAGTATAGTGACAGATCAATGTGAAAATTACCCAAGCACCTCAATTACTCTATCTGAGCAAGATAGAACCCAAGTATCTCTCATATTTCATGATCCATTCTAGATAAAGGAAATTCTAGAGAGCGGGGATAAAGTGGTGGAGATGTTGACCTAGGGTTTCACTATCGGAGATATGATGAAATCAAGTAAGCTTAGCTTCTTTGCATAGCCTTTCATGGTGATTCTTCTCTCACATGTTAAGATTACACCCCTAATGTGATTTTATTCGAAATGATATCAAATATTCCCCTTTTCTCACTCTTTCTCCATAGATCTCCATTCCTAGAGTTTTCAAATTGAAAAGAAGAAGAAAATGGTCATTTGTTAGGGTTTTGGCATGGATTCGAGGATTTTAGCGGTATACTACATTTTTAAGGTATTTTCACACCTTAGGGTGAGTGTGTGCTTCCTATAAATAGTATATGGCATGAAAATGAGTTAAATCTTTAATTGCTTAGTATGTGACTACGAACCCTAAACTGCCATTTTGATCTAGCTTTTGCAAGATGATATGAAAAGGATTATTTTTATGGTGTGATAAATTTCATATGATGAAATCATATTAGATATGGATAGATTCATCTAAATGAGAATTCTTAAAGTAATTGCAGAGGCTATAAGAATATAGTAAAATCTAGGATTTTCAGCTATGACTGAAATTGTTGTATAATTGAATTAAGAAGTTTGTCTATTTAAATCTCCTTGATTATGAATAATGGTTTATTTTGAATGCATAGTACATATATGTCTGATAATTTCATTTCATTTTATCAGTACTTGCTTAATATCTCAGTAAAGAGAGTGAAACCTTGGATGAGTAGAAAGTTGGAAATTTGTGAATAGACATTGTAAAGTCCATTTGAAGTGATTCTCTTTGACATCATAGAATTCATATATTCAATGTTATTCTTGATGCATGACATCTCAATGACTGGTGTGGCAACCCTATTTTAGCTCAATTATAGTGTTTCATATATATGTTGGTTGTAAGTGAATTGTTGATAGAAGTCTTTAATCAGTGAAAGACTATGATCCATAATGTCCTTTTGTGTGTTGTATAATATGTGAATGAGGTGAATGAAACCCTAAGGATAGGGTATTATGTAAATGAAGAGTTTTCAATTCAATTTTGTTCAATGAGATAAGTGGTTTTGCATAGTTGCCCAGTTTACGATAGAGATTGTTGATAATTTATGAAACAAATTATTTATAATGTTAAATTAAGAAATGTTGATGTGATGATTGAATTGTCAATCTAAGAGCGAATTATATATCTAGATTCCCTGAATACTATAGAATCCTTCACAGGAGGCCTATGTTGTGAGGAGGAAACAACTTCCCGATTGGAGGTCCCACGTAGGTCGAGGTAAGCCATAGCGTATTATTATGGGTTGCAAGGGTCTAGGTCAGTGAAAGTGGACTCCTCAAATGATTGGTATCCAACACCAATCGGGGATGCCGATGCTACTTGAAATATGAGTTGTGGTGATCGGTGGACATATTTGATAGGACCACTGGTGCATAATAAGTCTGAGGGATTTACCACACAACCTGAGTAACCAGGTTGAGAGGTGGAGTCTGAGATATTTAGTTACTCCCATTGGCTATCAAGAGGCAGACGTTTCAAGGCCTGGTGTAGATGGGGTCTTAGACTACACATAGCCTTAGGAACTTTGGCATGCTCTATGCCTAGTACATTGAGATCATTGCTTGATTTGATTCTTCCCGATATTGTGGTATACCTCGTGTGGGTTCAAGGCATAATAAAATGAATGTGAGACCAATAAAGTGTCTGCATCTATTGATTTATTCCATAGAATTTAAAAGAGTAACTTGTTATTTGTATGTTTTCAAATTACCAGTTTTTAGTGATTGATCAAGAATGTTCAGAGATTGATTTACTCTTTGTAGTCATTTAGAATAACCTACAATAAGTATGTCCTTGAGTGATTAGTTCCTCTATAGTTCATTTATATTCACTTTCTCAATAATATATCTTTGTCTGTTAAAGTGATGTATATTGTTTCTGTGAAGTACGCATTCATTGAGAGAGTAGTCTCACTCCTCTAATCACAAATATTTAGGGAAACCACGTTGACTGAAGAATGTCAATGCCAAACTATATCTACCACAAGAGCTATGTTTCAGAATAATCAAGTCCAATCGGTCTTTGTCACTCTAGGTCCTTGTAGAGTAGTGAGAGAGTTGTAAATGATGATATGTAACTTTGTCTTACTACCAATAGAGATGTATACAATTATCATTCTGTGTGTAGATGGAACGGTGTGAAACAAAATGAATATTTAGATATTTATTTTTATTATTGGCATCATATTAGAGAAATCAAGTCTTAATTTCCCTTGTAAAGTTTGTTTATGTGATTGAATACGAGGAAACAGAGTTTGAAATCAAAGCAAAAGTTGGCAGTGAACTTTGTATTAAGTATAATCCTCAAATTAATGCTCTAATCTCATGATTAGTGGAAATCATTAGATGTGGGTGTAACAACTTGGTATTGGAGATTAGGCTCAGTTATTAGGGACCATAGGATAGAAAGTCAGAGTTATAAGTGTGGCAGATAGGAGGTGATGTGTCTATAGCTCTGGGAGGTCTGAGTGTTTGGATATCCTGGTCGGGTATCAGAATACTGAGGTTGACCAGTATCAAGCTACTCCATATATTCTTCTCTGGATGCCCTGTCCAGGCATGCAGTGGGAGGATGGTCTAGAGAGAAACCCTAGAAATTTTAGGGTTAGAATAATAGAAAGTGAAGAAGGATAATAGCATAAAGATAGAATGTGATAATTTTTTTATTTTTTATTGTTTTGATTTGAGACCAACAAATTTTATGTTATATGTTTAAATTCATATCAGTTTGTATCATATTTATGATTCTTTTAGATTGTTGTATATCATGAAGTTGATTCAGTTATTTTTATAGTCCTTGTATCAAGTAGACCAGATGTTACCTTTAAATGAGTTTTCCACAAGTGGATACTGTTTTCCGCATGTTGGAGATGAATAGGAGTTATTAAATATCGAGTTGCTCTTGGCTTCAAGACTGTAGGTTTGGCCTGGCCCGACATGTAGGATGTGTTTCTCGATCTAATGACTCCTATTTATATAGGTAATCTTAGAATTCAATTAGTATGTACATACACTAAGATATTGAAATATAAGGGAAAGGCTAGAATAGATAAGAATTAGTTTGAACTGATATCTAAGATCTAATTTTGGGGCCTTAGATAAGAAACCCTAAATTTGGAATGAAGCAAGATGGAATATAGATATAAGACATATATTAGTATGTAACATACAAAATGAAGATGAATGGATGAATAAACAGAAATGAACCATATAACTAATTGAGGCACTTTACCCAATTTCAAATTAAGGAAAGATAAGAGAAAACTACATAGAAATCCAAGATAGAAATAATGAATTAGAATGAATGGATCATATAATCAAGTAAAATACATTTGTGTACTCTAAAACAAAGGGAAAATAAAATAAATGAGTTACATATATGATAAGTACATAGAAGTTAGGAGTCCTCAGAAGAATTAGAGTGAATAGAAGTACATGAACATTTAAATTATAAGACTAGGGTAAGAAACTCAGATGAAAAAAGGGAAATATTGAAGATAATGAGTTTGATTAATGGAAGAGGGTTACATGATAAAATTGAGAGCATGGAATGTATACTTATATTATGAAGCTTAGTGCATTCACCCTTACTACCTTTAGATTTAAAGTATCTAATTAGTAACAAACTTATTTTCATCAAATGTATTCAATTGGTTCCTAGTGATGAAATGGAACTAGTTCTCAAAAGAAGAATAAAGGTGAAACTTAATAAATTAAAAAGTTACATAAAATACATAATATTTAGAATAGAAAATGTTGATTCAAAGAGAAACTATGACTGACCCCTGCATGTGTCGTTTGATATGAAACAAAGGATATGTAATGTATCAAACATAAAATCAAACTAGTAGGGAGAATATTTATTTAGAATTTCAACTTCACAATAGTGAAAGGGTAAAGAGGAATATGTGTGGCATGTAATACATAATCATACACATGCATGAGAAACATGATCATGAGACATCAGTAAAATTCATAGATGATAGGTGGATGAGTAGCATATAGTAAGAGGATGATAGAAAATAAAGAAGGGGCTAAAACATGGAGCAATATAGCTGATAAAAAAAAGAGATTGGGAGATGTGAGAAGATCCTAAATAGTCTAGTATCCTTGATGATCAGTAATTAAACCTAGATATGAGAAATGTGATAGTTGAATACTTCAAGATTGGAATTTGAAATTTCATAATTACCTTCTCTTTTGTATCCTCACTAATGAGAGTAATGTGGGGAAGATATTGTAAGAGGTTGGGTTCTAAATGATACATAACCACCATGGTAGATTACATCTATTGAAAACAATGATGGTACAATATGGAATGGTGATAAAAATACCACAAAATAAATTAGAGAAGTAACCTATATGAAAGACCAAGCAAGAGAAAGAAAATTCAAATGATAAGATAAGGAAGACCTTAGTAAAATTCTGGAGAGATAAATTTTACATATCAAAATTCAATAGGAAAATCATGTCATAAGAAGATCATTTTATCAATAAGGATCAAACCTTGGAATGTTTAGGGTTGTAGTAGCTCAAGAGATGTCAATAATGATTTGACATTGAGAACAAAATAATTTCTTAAAACAAGATCTTGTGATTAGAAATATGAGATGTAACATAGCAATGATAGTAATGCAAGGGGTATGGGTTGCAAATGATAAAGATAGATAACAGTATTGAAAAGAATAAAAATGGAGGATAAGAAATAGATATGAGATGTAAGATGTATGATTTAAACAAAAGGAGAAGTGCAACCTGAGCAAAGTGTGATCTGGCATAAATTCTTATAGTGATAGCAAGAAGGATGAACAATCTATTCTTACCAAGAATATGTTAATGTATGACATGTACATTCTATATGATCAAAATGTAAAGGATAAGTAAAATGAAGCTAGCATATTTAATGAGAAGAGAAATTAGAGAAAACAAGTAGCTTTTAGTAAAATGTGAATTTTTTTTAGAAGGAATAATTTATTGAAGGTATTTCAAGAGATGTAAATTTGTTTTACATATGATTTCAGTTGTACATGTGCAAGCAATATGTTTGAAGGAGTGTTATAGCTTTAGTCATTTATACCAACAATCTAGCTTAATATTGTAAGAATCTAGTCATTTAAATCATGAGTGGTTTGCTATTTGAGTAGAAAAATAGTAAAAATCAAAACAACACGGTGAGATCACGTTTGTAACTCTGAGGTGATATAGAACAATAATACATATTGAGACATATGAATTGAGATAGTTGGATCAGATTATCAATGTTGAGTTAACACCTCCAAAGTATGAAAAGAATAAAAATGGTTTTTTTCTTTCTCTTTCTACAGTTGATTGTGACACAGAAAATTCTTCTATTGTCATTGAGAAGCCACATTTTAAATATGTTGTGATTAGAAGAGAAACAAAGGACTCAATGTTGATAGTAGTATACACATATGAAATACAAGAGTATAGTGACACATATGATTTTAGAAGTTTAAAACTAAACTCAAATGTAATTTTCTTGTGTATTCGTGTTTTAAGGACCAAACTTCTTAAGGAAAGAATTTTTATGGATGCATCTGAGCTTAATTGGTACACTAGGGTGTACTTATATGATTACATGTTTAATTTGATTGATCATTGTTTAAGGAAAACTAATGATATTAGCTCAATTATGATGTTTTAAACCTAATAAGGAACTCTAAGAATGCTTATAATTTGAAAATTTAAGGTTTGAGAAATGTAAACCGTAGTTGGAAAAAATTAGGATTTTGATAGTACATGAATATGGAATTTGATCAGGATAGCAGTGTAGTAAATGATTTTTCATATTTTTTTGTAACTTGGATTTAATTAAAATTTGGATATGATATGGATAACTCAATCATGCATGCTAGAAAAAAAATCAAAATATTTGGATGTTCCTTGAATATGGTTTGTGGTCGAGCTATACTTAGACCAACCATGATGACATAATGTTGTTCAGTAGGATAGTGTTTGATTTTTATTTATTTATTAGTAAGTCATGTTGATCTAAACTTTTTATTAGAGCTCTGAAATTATATATCAGACACTTGCTAAATTTTAATAACTTTTGGTGGATGTTTAACCTCTAAAATAAAACAATTACAATAAACATTTTAAGACAAAACAATCTACTAAAAATAAGAGAAAGTATAGTGAGGGGTCAGTGTGCAAATTACCCAAGTACCTCAATTTCTCTATATGAGAAATCTAGCACCCAAGGATTTCTCATATTCTACGATCCATTCCAAAGTAATGAAATTCAAGAGAGAGACGAGAGCTAGGGTTTCGAGAGGAGAAAGTGGTGGAGATGTTGACCTAAGGTTTCACTATTTGAGATTTAATGAAATAAAGTAAGTTTAGCTTCTTTGCATAACCTTTCCTGGAGAATATTCTATGAAAATTCAAGATTCCACCCCTCCTATGATTTGATTCAAAATGATATCATATATTTCCCTTTTTTCACACTTTCTCCATAAATCTCCATTCCTAGGGTTTCCGAGTAGAAAGGAAGAAGAAACCAATGATTTGCTAGGTTTTTGACATGTATTCGAATATTTTAGAGATGTCCTATAGTACTAAGGTGTTTTCACACCTTAGGGTGAGTGGATACTTCCTCTAAATATTAGATTTCACAAAAATGAGTTAAATCATCAATAATCTTCAATTGCTTAGTATGTGACTACAAACCCTAAACTTCCTTTTTGATCTAGCTTTTGCAAGATGATATGAAATGGGTCATTTTACTATTGTGATGAATTTTCATATGATGAGATCATATTATAAATGGATACCATCCATCTTAATGATAATTCATAAAATAATTGCAAACTTTACAAGAATATACTAAAATCTAAGGTTTTCAGCTATGACTGAAATTGTTGTATAATTGTTGTCTATTTTAATATACTTTATTATGAATGATTGTTTATTTTAATGTTAGTATAGATATGTCAGATTCTATCTTGAATTTTATTTCATTTTATCAAAACTTTCTTAATATCTCAGTTAATAGAGTGAACCCCTAAATGAGTGAAAAGTTGGAAATTTTTTAATAGACATTGCAAAATCTATTTGAAGTGATTATCTTTGACAATAAAGAATTTATTTATTCAATGTTATTCTTGATGCATGATATCTCAGTGAATGGTGTGGAAACTATAATTTAGCTCAATTCCAGTGTTTCATATATATGTCGGTTGTATGTGAATTGTTAAAAGCAGTCTTTTACCAATGAAATATTATGATGCATAAAGTCCTTATGTGAGTGGTATGATATGTGAATGAGGTGAATGAAACCCTAAGGATAGGGTATTATGTTAATCAAGAGTTTTCAATTCACTGCTTTTTAGTGAGATAAGTGGTGTTGGACAGTTTCTCAGTGTACGATATAGATTTTTGATAATTTATGTAACAAACTTTTTATGAGGTTAAGTTAAGAAATGTTGATGTGATGATTGAATTGTGAATATAAGAGTGAATTAGACATTTAGATGCCCTAGATATTGTAGAATCCTTCACAAGTGCATGTGCTGTGAGGAGGAAATGACTTCCCTACTGGAGGTCCCACATAGGTTGATGTAAGCCAGAGCACATCATAGTGGGGTGTGGGGGTCTAGGCTAGTGAGGGTAGACTCCTTAATTTATTAGTATTCAACACCAACAGAGGATGTCGGTAGTACCAGAGATATGAGTTTTGGTGATCAGTGGACATCTTCAGTAGGTCCACTAGTACACAACAAGCTTGAGGGATTTGACTCACCGCATGAGTAACCAGGTTGAGAGGTGGAATCTGAGATGTTCGACAGCTCCCATTAGATACCAAGAGGTAGACGTGTTGAGGCCCACTGCAGATGGGGTCGGAATTGAGTCATACGCTTAGGAACCCAGGCATGCTTCTAAGCATTGCACAATGAGATTGTATCATCATCATCATCTAAGCCTCAATCCCAACTATGTTGGGGTCGGCCACAATGAGATTGTATCTTGCTGTAATTCTTCCACATGTTTTGGTACACCTCATGTGGGTTCTAGGGATAATAAAATGAATGTGAGATCAATAAAGTGTGTGCATGTGTTGATTTATTCTTTGTAATTTCATAGAGTAACTTGCTATTTGTATGTTTCTGAATTACCAATTTTCTTTGTGATTGATCAATAATGTTTCAAGATCGATTTACTCTTTGTAGTAATTTAGAGTAACCTTCAATAAGTATGTATGTGAGTGATTAGTTTCTCTACGATTCATTTTTGATCTTCTTTATATTCACTTTCTCAACAATACATCTTTGACTATTTGAGTGTTTTATACTTTTTCTATTAAGTACTCATTCATCGAGAGAGTAGGCTCACCCCTCTATTCAAAAAATATTAGGGAAACCACGTGGACTGAAGACTATTAATCCCAAAATAGATCTACCATGGGATCTAAGTTCCAGATTAGTTAAGTTTAGTCGGTCCCTATCACTCTTGGTCCTTGTAGAGTAGTGAGAGAGTTGTAAATGATGATTCATAACCTTACTTCCCTATCAATAGAGAATGTATCCAATTATCATGTTGTGTGTACAAGTATGTGTGACTAATAAAATTAATATGTAGATATTTACTTTTATTGTTGGCATCAAATTAGAGTAATCAAGTCTTAATTTCCCTTGTAAAGTTTGTTTGTGTGATTGAATGCGAGGAAGCAAAGAGTTTGAAATCAAATAAAAAGTTGGGAGTGAACTTTATATTCAGTATAATCCTCACACTTATGCCCTAATTTCATGATTAATGTAAATCGTAGGATGTGGGTGTAATATTATCCCTTTGTGATGGCTCAAAAAGCATAATATAAGGATGAGGTACCAAGTGTAACATCCCTGACCTGGGCTAAGGCTTAACCCTAGAGGTTTTGCTTAAGTAAGTCATTTATATTCTTGACTTTATCTTTTGAAAATTAATTAAGGCTCAAGAGGAACTTATGTTTCAATTTTAGTCCTTTTTGAATAATGTAGAAACAAAGTTTTACTTATTTTGGACTAAAGTGCAAATTACCCAAGTTGAGGGGTTAACTTGCAAATATTACATGATAAAATATTACTCAAGTGTTGAAGCATCATAAGAATGAAAATGATGTAGAGGTATGGCTTGTGAAACCCTGAGCACCAAGAAAGAGCTTATAAAGCAATGTGTGTGCATTAAAACCTAGTTTTGGTGTAATGTGCAATTTACCCAAAACCTAGGGTTAAATATGCAAACTACCACTTATAGAGAATCTCTAATGTTTTTGGTATCAATTAGAGACAAGAAAATCAGAGGGGCGTCTCATTTGAATCTCTTTGGGGGAGAGAGAATCTTGATATTAAAATAATCAAGATTTAAGCATAATTGAAACCCTAATTCAATTTAATATAAAAATAAATATATTAACGGAAGTGCCCTTCAACCAAAAGTGTGATGGTTGAATTTGTTTAAGTGTGTACGTCCTTGTGCCTTGCAATGGCAACGAAATATCTAAAGTGAGTGGAGAGCCCACTCACATTAGTTAAAGAAAAAGTAATATCCACTAATTTTTGGATATTATTATTATTTTCATTAAGGTGCTTAATTTGTTTTCTTTTAATTCGTGGATAAAGAAGAGGAATTTGAAGGGAAGTATGATGGTTTCGTATGCAAGAAAGTGAGGGGGATAAGTGGCACCAATTTAGGGAATTGAAGGATTTTTATAACACTTTCTCTCTTGAAATTCCTTTACATATATCCCATTTTTCACACACATGAAAGGATTTTTTGACTCCTCTTTCTTTCCTTGCTTTGGACGAACACAAGGGAGCTTAGGAGAAATAGGAGGGCGTGCCCCAACCTGTAGGTGAGCTCCTTAATCATCTTCAACCTTGAATTCATGGTGGAAAATCGAATTTCAACACTCATTCTCTTCTTTTCTTCATTCAATGCTTAACCTTGATCATCCTTTGCATCCAAAGACTTGAGAACGGACCTTGGACAGTTGAGAAAGCTTCATTCACCATTTAGGACGTGAAGCTTGAAGCTTGGTTTCAACTTTGAAGGCGGGATATATAACTTGAACCCTTAAATGTTATTATTGATTTCATTCCTTCATGATATGTTGAATCTTTCTTCTTTCCCGAAATTTCTTTTGATTAGTTAATGAAATCACCATAAGAATCACAAAAAATTTCGAAGGTTTGTTTCTTGAAGATTATTATGTCATCTTAGAACACACCTCAAAAAATATCATGAGCAAACGTTTTGCATTTTGATGACCAAACGGTCTCAAGACCGTTTGAGGGCAAATAGTCTCAAGACCATTTGAGGGAAAATGGTCTCAAGACCGTTTGGGGTCAATTGCTGATGTAGTTGGATGAAGATCCAATGGTCCCAATTGATTTAATTAAAATGATTCCAAGAATGGGTGATCCATTGATTACAAACCCTAATCAGATTGATTTGGTTGAAACCCTAAATTGATTGGGTCGATTTCTATGTTGAATGGCTCAAATGGTCTCAAGACCATTTGAGGTCAAGAGGAGCCATGGATGGATGCAGATCTAAGGGTTACAAGTTGATCTATTTTTAATGGTCCAATTGATGAATGATTCAATGAAGCAAACCCTAAATCGATTGATTGTAGAAACCCTAATTTAGGGTTAAATAGTTTCAAGCCGATTGAGACCCAACAGTCTTAGACCATTTGAGGACCATTCAGCCTCAGACTGTTTGAGGGCCATTCATCTTCAAACCATTTGGGGTTAATTAATATTTAGTTCAAACGATCTCAAACCGATTAGAGTTTTTGAGATCAAGACTGTTTGATGGTCTAACGGTCTAAAGACTAATTGAAGGTTTTGGGACCAAGACGGTTTAAGGTCTAACGGTCTCCAGACCGTTTGGAGGTTTGGTCCAAGACCATTTGAAGGTCTAAACGGTCTCAGACTGATTGGAGTTTTGGACCAAGACCATTGGAAGGTCAAAGTACTTCAAGACCGTTTGAAGGTCAAAGTACTTCAAGACTGTTTGAGGGTCTAATACCTCAAGACCGTTTGAAAGTCTATTTGATTCAAACCATGTAAGTGCAATTAACCCCATGATTGTTAATTATGTATATCAAAGATAATTACAATGGTTGTACCTTTAAGGTAGTTAAGTGATTAATACCTTTTGAGTGGTTAACCTTTGATGCTTATGAAAGAAGTAACTCAATACACTATGATAATCATAGATGTATGTACTTGAATGTAGGGTTGACCTAATCTAACCAAGCTTGAAGTAATCAACATCCTAGAGAGGATGAGAGAGAGAGAGAGAGGAATTCATGCATGTATGATAATCATGTAGTGGTTAAGCCTCAACACTTTCAACATGAATAAAATATGTATTTAGGGTATGATCCTTGATAAAGAGATCATGAAACCCTAATCAAGATGGTTGATGAGCCCTAACCCTAATCTAGGGCAATGTTAGGTGAAACCCTAATCTAGGGTAATGGTGTAACCTTAATCTGTGGTGATGACATGAGAAATCCCAATTCAGGGTAATATAATGACAAACCTTAATTTAAGAGTTTCCTGGAATTGGATCTCTTTGCAAAAGGTTTTAATTTTTAGTGATTTTTGTTAATCTGATGTTAATGATCGCTTCCGCTTAGTTAATGACGTTTTGTTCAAATGGTATGCCACACAAAGAATGTATCATATCTTCCTAGAGAAAAAGAGAAATATAAGATGGAGATGAGTTCTTCATCTTCTAGTAAGGATCTGATGAGATCCTATGAGTTGGTGAAGAAGCTTGTTGAGAATGAACTTTTTGGAACAACAAATCCAGTTGTGGCAGAGGTGTGGCTCCGACAGTTGGAAAAGGTTTGTCACCTAATGGAGTTAGAAAAGGATAAGTAGACCAATCATTATGTCTATCTACTTAAAGGAGATGTTGAGTTGTGGTGGCATGGAGTAGAAGATAAGATGAGGAATACGTTGATGACATGGAGGAACTCTGTAGATGAATTTCACCTTAAAGTATTTTCCTCCTACCTTCTTAGGTGACAAGATAAAAATGTTGGAAAATATTGGACAGGACAACATATCGATTGGTGAATATGAGGCATATTTTAAAAGATTGGCTAATTTCTACCTACAACTTGTACCAGTTGACATAGAGAAGTGCATGGTATTTCAACAAGGATTAAGGTTACAAACTAGATATACCACATCATCTATCGGGAGAAGAGATAGATCAAAGTTTGAGGAGTTTATTGAAGAATCAAGACATATCGAAGAATCAATTAATGCTGATAAGAACACTGAGAGCTACAAAAGATCTGGAGATTTTAGTAGAGGAGGGAAAATTAGTGGTGGATACAGAGGAGGTGGTGGTATCTTTTATAAGATTTAATAAGGTGTTGGTTGTTTTCGATGACATGGATCTAGTTCTTCATAGACTGGAGGAAGGTCCATCTCTAGTAGATGGAATACACCACCTAGGGGGGAATCTTCATCAAGGCCTTCAGGGACATCAACATAAATCACAAATCCACAGATACGGGATGTAGCCATGTATGATAACTCTTACAGGACACATTTTGTTTAGTGTTGGGGAGCTAATTCTCTTGTATGTTAGTGTTGTCGATAGATGGGACATATAAAGAGGGACTACACAAAGATCGAGCTTATACCTAAACATAATTGACAATAACAGTTGTGGAATCCTCAGGGACAAAATCTAGTTAGAGGGGAAAGTTCTTTAGTGGATTTATATTCTAGAGGGGGAGCACCTAGTGCTAGGAGTGGGCAATGAGGAGAACATGGAAGAGGGAGAGCTACATGACATTTCCTCTCAACGACACAATCTGAAGGTACAATTTTGCCCAGAGTTGTGACTGATGAGATGCTTCTCTTTAATAATATTTTAATTAAATCATTGATAGATCCTGGTGTGACACATTCTTTCATTCAAATTTTGATAGTTAGTTGATCAAATCTTCTAACTCATAATCGTATGAGTTATTTTTAAGAGTAGTGTTAGTTGAATCATTAGTTATTATAGAAGTACGCCTTGGATGTGTTGATATTTGATGGGTATACTATAGCAGTGCTCATACCCTTAGATATTAATTTGTTCCAAATTATTTTGGGTATGGACTTCCTTGAGACATATGATGTCCAACTAGAGTGTTGGTAGAAAGAAGCTATCTTTCAGTAAGGTGGCTTTTTATGTGTCTTTATTAGAGATAAGAAAGTCTTACCTACATGTATAGTATCAGCTGAGGTAGATGATAAGATGATGAGAAAGTGGTGTGAGGCATTTTTATCACATGTGGTAGATGTTATGGTAGAGAAAATAACAATAAGTATAGAAGATGTTTTAGTTTTTGGGGAGCACAATGATACCGATAGGCGACTAGGGCTTAGAAGCATAGTGACAGGTTGGGGGAGGGGCGCTTTCCACTGGTGTGCACTGACCCACTCCCCATGGGCTCTTAATCGCCAGGTGCCAAAGGGATCTAGTTGTGATGGTGCTTTGACGCTATTCTCTTTGTGGACCCTTCTACATTGAAGGTCTCATTTCCAGATTTTGAGTCTGGATTTGGGGCTTTCAGTGGTGGAACGACATGGTGAACACGACGAAGGGGCAAGGCTAGGGCCAACACTATCCTGTGGTTCTGGATTCCTTCAGACAATAGTTTGGAAACCTCCAATCTTGATCTCCACGGTGTTGGGTTTCTTTCTTCTTCTCTCTTCCTTTCGTTACGGTTTCTAGGTTTTCTTCTTTTTAGTCTTTTTCTTGTTTTGCTTTGCGGTAGGTTCTTCTGCCTGTTTCTCGTCACTTGTCGGTGTTGTTGTCACTACTTGTCGGCATTGTTGTTCTCTCTTTTTGGGAGCTACAAGTCTTTGCTCTTGCTGGCCTCGATTTTGTTCTGTTTGGATTCACTACTGGGTCTATGGCTCTGCTTGTGGCGGAAAACACTGGTCTGCATATTTTTCATTTGTAGGTTTATTAGCACCGATCTATGCTCAGTTTGAAGGAATCTCTTATGAAAAGCTGCTTATGTCAACCTTATGGAAAAGAGATCAATGTAGAAGCATTTTATTATCATTCCAAAATGAGTTTTGGTGATCTGATAGCCCTACTCTTGGTGGTTGTATGTACTTCCAGTATCACTTTCCCTATGTGTAGATGTTGTATGGCTTTTTAGTAATGAAGATGTTCGGATTGCTCAAAAAAAAGTATAGAAGATGTTTTAGTAGTATGCGAGCTTCCAGATGTCTTTCCTAATGAATTAACAGGTTTACCACCTAAAATAAATATAGACTTTGAGGTAAAAAAATTACCTAGTTGTTACCTAATAGCATTACATGCCTATAGAATGGCACCTGCTGAGTTAAATAGCAAAAAAATTAGTTATATGAGTAACCAGATAAGGGATATATTCAACCTAGTACATCACCTTTGGGAGTTCAAGTATTATTTGTGAAGAAGGATAGAAGCATGCAGTTACACATAGACTATGGGTAATTGAATAAGATATCCATTAAGAACAAATATCCTCTGCCTAGGATTGGTAACCTATTTGATCATCTATGTGAAGAAACAACTTTTTCAAAGATAGAACTCAAGACAAGTTATCATCAGTTAAGGATAAAGGCATCTGATGTACCTAGGTCAACATTTAAAACTAGGTATGTGTATTATGAATTTGTAGTCATGTCTTTTAGATTGACAAAATCCCTAGTAACCTTTATGGATATGATGAAAAGAATCTTCAAACCTTACATAGATCATTTTATAGTAGTATTCATAGATGATATTCTTATATTTTAGAAATGCAGAACAACATGAGGAGATGATAGTGATGCAGTTGTTAAGTCAAAATCAGCTTTACGCTAAGTTCAATAAATGTGAGTTCTAGTTGGCTGAAGTATCTTTTCTTGGACATGTCATATCAGGGGAAGGAGTCAGTATTGACCCTACAAAGGTGGAATTTGTTCTTTAGTGGGACCAACCTACAATCTGCACTAAGATTATATGTTCCCTAGGGTTAGCTTTATGTTATAGGAGTTTTATAAAAATCTTTAATGCATTAGAGGCACCTCTTAGATGCTTAACAAGGATGTAACTTTTATTTGGTTTAAGTCATATGAGAAAAGTTTTTGAACTTTGAAGAAGAAGTTAACCACAACACTAGTTTTGGTTTTACCAAAAGCAAAAAATGGCTATGTGATTTTTTGTAATACATCCAGGAGTGGTTTGGGATGCGTTCTTTTGAAATAAGGTAAGATGGCTATCTATGCTTCTATACAGCTCCACAAAATGAAGAGAATTACCTAGTACATGATCTTGAGCTCACATCAGTAGTACATGCCTTGAATACATGGCATCATTATCTCTATTGTGAATAATGTAAGGCCTTTGCAAATCATAAGAGTCTAAAGTATATTTTCACACAAAAGGATCTCAAGATGATATAGTGTAGGTAGTTAGAACTTATAAAGCATTTTGATTTTACCATTGATTACCACCTCAGAAAGGCCAATGTAGTAGCAAATGCTTTAAGTAGGAAGTCATCTTTGTTTGAAGAAATGTAATTTATGGCATGTGTAAAAAGCACGTGTTAGTTATGATGAGAAAGATGAATTTGGATTTGAATGTGTTTGACCAAGGTGGGATAATTGCACATATGTAGGTTAGACCTAGATTTTATGATCAAATTAAGGAGCTTCAACGAGTGATAGAGAATTGCAACAGATCATGCATGATATGATAGAAGGAAAGAGGACATAATTTAGATATTTAGATGATGGGTTGTTATATCAACAAGATAGATTGTGTGTGCTAGATGACATTGAGTTAAATACACATATTCCTGTGTAAGCTCATTGTTCTATGTATGCAGTGCATCCATGCAACAGAAAGTTGTACAAAAACATCATAGAATTGTATTGATTGTCAGGTATGAAGAAAGATGTGGATGAGTATGTATCTATATGTGGTGTATATCATCATGTTAAGGATGAACATAAAAAATTAGCAAGTACTTTTTCATCTCTTCCTACTCTTGAATGGAAGTGGGAGCATATCACTATGTACCTTGTGGTTTGATTACATAGTATACCACTTGGATATGATTCCATATGGGTTATAATAGACAAACTAACTAAATATTCTCACTTTGTACCAGTTAAGACAACATGGGATACTCCAAAGTTAGCCAAAGCCTATACAGATGAGATAGTCAGACTGCATGGGGTACCAATTTTTATAATATCTGATAGAGATCCCAAATTCACATATATCCTCCAAAATCAATTGCAATCTTTCTTGGGAACAAAGTTGAAGTTTAGCACAATGTTTCATCCCTAGAAAGATGGATAGTTGGAGAGGACAATTTAGACCCTAGAGGATATGTTGAGAGCATGTGTGTTGCAGTTCATTGGCAGTTGGGATGATCACCTCAGACTTATGGAGTTTTCCTATAACAACAATTACCATACCAGCATAGGCATGGCCCCTTAGTCAGTTGACCAAAGCACCTCTAGAAATGGGTGATTGTTCGAACCCAATTGATCGACCCATTCAACTGTGTATGGGCACCATTAGAGTGCAATGTTATTTATCTTACTGACCCTCACTAGTCGTTTGACTCACTCAACAAGTTGGACGGATGGGATCATGTAACCACTTGCACCTATTGGATTCTAATCAATCGATCTATGTTTGTGAGTTGTTTGACAAATCCTATAGTCTACTTATATAATTGAAACAAGGGGGGTGATATCATGACTTATTCCTCCCCATATTTCTTTAGTGTTCATCACCTCCACCAAACATTCAAACCTCAGTGATGAGGGATCTACACCCTCCAATTGAATATTTCACTCCACTCATGTTTACTGACCCCTCTATCGGTCGACTGAGCAGAAACACTAGTTTCCACTTTAGATCGACCAACTACTTCCACTCCACTCATTATTTGATACGATACAGAACATGTTGTTCATCCAATCTCTTGACTGACCACCCCCATTGCTGCCCTTTTGCACCTATGTCAAATAAATGATGCGTTGAAGATCACTCAAATGGCTAGTGCTCATCACATTGATCAATCCACACTTGGTCAAAAAAAATCCTTCCTAAGATCTCCCTCATACAACCACTCATAGATCAGTAGACATGTGTCTATCAATTGGTCAGCCTATTTACCCAATTCACTATCCCCAACGTCAATTACTCAACTCATTCACTTGATTGATCAACTTATTACCACAGGTAGCATCTGCCATCATCTCATTCAATAGTACCAATCTTCTAGTCAATAAATCCATCAACCAAATCCCCTATTGTCATCCCACCATTCGATCAACTTATCTTCCGTATCAATTGAGTTCTCTCCTGCATCGAATGTAGAAAGCTTGGTGTGCATTTGGTACACATATACTTGCGCTTATAATTTTTTTGGCCCTTAGGTGGAAATGCCCAAAAACACAAATAAATACTATCCCACTAGTGCAGGGGACTGAATCGCAATATAGGAACACATACTGAAGGGTCAAACCCAAGGGAAAGAGTGGGCACTACAGCTAAGTTAGTTTGGTTTTGGTTCTTATTGTAGAGTTTAGGGTTAAAGGGCTTCGTTTTGAATGGATTTTATTACACTAGAGATGAACAAGAAATTAATGAAAACAAGAAGCAAAACCTAGAGTAACCCAAGATAACTTACTTATAATGAGAAATAAAGGAAGCTATGCAATGAAAGAGAGCCAATTACACTAAGGCGGGCAATGCAAGACTAACACTACACTAAACTAGAAAATTAGGAGTGAAAAGAAATTCAAGGTATTAACTATCAAGAACAAGGAAAAATCAAGCTCAATTAAATAGGAAGGTAAAGAGACTAGCTAAGCAAGAATGAACTAAGCAAGAAGAAAATTTTGGGTTTTAACAATTAAAATGGGATATGTGGGCTGTTTAGGGGAATGTACTTGTCAATTGAGTAGGGGTGATATCATGCAAACATTACTCTATCATTTAGATCATTCAAACAAAAAAACAAGTTAGATGCTAGTGACTATCCATGATGTGCTAATTGTCAATGGCTAGAGTAGGACATGTACAGGGGAACTAACCCCTAGTACCCCCATCCAACCTTACGAGGATCAATTGGATTATGTTTTAGGTGGAATTCAGTTAGGATCCAATCAAGTAATGGAAGGTGGAAATGAGGTTTTGGTCCTCACATCACCTACCATCTATCCTTTAGGAAGACCCAAGCCAACTACACTAAATGTTATTAAACTAGATACTTAGATCTATTACCTAGGAGTAGAAGAATTGATTAGCATGTAGGAAGGTGAATAGCTATATATGGATCCACTAATTGGACATAGGAAAAATTCCCAAATTAGCTACATATAAACAATTTCCCTAGAATACTAAGTGATTATAAGCACAAACCAGAACAATTTATTGAAAATGATATTGAAGTAGAACATAATCATTAGCAAACCAAATTGCAATATTTATGTGAGGAATAGGATCCGAAAGGGGATAAAATCAAATGGTACAATATAGAGAGCCATGTGATTATGAAGAAGTGGAAATAAATCTATTACAATGTGACAAAGTGTATCATTATACAATTTGTCCTCATCATAAAAGGTGATATAATAAAAACTTGAACTAACTACAACTAAATCCACAGTAATAGAGAGTAGCCTAGCCATTTAAAGCTATCCTTAGTTCCAACACCATGTATATGATATTTTTGCATCCTTTTCTTCTAATATACCTATACCTGGGTGGAAGGGAACATCTCTTAGAACATGGGAAACATGGTAAAGGTCAAAAATAGTTGCGTATGTACATATAATAAATACTTTGGGCATTATTGGCTTACATGTGTAGTAAAAAAGGATGTTCCTACAAAGAGTAGGCTATTTCATGTAAGTTGAAGAGAAATATAACAAAAGAAATTAGGCTTACTAAAATTCAATATTACAATCATGAAGAATAAATTATCTTTCCATGTCAAGTAATGACAAATTCAATTTAAAATTATTAACTTTTGCATGCATTATGATATAGACTAAATATACCTAAAATAGTGTCATAACACCATAGGATCATGGCCTAAAAGAAGGTGAAAACACACACCCCATTCATAATTGGCACACCCTATATAAGTATGGCTTTACATAAGTACCACTATTCTAGATACTATTGTAAAACATGTAGCATGCATAAATAGAGTGTCAAGACTATATCTTTAGTCATTTTTGCATACAAAGTCAATCATATAATGAGGGATCTAAGAACCCATTGTAAACAAAGCATCTAAACGACAAAATGAATATAATGGTTTAAGAGTAGGAAATATATAAATGTCCAAGAAAATGGATTCTCAAGTAGAATAAAAGTTCAAGAGATGCCACATTAAATGAATGTAGGTTTCAATTAAGTAATGCCCAAAATAAAACAGAGGATGTACATACATGATCTTCACATCTAAGGAATAACTGTATTGGTATAGTTTAGCCCACAAAGTCAAGTTTCATCTTAGAAATACATTTGGTGTGTTAGTCAAACTGAAGCAAATATGTTTATACACTCCTATTATACTTATATATGTAACTCTTCCCTAAATGTTATCGTCGGATGTCATATTAGGGTTTTACATACATATGATTCCTTAGATACGTATTTTAGTTTTAATGTCTAGTTTTGATCACATAAGTGAAAGTGTGCCAAGGTTACATATATGAATTTGTAATAATACACATCCAATTAATTTAGGACTTATAATTCATTTCCCTCTTTATATCGTAGATCTTTATTCAATCAACTAGGCCAAGGATGTGTTACATGAGATATTTTTCATTTGCATACCCTAATATGTTAATACTACTAATAAAGTTGAAAACATTAGATTTATAGAAATTGGACATACCGATATTCATATTTTCATTACATATACACCAGCATGTACCATATGATCATTGCTAAGTAGATTTCCAAATTATAAGGGTCGTCACTAAACCAAATATTATACCTTATATACCCAATTACCATGGATACTAAGAGTCTCAGTCTATATAAATTATTCCCTCCCAGGTTGTAATAGTTGTATATTGTATATGTGTGTATACTAACATAATACAATAATGTATGAACAAATTAATTATTCAATGTGTGTGTATATTTTAATATTTATATTATCTACATAATATACAACCTAATCTATCATTATTGGATTAACTGATTTATTAAGAATTGAAATGCAGTAATGAATAGATTACTGACATATGAGATGATGGATCCATTCTTGAAAGCCAAGTTTAACTGCGAATTGATGGCACTGAGGTAGATGATGAAGGAAGGCTAAGTCGCTTCCACCCAGCCTCCTAAATATGTCATCCATGCATTGCCAGCATGAAGAGGAGGAGGCGTGACTGAGGAGAATTGAGGATATGGTCTAATCATGTTTGGCGACTTGTTTAGATTTTTGTGACCTAGTGGATCTCCGTCTACTGGCTTGTAGGTTGTATGGGAGGAAGAAGAAAGAGTAGAAGAAGTGGAGTAATGTATGTAACATCCTAGGATTTGAGGCCTCAGATAAAACAATCTTATAAGGAATGATTGGACTACCCATATCACCAAGGTGTACCTCCTTTTCCGGGAGCTCATCACTAAAGAACTCCATAGTTAAGCGTGATCAGCTTGGAGTAGTACTAGGATGGGTGACCAGTCGGGAAGTTGATCCTGGCTTGCGCGTCAGTGTGGACAAAGTGCGCAGTTAAGGCCAGTGATGGTTTGTGGGGCCATTCATCATTTTCAAAACTCTATTGGAGCCTAGGGCATTGTGCCCGGGTCGTTACAAATGGTATCAGAGCCAGGTTCCAATAGGGTTTTAGGAATGACGACTGGCCCCACAAACCACCACTAGCCTTAACTGTGTGCTTTAATCTCAGTCACGCGCAAGACATGATCAACTTCCCGACTGGTCACCCATCCTAGTACTACTCCAAGTTGAGCACGCTTAACTATGGAGTTCTTTAGTAATGGGCTCTCGGTAAAGGAGGTGCACCTTGGTGATATGGGTAGTCCAATCATTCCTTTTAAGATTATCTTATCCAAGGCCTCAAATCCTAGGACCTTACAATCTCCCCCACTTAGACTCTTGACGACCTCATCAAGGCTCAATTATATGGCATCATAATCTTTCCCCATTTCAGTGTAGACCCAAATGACCCATGTACACCCAGCTCCCAACCACGATTACCAATGCAATGGTGGCTCCATCAACTCAGATAGCCCTTTCCAACATGCCTGGAGACTACCAGCACATGGGCGGCTCCATCAACTCATATAGCTCTTTCCAACATGCGTGGACCACACGGCTCAAAGACTGGCATGCCACAGGCCCATGTGAGCCCCACCAACTGGAGAGGTTATGGCTCTGATACCATTTGTAATGCCCGGGCCCACTGCCCCAGGCTCCAACAGGGTTTTAGGAATGACGACGGGCCCCACAAACCACCACTAGCCTTAACTGTGTGTTTTAATCTCACTCATGCGCAAGCCAGGATCAACTTCCCGACTGGTCACCCATCCTAGTACTACTCCAAGCTGAGCACGCTTAACTATGGAGTTCTTTAGTAATGGGCTCCCGGAAAAGGAGGTGCACCTTGGTGATATGGGTAGTCCAATCATTCCTTTTAAGATCATTTTATCTGAGGCCTCAAATCCTAGGATGTTACAATCTCCCCCACTTAGACTCTTGATGTCCTCGTCAAGTCTCCACTAGATGGCCTCATAATCTGACCCCATTTCAGTGCAGACCCACAATGGCCCATGGACACCCAGCTCCCGATCACGGAATACCAGCACAAGGGTGGCTACGTCAACCATGGACAACCCTTTCCTACATGCCTGGACCGTATGAATCAAGACTGGCATGCCACATGCCCATGTGGGCCCCACCTAATGGAGGGGTTATGGCTCTGATACCAAATGTTATGACCCCACCTCTCGATAACCCGTAATTAAGGGAGACCGAGAGGACGAAGCCGCACCCATGACTTTCAGATCAAAGGTTCGACAATTATCCATGAATAAATCAGGATATGATGATCCTAAGTCAATTTGGGTATAAAAGACTATTAAAATGGATAGTTGAGCAATTAAGATTCATATAAATGGAAAAGGATATTTTAGGGTTTGTTAACCTAAAAGGGATAAAGTTTGAGGAATAGATCTAAGAAACCCTAATGAAGATTAATGAAACCTTAATGCAGATTAGAAACCCTAGAAAGAGAATCCAAGTCAATAAAGTAGATTCTTGATCAAGTGTGTAATAAATAGTGTACATATTCTTTTCAGGAATTATGTGATGATTGATTTACTTGCTTGGATCTGTTGATTGGCTTGATTGTATATACATGAAGTATATGTTGAATAATCGGCATGACTCATCAAATCAGGTATGTGGTTACGCTTAATAATCACTCTAGTTTCTCAGCGACGCCCGAAGTTTTAATCGGTTGCTTGAAAATAACTACTGGATGTTTATTTAATTCATGCAACTATAAAGTGACTATGATTATCACTATAAATGTGCGTATATAACTGACTAGATCTGGGTCCACCTCTATTGTAATGAAAAGGCTAAGAAAAAAAGGGATAATCCTAGAGCAAGGTCTAGGTTACTAAGAGTTAGAAACTGGGCTACCTACGTGTAGTGCCATGAGACTCATTAGCCTGCCATGAGTTAAGGAGTGGGCTACTTACGAGTAGTGCCATGTGACTCAACCCTAGAAATTGGTTCACTTATAAGTGGATCATGAGGGGTTTAATGGGGACAACATAGAGGATAGGGTACTCTTGGATCGTGGAGTTATATCTAAAATGTAATCTTGGTTGTTAAATGATTAATTGAATGATTACATTGTTAACGTAGTTGCACGTTTATTGTTTCCCCCACATACCAGCTTCGGCTGACCGACGTTTTGTTTGTCGGCGTTTTAGGTACAAGCCAAAAGGACAAACAGTAAATCGTCATACTGTGTAATACATGAAGTAAAACACAAGGAGGATTAGTTAGAGTAGAATCCTTAAGTGAATAGAAGTTTATAGATCCAAGTTTTCAAAAAGGTATGTAAAAACTTATTTTCTTACAGCTTTCAATATAGTATGTTAAAATTTGAGAATTATTCTTGGTTAATTGTCAAACCTTTGATCTGAAAGTCATGGGTGCGGCTTCATCCTCTCGGTCTCCCTTAATTGGGGGTTATCGGGAGGTGGGGTTGTAACAATGTCGGTCTATTTCAATCGATGTTGTAGTTTTTGTGGACCTCTACGACTAGGGTAGTTGTTGGAGAGCTTTACATTTACTTGATAGAAATGCAAACACAGAATATGAGAAGAATCAACAACACTACCTGGAGACCCTCCCACTATTTTGTGAGTCTCAACAATTCCTAGCATTGGTTGGTGATGCTAGGAGTAGGTGGAGAAGAAAATAGGAGGAAAGGGAGTAGTCTGAGTTTGACCCGGTCGTAGAAGTTGTTGATGAGAAACATACATGGTGCCACTACCATTGGGCGCTCAAGTTTGAAGGGGTGGCGACCCCGTTGTGGGCTAATGGATCAAGGAAAGAGAAGACAAGGATGGTAGATGGGGTTTAGGACAATGAGGTGTAAGGAGGAGGGTGACGATTGGATTTCAATGGTGGTGGAATTATTGTTGGCTTGAACGTTTGACGATGCTACTTTCAATCATTTCCATAGTAGTTTGCGGACCTGCTGCACCACTATTGGCTTCCAAGCCTGGTTGTGGAGGCTAGGGTCGTGGTCCATGATATGAATCCCAAGGAGCTGGCGGAGAGAGAAGTTTTTGCTAGTATCTTAGTTCTAGCAGGTCATGATGATGAGGACAAGATGGATGGAAGGTGCTACCTTCTCTAGAGTTCCCATTTGTGGGTAGTCAGGGAGGGAAAAATAAGAAGATGCGAGGGGGTAAGACGGTTGGATCAACCTATAGTGGTGGTGCCATATGTGAGAGGGCATTGAGGAGACCTGGGCGGTGGCAAGGTCAACATTGATAATGTGGGAGGAGGTTGCAGTGTTGTAATGTCTGAAGGAGGCGGCGACTTCATGGCTGGTTGGTGGCCAAATGTGCAGGTGGTGACCATATCACACTATGTTAGATAGTGTTGGAAGTGCAGGTCACTAAGGAGGAAGAAGAAGATGAGAAGTTGTAGGCTTCACTGCACATCCCTACGATGATGGGTAGGCGGAGGTGCTATCTGAGAAGGAATGATTGCAGTTTGTGGTTGTGTTGTGGCTTCTAGCAATGGTTACAGACATGGAAGCAGGCGACTGTCTGCCGCCAGTCATGGCCTCTGATGCAAGGGAAGAGAAGAATTAGGATGGCTATGGTACAAGACAAGGAAGTAAGAAATAGGAAGCGAAGAGGAATAGAAGAGGAATAGAAGAGGAAGAGAAGTAGAGGAGAGGAGGAAGAGAAACATTGATCCTTTACGGTGTGGTTGGCGATCCATGGAAGTAGGTGTGTTGATCATGTCAATGAGGATATCATGGTGATTCACTAGGATGGGGGCTGCCTAATTCTATGCAGGGGGAGAATTAAATGGGTAAGGCAAACAGAGGAAAATCAAATTAATAAAATGAAATTACAATTAGCATGTGATAGCTCATAATCCAAATAGTTAAATTAATAAGTAAGTTAAGTCTGATTGAACCAAAATTTGACATGTAGACTAATTAAGATGTAAGGAATCCACATGCATTATTACAATTGCCTTATGAGGATGCTTCATATTTTGTTTATTGATTGGGTGTTTAGTATATAGTTGATGAATGCATATTCATCCTGATTTTCTGTCACCCTTTTTATAACCAATTTGATTCAATACTTTCAATTTATCTCTTAAACCTAAAAAATTGTAACTTTTCTAGATAAATCCAATTATTATGATTTTTGATCAAATTTATATTGATTTGGTGCAGGTCTAAACCAGGTTCTATCATCATATGGAATTCACTAAAGAATCTCTCACCATTCGGTCTGACCAATCGGTCTGACCAAATGGTTTTCACCATTTGGTTTCACCTAACGATCTCAAGCCCATTTGAGCCCATTCAGTTTCAAGACCGCATGAGCCCAAATGGTCCCAAAACCATACGACGTCTAACGATTTCAAAACCATTTGGACAACGAAACCGTTTGGAGCCATTCGGTCCCAAGACTGTTTGGAGCCATTCGGTCCCAAGACCGTTTGGAGCTATTCGGTCACAAGACCATTTGGAGCCATTCGGTCTCAAGACCATTTGCCCTCAAGACCGAACAATACATGAAGACCGTTTGAGGCACGCAAGTTTGGAACCATTCAGTCACAAGACCGTTTGGAGCCATTCGATCCCAAGACCATTTGCTGCCATTCGGTCCCAAGACTGTTTGGTGCCATTCAGTCCTGAGACCATTTGCTCGCAAGATCGAATGAAACTGAGAGACCAATTACATGAAGACCATTTGGGCACTTGCGTGAAGACCGAATGAAGATCAAATCCAAGGCCCATTGGATCCTAACAGTTTTGAGACCGTTTGGATCCATTTGGTTTGCAAAGACACTAGACCATTTGGTCATCCAAATGGTCTCCAGACCGTTTGGGACGTCCAAATGGTTTCCAAACCATTTGAAGACCAAACGGTTTCCAAACCATTTGAAGACCAAACGGTCTCAAAACCGTTTGAAGGACAAATGGTCCCCAAACCGTTTGGAGAACTATTCACAGCAAAAATGTGCCCACCTCATCCAAGCCTATAAATAGGACCACAAGGGTCCTCATTTGGGCATCGACTCTAGTACGCCGAAAGGCTGCCGAAGGTCCGATCCAACTTCAACTTCCACACCATCTTCCACGCCCACCTACTCCTCTTGGCACCAAGCAAGGAGAGAAGAAGAGAGAGAAGGTGGAGAAGGAGTTATGCCCAGCCTGCCTTGGTGGTTCTTCCTCCTCATTCAAGATCTGCCCTGACGTGATGTAGAAGACTGCATCATCTTCACCGAGCTTCAATCATCTTCTTCATCATGCTCATGGCGGAACCCTCCCTTTCTCTTATTCTTCTTATTTCTAGCATCATGAGCGAGTAGTACCCTTTTCGCCGGGGTGCGGGGACTAGCCCCGTTGCCCATGCAAGCATGTTCTTTTGTTAAGCATTCCATGGCAATGTATAAAACTTCCCATTTCGTTGTTAATTGGTATGTTTGTAGTTGATTATCTACTTGCTTTCATCTTGTTCTTTCCTTTATTGCGAAATCTTCTATATGTGGGATGGAATGGCGGTTGACAAGTTCGACTCCTTGATGAGAACTTCTGATAGGATTCCTTGAGGTCGTAAGTGTATGATCTGTGAGGGGATGAGACATCTAGCCTACGGTGATGCTTCTGTGGTCTAAACATCCCTCAGGGAGGACCACAGCCTTAGTTGGATTTTGTATCGTCGATGTTAGTTTGTAGATCTATCACCTGCTTGATTATCAATTAATGCGGTTGACTCCCAAAATAGAAATAGAATGGGATTTTTTGAGGTCGTAAGTGTATGATCTATGAGGGGACGAGCCATCTAGCCTTCGGTGACGCTTATGTGTGCCTAACGCCTGTATAGGGGGCCCACAACCTTCATTGGATTTCTGTATCTTCGGAGCCATAAGTAAGTGATCCGGATGGTGACGAGACATCTGAAGCCTAAGGTGATGCTTACGCGAGCCTAACACCCATATGGGGGGTTTTGCAATAGCTCGATTTGGATCGTTATATCTTGCCTAGATTGTTTGATGTTTAGACATGTTTGTATGCGTAGTGGCAGTGAAACACGAGACCATCCCAGCGATTCCATATCATTGATCTAAATCCAACTTTAATTCATCTTTTACCTTCTTGCAATTAGTTTAATCAAACTCAAATCAACCCATCATTTTAAATATTAGCCTTAACTTGAAATAGATTCGACTGACAAAGATTCTTAAAAACGTTGTCCTTTGGGTTCGATCCTAAACTATATTGCGATAAGACCCGTCTGCTTGCGGGTGGTTTTATTGCACATTGGTTTTGGTAAAAGCTCAGGGATTTCAACCCCGAGTGAATTTGTTAGTGCGACAAAATATCACGTCAAATTTTGGCGCCGTTGTCAGGGACAACAAAATCAGTTAGTCAAAATCTTGTTCTTTTGAGGCTAATCTAGGATTTTAATTTTCTTTTAATACAATCGATCATCTACTTGAATTTGACTTTACTTTGTGAATATCATTTTTGAAATCTTTCTATTTCAGGTACAACCCAAGGCATAGTGCATGCACCGTTCGGACATCCCCGGACTGACGGCGAGCTTTGATCCCGAGATAGACAGAACTTTTCATCGGCAGATCAGAGAAAATCAAGCAAGGATGGATCAAGAAGAAGAAGTATCTTGAAGGGTGGCTCAAGCCATCAATGCACAGAGAGAGAGGCTCATGCAAGAAGCCAGAGCTATAGTCCAAGAGGAAATTCTGGAAGCACAAGCAGTTGAACTACAAAAGGATCTTAGAGAGTTCTCAATCTCGAATGCAGTGAATGTTCATCATCCAGTACAACCTCCTCCCATCAATGCTCCTAATTTTGAGATAAGAGCACATTGGATCACCATGCTTCAGAACAGCCCTTTTTATGGAAAACAAGGTGAAGATAGTCAAGAACATCTTCTAAGGTTTATTGATCTTTGTGCTATGACAAAGCAAAATAGAGTATCCGATGATGCCATTCGACTCTGTCTGTTCAAGTATTCCCTTGCTGATAGAGCTATAAGTTGGTACAATTCGTTGCAAAGTGAAATTCCCATCACCACCTGGGAACAACTCCAAAATGTGTTTCTAGAGAAATTCTATCCTCCATCTCTCACATATGAAATTAGAGGCCGAATAACAAATTTCACTCAAGTCCCTGGAGAAACTCTTGTTGAAGCATGTGATAGATACAAAGAGCTTCTACGCAAGTATCCACACCATGGAATTACTAAGAATCAACTCATCGAAATTTTCTATAGGGGTGTGGACGACGATATCAAGAGATTCTTAGACTCTTCATCTGGAGGAAACTTCATGCGTCAAAGTTATAACAGCGCATGGAGGGTCATCACCCTTAGAGTAGAAAATCAAGCCAATTGAGATATATCTGTAAGTAAAGGAGTTTTGAAAGTAGATATGGATGAAGCTACTCCTAAGTACAAGTCTATCACTGATACCCTGAAACTCTTAGTTTCCAAGAAAGACCATATTGAATCATCTCTTGCTGCTATTGGAAGAGGATGTTCTCCCACTCGGCAACAAGAACAGATCAAGTCAGCTTCATTGTTCTGTGAAGCATGTAAAAGTACTGATCATTCCACATTAGCATGCAGTGTTCTTTACGATGTCATTCTAAGCAACATATGTGGACAAGGAGATAATAGTAAAATGCAAAATCTTAATGTTGTTAATACCATCCCTGTTCAAAGTTACTACAATCCGAATCAGAATAGGAACCATCTAGGATTTCAGTATGGAAATCCCTCTAGAGCAGTAAACTCACATCAATTTAGTTAGAAAAAGCAACCACGAGGCCCACCAGGATTCCAGCATAATCAATAATAGAATTTTGGAAATCAAGGAAATTTCTAGGGAAACTTCCAGAATAAGAACTTCAACAACTATCTAAATAGTTCTCAGTACCAGAATCTTAAACAGCCTCAAGGACAACAAGTTGATCCCTTCTCACCTAATGACAAATTGACAACCATTGAGAAGATGTTATAGTCACAGAAGAATATGACAGCTAACCAACAAGCCTTGATAGCTAACCAGCAAGCACATCAGAAAGTTATTGAATCTCAACTGGCTCAACTTGCCGCTAGCATAAAGCCACATGTTGGAGCATTTGCAAGCCAGCCCGAGAATAATCCTAAGCACCCAAATAATTAAAGGCTGTCACAACCAGGCCAGGTAAGGATTATTCTGATCCTTTTGTCAAGCCATCTGTGGTTATTACAAATGCGGATGAGCCTGTGATCATTCAATACTCAACAACACTGGAATCTCAACCGAAAGAACTCGTAACTGGTGATAAGACAGACAAGGAATGTCTTGAGAAACCAATTGAGGAAGAAACTAAAACACCAGAACCTGATATCCCTGTATACAAGCCTCGTATCCCTTTCCCAGCTCGTTTAAGGCAAACCAAGCTTGATACTCGGTTTAATAAGTTTAAAGAAGCTATGAAGAAACTTCAAGTTGACATGCCCTTTTTGGATGTGCTGGCTGAGATACCAACCTGGACAAATACTTAAAGTCACTCCTAACTAGGAAATATATAACTGAAGAATATGAGACAGTCAAGTTAGCTAAAACAACTTCAGATATCATTCAGAATAAGATGCCAAAGAAGCAGAAAGATCCAGGATCTTTTGGAATTTCCTGCCATATTGGTGATTCTTCATGCAAGAAATGACTGGCGGATCTTGGTGCTAGCATCTCCATCATGCCACGCAGCCTTTGCAAAAGGCTAGGGTTTGCTAAACTGTTGCCAACTGGCATGACTATACAACTCGCAGACAATTCGATAAAATGCCCATTAGGAATCATTGAGGATGTACCTGTCAAGGTAGGAAAAGATTCTTATGTTCCATGTAACCTTGTCATCATGGACATAAACGAGGATGACAGATATCCTCTCATATTTGGACATCCATTCATTTCCACTGCAAGAGTTCTAATTGATGTTGAAGCAGAAACATTGCTTCTCAGACTTGGTAAAGAAACACTCGAGTTCAAAGTTTTTGAAAGCATGAGAAGACCAAGTATGCCAGAAGAAGTTTATCTGATTGACTACATTGAACAAATATCACTCCTTACACAAGAGGGATATGAACAAGACGATCCTTTAGAAGTGACTATAACAAACCCCTCTGCTGATAACTCCATCAGTGAGAAAGTTAAAGAGTGTGTTCTTGACCTTGACACTACCCAAGAAGATCCTGAAGCTATGTTTGAAGGACTCAAGGAAGTGGAAGCTACTGAAGAAACATGTGAAAAGCCAGAGGCCCCCGAAATGAAGCCCTTGCCTGAGGGACTGAAGTATGTGTTTTTGGATGACCTCAAGGTTTGTCCAAATATTATAAATTCTGATCTAACAACTGGGCAAGAAGATAAACTCCTGAAAGAACTAAGGGAAAGAAAGAAAGTCATTGGTTACAAAATGAATGACCTCACTGGGGTTAGTCAAGCACTGTGTATGCACAAGGTCCCTATGATGGAAGATCACAAGCCAACTATTGAACGTCAATGGAAACTGAATCCAAATATGAAAGAGGTAGTCCGTAAAGAAGTCATTAAATTGCTCACTTCTGGAATCATCTACCCGATCTCCGATTCACCGTGGGTCAGTCCAGTACATGTCGTTCATAAAAAAGGTGGAACTACTGTAATACGAAATGAAAACGGTGAACTCATTCCCACCTGAACAATCACATGGTGGAGGATGTGCATTGATTATAGGAAGTTAAACAAGGCAACTCGAAAGGATCACTTTCCAATGCCTTTTCTTGATCAAGTATTAGAGTGGCTGGCTCATCAAGAATACTTCAGTTATCTCGATGGTTACTCTGGATTCTACTAGATACCTATACATCCAGATGATGAGGAGAAAGCCACTTTCACCTAACCATTCAGAACATACGCATTTAGAAGAATGTCGTTCGGCCTCTGCAATGCACCTGCAACTTTCCATCGTTGCATGGTTGCCATATTTGTTCGTCTCACCGAAACCATTATGGAAGTTTTCATGGACGATTTTTCTATATACGGATATTCATTTGATTCATTTCTAAAACACCTCTCCCTGGTCCTCAAACGATGTGAAGAAGCTCATCTTGTGCTCAACTAGGAGAAGTGTCATTTTATGGTAAAGGAAGGAATCGTCCTCGGCCATAGGGCCAACAATAGAGGAATTGAAGTAGATATAGCCAAGATTGAAGTGATTTCCAAGCTCTCTGTCCCTATCAATGTAAAGGAAGTTCGAGCATTCCTTGGTCACACAGGTTTCTATAGACGGTTTATAAAGGATTTCTCGAAGATAACCAAGTCGATGACAAATTTGTTACTAAAGGATGTTGAATTCAATTTTGACGAAGAATGTGTAAAAAGTTTCAACACACTAAAGCATGCCCTTACAACTACACCCATCATTGGAGCTCCTGATTGAGACCACCATTTTGAAATCATGTGTGATGCAAGTGATTATGATTTAGGTGATGTCTTGGGCCAATGTATAGAAAAGAAACATTATGTGATCTATTATGCATCGAAGACCCTCGATGAAGCTCAGAGGAATTATGCTACTACTGAGAAAGAACTTCTGGAAATCTTGTATGCTTTTGACAAGTTTAGATCCTACCTAATTGGTAAAAAGGTCATTATTTACATAGATTACACTGCCATTTGTTACCTTCTAGCAAAGAAAGATGCAAAACCTAGTTTAATAAGATGGATTCTCCTATTATAGGAATTTGATCTAGAGATACGAGATAAAAAGCGTACAAAGAATGTGGTAGCAGACCACCTCAGTTGCATCCACACTCTAGACATAGAGAAGATCCCGATTAACGATTCCCTTCCAGATGATCAACTAATGAAAGTCTCAGAAACTACACCGTGATACTCGGATTATGTGAACTACCTTGCTACTGAGGTTATCCACCCTCAATGCACCGGAAATGCTCTGAAGAAATTTATGCATGATGTGAAACAGTACTACTGGGATGAGCCATACCATTTCAAATTATGTGTTGATGGTTTATACAGACAGTGTATTGCTGAGGAAGAAGCTCAACTTATCTTGGAGCAATGTCACTCAGGACTAGTAGGAGGGCATATGAGCTCTAAAAAGACTTCCTTGAAGGTTTTGCAGTGTGGCTTCTTTTGTCCAACCATATCTAAAGATTCCTATGACTTTGTCCTATCATGCAGCAAATGCCAAAGATCTGGCAATATAACAAAGAGAGATGAGATGCCACTGAAACTGTGTCAAGAAGTAGAGATATTTGATGTTTGGGGTGTGGACTACATGGGTCCATTCACATCTTCTAATGGATTTTCATACATCCTAGTGGCGGTGGACTACGTATCAAAATGGGTTGAAGCTATACCTACCGTCACTAGCGATTCCAAACCAGTCATCAAATTATTCAAAGATATTATCTTCTCCCATTTTGGAGTTCCACGCACGGTAATATCCGATGGAGGTTCCTATTTTCTTGAAAGAAGCTTTGAAGCATTGCTAAGGAAGTATGGTGTTACTCACAAGGTAGCCTCACCTTACCATCCACAGACAAGCGGACAGGTGGAGGTTTCTAATCATCACCTCAAGAGTATCTTGGAAATGATAGTAGGCCACAATCGGAAAGATTGGTCGGTGAAAATCAACGACACATTATGAGCCTATCGAACTGCTTATAAAACTCCCCTCGGGACTACACCTTTTCAATTAATATATGGAAAGTCTTGCCACCTGCCAGTCGAACTGGAACACAGGGCATGGTGGACAATAAAACAACTGAATTTTGATATGAAAGAAGCAGGCCAAGCCAGGATTCTACAACTTCAAGAGTTGAACGAACTCAGGATGATAGCTTATGAGAATGCACGAATCTACAAAGAACACACCAAACTCTGGCATTATGGTCATTTGAAAAGAAAAGACATACAAGTGGGAGACCAAGTTCTGCTATTCAACTCAAGGTTGAAGTTATTCCCAGGAAAACTCCGCTCTCGGTGGTCTGGACCATACATTGTCAAAAACATCTCCCCACATGGTGCTTTCTCTATAAGGAGTGAAAAGTCGGGTGAATTCGTGGCAGATGGTCAACGTTTGAAAAGATATTTCACCACAGCTGTCATAAGAACCATTTAAACAATAGATCTTTCCAATCCAAAGGAACCACCATGAAGTTGAAGATATCAAGTCGAGCCATCGACGTAAAACAAGGGTGCTTGTCGGGAGGCAACCCGATCAATAATTTCATATTTAGTTTTAAATTTGAATTAGATAATTTTTTTTACCTTTTTAGATAATTTTGAACCAAATAAAATTCACATCGTGAGATAATATCTTGAGTTCTGATTGACCTTTCTTTAGATTTTCAGATAAGAGGATGCACGCTGACTGGAACGCTACCACATCTGGTGGTCAATCTGGCATGACTTTTCCCCTCCATCTTGGATTTAGGGTTTGCTCGGGACAAGCAAATTTCTAAGTTCGGGGTGGAGGGTGGGTGGAACATACTTCACTTTCCACCTACACCCATCCTTTTCATACTTAATCTTTCACTGATATCATCCTTTTCATACTTACGCTTTCATTGATAAAAAAATTCCAAATTTTCAAATTTTCTTAATGTTTTTCAAAGAAATTGAACAGATACTTGATGAAATTTTGACATGGTTTCAATCTCTATGCATTTATCATTATACCCTCCTTATTCGAAGCAGATGCTCAAAAGGACCTTCTTCTGAAAACTAGCCTTTTGATTGAAATCATCTTGTGAAGCTTGTGAATCCTAACATCATGATCTTTATGCAAAAATTGGCAAGTGTTTGTCGAACTGATAGGGATCAAACATATCGTGCTTCCTAACTGACTAGTGGAACAACAACATGGAGTCCCCACCAGATCCTCATCAAGTCATTATTTGAGAAGAGTATGATAAAGAGAACAACCTGATGCACTGAATTGTAAATCAAGTTGCATTCTGATCTAAACTCTTTTCTACACTTCTTCTATCATCTTCGTACGCCTCCATCCACCAGAAAGAAACAAAAAATAGCCAAAATAGTGCCAAACCCTAAGTTCGGGTTGGCACGCTGCTTCCCTCTATATCCGCTTCTTCCATACCCCTCGCAAATTAATAGGGGCGTACCACCAAAAATGCAATCTCGAGTCGAATAGAGTAGAGATTTGCATATAAAAGATGCCAAAGCGCACACAAAAAGAAATGCAATCTCGAGTCGAATAGAGGAGAGATTGGTACAAAAAATATATGCAATAAATGAAATTGCAAAAATAATAAAATCTCGAGTCGAATAGAGGAGAGATTTACTTCTTCCTTCCATACCACCCTTCACTCCCTTTTCTACCTAAAGGCACAATTAAAGCCTTCAATGCCCTGAAAAACACCAGTGTCAGATCAGATGCACACTTGTCGTTCTACGGGTATCTCTGGACTCTTACAAAACTCTTTGACATGCTTGTTGCTGGAAAAAGTAAGGAGGAAGTGAGGTTGGAAAGCGAACTCAGGAACGAAGATACTGTAAGATGTTTTATGTGGTCTCAGGAAGTTGAGATGCTTAGTCATACTGAGTGGAAAAGAAATAATCATGATGTGAAGAGGAAGCAATCACATGATCAAAAGTATTCATTTGGCGACTACTTCAGATTTTGTGTTACTCGAGGACGAGCAACGTTTATGTTCAGGGTGTTTGATGAATGCATATTCATCCTGATTTTCTGTCGCCCTTTTTATAACCAATTTGATTAAATACTTTCAATTTATCTCTTAAACCTCACAAATTGCAAGTTTTCTAGATAAATCCAATTATTATGATTTTTGATCAAATTTATAATGATTTTGTCGCACCTCGATCTCACACTAACCACAACCCACAAGATTAGGGCGCGACGGAGGGATTTACACACAAGCCAAATCACTCATAACTTTTTAAACATTTTAAAGACATTAAAATGATAACCTGATTTATGATGTAAACTAAAGCTAAACAAACTGCGGAAGCATTTTTATTAAACTGACTAGAAATATAAACAAAGTCTACAACATATTACATTGTTCGACATAAAGTAAAGCATAACAGTTAATTTACAACTTTATACACATTCCACATACACACTCTCTCTCACCCACACCATGTCCCAAGGACCGAGGGGAAAGGACTAAGAGACCTCTAACTATACTAGCTACAAATACCTTCTACAGATTAAGTGTTACGATGAAAAGATCCTTCTGATTCCTGGAACTGTTGCTGGCATGAAAAATGTTTGAGTAGAGGAGTGAGCCTACTCGCTCAGTGAATAGAATTTCATTTAGCTATCACTAAACAACTCATCAGATATATAAAATTGAAATAAAGCATAATGCAGTACTAAGCAGGGCAGTTCTAATGACATAGCAGATTTACAGATAATAATCACATTTCTATGCAACAACATATATTTTAAACAAATAAACAGTTATAGAGAATTGGCACAGAAGTTCAAATCTCTTATCATATTAAATTTATTGTGATCCTATATGATTACATTTTTATATTATTATGCCCCAATCATATGCAGTGTACTCTGCATACAAAGATCTGTAGCGAACTACGATCCCACCGTACAAGACTTAGCGACACTCCCGGGGAATGCTAAGTCTGACTGCTGTCCTAGTCTGCGTCAGGACTCTCAGACTCACACGGCTTCACTGCACTCTTAAAAGAGTGTACTCTAGACTCCTCCTCTAACCTGAGCACACAGGCGGAGAGTCTGGGTTACCACCATGACACACGCACAGATTATTGTTGAATAACCCCTATTTACTCCAATGCCACCGTGACACACGCACAGATTATTGTTGAACACAACCTCTCTGTCCTTGTGCCACCGTGACACACGCACGAATTATTGTTGAACACGAGTCACCGACCATCTAGACACATGCTAGGTCGGTCGTTTCACCCCAAGGTGCAGACCTCTCGAGGGGTTCTACGGTGTAAGGGCACCTAAGTCTATTAACTGATTAACATATAAACACTTAAACAGGAATATCACATTTCATACTTATTTCACATCCTGAACATCACTTGAAAACACATATACATCATTTGTCATCTTTAAACATGACTCAGTATCAACTTATTCAGTTTTGATGCTAAACATCCATTTTATGCTCAACGTATACATTGCAGTTGTAATATAGGAAATTCTATCATTTTCATCAATCATATTACGTATTTCAAGTTCCAATGAATCTATCATACTCTATTGTATGTGCTACACTGTTTAGGAGTTATACCAACTGATACTGAAGCAATTAAGCACTTAAATTGAGTTAAATAATGATTTCTTAATGAACTGCCACTCACAACTCTGAAACTCGACCGATTGGTCAGAAACTCGGCAGATTGCTTCACAACTCGACCGATCAGCTTGCAACTCGACCGATCAGCTTGCTGTTCGATTCCTGCTAAGGAAACTCGGCTGAATCACACACAACTCGACCGAATAGCGCACAGACTGAAAACCTAAACAGACCTGCTGATGTCGATTTCACTCAAATCGGCGGGCAAAACCACAGATTTGCGCTGCAAATCACCTGCAACTGATGCACACAACCACGAACTAGCTGTAGGGAAGGAGGAGGACGAGCTAGGGCTGCTCTTCGCGTCTTTTCTCTCTCCTGGCCGTCGTTGCTGCTATCGCAGCTCCTACTGCTGCTGGATCAGTTGGCGAAGAAGGAAGGAGGGGAGAAGATGGAGGGGCTGTAGCTATTGGCCGGAACAGAGCTAGGGCTCCAAATCGCCCTTCTCTCTCAGATCTCTCTCACGCGAAGACGGGAAGAAACGCTCTGCGTTTCTCTCATTTCTAAAAAGTGAAACGAGAAAAGGGAAAGAAAGGATAAGAAGGAAAAACCTAGGGACCAAAACGTAAAGTCTGAGAACTTTTGAAAACTACAAACAGGTCCCTGCATGCCCAAAAGCTTACAACTTTTGACTCGAAAGTCGGTTTTAGACAATTTCTTTGGCAACGCCTCAAGCGCAAGATCCTACACGTTTTAAGGGCTAGGATTCACACTACGCACATATCATATCTGTTTTAAACATTATTAACAAAAGCAAGCTTACAACTTAGCAAAGAAGCTAAAACACATGCTTAACAACATACTTACAGGGTAAGCTCAACACGGGTCGTAACAATCTCCCTCCCTTATAAGAATTTTGTCCCTAAATTCCTAAAAGAGAAAAGGAAACTTGCTACGCATCTCAGACTCAAGCTCCCACGTAGCTTCTTCAAGGTTATGATTCCTCCACAGAACCTTCACCAACGGTATCTCACGGTTCTTAAGCTTCTTGATTCGATGATCAACTATCTGCACTGGTCCTTCCACATAGGACACATCTGTCCTAAGCTGCGCCAGTTCTGGATCTAAAATCTTTTCTGTACCGGGATGACACTTCTTCAACATAGACACATGAAACACATCATGAAGACTTGCCAACTCAGACGGCAAATCCAACCTATAGGCTACAGGTCCAATCCTCTCAACGATAGGATATGGGCCCATATACCTAGGGGTCAACTTGCCTCTCTTGCCAAACCTTAGCACTCCCTTCCACGGTGAAACCTTCAGATAAACCTCGTCACCAACCTCAAACTCAAGAGGTCGATGTCGTCTCTCTACATAACTTTTCTGTCTGTCCTGAGCAGCTTTCAACTGCTTCCTGATCACAGATATCTTTTCTGTAGTTATATCGACTATCTCAGGTCCAAGAATTTCCTTCTCGCCTACCCCATACCAACAAACTGGCGATCGACACTTCCTTCCATACAGAGCTTCATACGGGGCCATTCCAAGACTAGAATGGTAACTGTTGTTGTATGCAAACTCCATTAGGCTTAAGTGTTCATCCCAGTTACCTCTGAACTGCAGAACGCATGCTCTCAGCATGTCCTCGAGAGTCTAAATGGTTCTCTCAGACTGACCATCCATCTGCGGGTGAAAAGCTATACTAAACCTCAGCCTTGTGCCCAACACACGATGTAACTGATTCCAGAACCTAGATGTAAACTTAGGATCTCTGTTAGAAATAATGGAAACTGGAATCCCATGTAATCTGATTACCTCATCCACATAAATCTTGGCCAGCTTTGGAACATCAAAGGTTGACTTGACAGGGAGAAAGTGAGCAGACTTAGTTAGTCTATCCACAATCACCCATATCGAGTCTGAACCTTTAGGCGTCCTGGGTAACCCTACCACGAAATCCATCGTGATGTGTTCCCATTTCCATTCAGGTATAGGAAGCGACTGCAAGGTACCAGCAGGTTTCTGATGCTCAGCTTTAACCTGCTGACACACTCCACATCTAGCCACGTACTCAACCACATCTCTCTTCATACCAGACCACCAGTACAGCTCTTTGAGATTCCTGTACATTTTTGTGTTACCTGGATGCATAACATACATAGAAGCATGTGCTTCTTCAAGAATTTGCTCTTTCAGCTCACTGTTCCCAGGTACACACAACCTGTCATGAAGATACAACACACCATCGTCAGAAAACCTGAATTCTGACCTTTTACCTTCTGACATATCCTGCATAACCTGCCACAACTCGTCATCACTCTGTTGCAACTCCTTAATCTGATCATAGAAAGTAGGTTTGACCTGCATCTAAGCAATCAACCCACTCTGTCCAGACACATCCAAGTCTAAGTTCAACTTTCGCATATCTACAAGCAAGTCTCTCTTGAAACATGCCATAGAAAATGCATCAGCTGTTGAACTCGACTTTCTACTCAAGGCATCTGCCACAACATTCGCTTTACCAGGATGATAATCAATTCTCACCTCATAATCCTTGATCAGCTCAAGCCATCTTTGCTGTCTCAGATTCAAATCCTTCTGAGTGAAGATATACTTCAAACTCTTATGGTCTGTAAACATCTAACATGTCTCACCATACAGGTAGTGACGCCATGTCTTAAGAGCATGAACTATAGCAGCTAACTCCAGATCATGAGTAGGGTTGTCACGACCTCACCTTTCAGTAACCCCCAATTAAGGGAGACTTAGAGGATAAAGCCGCACTCATAATTCCGGATCAAAGGTTCAACATATAACTATAAATAATTATTAAATTCTAACAGACTATATGAAAAGTGGTAATAAAAATTTTCCTTTTTGCATACCTTGAAAAGTGGGATACTATCTTCTAACCACAACTTATCCACTCTATTTAATTCCTCCTTGTTCTTTAATTCTTGAATTCACATTATGTCGCTTTACTGTTTGTGCTTTTGAGGATTTACCTAAAACGCCGACAAACAAAAACAACGATCAGCCGAAGCTGGTATGTGGGGAGCAGATAATTATTCAACTAAGTTAACCACATAATCATTCAATTAATGATTTAACAGGCAAGATTACGTTTTAAACCATATAACTCAATCCATACATATTCATAACTCTGGGCTGTCCCTGCAGTGGACATGTATATCACCTCTATTTAGGTATAGAGTCGCATGGCACTATCCAAGGATAGCCCAATATCTAACTCTTTATGGCTTGATGGTCCTACCTCCATGGTAGCCATGTACTAAGTCAATCATTGACCTGATGGACCTACCCAATGGGTAGCCATGTACTAGGTCATCCATAGACCTGATGGACCTACCCAATAGGTAGCCATGTACTAGGTCTTCTCTAACCTGATGACCTACCATAGGTAGCCATGTACTAGATTAGCTATTTGGCCACAGAGAGAACCAGGATCTGAGTTTATAGGTATATACATTAAGTGATAGTCATAGCCACATTATATTTGCAATATGAACATCCAAGCAGTTTTAGTTGCATCCAAGCGTTAAAACGTTCGGAAAACGCCGGGAAACCTAAACGATTAACCATAAGTAACCACATACCTTTTAATTGCACTTTTCAATATAGAAAGAGAAACTCTATTAACAATCAACACCTGAAATAAAAGAACAATTTCCTTTTATTAATATTTATTCGCCTTCATTATTCAACTAGGATTCTAATTCCATAATTAGGGTTTCTTCTAGAAATTAGGGTTTTACATCCTCTTTCATCATTACCATCCTTAATTCATTAAACTACATAAAACCCCTAATTCCTCAGTAAATTTCCTTTATTAAGTATCCAATTATCTTATTCCGCAAAAACATGCTTTTTATCCCCTTTTATCCCAAATTAGGGTTTCTATGTAAATTAATTTCCTTTTTAAGCATTATAACTCTAAATCTCATACTTTTGCATTCAAACTGATAAACATATCACTTTTATCATTAGTAAATTTAAACTTATCAGTTTGATCTATTGATTTATCAAAATACACTTTAATCATGCAATTAGGGTTTCTCACCAATTCTTAATACACTTAATTAACCAATTAAGGTACTTTTTGCAAAACATACAGAACTAGGTTCTCAATTCATTTTTATTGGATTCCTCGTATTTTTCTATACAATTTTCATATATTAAGTTTCCTCATACGAGTTTCCTAGCAAATTCTATTAATTTTGCAAGATAAAGCATTTTCCTATAATTTCCATCAGAGAGGCGAATTACCGGAAAAACCGCGTCCGTTGGATCGGTGCGCCGCTGATCCTCCTTCTGATCTGACGCTCCTCGTCATTCGGCTCCCCCGCGCGCGCGCCTTTCGTTCCAGTCCGTGGGATCGCCCGAGTCCACGATAGACTCCTGATCTAGCGGCCCGCGATGGATCTGCTTAACGCGGTCGAGCCTCCTTCCCTGGCACCGTCGGATCAGGATCGAACGACCGTCAGGCGTCGTCTTCCTTCGATCCCAGCAACTATGTCGCGGCGGCGTTCTCGTCGGAGGGAAATCAATCGGGCAGGCTAGTGCGTGGAGAGGAAAAGGAATTAGCCGGTCGAGATCGCAACGAGGTGAGGAACTGAGGGGTGCCCTATATATAGGCAGTGGGAGGTCCCCATTAGGGTTTCCAATCCCGCCGCCAACTCTGGTTCCAGCCCAATTGGGCGTTTCTAGAACATACCCCGAAAGTCGGCAAAACCTAGGTCTAGGTTGTTCGCCTTGGTCTCCCGGACTCAAAGGAACACCTAACTCAAGTGCACATGCACTGGATCGATCGGGAAAGCGAGGGGAAAATCCCCTGTCCGCGCCAGTGTCCGAGTCCTACTGGGACTCTAGACGATGACCGCGATCCGTTGGATTAAGATCCAACGGTCAGCATCATCCGCGCTTAAACGAAAAAGGAAAATCATTTCTCAAAAATCCAAGGAAAATACCATTTTGATGATAATTTGAAAATTCAATAACTCCCAATCCATAACTCTGTTTTTCCTCAAATTTTGAGGAAAACTCGTTTATATTTTTATCTTCCATTGTACAAAGATTGGGGTTATTATCCAAAGGAAACGAGCCCTTTACTTCAGTTTCAAGTTAACTCTAATTTAAATGTATTTTCCACATATTCCTTATTTCTTTTGTCATTATCTAATTACCCTGAGTTCCTTAAACCCCAAGGAACCCTTTTATATCGAAAACGCATTTTTGGGAAAATATATTTTAGCCTTTAAATCATTTTCTTTTTATTTCTCACATATCTTAAATGAAATTCCCTTTTCCATTTCTTTTTGTTTTTCTTTTAATCTCTCCATTGGGCTTCACGGCTTCAAAGGCCCAATAAGAGGACATACAAGTTATCAAACACACAATCCACTCAATCCAATCAAACAATTCATCAACCAACAATTTCATTTTCTCTAAAAAGAATTCTTTATAATTTTATTACATAACTTGGAGAAATTGAGGTTACAACATCCTCCCCTCCTTATAGGAATTTTGCCCTCAAAATTCAATAATCAAACAAACAAATCAGGATATGCTTTCTCCATGTCCGTCTTCAGCTCCCATGTAGCCTCATCCTCCCCATGGTGTTTCCAAAGAACCTTCACCATCTCTATATTCTTATTTCTGAGCTCTTTTACCTTAGTATCTATAATACGCAAAGGTAACTCAGGATAAGACAGCTTTCCTTGAAGCTCAATAGGTTCAATGCTCAACACATGGCTCGGGTCTTGCACATAACGCTTCAGATTGGACACGTGAAACACATCATGCATCATACTATATTGAGGGGGTAACGCCAAACGATAAGCCACCTCACCAATCCGTTCTAGAACTTCAAACGGACCCACATATCGGGGACTCAATTTTCCTCTATTTTTAGCTATAGCTCGGAGCGGTCGGATTTTCAGAAAAACATGCTCGCCCACAGTGAAATGCACATCAGTCCTTTTTGCATCAGCATACGACTTCTGTCGATCCTGGGCTCTCTTTAGCATTTGCCTGATCAAAGCGACTTTATCAGCATACACTTGGAGTTCATCTGACCTCAGCAAGGTCCTCTCACCAACATCATCCCAGTGAAGTGGTGACCGACACGGTCTCCCATATAGAGCTTCATATGGAGGCATCCCGATACTGGCTTGGTAACTATTGTTGTATGCAAACTCTGCTAGAGGTAAGTACTGCTCCCATGATCCACCCCAATCGAGCACACAAGCTCTCAAAAGATCCTCTAAAGTCTGGATTGTCCTTTGTGACTGTCCATCCGTCTGGGGGTGATAAGAGGTACTGAATTTTAACCTCGTACCAAGTTCCTCTTGAACCTGCTTCCACAGTTTGGAAGTAAACTTTGGATCTCTATCAGATATGATGGAACTAGGCACACCATGCAAACGCACTATTTCCCGAATGTACAACTCAGCTAAGTCTGTCACTTTGGCAGTGGTTTTCAGTGCAAGGAAATGTGCTGACTTGGTAAGGCGATCCACCACAACCCATATTGCATCATGACCTCTCTTGGTCCTTGGTAAACCCACCACAAAATCCATGGTGATCTGATCCCATTTCCATTCCGGAATCTCTATAGACTGTAAAAGTCCACCAGGTCGTTGGTGTTCAGCCTTCACCATCTGGCAGGTAAGACAACTGGCCACATAAGCTGCAATGTCTCTCTTCATCCCTGACCACCAGAAAAACCTCTGCATGTCCTTAAACATCTTAGTAGTCCCTGGGTGCACTGTGTACTTAGAACCATGAGCTTCTTTTAGGATACGTTCCTTCAGTGATGAATCTTCAGGAATCCATATGCGATTCTCGAATCTGATTCCTCCATCTACTCCCAAGGAAAGGCGGGTCTGAGGCTTCTTCATTAAGCCTCTCATTTTGTCAAGTCCACTACTGATCATCTGTGCTGCCACAATTTCATTCAACAAATCAGACTGTATCTGAATATTGGCCAATCGAATTCGATCACCTAATGGTTGAGGAGACCATTTCACCAGCTCTTCTAGACTCTTCCACTGACTAGACAGAACAGCTGCACACCGAAGCTGTTTCCGACTCAAAGCATCTGCCACAACATTTGCCTTCCCGGGATGATAGGCAATGGTGAAATCATAATCTTTCATGTATTCCATCCATCTTCGTTGTCGTAAGTTCAAGTCTTTCTGTGTCAGAAGGTACTTCAAGCTCTTATGGTCAGTGAAGATTTCAAAAGTAGCACCATACAGGTAATGCCGCCAAATCTTCAAGGCATGAATGATAGCAGCCAACTCTAAGTCATGTGTCGGGTAATTCACCTCATTAGGCTTGAGTTGTCGAGAAGCATAGGCAACCACATGTCGATTCTGCTCCAAAACACAGCCTAGACCCATTTTGGATGCATCAGTGAAGATCATGAAACCCTCATTGCCTGATGGTAGAGTCAGTACTGGTGCAGTGGTCAACTTTTCCTTCAGCTCTGGAAATCGAGTCTCACATACATCAGACCACACAAATTTCACATCCTTCCGAGTCAACATGGTCAAGGGCAAGGCAGTCTTTGAGAAATCTGAAATGAAACGCCGATAATATCCTGCTAACCCCAAGAAGCTTCGGATCTCGGAGGGGTTCTTCGGTGCAGGCCAGTCTCGAACTGCTGACACCTTGGCTGGATCCACGGCGATTGTTCCTCCCGAGATGATATGCCCAAGGAACATGACTCGGTCTATCCAAAACTCGCATTTTGAGAATTTCCCATAAAACTTCTGCTTTCTCAGGATATCAAGGACTTTACTTAGGTGGTCTCGGTGTTGCTCTAAGTCATTGGAATATACCAAGATGTCATCTATGAACACTATGACAAACGAGTCAAGGAAGGGTTGGAACACACTATTCATAAGGTTCATGAACACACTGGGTGCATTGGACAATCCAAAGGGCATAACCACAAATTCATAATGACCATATCGTGTTCTAAAGGCTGTTTTTGGGATGTCCTCACTCTTGACTCTCAACTGGTGATAACCCGATCTTAAGTCAATTTTAGAAAAGACTCGAGCAGACTTTAACTGGTCAAACAGGTCATCTATTCGGGGTAAAGGGTATTTGTTCTTAATGGTAGCTTGGTTAATCATCCGGTAGTCTATGCACATACGGAGCGAGCCATCCTTTTTCTTTACAAATAGGACTGGAGCTCCCCATGGTGATGTGCTAGGCCGGATAAAACCCTTGTCTAGCAACTCCTGCAATTGTTTCTTCAACTCGAGCAATTCTGCAGGGGCCATTCTATAAGGTGCACGTGAAATAGGATTTGTCCCTGGAGCTAGCTCTATGGAAAAGTCCACCTCTCTCTCTGGAGGGATCCCGGGTAGATCATCCGGAAAAACATCAGCATAGCTCCTGACTACCTCTATTTCCTCTAAGGGTCGCACCTTGGGTTCGGGCTCAGTAACAACTGCTAGGAAGGCTTGACAACCTTTACTCATCAGCTTTTCTGCCTTCAGGGATGACACATACAAACTGGTGGTGGCATCTTTCCTACCTCTAATGACAAAGGGTGGGTGACCTGGTTCCCTGATGATCACTTTCTTTTCCCTACAGTCGATTTGGGCTCTATAAGTATAAAGCCAATCCATTCCGATAATCATATCAAAATCATTCATGTCAAGAAGGATAAAGTCCGTAGGAAATTCATGATCTCGATATTTCACAGGTATCACCGGAGTTTTCAAAAGAGAGGTAAAGATACGACCACTTGGGGTTGTAACATCTAAGACATATCCTAAATCCTTGATATCCACACAAAGCATAGTCACAAGATTCCTCGAAATGAAAGTATTAGTAGAACCAGAATCAAAAAGTGCTTTTACATTATGTCCCATGACTTCAAGCATGCCTACATCATTGTTCACCATACATTAGACTATCACATTCTTAACTTCTAAACATAAAGAAAAACTCTATGGGTTATTACCCTCAATCAACCGATTTGCATTTGCTTGAGCTTCTTCATTGTCGATGGCGAACACTCGAGCTTGCCTTCTTTCTCCAGCAGGTGGGGCCACAGCTACTGGTGGAGCTGCTACTGGTGGGGCTGCTACTGGACCTGGTCCCTTTGGTGCTGGAAGGGGACAAGCAGACAGGATATGCCCCTCTTGCTGACAACGAAAGCAGACCTTCTTCTTATGGCGACACTCACCAGGATGCCATTTTCCACAAGAGCGGCATCGCGGTCGGTTGTGTTCTGCATGGGGTCTTCCTCTTCCTTCATGTCTTCCCTTGGCTTGATGACGTCCTGGGCCCTTCTTATGATGATTCTTCTGTCCTCGGGTTCCTTCAGTGAAACCCAAAAACCCCTTGGGTGGAAGCTGTGCAGGCATCACGGTTCTCTCCATGTCTAGGGCAGTGTTGTAAGCTTCTGCGAAGGTTTTAGGTTTGCTGGTCATCACATGAGGCTTCAGGGCATGGTGAAGATGCTCTATGAAGTGATCCACCCTTCTTTCCTCGTCCATCTTATACCCAAAACGTTCCAGGATCCGAAACTTACGCCCAAAATCTGCCACAGAGGAATTCCCTTGAGTCATGTTAGTGAATTCCCTTTCCTTCTCTTTCTTAGCTGCAACCGGGACGAATCTGGAAGTGAAGATGGTTTTGAAATCCGCCCATGCCATTGGTTCCTCAGTCAGATCTCGGCCTGTGATGTGGGTCTCCCACCATATCTTAGCTGCTCCTTCCAGGAGGTGAGCAGCAAAGAGGACCTTCTTGCTTGGCTGCACCTCGAGCATGCGAAAACCATTCTCAATTGCCAGTATCCAGGCTTCTGCTTTATCCACCACTTCTGTCTTATCCTCTCCCCAGAACTTCTCTATGTTCAGCTTGACAAAATCTAAGATAGTAGCTCCCACACGTGGACGAACAGGGTGTGGTTCACCATTTTCCGCTCTCGCTATGTCTCGGAGAGCCAAGGCACTAATAGCTTCTGTCAACTTCCTCTGTTGCTCCAGCCACAAGGTATCAGGGGTATGGATCATCATGGTGGGTTTTGATTCATCGACTGGGTCCTCTTCCATCTGAGCTTCTTCCTCATACACATACTGCCCTTCACCTCCTTGATCTTCTTCTTGGTTCAGATTACTAAAAGGTACCGGGTCAGGGTTAGGGACTTCTTGCATGACTTCTTCAGGCCTCTTCCTTTTCTTTGAGGATCCACCCTCATGGTTCCTATTCCTCTTTTCAGAAGATTCCTTTATTTTACGGGGAGGCCAAACACTCCTAACCGGCTTTTCGGAGCCCTCAGGGATAGCAACAGTCTTGGTCCTTGCCATCTACATAAGCATAACAAGCAAACCTTTAGTTTATCATTTAACTAGTTATACTTATGTTCAGTGATATCTCATTACATACTTTTATTAATTTGGAGGAGGATTCTTAAACCCCTAACTTAATTTCCCATGCCACATGAGTGTGGAGGTGAGAGAGAATATTACTCCTAAAACCCTAAAGAATATGTGATGAGAAGGGATGAATAAGATAAGAGAGTCCTAAAGGTATCTTACTTCGATTCGTACCCTAAGACTTTGGCCAGGCAGTCACACGGGTCCGGGAGTCCTCGTATTCCGACTAGCGGTGCGGAGGAAAATTTTGCCAGCCCCCGGTCGTGATCCCTTTCTAGACACCTCCGTCTTTCGGATACTCTTCTAATAACTCCCTTGGGTTCTATGGAGTTTGTAAAATTTAACAATTACTAATAGTTACATGAAGAACCCAGGCTCTGATACCAAATGTCACGACCTCACCTTTCAGTAACCCCCAATTAAGGGAGACTTAGAGGATAAAGCCGCACTCATAATTCCGGATCAAAGGTTCAACATATAACTATAAATAATTATTAAATTCTAACAGACTATATGAAAAGTGGTAATAAAAATTTTCCTTTTTGCATACCTTGAAAAGTGGGATACTATCTTCTAACCACAACTTATCCACTCTATTTAATTCCTCCTTGTTCTTTAATTCTTGAATTCACATTATGTCGCTTTACTGTTTGTGCTTTTGAGGATTTACCTAAAACGCCGACAAACAAAAACAACGATCAGCCGAAGCTGGTATGTGGGGAGCAGATAATTGTTCAACTAAGTTAACCACATAATCATTCAATTAATGATTTAACAGGCAAGATTACGTTTTAAACCATATAACTCAATCCATACATATTCATAACTCTGGGTTGTCCCTGCAGTGGACATGTATATCACCTCTATTTAGGTATAGAGTCGCATGGCACTATCCGAGGATAGCCCAATATCTAACTCTTTATGGCTTGATGGTCCTACCTCCATGGTAGCCATGTACTAAGTCAATCATTGACCTGATGGACCTACCCAATGGGTAGCCATGTACTAGGTCATCCATAGACCTGATGGACCTACCCAATAGGTAGCCATGTACTAGGTCTTCTCTAACCTGATGACCTACCATAGGTAGCCATGTACTAGATTAGCTATTTGGCCACAGAGAGAACCAGGATCTGAGTTTATAGGTATATACATTAAGTGATAGTCATAGCCACATTATATTTGCAATATGAACATCCAAGCAGTTTTAGTTGCATCCAAGCGTTAAAACGTTCGGAAAACGCCGGGAAACCTAAACGATTAACCATAAGTAACCACATACCTTTTAATTGCACTTTTCAATATAGAAAGAGAAACTCTATTAACAATCAACACCTGAAATAAAAGAACAATTTCCTTTTATTAATATGTATTCGCCTTCATTATTCAACTAGGATTCTAATTCCATAATTAGGGTTTCTTCTAGAAATTAGGGTTTTACATCCTCTTTCATCATTACCATCCTTAATTCATTAAACTACATAAAACCCCTAATTCCTCAGTAAATTTCCTTTATTAAGTATCCAATTATCTTATTCCGCAAAAACATGCTTTTTATCCCCTTTTATCCCAAATTAGGGTTTCTATGTAAATTAATTTCCTTTTTAAGCATTATAACTCTAAATCTCATACTTTTGCATTCAAACTGATAAACATATCACTTTTATCATTAGTAAATTTAAACTTATCAGTTTGATCTATTGATTTATCAAAATACACTTTAATCATGCAATTAGGGTTTCTCACCAATTCTTAATACACTTAATTAACCAATTAAGGTACTTTTTTGCAAAACATACAGAACTAGGTTCTCAATTCATTTTTATTGGATTCCTCGTATTTTTCTATACAATTTTTATATATTAAGTTTCCTCATACGAGTTTCCTAGCAAATTCTATTAATTTTGCAAGATAAAGCATTTTCCTATAATTTCCATCAGAGAGGCGAATTACCGGAAAAACCGCGTCCGTTGGATCGGTGCGCCGCTGATCCTCCTTCTGATCTGACGCTCCTCGTCAGTCGGCTCCCCCGCGCGCGCGCCTCCCGTTCCAGTCCGTGGGATCGCCCGAGTCCACGATAGACTCCTGATCTAGCGGCCCGCGATGGATCTGCTTAACGCGGTCGAGCCTCCTTCCCTGGCACCGTCGGATCAGGATCGAACGACCGTCAGGCGTCATCTTCCTTCGATCCCAGCAACTATGTCGCGGCGGCGTTCTCGTCGGAGGGAAATCAATCGGGCAGGCTAGTGCGTGGAGAGGAAAAGGAATTAGTCGGTCGAGATCGCAACGAGGTGAGGAACTGAGGGGCGCCCTATATATAGGCAGTGGGAGGTCCCCATTAGGGTTTCCAAACCCGCCGCCAACTCTGGTTCCAGCCCAATTGGGCGTTTCTAGAACATACCCCGAAAGTCGGCAAAACCTAGGTCTAGGTTGTTCGCCTTGGTCTCCCGGACTCAAAGGAACACCTAACTCAAGTGCACATGCACTGGATCGATCGGGAAAGCGAGGGGAAAATCCCCTGTCCGCGCCAGTGTCCGAGTCCTACTGGGACTCTAGACGATGACCGTGATCCGTTGGATTAAGATCCAACGGTCAGCGTCATCCGCGCTTAAACGAAAAAGGAAAATCATTTCTCAAAAATCCAAGGAAAATACCATTTTGATGATAATTTGAAAATTCAATAACTCCCAATCCATAACTCCGTTTTTCCTCAAATTTTGAGGAAAACTCGTTTATATTTTTATCTTCCATTGTACAAAGATTGGGGTTATTATCCAAAGGAAACGAGCCCTTTACTTCAGTTTCAAGTTAACTCTAATTTAAATGTATTTTCCACATATTCCTTATTTCTTTTGTCATTATCTAATTACCCTGAGTTCCTTAAACCCCAAGGAACCCTTTTATATCGAAAACTCATTTTTGGGAAAATATCTTTTAGCCTTTAAATCATTTTCTTTTTATTTCTCACATATCTTAAATGAAATTCCCTTTTCCATTTCTTTTTGTTTTTCTTTTAATCTCTCCATTGGGATTCACGGCCTCAAAGGCCCAATAAGAGGACATACAAGTTATCAAACACACAATCCACTCAACCCAATCAAACAATTCATCAACCAACAATTTCATTTTCTCTAAAAAGAATTCTTTATAATTTTATTACATAACTTGGAGAAATTGAGGTTATAACAAGGGTAGTTCTCTTCGTTCTTCTTAAGTTGTCTAGATGCATAAGCCACAACTTTGCCTTCCTACATCAGCCTACAACCCAAACCTCTCTTGGAAGCATCGTAGAACACTATATAACCTTTGTCTGCCTCTGGAAAAACCAACACTGGTGCTGAAGTCAACTTCTTCTTCAAAATCTAAAAACTCTTCTCGTAGTTATCAAACCAAACAAACGATGCATTCTTCCTCGTCAGGTGTGTCAAAGGTGATGTTGTCACACTGAAGTTCTGTATAAACCTTCTGTAATAGCCTGCCAAACCCAAGAAACTTATAATCTCAGTAGGAGTCTTAGGCTATTCCCACTGAAGTACAGAATCAACTTTCTTAGGATCAACGCTAACTCCATCTCTCGAGATAACATGTCCAAGAAATGCTACCTCTGCCAACCAGAACTCACACTTGCTAAACTTAGCATACAACTGATGTTGCCTCAGCAACTGCAACGTCATTCTCAGGTGTTGCTCATGTTGTACATCATCTCTGGAGTAAATCAGAATATCATCTATAAAGACTACAATAAACTGATCTAGGAACAGTTTGAAAATCTGATTCATCATATCCATAAAGGTTGTTGGGGCATTGGTCAGTCCAAACGACATGACCAGAAACTCATAATGCCCATACCTGGTTCTGAAAGTTGTCTTGGGAATATCAGAAGCCTTTATTATGAGCTGATGATATCCAGATCTCAAATCTATTTTAGAGAAGATCGTCGCTCCACGCAACTGATCAAACAGGTCGTCTATTCTCAGCAAAGGGTACTTGTTCTTAATAGTGATCTTGTTCAGTTGCCTGTAATCTATACAGAGACGCATGGTACCATCCTTTTTCTTAACAAACAGGACTGGAGCACCCCACGGTGAAGAACTGGGTCTGATGAAACCCTTATCCAGCAACTCCTGCAGCTGCACCTTGAGTTCCTTCAACTCTGCAGGTGCCATTCTATAAACTGGCAGTGCCACTGGATGACTACCTGGATATATACATGAATCTCAAAATCAATGTCTCTGACAGGAGGTAAGCCTGGCAACTCTTCTGGAAAAACATCAGAAAACTCACTAACTACCGGCACATCATAAACACTGACAGTGCTCTTCTCTGCTCTAGTGTTAACCACATGAGCAAGGAACGCTTCACATCCTTTCTGTAGCATCTTATCAGCTACTGCAGCTGATACAATGCACGTAGGTAGAACTTTCCTGTCTCCAGTAAAGACACAAGAAAATTCACCTTGTTGAAAGGTAGCTTCCTTCTTCCAACAATCGATTTGCACTCGATATGTCTCAAGACAATCCATACCCAAGATGACTTGAAAAGTATTTACATCCAGGGGTATGAGATTAGCAGCAAAGGTGTAACCTCCAAAAGATAACAAACATCTGGGACAGAACTCAGATAAAACTGTTGGTCCACCTAGTGGAACCCTCAACACTAACTCATCTACCAACTCTTGAGTTAACAGATTAAGTTCACCAAATAAAGAACATCATATGAAAGAGTGAGTAGCACTCGGATCTATCAAAACTGAAACTGGTATACTATTAAACAAAAGCATCTCTCCTGAAATGACTTGTGAAGAGATTATACCTTCCTGAGGTGTCAAAGAGAAGAAATGTGTTGAAGCTCTCCCTCTGCCACGCTGTCCTCTCTTACCACTTCTGCCACTGGGCACACCACCACCTCTACAACCGGAAGCCACAGAAGAACTTGGTCCTTCCACTGGAGGTTGTCTCTGGACATCATAAAACTGGGGCTGAGAAGTTGGTGATGCTGCTGGTTGAAGCTGAGGGCAAAACTTCTTTATATGTCCCATCTGACCACAGTGATAACAACCTCAAAAATCTGAACCCCGACACTGACCAGAGTGTGATCTTCCACAAGTATTACATACTCGTGTTTCCTACCTCAGTGGACCAGTCACAGAGGTAGATGATCCAGATGGCTGCCCACTAGAAGAAGATGTCACCTCACTAGATCTTGGTCTGCTGAAACAACCAACACTGCGTCCCAACTTGTACAAGAAACCATTACCTCCACCTCTGTACCCACTACTGGACTGTCTTCCACTAAAATATGCAGACCTCTTCTTGGTCTCAGGTATCTTATCTGCATTCACAGATTCTTCAACCTGTCTGGCCGCCTCAACGAACTCACCAAAATTCTCTCTGTTCCTTCTACTAGTAGCAGAAACTGTATGCCGAATCTCTGGCCTCAGCCCTTCCTGAAACCTTCTGCATCTCTCTAAGTTATTAGGGACAAGATGAGGACAAAAGTTCGCCAGCCTAGTGAAAAGCTCTTCGTACTCAGTAACTGACATGTTCCCCTGCTTAATATTCTCCAACTGTCTTGTTTTCTCATTAATGAAAGTAGGTGGATAATATTTAAGATGGAACTCTTTAGAGAAATCCTGCCAAGTAAGCTCTGAACCTCTCCTTTTATCCTCCACACCGTGCCACCACAACTCTGCATCGCCTGTCAAAAGATAAACTGCGTGATTAATCTTTTTCTCGTCTGGAAGCTCCATCAGGCAAAAAACCTTCTCTATCTGCCTCCACCACTCATCAGCCTCTGCTGGATCTGTAGTACCACTGAATTCTGTACCACCAAGCTTCTTCACAAGCTCATATGATCTCATCAGATCCTTACTGCTGGTAGAAGTATAAGCTCGCCTATCAGCCGTGTATCTCTCTCTGGTCTCCAGAACATCATGTACACCAGGGATGCTTCATCAACATGGTCACCTCCACCTGGACCCATGTCCTGTGGATCAGGGCCAACATGGCTCTCGGCCTGATCATCATGACCAAAACCTCTTCCTGCCATCGGCAGTAATATAACAGAATATTTCCTGTTAGAAAACTGCAGATAGAAGAAAGACACCTAAATCCTAGTCCTATTGGTCTCTTATCGTCCCCTAACCAGGACTCTAAGTATCTATGTACTCAACCTATACTCTGATACCAAGCTATCGCACCCCGATCTCACACTAACCACAACCCACAGGATTAGGGCGCGACGGAGAGATTTACACACAAGCCAAACCACTCATAACTTTTTAAACATTTTAAAGACATTAAAATGATAACCTGATTTATGATGTAAACTAAAGCTAAACAAACGGCGTAAGCATTTTTATTAAACAGACTAGAAATATATACAAAGTCTACAAATTTATAGATAATAATAATCACATTTCTATGCAACAACATATATTTTAAACAAATAAACAGTTATAGAGAATTGGCACAAAAGTTCAAATCTCTTAACATATTAAATTTACTGTGATCCTATATGATTCCATTTTTATATTATTATGCCCCAATCATATTCAGTGTACTCTGCATACAAAGATCTGTAGCGAACTACGATCCCACCGTACAAGACTTAGCGACACTCCCGGGGAATGCTAAATCTGACTATTGTCCTGGTCTACGTCAGGACTCTCAGGCTCACACGACCTCAGTGCACTCTCAAAAGAGTGTACTCTAGACTCCTCCTCTAACCTGAGCACACAGGCGGAGAGTCTGGGTTACCACCGTGACACACACACGGATTATTGTTGAATAACCCCTATTCACTCCAGTGCCACCGTGACACACGCACGGATTATTGTTGAACACAGCCTCTCTGTCCTCGTGCCATCGTGACACACACATGGATTATTGTTAAACATGAGTCACCGACCATCTAAACACACGCTAGGTAGGTCATTTCACCCCAAGGTGCATACCTCTCGAGGGGTTCTACGGTGTAAGGGCACCTAAGTCTATTAACTGATTAACATATAAACACTTAAACGGGAATATCACATTTCATACTTATTTCACATTCTGAACATCACTTGAAAACACATATACATCATTTGTCATCTTTAAACATGACTCAGTATCAACTTATCCAGTTTCGATGCTAAACATCCATTTTATGCTCAACATATACATTGCAGTTGTAATACAGGAAATTCTATCATTTTCATCAACCATATTACGTATTTCAAATTCCAATGAATCTATCATACTCTATTATATGTGCTACACTGTTTAGGAGTTATACCAACTGATACTGAAGCAATTAAGCACTTAAATTGAGTTAAATAATGATTTCTGAATGAACTGCCACTCACAACTCTGAAACTCGGCCGATTGGTCAGAAACTCGACCGATTGCTTCACAACTCGACCGATCAGCTTGCAACTCCATCGATCAGCTTGCTGTTCGATTCCTGCTAAGGAAACTCGACCGAATCACACACAACTCGACCGAATAGCGCACAGACTGAAAACCTAAACAGACATGCTGATGTCGATTTCACTCGAATCGGCGGGCAAAACCACAGATTTGCGCTGCAAATCACCTGCAACTGATGCACACAACCACAAACTAGCTGTAGGGAAGGAGGAGGACGAGCTAGGGCTGCTCTTCACGTCCTTTCTCTCTCCTGGCCGCCGCTGCTTCTAGCGCAGCTCCTGCTGCTGCTGGATCAGTTGGCGAAGAAGGAAGGAGGGGAGAAGATGGAGGGGTCGCAGTTTTTGGCCGGATCAGAGCTAGGGCTCCAAATCGCCCTTCTCTCTCAGATCTCTCTCACGCGAAGAAGGGAAGAAACGCTCTGCGTTTCTCTCATTTCTGAAAAGTGAAATGAGAAAAGGGAAAGAAAGGATAAGAAGGAAAAACCTAGGGACAAAAACGTAAAGTCTGAGAACTTTCGAAAACTACAAGAAGGTCCCTGCATGCCCAAAAACTTACAACTTTTGACTCGAAAGTCGGTTTCAGACGATTTCTCTGGAAACGCCTCAAGCGCAAGATCCTACACGTTTTAAGGGCTAGGATTCACACTACGCACATATCATATCTGTTTTAAACGTTATTAACAAAAGCAAGCTTACAACTTAGCAAAGCAGCTAGAACACATGCTTAACAGCATACTTACAGGGTAAGCTCAACACGGGTCGTAACAGATTTGGTGCAGGTCTAAACCAGGTTCTATCATCATATGGAATTCACTAAAGAATCTCTCACCATTCGGTCTGACCAAATAGTTTTCACCATTTGGTTTCACCTAACGATCTCAAGACCGTTTGAGCCCATTCAGTTTCAAGACCGCATGAGCCCAAACGGTCCCAAAACCATGCGAAGTCTAAGGATTTCAAAACCATTTGGACAACGAAACCGTTTGGACAATGAAACTGTTTGGACAACGAAACCGTTTGGAGCCATTCGGTCCCAAGACCGTTTAGAGCCTTTCGGTCCCAAGATTGTTTGGAGCAATTCGGTCACAAGATCATTTGGAGTCATTCGGTCATAAGATCGTTTGGAGCCATTCGGTCCCAAGACCATTTGCCCTCAAGACCGAATAATACATGAAGACCGTTTGAGGCACGCAAGTTTGGAACCATTCGGTCACAAGGCCGTTTGGAGCCATTCAGTCCCAAGACCGTTTGCTGCCATTCGGTCCAAAGACCATTTGGTGCCATTTGGTCCTGAGACCATTTTCTCGCAAGACCGAATGAAACTGAGAGATCGATTACATCAAGACCATTTGGGCACTTGCATGAAGACCGAATGAAGATCGAATCCAAGGCCAATTGGATCCTAACAGTTTCGAGACCATTTAGATCCATTCGGTTTGTAAAGACACAATACCGTTTGGTCATCCAAATGGTATTCAGACCATTTGGGACATCCAAATGGTTTCCAAACCATTTGAAGACCAAACGATATCAAAATCGTTTGAAGGACAAACAGTCCCCAAACTGTTTGGAGTACTATTCACTGCAAAAACGTGCCCACATCATCCAAGCCTATAAATAGGACCACAAGGGTCCTCATTTGGGCATCGACTCCAGAACGCCGACAGGCTGCCGAAGGTCCGATCCAGCTTCAACTTCCATACTATCTTCCACGCCCACCTGCTCCTCTTAGCGCTAAGCAAGGAGAGAAGAAGAGGGAGAAGGTGGAGAAGGAGTTATGCCCAGCCTGCCTTGGTGGTTCTTCCTCCTCGTTCAAGATCTGCCCCAATGCGACGTAGAAGACGGCATCATCTTCACCGAGCTGCGATCATCTTCTTCATCATACTCATGGCAGAACCCTCCCTTTCTCTTATTCTTCTTGTTTCTCGCATCATGAGCGAGTAGTACCCTTTTCACTGGGGTGTGGGGACTAGCCCTGCTGCCCCTGCAAGCATGTTCTTTTGTTAAGCATTCCATGGCAATGTATATAACTTCCCATTTCATTATTAATTGGTATGTTTGTAGTTGATTATCTACTTGCTTTCATCTTGTTATTTCCTTTATTGTGAAATCATCTATATGTGGGATGGAATGGCGGTTGACAAGTTTGTCTCCTTGACGAGAACTTCTGATAGGATTCCTTGAGGTAGTAAGTGTATGATCCGTGAGGGGATGAGACATCTAGCCTATGGTGACGCTTATGTGGTCTAAACATCCCTCAGGGAGGACCACATCCTTAGTTGGATTTTGTATCATCTTATTTAATGTCGATGTTAGTTTGTAGATCTATCACCTGCTTGCTTATCAATTAATGTGATTGACTCCCAAACTAGAAATAGAATGGGATTTCTTCGAGGTCGTAAGTGTATGATCTGCGAGGGGACGAGCCATCTAGCCTTCGGTGATGCTTCTGTGTGCCTAACGCCTGTATAGGGGGCCCACAACCTTCGTTGGATTTCTATATCTTCTGAGCCGTAAGTAAGTGATCCGGATGGTGACGAGACATATGAAGCCTAAGGTGATGCTTACGCGAGCCTAACACCCGTATGGGGGGTTTTGCAGCAGCTCTATTTGGATCGTTATATCTTTCTTGGATTTTTTGATGTTTAGACATGTTTGTATGCGTAGTGGTGGTGAAACCCGAGACCATCCCAGCGATTCCATATCATTGATCTAAATCCAACTTTAATTCAGCTTTTACCTTCTTGCAATTAGTTTAATCAAACTCAAATCAACCCATTGTTTTAAATATTAGCCTTAACTTGAATTAGATTCAACTAACAAAAATTCTTAAAAATGTTGTCCTTTGGGTTTGATCCTAAACTATACTGCGATAAGACCCATCCGCTTGCGGGTGGTATTATTGCACATTTATTTTGGTAAAAGCTCGGGGATTTCAACCCCGAGTGAATTTGTTAGTGCGATAAAATATCACGTCAATAGTTAATGTGTTTATTCCTATTTTTAGCCATTTTGATACATTGATTTGTATTTGACTATTTCCTTTCCTCAAATTGACTTAGTAAGATTTTGGAGTGTCAAAGTAAGAAACATTCGTTTATTAGTAATTTTTTTACATTGAATCCTAGTATTATAGTTTATTTGGTTATTTTATCCTAAAATTTATTGGAAAAGGTATTAGGTACCAACACGGTCGAAGAGGGCCTATATTGGTCACCACTCCATGTCGTATGTATAGACAAGAACCCCATGGTGAACCTACACTACTTCATTCTCAAGTCTACATTAATCACATCAAATAATATTTTGATCTAAGGCTACACGAAAATCTAGTAATATCTTATGTCTCATGACTAAGTCTTTTCATTTGCCATTACACATATTAGGGTTACGATGTAGGGGTTTTGTTAGCTAATATTGTCTTACATGTTGGTATGCATGCCCAGAGAACCAATCATATGATGATTGGAATGTGGCATTAAATACTTGATTCGATAATAATAAAGGTAGTTATGTCTATTATGTTTTTCTTAGTCATGAGATGATGACACAAATGTAAGTAGATGTCTAAAGAATGATGTTACTCGTAGACATATGTCTTCAAGTACTTGACTCAAATGATGAGATCATGCAGATGTTAAGAGTACATACATTCTTGTTATGTCGCTAGTTGGATATTACTGTGGATCCAAAATAGATGATAATAATACATAAGACTAGAGTGTGTGTTCACTAATGACAAAATCTCATTTGTCATGATATATGATATCAAGTCACTCACACAAGTACGTCTTAGAAAATAGTGTATCTGACAAAGCCACCATGAGAGTGATACGTAGAGACCATGGAATGGTAGTCAGAATCATCTCTCATAGTGATAGTGGTGATTGTTGTTCTTAGACCTGAACTCACTACACTCATCACATGTTGTTGGGTATACTTTGACATCATCAAACGTAATCTTGAAATATGGGTTTCAATAAAGGTGATGATTGGGTAGCTTTGACACAAGGTGAATGAGTGTGAGTGATGTAGATGGAATTTATCCCTCCTATAGGAGTTTGATATCTAGGGCCTCTTGATAAGCGAGATAGAGAAATGTACGACCATAATGATGTTGTTCAATATGTGATATGTGAACTCATTTGCATCTCATACAGTGTCCTCAAGTAAAAGGAACATGGATTGAACATTGAGAGGATGACGATTCAATGCCTCGAGTTAAATCCACATATCAGAGATAAAGGAACTATACGATCATGGTAACACTAATCACAGATTGTATGTTGAAATTGCCTTCCAACTTTCCAAATTACTTGGGTATCACTAATGTCTGACTTGGCACAACTCTTTGCTTGTGATGTCATAAATTTGATATGGACATTCACTACCAATGTATTTCTGGACATATAGGGTCACACACTAAAGATACACTTGGATTAAAGGATTTTATTCATGAATCATGTTTGGATCAAATTCTAAAGGTGTTTAGGCATTCAATTAAACATCTGGGGTTCATAATTTACTGAATGGATTCTGAACTCATTGGTTGAAGTGTTGAGACGATCGGTTTGAGTGTCAGGTCAATTGGAACCAACATTTGTTGAACTTTGCCTAAATTGGACAAGTGAAATGACTATCTCACTTGTGAAATGACCATCTCACAATTTGAAATGACCATTTCACTATCTGAGATGATCGGCTCATTTCCTAGTCGCCCGATTCAGTTTCTGATTCAATTGGAACAAGGATTGATGTTGATGTTATGTTTAGCGTTAATTGGGCATGGAATATTAATTTGATTTAGAATAGGAAACTTGCAAAATGACTGTTTCACTAAGAGAGACATTCTTACTTAGGAGACGACCGTTGGGTGTGCAAAATGACCATTTCATGCAAGTTTAAGAAGATTCATGATTGCACCCCTTCTACTCACACATTGATCGAGAACCCCGACCCTATATACTATAAATAGAGGGGTACTGGGAGCTTCCCAATGAGAATTAGTTACTCTAACAATTGTTGTCCTCTCTGATTGTGGTAACCAACAAATATCCCAAGAAAGTCCTACCCGTTAAAGTGAGAGATAACAAGGGAGGGAATCACTGAGGATCAGTTGTGGGAGAGCATGTCAGCGACTAGTATGCTAACAGAAGGAAACAACTCCTTCACGTTGGCTCTGGTAGTGCAATGTGGAGTTCCTGGTGGTTCACGTGGACTTCCATAGAGGTGAGGCGGCCTTTCCCCTTTGCTAAGATGACATCATCAGCTCACAGTCTATGGCGAGAATGCATGAGTCGTTGTAGACGTTGTTCTAGTGTGTTGTCCGTGGTGAAGACCAGGAGTTGCACAGATACTGTCCAAGAGTAACTAGAAGTCAGTTTCTCATCTACAATGATGAGGAATATGTTGTTGGACTTGCTCTAGGACCAGGTATATCCTCGAAACCATCCTTTCCATTATATGGTTTTTTACATGGTTCGCTGGTTTATGAGAAATATGGAAATAAAATTTTGTTTCCACAACCTATTATCTACGCCCTATTTCCCTACATTACCCTCCACATTCAAGCATATTAGTCTATTATAAGAAACTTAATGAAGTATCCTCCCATGATTTTTAGTATACACATTAAATTACAAATTATATTAGGGTGTAAATTGATCCTTTTTACTTTATTTTTTGTCCTGCATGCATTATGCATGATTATTAACTTTTACATCCTTAGTTTGTTCGACCTAGTTTCTAGGGGAGGCTTATCCATACCATTTGTTATAAGACATTGGGGAGTATACAAGCATCAAGTTCAACTTATGGGAATCAATCATCCTTTTTTTACATCACTAAGCTATACTAGTTTAGATACATGAAGATAAATTTTAAGTCATTATAATTATCCAAGTACCATGCATGGTACAAAAATTGGCAAGTTTTACCCACTTACCTTGTAAGGTAATAGCTAATTTTGTTACCCAACTATTACTCATTTTAACTGATAGTTTACTCAATTTATTCCTTTGAATAAGTTACAATCTTAATAATTTATACGTACAAGACTTCACCCCCTAAAAGGATAATTCCTTAACCTAATTAACCATATAGAGAGCCCTAATGGGTAGATCAAACAGGTCATATATATCCAAAACTTCATCTTCCTACACTCTACTTCATACTTAGGCCTAGGGACTCAAGGTTGATCGTTCTAGTCTGTGCTTTCTTCACTAAAATATATATCTAATACTCAAATTTTCTTTTGGTGGTGACTTGGTTGAAGAAAAAACTCCGGATAAAATCTAACAACTTTTCTTTTATACATATATTTTAAATTTGAAAATAAGTTTAACCATAAATAATTTGTGATGAAAATCCAAAAGTGGTGCCATAATCAATTTGAGAACCAAGTCAACCACTTTCAACTATAATACACACCTACTACTATTCTATCATCAGTACATTCTACTAAAAGAGTCCAATCGCCAATCCAAATAAAATGGCATAACAAGATATCCCTAACCTATAGCATATGAGGGAAAATATTTTCTATTGCACAATGTCAAATTCCACCAAACCTAGTAGAACACAACATACATTATATCTCACTTCAACCTTATCATGATTTACACATCTTCCTTTTAAACTAGGGAGTCATAGATCTTCCTACCAATATGGCTATAACTAGGATTTTCCATAAATGATCACAAGACTAGGGAACTATATAGTGTGATTATCCATCACATCATTCATTAGGTAGTCTAATTATACCATGGAGATAAGAAAGGTGAACTCCTAACAACATTCAACTGTACTAATAGCTTCCATCCACCAATCCTCTTGCATTAGGAGTAACAAGATCAATAAGGATGGCATCCAACCCCTGGATAGATGGCATCAGAGTGCAGCTATGTTGAAATACTCCATGTTGAAGGCAAGGTGTGCCTAAACATAGCTCATCTAGTTCATATTATCACATAATATTAAGTGAATCAACTCAACTTTGAAACTTACGAATTTGCATTTGTTGTCCATGCATGCTAAATACCCAAAGTGGATGCATGGGAGACAGGCTAGAAGAAAAACAAAGGGGTCTAATGTGAGAACTAGGGTTAAGCCTATCCATGTGTGTTCAAGTCAGTTTAGCTTTAGTATTTGAATAACTTCCCAACTTATACATAGTGAAGTTCTACTCGCATGAAGAGGGTAGGGTAATTGAGCCTCGTTCATAGTACTGTGTTGGGTAGTGGTACTGACCATTTTGACAAGGATTAAAAACCCTAATTATTATCCCACTACTTCAAAATAGGTAAATAAACAACCTTTATGGGTCACCTTTTAAACTAAGGGTCAACCTAGGATAACGTGAAATAGTCAAGTCATCGACTACTTAGGCTTTGATACAATGTTCCAATAAATGAGACCCATAAATTGTAAAATATAAAGAGCCATGTAATGATGAAGCAACAAAAACAAAACTATTACAAAGTTACAACATGTACAATTTTTCCTCACCATAAAAGGTGATATAAAAAAAACTTGAACTAAATAAAATTAAAGCAAGTATCAAATAGTAACCTAGCCATTCCAAGCTATCCTTAGGTCCCACACCTTGTATATGATCTTTGTACATCCTTTTCCTGCTAATGTGCCTATACCTGGGTGGAAGGGAACATCACCCAAAACATGGAAAACAAGGTAGAGGTCATCAAGAGTTGAGTATGTACATATAATATATACTTTTGCATTATATTTGGTTACAATTGTAAAAAAAGCATGTTCCCACAAAGAGTAGGCTATTTTAGGTAAGTTCAAGAGAAATTTAACAAGAGAAATGAGGCATATTAAAATTCAAGATTACAAGAATGGAGAATAAATTGTCTTGCCATATCATAACCACAATTTCAATTTAAATCAATTCACTTTTCCATGAATAATGATGCACACTAAATATACCTAAAATAGGTCCATAACACCATAGGATCATGGCTTAAAACAAATAAGGGTGAAAACACTCACCACAGGAAGAATATGTGTGCTCTATATAAGTATGGTTGTGCATAAGTACTACTATTCTATATATTATCATCAAACATATAGCATGCATAAATATAGTGGCAAGACTAGCATTTTAGTCAATTTCACATAGAAAGACAATCGTATAATGAGGGATACATAAACCCTTTGTGAACAAAGTATCTCAACAACAAAATGAATATAATGAATTAAGAGCGGGAAAAACATAAATGTCCAAGCAAATGGATTTTCCTATAGAATAATAGTTCAAGAGATGCCTCATTAAATGAAAGTAGATTTCAGTTAAACAATGCCCAAAATAAAATAGAGGATGTACATACTTGATCTTCACCTCTAAGGAATAACTCTATTGGTATACTTTAGCCCACAAAGGCAAGTTTCATCCTACAAACACATTTGGTGTGTTAGTGAAACTAAAGAAAATATGTTTATACACTCCTATTATACTTATATATGTACATATTCCCTTAATTTGATCGTCGGATTGCTTGTTAGTGTTTTTCAAATCTATAAGGTGTACATATGATTCCATAGATATGTATTTTAGTTTTAATGTCTGGTTTCAATCACATAAGTCAAAGTGTAATGACGTTACATATGTGAGTGTGTAATAATACACATCCATTTAATTGTGGTCTTGTAATTCATTTCCCTCTGTATATCATATATCTTAATTTGATCTACTAGGCCAAGGATTTGTTACATGAGATATTATTCAAATACATAACCTAATATGCTACTACTACTAATAAAGCTGAAAACATTAGATTTGTAGGAATTGGACATATTGATATTCATATTTTTGTTACACATACACCAACATGTACCCATATGACAATTGTTAAGTACATTGTCAAATGATAAAGTACATTGCTAAAGCAAATATTATACCTTATATACTCCAATTACAATGGATACTAAGAGTCTAAGTCTATATAAATTATTGCCTCCTAGGTTTTAATATCAGTAAATTGCATGTGTATACTAACATAATACAATAATGAATGATGGGATGACTTATCGAATGTGAATGTATATTTTAATATTTATATTATCTTCATAATGTACTTCCTAACCTATCGTTATCTTATTAACTGATTTATTAAGAACTAAAATGCAATAATGAATAGATTACTGACCTATGAGATGATGGATACATTTCATATCACCAAGTCTGGCTGAATTGAACTGGTGGCGTTGAGGTAGATGATGGCGGAAGGCCAAGTTGATGCCACCCAAGCTTCTGAACATGTTAGCCATGAATTGCCAACATGAAGAGGAAGAGGCAAGGCTGAGGAGAACTGAGGACATGGTTTAATCGTGTTGGCAGCTTGATTAGATTTTGGTGGCCTGGTGGATCTATGTCTGTTGGCTTGCAGATATTATGGGAGTATGAAGAAGGAGGAGAAGAAGTGGAGTAATGTCAGTCTATTTCAATTGATGTTGTAGCTCTTGTAGACCCATGTGGCCGGGGTAGTTGTTGGCGGGCTCTAGATTGACTTGATGGTAGCGGGAACAAAGAAGAAGAGAAGAATCAGTGGCACTTCCTGTGGGCTCCGATCTCCAAACCACGAATTGATCTCGATTTAAACATGTGCGGAAGCATTCGGTAAACAGCGGAAGACCAAAAATCACAGGAAATTAAAACTTTTTGAGACAAGAGCTTGAAACCTCAAACCTTTTCCATAGAAAAATGATTTAACTGTTTACATCACTGACAATTACTTCTTGAGTAATTATATACAACATGATACAAAACTTCTCAAGAATTCATACTCAAAACACTCCAGGACCTGAGAGTACAGAGGACACATAAGACTGACTCTATACTACACCATGAAGCAGGCTAGATCTCCACCTGAGATAACTACTGCTCCTGATGCTACTGGGATTGGTCACCTGAGTTCTTGTCCCTCCGTCTTCGACGACCACCTAAAAAGTAGAAGTCTACGGGGTGAGACAATTATTCATAATTGCCCCAGCGAGAGTTATAACTCTCCACTAGAAGCTTTATAAGCAAAGCAGGGAATAACTAAAGCAATAAAAGCCTTCAAGGTATTCACTAGCAGTTTGATGGTAAGCAAGAGTTCAACCAATAATAAAATATGAGAACATCTATGCTATTCAAGGTAACATCAATTAAATAACTCGTAGATAACTCTAACAGATATACTACGCTGTTGATTATGTTTTTAAGGGAGTATAGGGATGCATCTCACCTCTTAGACTGTGTGGTGGGGAATGATAGACTACATGAATCTACATCAAATCCTCTCACCATTTCTCTTTTAGTGAAGGTATGACGGACTACAAGAATCTACATCAAATACCTACACTAGGATGTAAGGTTCTACACATCCATGTACCCCATATACTCAAAAGTATGCGATACAGGAGTTTCCTTAGGAAAACCTGGTTCACCATCATTTAGACTCTGACAATGATGGATCTATGATCAGGGCTCTATATTTCACTTGATTAGTTAGGTACATTCAGTATTCATAACATCATACAAAACATTAGCATCACAGCTATATATGAGAATACCAAAATGTAGCAGGCCTAACTCAATTCAATCATCAGTTCTCAGCTATCTCATCACAAGTCATCTGTTAAGCATGACCTTGATGGTGTTTATGGCTCTTACAGCCCATAAACCACAAAAGATATCACTCACAGTGCATCAATAAGGATTACTATTCATAAAGCTTGAGACATGCTTTCAATGAATATAACATGGCATTCCAAACCTGGATATGCCCATTATCTCATAACAACCTGCATGGTTCATTAATATAACATGGCATTCCCTACTTGGATATACCCATCATCTCATAACAACCTGCATGGTTCATTAATATAACATGGCATTCCCTACTTGGATATACCCATCATCTCATAACAACCTGCATGGTTCATTAATATAACATGGCATTCCCTACTTGGATATACCCATCATCTCATAACAACCTGCATGGTTCATTAATATAACATGGCATTCCCTACTTGGATATACCCATCATCTCATAACAACCTGCATGGTTCATTAATATAACATGGCATTCCCTACTTGGATATACCCATCATCTCATAACAACCTGCATGGTTCATTCAACAGATAATAGTAAACAATTCAACAATTAAAGATACATTCTTAATTAGGGTTTCACATAGAATTACCCTCAACTAGGGATTCACATGGAATCACCCTCAACTAGGGTTTCACATGGATTTACCATCAACTAGGGATTCACATGGAATCACCCTCAACTAGGGTTTCACATGGAATTACCCTCAACTAGGGATTCACATGGAATCACCCTCAACTAGGGTTCACATGGAATTACCCTCAACTAGGGATTCACATGGAATTACCCTCAACTAGGGATTCACATGGAATTACCCTCAACTAGAGTTTACATGGAATTACCTCAACTAGGGTTAAAACCCAAAAGCCCTGTCAATTAGGGTTTATAAACATGATTAGGGTTTCATGATCTCTCTTCTTAAGGATCATACCCTTAATCACCACATGAATCATATTCATGTATGAATTCATGTTAACATCATCTCAAATTGATTAGGTCATATCAACCCTTCAATCAAGAGCATACAACTCCGCTTAACGTAGTGTATCAAGTCATTGGTCCAATAAGCAATTAGGGATTTATTCCTTAATTGGTACTAGTCCCTTAGATACTGTTAGGGTTTCAACCTTTGTACCTTATTTGTTTATCATTACTAATCATCATTGGGTTAATGGATCATTCATCATCTTAATTCTCAAGAGATTCAATCACATTGGACCTCCATTACATAAAGCATCCAATTGAATTAGGGTTTCCAAGGTTGATTCCTTCAATCATTGGATTCATGGAACCAGTCATCAATTGGACCTACCCTCACACTTCAATAGAGTTAAATAGGTCAACCTTCAACTGATTTGACCCTTAATTAACCCTCAACTAGTCATCAATTAGGGTTTTATTCAATTGAATTAGGATTTACTATTCATCTTTCATGTCTTCACCCTAAACTTAGGGTTTACTATTCACTCCATGGTGAATTGTACTCATTACATCATTATGTAAGAGAAACATCATCATTAAGGCTCTTAATTAGGATTAATATCCATTAGATATTATAAATAGGGTTTCCATGACCTCACATAGGTGGGTCATTCCCTAATCATGCACATTCATGTGTAATTGAAGTATTTCACTTGAGTTTCCTCCTTAAAAGGGTACTTTCCCTCTCTAGGATACTTTCTCTCTCTAGAAATACTTTCTCTCTCCTCTCACTAGTAGATGGTGACAACACCACTCTAGATCAGGTTGAGACAAGTCTCCATTGACTAACATAAGCCAAAACATCAACATCATGTGATTAGGGTTTGATTAGAACAAGGTTTTATCCCTTTAGACCCCTCAAGGGTATTTTGGTAATTTGCCACATGATCACCATCATGGGTTAACTCACTAATCACATAGTCCCTTAAAGACCTAGGTTTCCTTTAGGGTTTAGATTGGATCACCATTGAACTGATTACATCATCAAATGGTTAAGTACAAACCATCACCAATCTCCAAACGGTTTCAACCTTCAAACGGTTTCAACCACCCAAACGGTCTTGAGACCGTTTGACCCCAAACGGTCTTGAGACCGTTTGGATCCAAACGGTCTTGAGACCGTTTGGAGGTGAAGACCGTTTGGAAGGGTTGACTCCCAAACCGTTTGGAGCTTCAAACGGTTTGAAATCGTTTGATCAAACTTGCTTGAGATCGATTGGACCAAACGATCTTGAGGTCGTTTGAGCCCAAACGGTCTTGAGACCGTTTGGCCCCAAACGGTCTTGAGACCGTTTGGTCCAAATGGGGCTCAAACCGTTTGGACCTCCAAAGGGGTTCAAAGGTCACCATAGTTCAAGGATATGTGTATTGAAGCCCTCAATTGATCAAAGCTATGCTAACCACTTATTATTTAGTCAATTAGGGTTAGCCTTAGCCACTTAGACATCAAATTGACCCTCAATTGCAAGCCAATTAGGGTTCAATCGTTCTCAGTTAGGGTTTCAAGTTGATTGGTCATCAATGTTCAACAATGTGAATCAATTCAAGGTTGAACCTATCAATTGACCTCCAATTGGGCTCAAACTTGGCCCAAACGGTCTTGAGGTCGTTTGGACATCATCCAAACGGTCTTGAGACCGTTTGCCCAAAGTTTTACCAAGATCCAAATCGTTTTGACTAAGGTTGAAGTCCAATTAGGTCAAAATCAGCAATTTTCATCAATTCATCAATTTCCTACAATTGGACCTTCAAACCATTAGATTAACTCAACCCTAGACCTTCAAACGGTCTTGGGTTGTGCCCAAACGGTCTTGGGACCGTTTGGAGGAATCCCCAAACGGTCTTGAGACCGTTTGGGTCCTTCAACCCAAAACTCAACAAGATCTATATGTTAAATCATCACTTTTTCACCCGATTAGGGTTTCATGTTGAAGTGCCTTCAACTCTCAATCGATTAAGAATTAGACTTTGATTCTTTGCAGAGATGAAATTCAATATGTTAGGAACAGACCCTCAAACGGTCGTCCCTTGGTCAACTCTTTCAAATGGTCTTGAGACCGTTTCAATCCAAACGGTCTTGCAAGACCGTTTGAGAGAAAACGGTTTGAAACCGTTTGAACCCAAACGGTTTGCAACCGTTTAGACCAAAAGGGTCCAAGGTCGTTTGGAAAAGTAACATAGGGAATCACGCCCCTCATCTTCAACCTCTAGCAAGGTCGGTACCTCCACTGATTTGCTTGCAACCGTGCAAGGAAGAAGGGAGGTAGAAGGAGATTTTACCAAGTAAATTGCAAGAATTAAGCATACATATAAAGCTAGAGTTTAGAGTTATAAAACCCGCCTCAAAGTTGATCCTAAAGCTCCAAGCCTTCAAGCTCCAAGCTTTAATGGCGTCATTGAGCTTCCACAACTTGGTCAGGGGTGAATTCTCCAAGGAAACGTTGCTTTGGTCGGCTAGAACAAGAAGACTAAGTAAGCTAACCACAAAACCAACCTTAGAAAGTGAATTCCTCCATGAATTCGAGCTAGAAGGTGGGGTTCTCTTATCTAGAACAGGTTGGTCGTCCCCCTGAGCTCCAGAGCTACCCTTGGCCGTTTGAGCAAGAAGAGATGAGAATGAAGTAAAGGAAAGATCGTTCACTTATCTTGTAAAGAGGTGGCTTATATACTTTAGCCCCTTTTACATCCTAAGGACCTTACAAGATTGGAAATCACATCTAGGTCCCTCCTTGCTCAAAGGCACGTCCAAACTCATCTATCCTTATGCAAATCTCATGGAATCTCAAGATCTAAGGGTAAAGAAAGCCAACCTACAACTAGTGTACATCCATGAAAGATTTCTATACCCAAATTAGGTGTTTTTCACCACAGAGGTCATCTTTTCTTATCTGATCAATCTTTGATGTGCCCCTTTCATCATTTCTACTCTAAATGATGACAAGAGTCATAAAAGATGTTCTAGATATTAAGAATTACAACTTGGACCCCTATATTTGGGTAAATTGCATTTTATCCCAAATTAGGGTTTCTAAACATGGGGATTGCTTCCTCAGCTGCACCTTGGTGCTCAAGCTTGGGAAATCCCTCAACTTCATCATAACCATCCTCATGATGTTTCAAAACATCAGAGATACATCTTATCTTGTGAATTTTGCAAGTTCAACCCTTAAACTGGGTAATTTGCACATAGGTCCCTGCATACAACACAATGCTACAACTTTATACAAAAAGGAGCAATATTGAAAATAAATGTTCCTGAGGAACTTAATTTCATGCCAGGGAGTGTTCACAAGTATATTAATTACATATTTAGGCAAAACTTCCAGGGTTAGTTCATAACCCAGGTCAAGGGTGTTACAAATCATAAACCCCTAACAAGGATTTCGTCCCCGAAATCTCAGACAAAAGGAGAAACAGAGCATTCATTAATCATGCCCTCAAGTCTCCACATATTATCTTAATATCATGGGGTTATCATGAATTCTGTAATTCCACACAAGGCTCCTTTCACTAATTCAACCTTACCAATGTTTATGCAGAGCATAAACCCCTAACATATGATGTCCATATTATTGGAAAGAAGAGGCATAAAAGAACATACTTCTATCATCACCCAAGAATATTTATCAAAAGGAACAACATATATATCTAACAAGGATAATATACTCAGTAATCCTTTACAACTCTATGTAATTGGGATAGTTCACATAATCCTTCTTATTAATTGGAAATGCCACATAACTTCTCCCTTTTTGATTGGGAATGACACATAGCTCTTCCATTTTTAATTGGGAATGACACATAGCTCTTCCCTTTTTGTTTGTTTGGGAATGACACATAGCTCTTCCCTTTTGTTTGGGGATGACACATAGCTTTCCCCCTTTTTTTTTTAAATTGGGAATGACACATAGCTCTTCCCTTTTTGTTTGTTTGGGAATGACACATAGCTCTTCCCTTTTTGTTTGTTTGGGAATGACACATAGCTCTTCCCTTTTTGTTGGGGATGACACATAGCTTTCCCCTTTTTAATTGTTCCATATTTCTTATTTCATGATACTCATTAGATTGTATCAGAATGATTGCTTGATCAGGGCAATCAAAAAGATATCAATCTAGGAGTTTCCATACTCACTTTATCATCAATAGCTGTATACCTGGCTAGGGTTTACAAATACTGAGATCAAGTAGTATGCACTTACATACTGTCTCATTCCTCACTTTTCATATCCTTATACACACAAGGTTTTCCATTCCTATATTTCCTCCAGGCATCATTTCTAAATCTCATCTTTTGACATACAGATAAGAGAGATTATAAAACACTTTAAGGAACATTGAGTGAGATATAAGTTCTCATCTCCCTTGTGTCCTTATAGGACTAGTCAAAAATAATTTCACAAATAACTATTTTCATATCTTTAACACATAGAAACATGAAAATGAAATATCATAATGACTTTATTTCCTCCGACCTGCCTGGGACGTCTGTCCACGTCCTCTATTGTTACTAGAAAACTGCCTCCTTTGTGATCCTTGCTGACTCTGCCCCTGAGGTTGAGTCATCATTGGATTCCCGTCTGGACAATCTTTTACCAGATGTCCCGGTTGTCTGCATTGATAACAGATTCTAGGTATAGTATAAGGTCGGTGAGGTCCAGACACCGATGTTGATGCTATATTGGAGGCCTTATTTAAAATATAACTAAGATCCCTATCCCTACTTGGCATCCATTGTGTCTGGGTTTGGGATCTTGATGATGCTGTCGATGCAAAAAATCTCGGCTTCTTAAAACTTTCAGACTTTTGTTTTTGAGTCTGAGTGTACACCTTCTTGCTACTAGTCTGTCGTTTCTCAATTTCAGACATCTCTATCCTCCTTACTGATTCCACAAAAATGGCAAACCTCTCCCTGTTCTCTAATGCAGACACAGGAGTGGTCAGTTCAGCGTTCAACCCCTTCTCAAAGCGCCGAATTCTTTCCTCATCATTAACTGCCATTTGAGGAAAAAACCGCAACAGCTCCATGAACTTAGCTTCGTACTCGCTAATGTTCATCATACCCTGTCTCAGTCTCTCAAACTGAGAGATCTTCTTGTCTAGGAAGGTCTTCAGGAAATATCTTTGGACAAATTCCCGCCGAAAGTCTTCCCACGAGATTTCTATTCCAGGTCTCTTCTGCTCTTCCATGGTCCACCAGTGACCAGCACTTCCTTTGAGAAGATAGACAGCATGTCTAACCTTCTCAGCTTCAGGGATGTTGAGGATCCTGAAAGCCTTCTCCAGCTCTGTCAACCACAGATCAGCATCTGCGGGGTCAGTAGTCCCATGGTACTCGGTAGCTCCGACACGACGTAGTCGCTCGAACGTCTTTCCGATACCTTGCCCCTCTGGTTGGACAGGTGCCCTAGATGCAGGCATAGGCAACCTGTTGGTTATATGTGTCATGGCAGTCATAAACTTCCCAAACATAGTCTGGACTGCTGGGTTACCCATATCAGCTGGGTCAAACTGGGGTGGCTCTCTAAGTTGTTCTGGTACATGCTGTTCCACCTCTGGTACTCCTACACCGCCTTGAGGTGCACTGACACTACTTTCTCCCACATACTCATCATGTGGCTCTGACATCTTAAGTATCTTCTTCTCCTGAGGAGTAGAAGACTCTATTAGATAAGGAAGGAATACTAAAGATAGACTCGACTTCCTATGTCCTATGCCTCTGTAGACTCGGCAAACCTAGAGCTCTGATACCACTTAATTGTGGGCTCCGATCTCCAAACCACGAATTGATCTCGATTTAAACATGTGCGGAAGCATTCGGTAAACAGCGGAAGACCAAAAATCACAGGAAATTAAAACTTTTTGAGACAAGAGCTTGAAACCTCAAACCTTTTCCATAGAAAAAGGATTTAACTGTTTACATCACTGACAATTACTTCTTGAGTAATTATATACAACATGATACAAAACTTCTCAAGAATTCATACTCAAAACACTCCAGGACCTGAGAGTACAGAGGACACATAAGACTGACTCTATACTACACCATGAAGCAGGCTAGATCTCCACCTGAGATAACTACTGCTCCTGATGCTGCTGGGATTGGTCACCTGAGTTCTTGTCCCTCCGTCTTTGACGACCACCTAAAAAGTAGAAGTCTACGGGGTGAGACAATTATTCATAATTGCCCCAGCGAGAGTTATAACTCTCCACTAGAAGCTTTATAAGCAAAGCAGGGAATAACTAAAGCAATAAAAGCCTTCAAGGTATTCACTAGCAGTTTGATGGTAAGCAAGAGTTCAACCAATAATAAAATATGAGAACATCTATGCTATTCAAGGTAACATCAATTAAATAACTCGTAGATAACTCTAACAGATATACTACGCTGTTGATTATGTTTTTAAGGGAGTATAGGGATGCATCTCACCTCTTAGACTGTGTGGTGGGGAATGATAGACTACATGAATCTACATCAAATCCTCTCACCATTTCTCTTTTAGTGAAGGTATGACGGACTACAAGAATCTACATCAAATACCTACACTAGGATGTAAGGTTCTACACATCCATGTACCCCATATACTCAAAAGTATGCGATACAGGAGTTTCCTTAGGAAAACCTGGTTCACCATCATTTAGACTCTGACAATGATGGATCTATGATCAGGGCTCTATATTTCACTTAATTAGTTAGGTACATTCAGTATTCATAACATCATACAAAACATTAGCATCACAGCTATATATGAGAATACCAAAATGTAGCAGGCCTAACTCAATTCAATCATCAGTTCTCAGCTATCTCATCACAAGTCATCTGTTAAGCATGACCTTGATGGTGTTTATGGCTCTTACAGCCCATAAACCACAAAAGATATCACTCACAGTGCATCAATAAGGATTACTATTCATAAAGCTTGAGACATGCTTTCAATGAATATAACATGGCATTCCAAACCTGGATATGCCCATTATCTCATAACAACCTGCATGGTTCATTAATATAACATGGCATTCCCTACTTGGATATACCCATCATCTCATAACAACCTGCATGGTTCATTAATATAACATGGCATTCCCTACTTGGATATACCCATCATCTCATAACAACCTGCATGGTTCATTAATATAACATGGCATTCCCTACTTGGATATACCCATCATCTCATAACAACCTGCATGGTTCATTAATATAACATGGCATTCCCTACTTGGATATACCCATCATCTCATAACAACCTGCATGGTTCATTAATATAACATGGCATTCCCTACTTGGATATACCCATCATCTCATAACAACCTGCATGGTTCATTCAACAGATAATAGTAAACAATTCAACAATTAAAGATGCATTCTTAATTAGGGTTTCACATAGAATTACCCTCAACTAGGGATTCACATGGAATCACCCTCAACTAGGGTTTCACATGGATTTACCCTCAACTAGGGATTCACATGGAATCGCCCTCAACTAGGGTTTCACATGGAATTACCCTCAACTAGGGATTCACATGGAATCACCCTCAACTAGGGTTCACATGGAATTACCCTCAACTAGGGATTCACATGGAATTACCCTCAACTAGGGATTCACATGGAATTACCCTCAACTAGGGTTTACATGGAATTACCTCAACTAGGGTTAAAACCCAAAAGCCCTGTCAATTAGGGTTTATAAACATGATTAGGGTTTCATGATCTCTCTTCTTAAGGATCATACCCTTAATCACCACATGAATCATATTCATGTATGAATTCATGTTATCATCATCTCAAATTGATTAGGTCATATCAACCCTTCAATCAAGAGCATACAACTCTGCTTAACGTAATGTATCAAGTCATTGGTCCAATAAGCAATTAGGGATTTATTCCTTAATTGGTACTAGTCCCTTAGATACTGTTAGGGTTTCAACCTTTGTACCTTATTTGTTTATCATTACTAATCATCATTGGGTTAATGGATCATTCATCATCTTAATTCTCAAGAGATTCAATCACATTGGACCTCCATTACATAAAGCATCCAATTGAATTAGGGTTTCCAAGGTTGATTCCTTCAATCATTGGATTCATGGAACCAGTCATCAATTGGACCTACCCTCACACTTCAATTGAGTTAAATAGGTGAACCTTCAACTGATTTGACCCTTAATTAACCCTCAACTAGTCATCAATTAGGGTTTTATTCAATTGAATTAGGATTTACTATTCATCTTTCATGTCTTCACCCTAAACTTAGGGTTTACTATTCACTCCATGGTGAATTGTACTCATTACATCATTATGTAAGAGAAACATCATCATTAAGGCTCTTAATTAGGATTAATATCCATTAGATATTATAAATAGGGTTTCCATGACCTCACATAGGTGGGTCATTCCCTAATCATGCACATTCATGTGTAATTGAAGTATTTCACTTGAGTTTCCTCCTTAAAAGGGTACTTTCCCTCTCTAGGATACTTTCTCTCTCTAGAAATACTTTCTCTCTCCTCTCACTAGTAGATGGTGACAACACCACTCTAGATCAGGTTGAGATAAGTCTCCATTGACTAACATAAGCCAAAACATCAACATCATGTGATTAGGGTTTGATTAGAACAAGGTTTTATCCCTTTAGACCCCTCAAGGGTATTTTGGTAATTTGCCACATCATCACCATCATGGGTTAACTCACTAATCACATAGTCCCTTAAAGACCTAGGTTACCTTTAGGGTTTAGATTGGATCACCATTGAACTGATTACATCATCAAATGGTTAAGTACAAACCATCACCAATCTCCAAACGGTTTCAACCTTCAAACGGTTTCAACCACCCAAACGGTCTTGAGACCGTTTGGAGGTGAAGACTATTTGGAAGGGTTGACTCCCAAACCGTTTGGAGCTTCAAACGGTTTGAAATCGTTTGATCAAACTTGCTTGAGATCGATTGGACCAAACGATCTTGAGATCGTTTGAGCCCAAACGGTCTTGAGACTGTTTGGTCCAAATGGGGCTCAAACCGTTTGGACCTCCAAAGGGGTTCAAAGGTCACCATAGTTCAAGGATATGTGTATTGAAGCCCTCAATTGATCAAAGCTATGCTAACCACTTATAATTGAGTCAATTAGGGTTAGCCTTAGCCACTTAGACATCAAATTGACCCTTAATTGCAAGCCAATTAGGGTTCAATCGTTCTCAGTTAGGGTTTCAAGTTGATTGGTCATCAATGTTCAACAATGTGAATCAATTCAAGGTTGAACCTATCAATTGACCTCCAATTGGGCTCAAACTTGGCCCAAACGGTCTTGAGGTCGTTTGGACATCATCCAAATGGTCTTGAGACCGTTTGCCCAAAGTTTGACCAAGATCCAAATCGTTTTGACTAAGGTTGAAGTCCAATTAGGTCAAAATCAGCAATTTTCATCAATTCATCAATTTCCTACAATTGGACCTTCAAACCATTAGATTAACTCAACCCTAGACCTTCAAACGGTCTTGGGTTGTGCCCAAACGGTCTTGGGACCGTTTGGAGGAATCCCCAAACGGTCTTGAGACCGTTTGGGTCCTTCAACCCAAAACTCAACAAGATCTATATGTTAAATCAGCACTTTTTCACCCGATTAGGGTTTCATGTTGAAGTGCCTTCAACTCTCAATCGATTAAGAATTAGACTTTGATCTTTGCAGAGATGAAATTCAATATGTTAGGAACAGACCCTCAAACGGTCGTCCCTTGGTCAACTCTTTCAAACGGTCTTGAGACCGTTTCAATCCAAACGGTCTTGCAAGACCGTTTGAACCCAAACGGTTTGCAACCATTTAGACCAAAAGGGTCCAAGGTCGTTTGGAAAAGTAACATAGGGAATCACGCCCCTCATCTTCAACCTCTAGCAAGGTCGGTTCCTCCACTGATTTGCTTGCAACCATGCAAGGAAGAAGGGAGGTAGAAGGAGATTTTACCAAGTAAATTGCAAGAATTAAGCATACATATAAAGCTAGAGTTTAGATTTATAAAACCCGCCTCAAAGTTGATCCTAAAGCTCCAAGCCTTCAAGCTCCAAGCTTTAATGGCGTCCTTGAGCTTCCACAACTTGGTCAGGGGTGAATTCTCCAAGGAAACGTTGCTTTGGTCGGCTAGAACAAGAAGACTAAGTAAGCTAACCACAAAACCAACCTTAGAAAGTGAATTCCTCCATGAATTCGAGCTAGAAGGTGGGGTTCTCTTACCTAGAACAGGTTGGTCGTCCCCCTGAGCTCCAGAGCTACCCTTGGTCGTTTGAGCAAGAAGAGATGAGAATGAAGTAAAGGAAAGATCGTTCACTTATCTTGTAAAGAGGTGGCTTATATACTTTAGCCCCTTTTACATCCTAAGGACCTTACAAGATTGGAAATCACATCTAGGTCCCTCCTTGCTCAAAGGCACGTCCAAACTCATCTATCCTTATGCAAATCTCATGGAATCTCAAGATCTAAGGGTAAAGAAAGCCAACCTACAACTAGGGTACATCCATGAAAGATTTCTATACCCAAATTAGGTGTTTTTCACCACAGAGGTCATCTTTTCTTATCTGATCAATCTTTGATGTGCCCCTTTCATCATTTCTACTCTAAATGATGACAAGAGTCATAAAAGATGTTCTAGATATTAAGAATTACAACTTGGACCCCTATATTTGGGTAAATTGCATTTTATCCCAAATTAGGGTTTCTAAACATGGGGATTGCTTCCTCAGCTGCACCTTGGTGCTCAAGCTTGGGAAATCCCTCAACTTCATCATAACCATCCTCATGATGTTTCAAAACATCAGAGATACATCTTATCTTGTGAATTTTGCAAGTTCAACCCTTAAACTGGGTAATTTGCACATAGGTCCCTGCATACAACACAATGCTACAACTTTATACAAAAAGGAGCAATATTGAAAATAAATGTTCCTGAGGAACTTAATTTCATGCCAGGGAGTGTTCACAAGTATATTAATTACATATTTAGGCAAAACTTCCAGGGTTAGTTCATAACCCAGGTCAGGGGTGTTACACTGCCTAGAGACCCTCCCACTGCTAGGTGAGTCTAAGCACTGCCTAGCATTGCTTGGTGATGCAGGCCATAGGTGGAGGAGAAAGGAGGAGGAAAGAAAATAGTCCAAGTTTGACCCAGCCGTAGTAGTTGTTGATGAGCTGCATACATGGTGCCACTTCTATTGGGTGCACTATGTTGAAGGGGCGGCAACCTTGATGTGGTCTAATGGAGTAAGGAAGGTGGAGACAAGGACGGTGGCTAGGGTTTAGGGCGGTGCGAGGTATAGAGGAGGGTGATGATTGGATTTCAAAGGTGCTAGAATTACTGATGGCTTGAATGTTCGATGGTGCCACTTTCAGTCGTGTCCATAGCAGTCCACTGATGGCCTCCATGCCTAGTTGTGGAGGCTAGGACTGTGGTCCATGACCTTCACTGCAAAGAGCCGAGGAAGAAAGAAGTTTGTGTTAGTATCTTAATTCAAGCAGCTAACGATGAGGAGGAGAAGACAGATGGAAGGTACTACATGCTCTGATGTTTCTGATCATAAATAGTTAGGGAGGGAATAAGAAGAAGATGCAAGGGGGTATGATGGCTAAATCAACCTAGAGTGGTGGTGGCTAACACAAGAGGGAGTCGGGGAGACCTGGGCGTAGGTGAGGCTGGCGTTTTGCAGCGCTGCAAGGTCTGAAGGAGGCGATGACTTTGTGGATGGTTGGTGGCCAAAGGGGTTGGCGGCCGTATCACACAATGGTTTATAGTGTCAGAAGTGTAGGTCACAAAGGAGGAAGAAGAAGATGAGAAGTTGTATGCTTCATTGCACATCACTATAATGATGGGTAGGCGGCAGTGTTATCTGAGAAGGAAGCATTGCAATCTATGGCTACACGACGACTTCTAGTAGTGGTGGTAGACATGGAAGTAGGCAGCTATCTTCCCAATCATGGCCTCTAGTGTAGGGGAAGAGAAGGATTAGGAAGGCTAGGGTACAAGACAAGGAAGAAAGAAATTAATAGGAACGGAAGAGGAAGAGAAGCATAGAAGAAGAGGAAGAGAAAGATCGATCCTTTACGGTGTGGTTGGCAGTCCGCAGAATTAGGCATGTAGATCGTGTCAATGAGGAGACATGGGCAATTTAGTGGGATCACGACTGCTTAATTAAATTGAGGGGGCATTGAATGGGTAATGCACACGAAGGAAAATCAAATTCATAAAGAGCAATTGTAATTCGTGTGATGACTCAAAATCTAAATAGTTAAATGAATGAGCAGGTGAGTCTAATTGAACTAAAATTTGATACGTAGACTAATTTAGATGTAATGAATCCAAATGCATTATTACTTTTGCCTTATGAGAATGCTTCATATTTTTTTATTAGTTTGGGTGTTAAGTATACAATTAATGTGTTTATTCCTATTTTTAGTCATTTTGACACATTGTTTTGTATTTGTCCATTTTCTTTCCTCAAAAAGGCTTAATAAGATTTTGGAGTGTCAAAGTAAGAAACATTTTGTTTGTTAGTAAATTTTTACATTGAATCCTAGTAGTAAAGTTTATTTGGTTATTTTATCCTAACCAATCTAATTTCTGGAAAAAGGTATTAGGTACCAACACGGTCGAAGAGGACCTAGAGTAAGGCATAGATAGTCTTTGAACCTATTTTCAAGTATGTTATAGTTTACAGATCACTTTCCCTCAACATGGTAGCAAAGTACCATTTTGACACAAAACAGCCCACCTTAGGGGCCTAGCTAGTCATAAAAAAGGAAAATACAAAAATAGATTATGAAGAATTATTAGAGGAGTGGAAAGCGATGGTAGATCAGTGGTGACTCCTCCTTCTCCACCTCCTAGCAACAACATCTCAATCACCTCTGTCCTGAAAATTGAAATGGCATGGGGTGTGATGGAAAGTGGCCAACAACCCTAAAAGAAGGGATTCAGGATGGGATATGATGGAATGGAAGTGGAATGAAGTAGTGAGTGGAGTGCATGGATGAGAGGGGGTTAATATGGGCTGAGAGGTAGCTAATCTCGTACTCCAACCACCATTCAAGTATATATAGGTGGTGGGGAAGCACTAGGTCTAATGGAAAATATAATGCAAAATTGTGCTAGGTTGTCTAGTCGACACTACTGTGGTGGCATGGGTACTCCACAATCATGTGTGGATGGAACCGGCCGAGGTGGAATCCCAACAACTGTGGTGGAAAATGGAGAAAATATCAAGTTGTGTGTCGAAGTTGGGGGCTTGGTGGAATGGCAATGGTGATCCCCACGACTGTGTTGGGAAGGTGGAAGTACACGCGTGCAATGGTGCACAACGTTTTGGAGGAGGTGTAGCTGGCTATTCTAATCACCATAGGCATGTTGGGTTCTCAGCACCACAGCCGTGGCTGGCAATACGACCATGTTGGGTCCATCTTGGTATGGCCGTGGCAGTCCTTAAGCATTTCGTGCCATTGAAATTAGAATGATGATAGAGAGGAATTGATGGTAGAAGCTATCCTCCTACAATCTAAGAATGGGTATTCTAGCAAAGCATGCACCAAGAATATATGACAGTAAATGAATGACCGCTGAGTATTAATTCGGCTGACAGGAAAACAATATGGAGAGCAAAAGAATTTTTTGTCAACGACGATATTGCATTAGAGTTGTTATTTACATGTCGAATAACAACGGGACAATGACAAGCATAAATACATGATTGCTAAAATTGTACAGATGTATTCAACACTGAGGTTATTGCATTTGCGATTGTTGAAGAGGGACACTTGTGAATCTCGTAAAGACGAGCAATTTGATAGAAGAATGACAAGAAATAGATAGAAGTTGTGTATTGAGCAGCAAAACCAAGCTCGGGCCACAAGGCCCAGGAGGCAAGATTTGCACACTCGATGTCCATGGCAGCCAACGTGCCCGAGCGCTCCATCGGTCAAAAGACTTTTAGATACGCATGGCCCAAACCTAGTTTTATTATCGCACCAAGTGCGCGTGAGACAATCTCTCCTTCTATTCCTAAGTGAACTATGCATAAGAATCCATACAAAAAATAAGAAAGTCTAAAGCTCACCGACGTGAGACTAAACATCTTTGTCTCTTAAAGTGCGGCTGATTTACAACAAGCGCTAGGTTTTGACTATATCGTTTAAGTGCTGTATAAAAAGCGAAGGTAAATTACTAATATATGCAATACTACCATTCCACCGTATCAGACCTCATGAAAACACGCAATCTTGTGGTGATGTACATAGCATGGTGAAAAAGAACATGTAATATACAAAAGATTTATGCTGGATGCATAATGTTTTATGATTTGGCATATTTCTACTTCCTGCTTTTGCATTTAATAGCTTTTGAACAACTAAAGGGTTAAGGATTGGTCGTAGACTGCTAAATGAGAATGATATCTTGGGGCAGCAGCTATCAAGCTGTTGGTTTTCATGGGTGCGGAACCAACTAAAACGTATTATATAGCAAACAGTATGTCTCATGCATGCACCGAGTCAGATGCGGTGGGTGTGGATTACTATGCTGTTACGCCTAGCGACCTTAGAAAGTAGAGTTTGTGATGTTGTTATGCGACATTGCGCAATGAAGTACTGCTTGTTAATGTTTCAACCCATGGACCGAGTCAGATTCAGATATGCTTTAGATTGTATTTATTTGTCTTCCCCCGAGATGATAAAGAAGAAACAAAGCAAATAGAAGATAACATAATTAGGGTCGTCACTGTCCTTTTTAAACTGGCTCTGCTCGAAGTTGCTATAAATAGACATGATCTCTTGTATCTATCTCACACCTCATTGATAACCCATACATTACTACGTGTCTGCTGCCTTGAGTTGACAAGATGGCTTCTAAGATATTTGTACTTTTCTCCATACTTGTAATCGCCCTTGCTCTGGTTTCTTCCCAAGCTTTAGCGTCAAGGGAACTTTTTGAAGAAGCGCAAGGAGTGACACCAGGTACGTTTGTGATTAAACAAACACATCGAGTAATAACCTCCGTTATTGTGATCTGTAACACATGTTGTTGATCTTCACATTTAAGAAACCCCAAATACTAGAGTTTCCCTCAATTATGACTGTAAACTTGTGTTCTGAAATGTTCTGTTGTTTGAACAGATGGAGTAGAAGCAAATAACCAAGGTGGATATCATGGTGTTGGACCATGGTATTGTTGCCGCTTGCATCATGGCTACTGCTGGCGCTACTGTCGCCGTTACTGGTGAAGATAAAACGTGACCAAGCTGTTAAACACAAAACCACATTCGAAGATATATAGTAATAAGTAAATAAGAGCTGCTCCTGAGCAGCAGAAGTTGTATGTTCTGGCGTGCATATTTATGTAAGTCGCTTGCCTTCACAAGGGAGGTGTGTTTGGTGTGTACCTCATACTGAATATAGAATAAAGTACTTTTTATCACATTTGTAAGATGGAAGTAAACTTGGTCTCGATCATGAAAATTTCTTACTAATGCATGTACAGTGCCGTGCAGAGCTAGAAAAAAAGTTAGGTACACCGAGTTTTGACGGAGAAAATATCAGTATGACAATTTTTTACCGGAATGTAACAACTGTAGCACCGTAATTAGAATCTTTCTGCTTATGAGATACGGCGACCTAAGTTGGCAGATCAACAAAAGGTATGTCTAAAATTTACAACACCACAATATGTGAAAAACACCCACTTGAAATGGAGCTTTAAACTCTGTCTTCATTTTCTGCGCGAAGATTATGAAAAAATAAAAATATAAAAGTTTTCATATTTTATTTCACATGTTATCATGATTTTATATATTAAAAGTATTTATTTGAAACTATCGGAGTTGAGTTGCGAATTTGACACAAAGTTAGTCTAAACCAAAAGTGTGGTAGTGTCAGAACTAATTCATAGAGAGTTTACTTTTCATTTAAAGGATGCCGTCTTAGTTTTATTCCTAAGTAAATTAGTCCACATTTAGATTTGATAAAAAATATTATTTGTTTTGTCCACTATATTTAGCTTAATAATGATGTCAAAAAGAGAATCCACCCTTATTTGCCTGCTACAAGCGTGAAATTTTAATGAGACAATTTGCTTGACAAGATTATCATTAGTTATCAAATTATTGCTGTTCATAAATGGAAAGAAATTACGAATATGGGATTTTTCAGGGAGTTGTAGCTGTACGAACTCTTTCACCGTTGACTTCTTATATACGGTGTTGATATCACGTACTCCAAATATCATAATAAAATATTCCAGATATTATATCCACTAATTGACTTTACTAATACTCTTTCTTAATTCGTGTTCATTTCAAACTTTGATCTTTTACTTGGAAGATAAACGACATTATTCCAAGTGATTTTTCTGAGAGGAACAACATATCTTTTGAGGATATATCATAAGAAATTGATCATTGTGAGGTTTTTGGATCATGAATGGCAAAATTAACGGTCTCCTACGAACAGAACCTCTTGCCAATTGCTACATTTGAGTGAATTTCTTATCTTCCTTATAACATAACAAGTTGGAACCTAACAAATTTGCTATAAGGGATTGTAAATACAATGCACAACAGGAGGTATCGAACCCAGGTCTCCCAGGGAGGACAGGTCGGACTAAACCATCTGCGCTACACTGGTCGGGTAAGGTTTACATAATTGGTGTCATATAAGATTGTATGTAGAATTTTGGTTACTTCCATGGAGTTAAAAAATTGAGTATAAAAGAAAGTTCACTAGATTCCACTAGCATGAGATGAAAACAACATTTCATTTGCTACTTTTCCGTTAATATGATAAGAAAATGAAATTTGGTCTTAGTAACAATATCAATGATAATGTTTAATTTAAATATTTCCATTTATGAGAAACTTGAAGAGGTAATTACCGTGTTACATCACAAAAATCAGTAACTATAGAAATGTAGGAACTTTGGCTTTAGGAATTACAGCAAACATATCACTTAGAAGTTATCAAAGTTAAAATTAAGTAAACCTAAGTAGATTCATCAAAAAACGAGTCTTGTGAAAATTAGCATTACAACAACCCCATGAGTAATGAAATGGATGAGGTAGTGGTAATCTTAAACATTGCAATGTTAGCTTTTCTAATGTAGTTGACATATTGTTATTATAGATTTAATTTGAGAAAATCCTTGTCTAAAGAAGAAAAGAAACGAAGTTTAGAACTAGTAACAGATTCCTCCAAATGATGGTGTTATGTGTTTTTGTGATAGACTGCAGAAAAGAAACGATCATTGATGTTTTTGGTTTTACTAGTTTGTTCTACCATTGTTAAATCAGTGGATGAAAGAATGTTGTTAAGAGAAAGAGGTTCTCTATGGCTCTTCATCCTTCATAACCACTAAGGTAGTATCCATTCCTATGAAAGTTGAAGCAATTGTTAGATGAGTACATTATTTTCCATGTGCACTAGTACATATAGACACTATAACATTGATCTTTTAGGACATAATTTTGTTTGATAAAAAGCAACACAGAGGTAGAAGATGCTATAGTAAAAACATTGTAGTGTCGGTTATAATAATTAAATGAGATTGAAACTAAGGTACCAACATATTACATCATCTATTAAAAACTGTAAATATGAGACTATAAACTAAACATCACATATGTTTCCTAATAATAGATCGATGCGAAAAACATAACATCATCAACATATATTTTAATTATCATTTTTTGTTGAAGGAAGTCAGGAGGATTCTATTCATCTTGCCTCTCCTCTTGTAACAAACTCAACAAATCATTACATTCACAAATCCCAAAACTATTATGAAACATTTTCATGTTGTTACTATTGCAAAGTTCAGACCAAAAGATGCCACGTACCCCTATAGGAGGAGCTACATATTCATAACTTCCATAATTTTTTAGTTAAATTTTGCTAACCAATTATGACTCATATTATTTTCTCAGAAAATAAAGTTAATCTTCCGATTCTCCTTTTATTCTTCAATCTTGGTGATCCAATAAAAATAACTAGGGTTCTCAAAATATTCTTCATTCGTCATCTTCTTGGCAACATGGCATTTGTTTTTCACTATAATTATTTTATAGACCGTTTGCTCCATTATTTGCAATGCCATGGTTATTCTTGAAAGATCAAATTTAGTAATGTCATTTGCATTGATTTATGGCTTGACCCAGTTACCCATTCACCAGTATTGTCTTTAGACACCAAGACTACATATTGGAACCAAGCCTATCAGTTGCTGCATCTATCTTGGTCTTTATACCACCACTTTTGAGAGCTTTCTATGTCACTATTCTACTAACATTGTCTTCATTATCTTGTATATTACTCCATGTCATCGTGTGCAAATCTACTTACTTCACATAATAAACATAATTTTCTTTGGTTATGGTATCGTTATAAAATACTTGGTTGTTTCTATTACACCATAGAAACCAACAAGACACCATGAATATAGTGGTGGTGTATCTATCTTGTTGAATGTGATTCTTGATCCAATCATGACCATCAGTAAAACTAATCAATTTCTCTTGCTCTTGTATGGGGATCAAATCCTTCCACACCTCTTTTGCATAATGACAATCTCTAAGTGCATGAAGAAGTGTTTCCTCCTTATTATTGAATCTATAACCCTAAGGATCATTGGAAATGTGTCTAACCACCCTAATTTAGCTAGTCAAAATTGCTTTGTGGCTGAGAAGCCATATAAAGGTTCTAGTTCTTGGTTATACCATGACACTCCATACTTTACCCAACCCATTTCGATCACGATGTCATTTGTTTGTCTCAAGATAATATATGAAGACTTCATGTTTAACATACCATTTGGGGTTTAGTACCACACCCTAATATTTATAAGGTTCCTAGCCATTGGCATTTTGAATTTTAGGACTTTGGAAAAAAAATGGTTGGGAGGTATTTATTCCTTAGGAATTCAGTATCCCATTTGCCTTCCATGTGCACTAGATTGCTGACATGTAGATACTACAAGTCTATAGGGATTTTCTTGATTGCCACTTCCATAAGAATGGGACCATGCTCTTACCATTATACATGCCATATGTTGACCTTGTCCTTTTAGTGGCAACTACAGGAATGTTTTTTTATTAGGTATTTTCCAACAATTGTTGTTTTCCCTAGGTGAGACACAACTATGCATATTGCACAGTTAAAAGCATTGGAAGTATGCCTCCTTCCATTGCATCAGAGTGATTTGTTTCTGCATTTGACTCCAATGAGTTTTTCAAAATTAGTGCTTGATTCCATACTCACATGGATTTGATATTGAGTCCATCAATCTTCTTCATGCCAGTGAACTTATAGTAGGCCACCAAGGACATGGGATGGGCCTTATGGGTATCCCTACAAATCGAATAATTAGATTTTTCCATCAGTCCTATCACAAAGTTTATGAGGGAGTAGTGATGATTGCATCACATAGGTTTGTGTGGACATCATAGTCACCTTAGACATACATGCTCATCCATAAAGGGATAGACATTTAGTTATGCAATCATTGATTCTATCACTTACTTTAAGACCTTATCAATCTTGCTATGAATTATGGGAACTCCTAGGTTTTCCCTGAGTCAAATTTTAATGTGAATCAACTTAAAAATAGGATAGTTATTTTGATATTACTTGTAACACTTGCTAAAACGAACACTCTAGTTTTCATGATAGAGATAGATTGTGTAAACTCAGCTTTTAGATCTTTGAAGCATTCACATATAGTTTTCATTTGGTCTTTAATTTCTTAGAAAAAAGAAACACATCGTCTGCAAACATGATTTGGGAAATACACGGTCCTTTTATTCAGTTTATAGGTTTCAAACTTCTATATTAGACTTTCTGTTGAATCAGTTTATTGAGCCTCTTAAGGAAAAGAACCAACAAGTACTAGGATAATGTGTCTCCCTACTTGATCCCTCTAATGTTTTGAATGACACAGAGAGCTTGTCATTATATGTTATAGTAGTTCTTCCTTCCATGATTGAGTGCATTACATAATTCCTTATGTTCTCTAGTAGTCTGACTTGTAACATGGTGTCTTTGACTAAGGTCCATGACATCTGATTGTATTCCCTAGAGAAATATACCTTGATTGCCATAGTTTTAGCTCCCTTCTACATTTTCATGGTGTGTATCAGTTCCTGAACCTAAACTATGTTGTCTATTATTTTGCATCCAAGTACACAGATACTTTGTTTCAGCAATATCCATATAGGTAGCAATAATTTTGGTCCTTGTTACCTTTGATATCAACACCACCATTGAATCATATAGTTCTTCAGGAAAAGGAGCTCTTGATATAGTCCCTATTTCTACATTTGGCAATGAGTTGTCCATCGCTTCCCATTGTTTTTGCAAAAAAAAGCCATTTATGTTGTTTGGACCTGTAGCTTTGTATGCTCATCCTCATGACTAGTTTTTTCATCTCTTTTAGAGTCGTTGGAGCTGTAATTTTGAATAATTAGTTATTGGACATGACCTCAAATATTCTTGGTATCTAATGAGTATATTGGTCATGGTTGAGGTAGGGACTCGTCAATATTCTCTTCAGGTGAGTTGCAACCATGGAAAGGATTGTCTCTATAGCATAGAAACTTTATTTTCCCATTACATTTAGTTTAAATATGTACTATAGAATTGTGTATTGTTGTCACCATTTTCTATCTAGTTGATGTGTAATATATGTTTCCAATCCTTCTCCTCTTCTGTCAACACTTTCTTGAGTTACATTTTCATATTGATGCATATGTTTTCCATGATTTCTTCATATTTCTCGACTTGACTTGTTTGAAGTTGATTTATTTTTCTCTATGGACTTTCTTGTCTCTTTTTCTCTTTAATTGTTCTTTGGTCCAACTAGTTAGTACCTTTTGCACTAGTGTTAGTGACTTATTGAAATTTGTCTATCATCAAAAGTCCTAGCAAGTATGTTCCAAAAGTGTTTCTCTTTGTACCATGTGTCCTAGTAGTAAATCGTATTTGATGAGGTCTATAAACTCAACTTTTACATCAAAATCAATGCCACAAAACTCCATCCTGTTAGAGGTATCTGTATACTTTTATAGAGTTAGTTTTATTAATAAAATTGACATTGTGTTGTTGTAGCATCGGTAAGTTATCCAAATTTGATGACACATATTTCATCTTACTAATAGATTATATATATGTTTGTAGTGTTCGTATTCTTAAATAAAATTGATGATGCAGGTTATGGCCCTCAATTTTTAACTTTTAATAGAAACTATAAATCTATTTCACATAGTATAATAACAAGCCAAATGTCTGCTATTTTTCATGGAATTTGTAGTCTACAAACTTGCATAAAAAGAACGCATCCAGTTTAAATAACTTGATTCATTTCTTATACACTTGCCTATCAATGAACCACTACTAATTTTTTGGTATCTATTGTCACTTTTGTTGACATCAATTTTCAATGGAAAGCGACACCACATATCTATCACATCAGTTACTTATGCACAAAAGTAGCAATTGACCAAGACTTGTTCTTGAAGAAAAAACTTGTAACTTTTATTCTGACATCTATTGCTTGGAGATTAACTGATGTTACATATAGACAACGAAGTTCAATTTCCTAGGAAAAAAGTTGGGAAAACACCCCTCATGTTGGTAAACAATGAACCAACATTGCAATTCTTCCCTTGAAATAAAGTTTACCTCCAAAAATCTTATGTCATCAATTTTTTCTAAAGAAATGATGAGATAGGTCCATTATGGTGCTAATTCCCCCTACGGGAACCAACGATATATGGTTCTTGCCAAATTCTCCCGCAAAATATTGTTCCCCCTGAAATTAGTTTATGTCATAGATTTTGATCTTGAAACTGAAATGATAGGCCTTAGTGAGAGTAGAGTTGTTTTTGTTATAGGGATAAGGTCATGATTTTTGGTTTACAAAAGCAAGACCGAAAACATAGCTCTACCTATGTCATTGTTTTTTTTCTAAAGCAATATTGAAGTGCTTCTAATAGAACCCACAAAAATTTCTCCCCCCATTTTCTAGTTTTCCCACATCATACGCAGCACTACTACTATTGACACTCTCTACTTCTCTACTACTCTCCTTTTATTCCACATCTTCTACTATTCCTCCACCATTACTGTTGTCACCACTTCCTCCTCTTCCTCCTCTATCCAGTGCTCTCCTATGATCACAACTATTGTCTCCATTCTTCTTTCTTTTCTTCCTCCTCTATTTAGTTCCCTATTCTTCCTCCTCTAGATACTGCTACCTTTCCACTTTCCACGACTACCACATCTTCTGCTATGGCTTTGGATGCCACGGTCAATTCTTTCAGTTGCTGCTTGGACCACCATGTACCTCTACTAATTCTGGTGGTCACCAGTCCCTGTGCCAACGGTGTATTTTCTTTTTTTGTTTTATCTTTAATTATTGATTTTGATGAAAATGGATGTATTATGACTTAATACATGCTTGTTAGGTTACTAAAATCCAATTTTTAATATAATTAGAATTGAAAATTATGCTTAGGAAAATGTGTAAGTGGCTTCTTATTTGAAAACAAATTCTTCATATAAGCCATGAATATTAGGTTTGATATCATTATGCAGATTCAGTATGAGAATTATGTCTACTATTGTTAATTGGGACCAAATCCATCCCTAGTGATGATATATTCTAGTAATGACTAACATATTGAGCATATAGACTGACCCTAATATCTAAAGCCTTATCTTTAAATCCATAAGTTTTAAATCAAGAACCATAATTTGTAAATGCTAATTTCTAAATGCTGGTGTTGGACTACAAACATGTCCATGATGTACTCATTATATTGGATAGTCCTTGGTTTGGGATTGTACTTGAAAACTTAATCTCACTTAAGATGTATGTGTATCTGATTTTGAATTTTTTTGTCACCACTTCATTGTTTGTTGTATACGTACATATGTTGAGGGTTATTTTCTCATCTAAATTGGTGTACTTGGATAACTGTAGAGAAATGGTGCCAAAATATTCTTGAAACCTAAATACATATTATGCACTAATTAGTGAGATTAAGTGTTCAGAAACAGGATAGGTAGTACACATTCATAAAAATGTAGCTAGCACTTGATTCAATGCAAACTTATCCAGTTTTAAGATTGACGTAGATAACACATGATTCAATACACATTTTCATTGTGTTCATAGAATAAATCTATCATGGATGTCCGTTCCAAATTTTATATACTTAGGAGTTCATTTTTGGTCTGTATTACTTTATAATATTTGTGGAGGAAAATAGGAAATGACCTAGAGATAGGTTTTATTGACCATGTAGGAATTATAGTAATGACTTGAAAGTCAACATTATTAACAAAATTAAAAGTCATGTCGTGTTTGATGGGATTATACAAGGCTAAAATAATGGCATTGGCATGGAGAGATACTTACTATGAGATTAGTAGATATCAGTAGGGGTACTCATTTTGAATAAGAAATTGTTGACTACGTTGATGTGAAAAAACCAATTCAGACAGACAACGGCTGATGCGATTCTTCACATTTATGCAGTAAATCTTACCAATTCACCTTCCTTATATTGAAACATCTTGCATGATTGTAGAGACTATTGTACCTAGGTGGTACTAAGTTTAGAAAGTTGAGAGACATGTTGAGATTGTATACTCTAAAGGCTACATATTTGTTGTCCTTATTGAAATAATGTATACCTACAGGAAATGTGCTTCCAATCTCAAGATATGAAACAAAGATAATGTTGTTCCCAATCAGAATGGAGGCCACCACTACTACAGAAACATCCTTTGGCGTCGGTTGTTTAACCCCCTTTGGCGTCGGTTTCTGAGCGACGCCTATGTGGGCACCGCTAAAGGTCGAACACTTCGGCGTCAGTTTTTTAACCGACGCCTATTTAACATATAGGCGTCGGTCTTTTAGTAGATAACCGACGCCAAAAGGGTTCGCGCCACAGAAAATGACGTCATCTAGGACACATTCTGCGTCGGTTATCTACTAAAAGATTGACGCCATACTTCAAGACGACACGGCCGTGCTTCCCTGCACGGTCGTGTTTAGTACTATAGGCGTCGGTTTTATATGAATAAGTGACGCCTTTTCCACCACGGTCGTGCTTTCCTGCACGGTCGGGTTGTTTGTAATATTAGGCGTCGGTTTTTATCCAATAACCGACGCTGTAGGTCTTTGCTGACGGTTTTCTGTAAATAACCGACGCCTATATCTATTTTTTTTCATATCAGTTTGCAGGCCTGTTGTGGCTGGTCAGCAGGATGAGAACCTGCAGTTCAGTTTTCTGAACTGCAGGTTTACGACATCCATTGATATCAGCCTACAAACAGACCACAAACCTGCAAAAGTCCCAAGGAAAATTTCACACAAGTAGATACATTCAGACATCAATTCGATTCTCACATCCACACATATAGAAACATTCAAATACATGTATTAACATTCAGAAATATTCATTTACAAAGTATCATTCATTATCACTATCAACATCCTAATTATATCTTACAGTTGCCACTGCTTGTATGGCTTTTGCCCATTCTTCTCTTATTTCATTTAATGCTTCCATCGTATATGGAGCATGTATATTTTTTAAGCGTTTACCTATAGTGTGGTCAGTTTTAAACACCTGCAAAGAGAATGATGTATATATATAAGTAATAATATAAAAATAAGATTGATATATTTCATACAAACTAATGAGACTATATATAATACCTCATGTATGGTATCGATGTCTAATGCGGCATGTTTGATAATCATCTGCATAAATCGCATCACATAGTATGTGCATGCCCAACCATTGTCTTGTGTAGCGCACTATAAATTGTAACATACAAAATAATACAACGAATCACAATTCACATCAATAATATATACATTGGAGTCGGGAACTTACTTGTAGGTTCTGCCAATTTATTGGCTGGTTCTTTTTCCTTGGGACCGTTCCTCCAGTCTTTTTGAATGCATCTAAACCCCTACATATTAATATAACACAGTAAATTACATAAGTAAATAGTAATGTAATAACATATGTTAACAGATACAAAAATGAAATATTTCTCACCAGAATAATGGCATTCTCATTACGTATCCAATTTTAGTGTTTAATGTACTTCCCGCGGGATCTAGATAATAAACAGTGAACGTCCCGGGGACAATAACTAGTAACTCCCAATGTTTACCGCTAGAGGTAAAAAGTTAACAATTAATAACTCAAAATGCACAATAAAAATGGAATTTTCTTAAGTCCAAATTATAAATAAAGTAAACTTACTTGACATTGAATGGAGCTATTATTATCGTCTTCTTTTGCTGACCAAAAATTGTAAAAGCATCTATACAGTATTGTTGAACATTATCAGGGTCCTTAGCTACCATACTAATCAATGATGGAATCAAAAATCCCACATGATCAAATGCAAATTGTTTGCAATGATCTTCGACTAAGTAGCTGCAAAACATGTATTATGTATGCATTAATATATAAGAAACCAGATCATCGGATCTTACACAAGGTATATGGCTGTATAAACAAGATCTCACCTTATCCATGTCTCTATCATTGATGTATTCAGCCAATCATACATAAACAGCTCAATAATATCTTGTATAAATAAAGAGCTATCGTATGATTGACCTGCATAATCTGCATCTAAAGAAACAATTATCGGGCAATGTATATTATGTGCTCGTAGCCAACATGCCATTCCCCTACAAGCAGGACCTAACGGGTATGTTAGGTCAGTTGGAACCCAAGTTGGTAATGCGGGAAGTGGAGGTGGAGGCCTAGGTGCTCCTGGTGTCTTCTTTTTAACCTGTATATATAATTTCAGATCAGTTGACATCATATATACACATTAACAGTCTAAATCAATGTAAATTTATCTTACAATTTTAGTAGTGTAGACGACATCTGCTTTGGGCCACAATATGACCCCGCCTTCTGCCTCAGCAAGTGTATCAATATCCGGGTGGGGATATGGCAATGTAGCTTCCCTCCAATCGGGTAACACACGTAATGGGCCCACACGAACGTAGCCATGTGGCATTGGAGTCCCGTGAAACCTTTCCCCAGGAAGGGACGGGTAAGTCTGCGCCTCTGCAACAACATAGTCTTGTATTCTTAAGCAGCATGGCTTCAATGCCTACAAATTTACGTAAAGAATGTTATACATATATACATATCATCTTGAAAACATATCATCTTGAAAAGACTAGCTACAATGTCATAAACAATACTTACAGCAGACGTGTTAGGTGATGGGTCTCCAGGATTACTCACAGTCTGTGCATCAGGAGAAGAGTGGGTCGCCATAGGCTGATTGGAAGCCTGAGATGCCTGCCACCGCAGCAATTCTTCCTTGACCTTCTCAGCAACTACATCGTTGACCTTCTTAGCAACTATATCCTCGACTCTCTTATTCTCCTATACATGGATAAAAGAAACATTAGCTTCTTATTATTGAATTTCCTTTTGCAGTAACATTCTAAAAAAAGAATAGGTCACCTCTTCTTGAGAAAGTCCCGCTCTGGGTTTGCGCTGGGATGGCCCAAAGAATGCTTTGATGCCCACACCAGCGCCTGCACCCCTAACACGTCCAGGATGCTCTGGGTTACCCAGAGCAACTGTCAATTCATCCCTTGTGCCATGAGGGATGAACGTGCCTTGTTTCCTCTGCTCGTGCAGCTCCCGCAAATCACCATCAACAGAAATTGGTAAATTAACACCACAAATAATCAATATTCAAACGATTGCTCTAAGAGTTGTATTTTACCATTTTTGCAGCCGCCTCAGCAGTTACGGGCTTCTTTATTTCACCCTTCTTATTTTGCCTCCCAGCTATCCAGATATCATGGTGAGGCATGGGTGTGGCAGACTCCTGAGTAGGAGCAGACTCCTGAGTAGGAGCAGACTTCTGAGTAGCCGCAGACTCCGCATGTAGTCTTTGGCGAACGCTTGCATAGCCTTTTAGACCCATAGTGTGGTCATGCACATTCAGTGCACACCTTACTTTTTTTGCGTCACTGAGGGCCTAGTTAGTATGCACATTAATGATTTGGTTAGTATCACTAAATGTTAATCTTGAATATGTGAATACAATGTATATTAATTAAATTGGGAGTGACACCTAATACCTTGAATTCTTCAGATTTTCTTGAAGCAACAAAATTTCCCAATCTTCTTTGTCCAAGAAGTTCCATTGTTCAAGGGCTGACTTATTTTTCTTATCACCCTCTTTTATGTATTCTCTGTTCAGATTTGTCCTATAATTCCTAAGCATCTTTCCAGCGCGTTGCATCACACTTTTACGATGCAACTTCTCATCCAATGCAAACAGATTATGTAAAATAGAAATGTTATTAACTAGTATCCAAAATAGAATTGCAAATTATAGAATTTGTAATCTACAAAATAGAATTGTAAATAATAATAACTCACGCATAAATCCTTTCATATCAAGTCTTCTTTCCCCTGAGGAACTTGATGCCAATTATCATACTTAACACCACAATGGCTCCGAGTGGTACACCCAAGATAGTTTACAAAATTATTGCGGTTCACTCCAATTGCATTTCCTCCATTATCAAACTCCACAACCAATTTGGATCCACTGCCACTAAGCGCTATTAACTTCTTCAACAGAGTGATGCCCCTTTTCTTGTTAAGTGTTTGGTGCTGCGCATCAAGTTGCTCCAGTGCTTCAGTGGGTACATGTGCATCATCAACCTAAAATTTGACAAAATTAAACACAATGAATTAGCCCAATATAGAAATATAAGATATATGACATAACTAGAAGATAATGAATTTTATAGAAATACAGGATATGTTTTTAGAACTTACATTGGTATCCTCGCCATGCTCGTCATGGACAGCATGCTCATCATGGACTTCATGCTCATCATGGACATAATGCTCATCATGGTCAGCCATATGAAAATGTCATTAAAAAGGCAAACATTTAGCATTTGTATTAACTAGAAAAAGGCAAACATTTAGCATTTGTATTAAAAAGGCAAACATGTGTTAACACTTACATCCTAAGTGTATAATGTGATGTCATTCTTATATATAATAAATGTGTACCACCTATCCCATCCTTGAACACCTAATCTCACTAGTAAGTGTATAATGTGTATTGGGTTTTCAAGAAAATTTCGACAGCATTTCCCCGTTGTTCTCTAAGTACATATGTACTTAGAGAACAAATGGGGAAATGCTACCGAAATTTTCTCGAAAACCCAATACACATTATACACTTACATCCTAAGTGAGATTAGGTGTTCCAGAACAGTCCCAAACTGGGGACTATCCAAGATTTACTCCTAATGAGTCCATCTTGGATGGGTTTCTAGGCCAACAAACACAATAATATATATCTACAATGAAGCCGGACTCCATACAAATAGTATATAATTTAGTGATTGTTCATTCTAATTTATACCAATGTACAAGTAATATAAAGAACAATGATTGTTCACTTTCTAGGCCAACAAACACATGTGATGTCATTCTTATATATAATAAATGTGTACCACCTATCCCATCCTTGAACACCTAATCTCACTAGTAAGTGTATAATGTGTATTGGGTTTTCGAGAAAATTTCGGCAGCATTTCCCCGCTGTTCTCTAAGTACATATGTACTTAGAGAACAAACGGGGAAATGCTGCCGAAATTTTCTCGAAAACCCAATACACATTATACACTTTCATCCTAAGTGAGATTAGGTGTTCAAGAACAGTCCCAAACCAGGGACTATCCAAGATTTACTCCTAATGAGTCAATCTTGGATGGGTTTCTAGGCCAACAAACACAATGATAGATATCTACAATGAAGCCGGACTCCATACAAACAATATATAATTTAGTGATTGTTCATTCTAATTTATACCAATGTACAAGTAATATAAAGAACAATGATTGTTCACTTTCTAGGCCAACAAACACATGTGATGTCATTCTTATATATAATAAATGTGTACCACCTATCCCATCCTTGAACACCTAATCTCACTAGTAAGTGTATAATGTGTATTGGGTTTTCAAGAAAATTTCGGCAGCATTTCCCCGCTGTTCTCTAAGTACATATGTACTTAGAGAACAAACGGGGAAATTCTACCGAAATTTTCTCGAAAACCCAATACACATTATACACTTACATCCTAAGTGAGATTAGGTGTTCAAGAACAGTCCCAAACAGGTGACTATCCAAGATTTACTCCTAATGAGTCAATCTTGGACGGGTTTCTAGGCCAACAAACACAATAATAGATATGTACATGTTAGGCTTTCATCACAATTGATGTTAGGGTTTCATCAATGTTAGTGTTTAATCAAATCAAATTAGGATGATAGAATGGACAAGTTTAAATCAAATTAGGGTTTAAATCAAATCAAACACGGCCGTGGTAGGCCATTCTTCTCAGTTCTCAGTAAAAGAATTAGAACACTAACTAGTCTTAGGTTTTGAAGTCAGAGCAGCAAGAAGAGCAGAGCAGTGGGCGGCAAGGAAGAAGACAAGGAAGAAGGTGCTACGGCTAATACCTTATGAGCAGCGGAGGCAATCAAGAAGACAACGCCGCAGTAGGGCATGAGCAGGGAGGAAGGAGCGGGCGGCGGCGGCACAAGGAGGAAGGCGGCGGGCGGCGGCGGCGACGCAGAGCAGCAGCAGGGATTGTCGGCGGTGAGCGAGAAGCAGCAGGCACTAGGCACCAGGCGGCGATTTTGGGAGAGTGCAGAGGAGAATCGATGAAACAGGAAGAAAGGGGGAAGAGTCGGGTGATCGGGCCTCTATTAAGTTGGTCAACGGCGTCAGTTATCTAGGACAACCGATGCCTATTATCTTCAGCGTCGGTTGATCGTAATAACCGACGTCCAATTAGACAATCTTTACCCCAAATTAATTGGCGGGAACTATTATCAGCGTCGGTTATCCAAGGATAACCGACACCGAAAGTGGAACTTTTCGCGCAAAATTTCATTTCACATAGGCGTCGGTGAATTATTAAACAACTGACGTTGTATGTGACCCAGATTGTTTTCGCTCAAAAATTGTATTTCGCGGGCGCCTTTAGGCGTCGGTTGGTTACACTCAGCCGACGCTGAATACAAAGTGGTACCCGTGTCTGGCTAGTCTTCGAATATAGATGTCGGTTTGTATAAATAACCGACGCCGAATATTATAGGCGACGGTTGTCCGAAATAACCGACGCCCAGAAAAGTGACACTGAACGCTATTTATGTAGTAGTGCACGAAGACACATGCATGCCCAAATGACTAAATGTTATTTCAAAAGGACTATATCAATTTGATAGATTGTCTGAAATGTGGGGTGTTAAGGTACAAAATGATGACTTCGGGTAAGGAAAAACAACCTCTCCTACCAAGGTGTTGTCATATCTACCTATAATACTATAATATCAATGGTTGTTTTCTGATACCTTAGATGAAAAAAAAATTATCTTGGCATGCAAAGGTAAAAAAAACAAGGCTAAGATCCTACAATATGTGTCTAATTCCCTAGAATGAAAGAAAACTTATTTGGTGTTCACTAAATTTGGTGAAGAAGTCAGGAATTTAAAATTCAAGCTTTGTCCAATAGGTGGAATCCATACAGAACATTAACCAGGCACTTGTCCTATAATGATTGTTATAGACAATCTTCCTCTTTGGTTGAGTATGAAAAATAAGTACACCATGATGTTGTTGTTAATATTGTCCCCCTAACAACCTAGAAATGATAATGATGTTTTCTTGAATCCTAGATTGATGACTTAAATAGATTATTTAGAGAAGATGTGATTATTTATGATGCTTTGTGTATAGAGAAATTCTATTTGCATGTTATGTTATTTTGCACTATTAATGTTTTTCCCACATAATGGAATATGTCTGGATACATTCTAGAAGGATCCAAAGAGTGCCCTATATGTGGGGAAAAAACTTACTCAATAGGGTTGAAATATGGCCTCATAACTGTATATCTTGGTCATCAAAGTTTTCTATAAAAAGTGCACCCTTATTGAACGTTGTGCACAACATTAAATGGCTTAATTGAGTAAAAGGGTGTCCTAAACCTCTATTAGGGGAGGATGTTTATGAAAGGGTACAAGACATTGTCCATGTATATGGTAAGAGATCACAATGTACTATTCCTACATGTCACAAATCTTTATTCAATAAGAGGTCAATATTTTGGGATATTCTTTATTGGAGTTCTTTGATAGATAGGCATTGTATCAATATCAAGCATATTGAGAAAAATACTTGTGATTGCATCATTGGTACTCATTTGAATATACTAGGAAAGACTAAGGATGGCATCATATCTAGAATGGACCTGCATTAAATGGGTATAAGGAAAGAATTAACAACATAAGTCATCTTACTACAACTTGTTTAGTTCAGGGAAGCATACTCTTCTCCAATTTTAGGTTAATGTTAAGGTACCATAGGGTTACTCTTCAAATATCGGTAGATTGGTATCAACAAAGGATTTGAAGCTAATAGGTCATAAATCTCATGATTGTAATATCTACTACATTAGATATTTCCATTCACTATTTGATCTATACTGCCAAAGAATGTATGTTCTGCAATCATTAGGCTTTGTTTTTTCTTGAACACTCTATGAAGCAAAGTTATTGATCTTATGAATCTTGATAAGTTGAAAAGGTAAGTCATTGTTACAATATTCCAACTTGAGATGGACTTTTCTCCTTTAATATTTGATATCATGGTACATCATGTTTTCCATTTGACTTGGGAAGTGAAAATATTGGGTTCGGCTTTCTTGCATTATATATATCCTTTTGAACGGTACATTTGTATTCTTAAAGCTAATGTTCAAAACTGCTATCGGTTTGAAGGAAGTAATACAAAGAGTTATGTGTCTAGGGAGTTTACAGAGTCTTGCAATGATTTTTTGAGTTACAATGAAGCTTCGTCCAATGCAAAGAATGTTGACACTTGATCTAGAAAAGGGACTTCAGGAGAATGACCGAAAGTAATTAATTATGAGTTGTAGAAACTAGAACACTTGTATGTTTTACACAAAATCAACTAAGTCGGTATATATATTATTACAAACATCAAATTTTATACAAAATCAACAAAGTGAGTTTATATATCACTAAACACTCATATTTTATCAAGAAAAAATATCCTTGATACAATTATGTATGTCTTACTAGAGAGCATAGTTGGACACTTACTACGTGGTGTGAAGATAGTCTTCTATCAACTATCTCAAACAAAAAAATATGTTGTTAAAATATCAAATGAATCGCCTTCAAACCAAAAAAATGAAAGTTATATGTTACGAAGGGCTTGATATATATGTATTTTCATACTTATGGATTTTCATACTACACAAAACATCAATATGATAAGAGTTTTGTCCAACACAGTGGGGTAACCCTTCAAGCGTATTCATTGTATTTTTCTAGTGTGACAAATAAGAGACCACATGAAGGTAAAATGTCTTATTATGGCATTGTTACAGAAATATGGAAATCTTACTACAAAAATTTAAGAGGACTTATCTTTCGGTTTAATTGGGTCAATAACAATACGGAGTTGTAATGGATGAATTAGGGTTTGACATTAGTGAATTATGAAAAGATTGCAAGAAAGATGAACCATTCATCACAACATGACAAGTGAGGCCAATACTCTATATCAATGATGATGCAAATGAAAAATGGTATGTAATTCTTCATGGAAAAAGGTTGTTCATTGTTGATCCTATATATAAATAATACTATGAAAAGTATGATGAATGTGATCCAGTCTTGGTTATCTCTCTAAGTGCAAATATTAAAGCTAACACATATTTATATATGCATTAAGATCACACAAAAGAAATATTAGTTGATGAGCAATCCAACCAATACTAGAGGTATGCATTTCAAATTATCTATCACTTATATATATTATATCTTAGATGTGCATTTTATGTTGTCTATCACTATTATATATGTTTAATATTCTATATATGAATTCTACATTATCTATAACTTATATTTAATTTTTGACTATTTTAATATGATATCTTTTAGGTTTCTCGTGAGGATGGGCATTCTAAGAGTGAGTTGATTAGCACCATGAGGGTGCTACAAATGAGTAGTGTGATCATGCACAAAAAAGAGGAATCACTTTGATGACAAGTTATCAGTGGAAAGGGAAAACATTCTAAAGTTGGACATCAACTTTGATGAAGTAAGAAATCCTAATGTAATCAATCATGATTCTTTCAAGTAGTATGTTGGGTATACTGATTATTGTAGAGTGCAAATGATAATTGACTCTTGGCATAAAGTTGAACCTACCCTAAAAGACCTCATCAATTAGAATGTAGCTATGATATTTATGCATTTATGCTACTTTTAGAGTGTTTCACATTCTATTTAACATTTCTAAAAGTAGTATATATATGAAATTTTTCACGACATGTTTGACCTTGTTGAAAATCATCATAAAAATATGTTGCAACAATGTGGGAGGATATTGAGGAATTTTAGGACAAATATGATAATATATTACATACTTAGTGATAAGAGGAAGAATATGTCCACTTAGAAATGACCCTATCTTTTTGTTGTTGCATGGAAGGTGTAGCTTGCTTTGAGGTAAATTGATGAATTCAAGGTGTTAAACCTCCTTTATTATACATTCTAATGATTAATCAGATACATACATTTTGGATTAATTGGACAATACACGGTGCTCAAATAAAAAGGCGTGCAAAGAATGTGCACGACGACAAATTGGGTCCAAGTGATTATGCCTAGTGCTGCAAACAGAGAGAGCAAATGTCTTGTTTTGACAAGGCTTCTCATGGATCTCTTGAGTCTTCTAATACGCGTGCATCTCTTCCTCACCATGAGGATTGTATATATGGGAGGACATCCCACACTAGAGATATAACAATCCTTGAAACTCTTGAGGTGGCTGCAAAATTGGTAAAATTCAACTCTCACAATGCATGTTCAATTTTACCTTTGATGTTATGTTTTTTGGAAAATTATTTCTCATGATAAGTAGAGGGAATTTGTAAGAAAAGAAAACAAGGAACATTCATACCTGAGGGCCAAAGGGATGAATTGAGAATCACCTGGGTACTCTAGAGAATCCTAGCATTGTTAGGGCCATTGGTTATGTGTTGGGTTAAAATCCTATTTGGGCTCTTCAGAGTAAAAGTGTAGACCTTCCAAGAAAGTAGATTGATACAATATGAGGTAGATGACATAGTATAAAAATAATAGAAGAAGAAATGAGCCATTTTATGCTTCCATGTCTCATACAGAACCTATGCCACACTACTCTTCTGATGAGGTGATTGGCCATGGATCCTCCTTAGATACAACATGTGACACACTTCTCTTCTAACAAGGTGATCAGGAGTAATCCTATGATCCCTCCAAGCACGTATGATGTAAGGTATTTGGTGATACAATAGTATTCTATGTCAATTTTATATGTTGTTTTTGTGTATTTATAACACTATATAAAATTTTAGGTGTGAGAAGATTTTGTTTAGAAATTACTGGCCCTGCCTTCAATATCATGCCACTTGGTGATGTTTTCACACCCCCAGGTGAAATGACCCCCTCCTCCTGTTATTCCCTATTCAGGTAGACCGAGAGGGAAAGGGCCATTATAACAAATATAAGACCTAGAGGGCAAGGACCATTATCACTAATACAGGATCACATGTTCAATAATTTTCCAGAAATAATTAATAAATTTTTACTAACAAAAAGGAATTTTGTACAAAACTGATGGAATATCTAAAGTTGAAACATAAATAAAATCTAGCTAACTATAACATCCATGTTTAAATTATGTTTCTTCATCTTGTGCCTACTTTCTAGATATCTGGTTTCATCATATTTGTAGAAAGATAAATATCCTAAAACCCTGACAAACAAAACGTCGGTCAGTATAACAAGTTATACTAGTATGTGGGGGAAACAAAATACTACATCTAGTGTAACAATATAATCATACCAATTATTGTTACATAAACAAAATTATCATATTCTTTATAACTCCTTGACCCAATTTTACTCAACCTCAGGGATACCCTTTCAGGGTCTTATCCCTACAGTGGACAAAAAGGCCACCTTCTCAATCTGGAGCATATGTGCCATGTTGGTCTTCCCAATCTAAGGCCTAACCTCAGATGACCTTCCCAATCTGGGGCCTAGTCTGACCTCATATGACCTTTCCAATCTAGGGCCTCGTCTGACCTTCACAATCTGGGGCATGGTCTTTGGTCATTTCCATGACTTTTCATTTCCTTCCATTCAAACCTCCAGAGTTGGTATGCCGAGTTCGAGCAAGTTATAAGCATCCTTTGTGATAGACACAATCACTTTATAGATTACATGAAATAAAATTCATCCAGGAATTTAATTTCAAGCATTCGGCAAAACCTCAAATTTTTTTGAGAAGTTAGAGTGATTAGTCTTAAGTGTAACCACATACCTTGATCAGGAGTCTAGATGTCCAAGAAAGAACAATCAATCGATCAGCTAAGCAAGTTATCTTGAAAGTTAAAGCAATACAACCATGTATTATTATTGTATCCAAATCATCATTTAGACTGACTTGGGTCTCAAGTTAGGGTTTTCTAGGTCAAATTTGGGGTTTTATTAAGGTTTTGGCTCTCCAAACCCTAATTGCCACTTTTCATGTTCTTCAGGATTACAAACCCTAATCTCATCATGATTACACTTTTTGTCTCAAGGAAACCCTAATTATCCAAATCACATGTTATTAATCTCAAGGAAACCCTAATTTACATTAGGTGTAACCATGATTATCAAATACATCATATTATTGTATTATGAACACTCAGATCAAATTAACTTCATTGATAACATGGAAAGTTAGGATCATTTAAACCTTAATTATTCGTATACATGATTATCCACTTTGTTAACCCTAATTGTCATCTTCATTATCACGGTCCTTATGGAAATTGGATTATGTTTTGTACTAACAGATAAAGCATAAAAGAAGGCTTTTTAACATATTAATCATGTTAATACCCACAACTAGGGTTTCTATGCATATTTAACACTAAAGATTGTATCTTTATGTATTTATGAAAATCAAAGGATTACCAGGTCTCAAATATATTTTTCTTTGTGTTCTTGTCATTCTTTTGATCAATTTCATATACAATTTTACTATTTTCCTAGCATCATAGAAATTTTTACAATTATTGTAAGATTTATATTACCTGAGCTAATAGGTTATAGACACGTCATCATTTCATTCTCTTTTCATTTTGCACTCGGATAAAAGCTCCATGAATGGGCTTTCTCCATGTTGGTGTTTCATGCCCTTGTGACTCAGCTGAAGAAGCAGACGAAAAGGACTAAATTACCCTTCCTTTGTTGTATAGGACTCTGGGACATCACATGCCTTTCCACCCTCCTTCATCTTCTACCTTGTGGATGTCCTGAGCGAGTTAACAAGATAGTTGACTCCGTGCACCAGTGCGACAGAGGGTCAGGCAAGGGTGCAAGCACCACCATCGGGTTCGGCCGGACTTGTAGGTGGTCTCATTTAAGATGGAGGAGTATGGACCAGGGTAGATGAGGGAGTATACCTTAGCGGTCGACAAGGGATCTGGAGAGGAACAATAGGGGGAAACATGGATGGTTTTTTCTAGACTTAGTCCCGTGGAAGAGTTCCTGGGATTCACAATATATTTTCCCCTCTTGGGAAGGAATTACCAGGTATTTTATAGGCAAGATCGATCTGCCATTTTTTAATGGAGTCCTAGACCCATGGTCATTTGAAGAAAAACTCCCATTCAAACACAAAGCAGAGATATTAGGGTCACCAAGTCCAATTCCCTCTCTCAAATTCAATGTGAAAGGAATCAATAGAAAATGGGGAGAGGAGGGTGGCAACGGAGCTGAGAAAGATCATTGTTACTATTGGCTTATTTGCTTTTTGACTGAAGTAGGTGACAAGTGGATCACTGTTAGATCTCAGATCCAACGGACGTCAATCCATGTGCATAGTTAAAGGATTTTCTAATAGACATTTAATGTAAACCAAGATAATCCTCTCACTTTATAGATTTTTGTAAAATCCATATCTCTCACATATTTAATTCTTTTCCCCCAAACTTTAATGGAAAGTATTTAATGACTTTATCTAGATGTGTGCTAAGACATGGATGAAAACTCGAAAAGAATAATGAATTTTCTTCATATGCAAGTCTTCCACTTATAAGGCATACATTCTGCATTAAAACACATCTTTTTCTCTTTTTTCTTGTCTATTATATTTATTTTGTCTATTATTTTAATTAAAAACCTTGTGAAAATGAGAACTAGTTAACAGTGGTCATCCATACCACTTTCTAAATAATTCTACACAATTATCTCAAGCTCACATAATTATTATCTATTTTATTTTCCTATTTAGTTATTATGGGTTTTTCTTTTATCTTTTTTCCCTTTTATTCTTCATTGGATTAATAAAATAGTAGAATTCACAAAATCATTCATTCAGCAGAAATTTGCAAAAAAATCCATTCTTTAAAACAAATCACTCAAATTTCCAAACTAGTTTTTTTCATAGAATAATTGCATTTCAATTATTTAAATAGAAGAAAAATTTGAGGTTATAACATCTTTCCCCTCTTATAGGAATTTTATCCTCAAAATTTGACTAATCATACAAAGAATTTAGTATGAGACTTTTTCAACTCCATCTTTAGCCCCCATGTGGCTTTATCCTCTTCATGATGCCTCTAAAGAACCTTTACCATCTCTTTCTTTTTATTCTAGAGCTCTCTCTCACCTTGGTATCCACTACCCTCATAGGTGACTCAGGATATGTCAACCTCCCTTGGAGTTCAATTGGCTAAATTCTCAGCACATGGCTATGATCATTCACATGACGCTTCAGAGCAGACACATGGAACACATCATGCATCATACCATACTATGGGGGTGAGGCTATCCGTTCTAAAATCTCAAACGGCTCCACATATAGGGACTCAATTTTTCCTCTGTTCTTAGCTATATCTTGGAGGGGTCAGATTTTCAGAAACACATGTTCACCCAAAGTGAAGTGTAAGTCAGTTCACTTTGCATCAGTGATACAATTTTTGTCAATCATGGGCTCTCTTCAGCCTTTGCTTGATAAAAGCAACTTTATCAACATTCAAATGCAGTCCTTCTGACCTTAGCATGGTCCTCTCACTGACATCACCCCACTAAAGTGGTGACCAACACGGCCTCCCAATAAAGAGTTTCATATAGAGGCATCCTGATACTGACTATTATTATGGGCAAACTTAGCTAAGGTCAAGTAATGCTCCCATGATCCACCCCAAACGAGCATACATGCCCTCAACAGATCCTCTAACATCTGAATCATCCTTTATGATTGTCCATCTGTCTAGGGGTGATAGATTGAGCTAAATTTTAATCTAGTGTCGAGTTCCTCATGAAACTACTTCCACAACTTGGAGGTGAACCAAGATCACGTTCAGAAATAATCAAACTTAGAATTCCATACATACAAACTATTTCTCTACCATATAGTTCAGCTAGGTCTGTCACCTTGGTATTGATCTTTAAGGTGAGGAAAAGTATTGATTTGGTTAGGTGGCCCACCATAACCTATATAGCAATCTGACCTTTTGTGACACCCCCACGAAATCCATAGTGTTTTGGTCCCATTTCCTCTTACCAATCTCAATCGGTTGTAGTAACCCAACTGGTTGTTGGTGTTTAGCCTCTACCATGTGAGACACTGGCTACATATTTTGGTATGTCTCTCTTCATTCTAGGCTACTAGAAATATCATTGTAAGTCTTTAAATATCTTTGTGATGCTAGGGTGTACAATATATTCTCAAAAACATGATATTCTTAGTCCTTAAGGGTGAATCCCCAGGGACTTAATATGATTTTTTATTGGATTCCACCATTGACATTTATCTGATGTGTGTAAGGCTTCTCCATAAAATCCTTCATCTCAACTCACTCTAGTTCATCTAACTGGGGCGTTACAATCTTGGTCAGCAAGTCATGCTTGATTTACCTTTATTTGACATCACAGTGATCATTAGATTCAATCTTATACTTATAGAATTCAATCTTAATTTGAAATTTCAATTTGGTGATTACCTTGTTTGCCTAGGTTTCCAAATCATTTATTTAAAATATTCTCATTGGGGCATGGTAATACCTCAAATCCTCGATTATCCTAAAAGGAATACAACTTGAGTGCTTATTCCTATATCATTTCCATTTCTAAAATTGCATGTATATGTCTCCTCTCACACACTCATAACAAGATGAAATAAGCATTTGGTTGTAGTCCAAATACAAATCTCATTCCATTATGAGAGTAGAGACGGCTCATCACACACAACCTTTTTTTTATATTTTATATTTTGGTTGAATCATTCTCCACATGACCCCAAACCATGAATAACACCATTCCCTTAATTCCATGTATACATATAGGAAAAGATTTTCTCATAACCATTGAGTCCTATCATGAATCCAATTTATGATCCTTAGTCATTCCCACAAAGTCTCTAGGGTGTCAGTACTTTTGGAGTGATTTCATCTTTATGCATCTTAAGAGTGCCTCCCACATTTACCCCTACTTGGACAACATGATCTCATGGAGGTGACCAACCTCCTAACCCATGGGCCTCGGGAAAACATAGTCATTACCTCCCAACCCTATAGTCTTGTGCATTAAGGAAACAACCAACTTCTACTCCTGTCGGTATCATTCCTTCTTAACTTTAGGATTGACTTAGGGTTCTATTGCTACTTTATTTTATTTCATCACACATTTTTTTGGTGGTTTGTTTGATAATATCCAAGAACTTTGTATCCTTCAGAATTCTCACCCAAATTTCCTTCATCTCTCAGGGCACTCATACCTTTACTTATGTCCCTTCATGGGAATTGTGGTGACCTACCCATCTAGGCCTGGCCCCATTCTACCGGTCACTTTCGTTGTAACTTTTCTTCATGTCCCTTATATATGGTCATAATTGGGTCAAAAGAATCACACTCAATCTATGTGTTTTTGTGCTACATGCACATAATCTCTCAAGTTTTTAAGTGGACTTTAATGTTACCTTAGTTCTTAAACTAATTTTTTTGAACTCACTCTTTTAAGAAGGGTCATTTCCTTGGACAAGACAAAATTAATGCTTGGCAACACCAAAGTTCACAAAACATACTGAAATTAAAAGTGTATATCATCACATGTAGGCATATATCCTATTATTATGCCCATGCATGTGGCTAACAAGTTGAGAACCTATCAATGTATCTCTATGTTTTCCATTATGTCATATCCATTCATCAAGTCCCAAGGTTGGACTAGTTTCATACGTACATATGACATCATGGTAGTGCAAGACCAACTGGTGTGAGTGGTTCATCAAATATGTATCACAATCCCAATGGGGTCTTCTTCCATCCAAAACTTGAGCAGGGTGCCATGCTAAACCTCTATGAACTCACTCAACCTTGTGAGTATTATAAGCACTGGATACCGCAACTTCCCCTCTTGGGTTTACTTCCTTATCATTATTCATCTAAACTACATGACTTAGCCACTCAAGTACACACTAAACCAAAACATGATATGGTATTTTCTTCCCAATTTTCTTTTCCATGTAAACAATCCTTAGAGTCATGCACAAGGGCTACCAATCTGAGTTTGAGGCTTCACATCATGTTACCATTCCGCACCTCTCCAATGTCTTAGGACTTTCTTTTCCTCACCTAGATGGTAGGTACTCATATAATCTACATATTTGCATAAGAAGCATCCGTTCTTTGTCTCTAGGGTTTGGTCCTTTCAAGGGCATCTAGTGAACAACAAGCCTCTGGGGGTTATGCATACAGTAACTCGACTCATTCACTAGTGGATAGTCTGGTTTAGGGCATATCATACAAATTCCTCTTGTGATTCCTCATATATTGGAATCTATATTCCCATCCTTCTCTTTCTAGGGCCCATCCTCTCAGGAGTCAACCCTATAACTGGTCCTAGAACTAGAGGTACCCCTTTGTAGAATAGGTTGAGGCTCCTACAAATTTACATCTTATTCTCACATATCATGTCTTATATGATGAAGCATACTTTCCAACCTTATGTCCAATCGAGGTCATCGTAATACATATTATCTCATTATGTAACATCAAAATCCTCATTCATTTCCTCCAGAATGCCTTTCTCACAATCCAAGAGGCATCACCCCTCTGGCTTAGAACTAATCTTGTTGCCATCCTTGGTGTCACTCACTCCAGCGTAGGTACATTTCTACCTCCTACTTGTATATATGTGGGAAGATACTTGTTACGGTTCCTACCTGGAGGATTTTAAACTTTTTGGTCACCACTAACCTTTTGATTAGGGTGTTATCTCTTTCATAGATATTTTCTCCTTACTAGGGACTGCCCACCCTAGGTCAGGTCACCATAACCAAAAGTTGCACTAGGGATCATCCAACCACTTATTGTCTATGTTTCACATGCATACTCCGATCCTCCACGTATATCATTAATGCCTAATCTATGTACTTACATCCATGTACAAACTAAGGCATCCAACTTATTGGGTTCTCTCTTTCTCTATCCATTGCTTACTATTTATTAGCATGGAAATATTATTTTTTTTGACTCTGCTCATATCCTAAGATTAAGGTTTTAGGTTTAGGTTAGGTTTTACAGCCTATATCGTAGGTTTTACAATCCCCTTGACCCATTGATTTTTTTTCCTAACTAGCCCTAGTCCATCTAGATTTTACCATTATAGGGGAGAACTCATCAAGTATTTTCTCTTTATCTTTATGTCCACTTTTATCATTAGGAAAAGGATTCCAGAATCCCTAATTTGCATAACCCTAGTACTCAGAAGAGATAGAGAGAGAAGATACATGTACCTAGGGTTTAGGATGCAAAGAGGGTAGAGAAGTGACAAAATTAGATGAGAAGTCCTAGTGGTATGTTATTTCGAGTAAATTCCTCAGACTTTGGCAAGGCAGGAAGCATGGGTCTGGGATTCCTCGTAAGCTGACTAGTAGTGTGGAGGAAAATATTATCATCTCCCATTCGCCATCCTTTCTAGACACCATTTCCTTTGGAAAACACTCTAATCATTCCCTTTGAGCTCTACACATTTGTAAAATTTAATAATTATTAGAAGTTAAAGAGTAAACCCCTCTAATACCAAAAGTAACAACCCCCACCCCTGTTATCCCCAATTCAGGCACATCAAGAGGGAAAGGGCCATTATCACTAATATAGGATGGCATTTTTAATAATTAACTAGAAATAATTAATAAAGTTTATTAACAAAAAGGAATTTGGTAAAAAACTGATGGAATATCTAAAGTTTCAACATAAATAAAATATAGCTAACTATAACCTCCATGTTTACATTATGTTTCTTCATCTTGTTCCTTCATTCTAGATATTCAATTTCATCATATTTGCATAATGTTGACAAACAAAATGTTGGTCAGTATAACGAGTTATACCGGTATGTGGGGGAAACAAAATATTGAATCTAGTGTAACAATATAGTCATAGCAAGTATTGTTATAGAAATGAAATTATCATTTTCTTCATAACTCCTTGACCCATTTTTACTCAACCTATGTGATACCCTTTTGGGGTCTTGTCCCTGTAGTGGACAAAAAGGCCACCTTCTCGATCTGGAGCCCATGTGCTATGTTGGTCTTCCTTATCTGGGAACTCACCTCAGATGACCTTCCCAATCTGGGGTCTGATCTAGTTTCATGTGACCTTTCTAATATGGGGCCTGGTCGGACCACATATGACCTTCTCAATCTGGGGCCTGGTCTTTGGTCATAGCCATGACTTTTCATTTCCTCCCATTCAAACTTTTAGAGTTGGTATGCCTGGTTCGAGCAATGTATAAGCATCCTTTGTGATAGAATAGTCACTTTATAGATTGCATAAATTACAATTTATCCAGGAATTTAATTTCAAGCAATCAATAAAACTTAAAAAATTACAGGGAAACTAAAAGCAATTAGTCATAAGCGTAACCACATACCTTGATCAGGACTCTAGATGTCCAAGAAAGAATAATCAATCGATCAACTAAGAAAGTTATCTTAAAAGTTAAAGCAATACACCCATGTATTATTATTGTATCCAAATCACCAATAAGTCTGACTTGGGTCTCAAGTTAGGGTTTTCTAGGTCAAATTTAGGGTTTTATTAGGGTTTTTAATCTTTAACCTCTAATTGCCACTTTTCATGTTCTTTGAGGGTACAAACCCTAATCTCATCATAATTACATTTTTGGTCCTAAGGAAACCCTAATTATCCAAATCACATATTATTAATCTCAAGGAAACCCTAATTCACATTAGGTGTAACCATGATTATCAAATCCATGATATTATTGTATTATGATCACATAAATCAAATTAAATTCATTAATAACATGGCAGGATAGGATCATTTAAACCCTACTTATTCATATACATGATTATCCACTTTGTTAACCCTAATTGTAATCTTCATTATCACAATCCTTATAGAAATTAGATTATGTTCTGTACTAACAAATAATGCATAAATAAGGGTTTTTAACATATTCAACATGCTAATACCCAAAACTAGATACATATTTAACACTAAAGATTGTATCTTTATGCGTTTTTTAAAAAGAAAGCATTATCAGGTCTCAAATATATTTTCTTTTTATTCCTCTCATGATGCTGATCAATTTCATATATACTTCTACCATTTTCTGAGCATCCTTGCAATTTCTACAATTTTGAAAAGATTTATATTACTTGAGCCAATAGGTTATAGCCAGGTTATCATTTTGGTCTCTTTTCCTTTTCCACTCGGATAATAGCTCTGCGAATGGGCTTTCTCCATGCTAGCACTCTGTGCCCTTATGGCCTGGCTAAAGTAGCAGATGAAAAGGACTAAACTGCCCTTCCTTCACCATATTAGACTCGAGGGGATCACATGCCTTTCCCCTCCATATTCTACCTTGCAAACCTCCTAGCTAGTGCATGTGCGGGTCAACTAGCCAGTTGACTTTACACTCCAGAGCGGTAGAGGGTCAAGCAAGGGTTCAAGCACCAACTTTGGGTTTGGTAGGACTTGTTGGTGGTCTCGTTTCAGCTGAAGGAGCATGGACCAGGGTAGACAAGGGAGTATACATTGGTGGCAGATAGGGGATCTGCAGAGGAATGACATGGGGAAATGTGGATGCTTTTTGCTAGAATTGGTCTCATGGAACAGTTCCTCAAATTCACAGTATATTCTCCCCTCTTGTGAAGTAGTTACCAGGTCTTTTATAGGTACGATTGATCTGCCATGATTTAATGGAGTTCTGGCCCCATGGTCATCAAGTATAAATCTCCCATTCAAACACAAAGTAGGGATATTTAGTGTCACCAGGTCCGGTTTCCTCTCCCAAATTCAATGGTAAAGGAATCAACAAAAAAGGCAAAGAGGAGGGTGACAACAGAGCTAATAAAGATCGATGTTACTGTCAGGTTATTTCCTTTTTGGTCGAGGTAGGTGACAAGAGGATCACCATGGGATCTCAGATTCATCGACTGTCATTCCATGCACGTAGTAAAAGGATTTTCCAATTTTAGAAATTTATTGTGACATAAAATGTAAACCAAGTTAATCCACTCACTTAATTGCATTTTTGTAAAATCCTTATCTCTCACATATTTTATCATTTTCCCCTCAAATTTTAAGGAAAATTCGTTAATGAATTTATCTATATGTTTGCAAAGATTTGGACCAAAACTGAAAAATAATTAAACCTTTTCTTCATATGCAAGTCTTCCACTTATAAGGCATACAGTATTCATTTAAAACACATCCTTTTCTCTTTCTTTCTTTTTTATTTTCATTATTTTGCTTATTCTTTCAATTAAAAACCATGTGCAAATTAACACTAGTTAATAGTGGCCATCCATACCACTTTCTAGAGAATTCTACACAATTCTCTCAAGCACATATAATAATTATCTATTTTCTTTTTCTCTTTGCTTATTATGTATTTTACTTTTATCCTTTTTCCCTTTTATCCATCATTGAATTAATAAAATAGTGGAATTCATGAAATCATTCATTCATGGAAAATTTGTAGAGAAATCTATTCTCTAAAACAAAGCACCCAAATTTACAAACAAGTTTCTTTTAATAGAATAATTGCATTTCAATTATTTAAATACAAGTGAATTTTGTGGTTATTACACCTAGGTGACACTTTTTATTGTGCTCCCATGCCTGATAATGTAGTTTGTGTGACTATCCAACTTGCCTATGAAAAATAGAGAAACACATCAGTGCCACTTGGCCATCCTAAGTACAACACAGTAGGAGATGCAAAAGGCAGTGCGGTCACATGGCCCATAGATGAAGTAATCTATGAGACTGTATGATGAATTCATGTTGCATTTGTATTTTTGGTTATTTACTATTTCTAAAATTATTTGGATACTAATATGAGAATTTATACATAACATAATATCTAAGAAACCACCTAAATATCCTCGTCCAAAGCCTCCTACACTAACTTCTATATTGTAGGACCTATTTGACTCGCTAGGTCCAAAGTGAAAGGGGTTGATTCTATGGTTAGACTGTGTAGAAAAAGGGTCTACTATGGCAATCTATAGTAAGGAGGATAGGAAAAAATAATGTTGGTAATGTATTATTGATAGAAATTGTGAAGCTATTTAGTGATGATTGGCAAGATATAATGTGATATAAATTTTGATATGGTGATATCATATGAATAAATACGTAGTCCCATATAAGATTGTATCTTGAATTGTAGCCCATATACAATATTACATATATAGATATGTTTTACATTTACTTATATATGATGAGTGCACAATTCACATTATCCTATGTGGAATTTCTAATTCCATTACTAGTAACTTGTATTCTTAGAGACTACAATTTTATAGTTGATTACTTCCCTACCACATTTAAGTATTTTTTTTACTATGGGAAAGAATGTGTTTATAGATCCTTCTAATATTATGTAACTTTTTGGACTCTTTGTTTATAATTTTTACAAATGAATCACATTTATTTTGGGATGTGAGTTTTTTTTGTTTGCCATCTTTTGACTCAATAATAAGCATTGGGATGTTGATATTTAATCCTAGGACGTTGACTATGTAATATTTTGATCCTTCAGGTAGCAAAATACTATCTGGGGACACACATTGAAAGTGCCAATGGTATAGTTAGTAATTTTTTTATTTGCAAACATGTATTATTATATACATTATTACATGACTAAGTCCTAATATAATTAAATACATTAATTAAAATTATAGGGATATTAAAGCATTCAAATAGGTTGGAGGATAGATAGATGAAAAAAGGAAACCAATATCTTAGAACAATGTTAAGGTAGTTTTCTGACTCCAATGTATATATATGCCAACTATGATTAATTATCATTAAAATTTTGACACATTTATAAATTTATAGTGCCCCATACAAGAGAATAAATGGGTATGTATATACTATTTGATGTGGTATGTGGATACAATTCTCAAGAAGGAGTCACATGACATCCATTGTATACAAAATGAAATATATAGTATTGAATTATAAGTGAATAATCTAATTTGATAATATAAAAATCAAATGAAACTTGAATTAGATCAATCATGTTGTCGGTGTCAACTAAACAAATCCCTAAACACAATAAAATTTGGATGAGACATGAGAATATTGGGAAAAATTCTTCTTAAGGAAGTCAACTTTTTTTGATTGGGATAAAAAATGATTTTTTTTTAACTTTAATGTCATGATATCTATATACATGTTATGGTAATGGATTCTTACAGCTTTAAGTTTGATACAAGTGAATTGTTGGTAGATATGTGAATGATGTGTGTATATGTACATGTGTGTGGATGAATGCAAAGAAAATGAATACAATGAGAAGCATGTTTATAGATGTGGAAGAGACTAAAATTTCATGTGAGTTAAGGAATTATGGGATTAAGAGAGAAAGATTTCCCTCCCCCGCTCCCATGCCCGTGGCAGAGGCTGAACCCCTAGGAGGGTGGTAAATCAAGGCACTTGTGAGTTAATGAATTATGTATGTGTATATGTATGTATGCATATGTGCATGAGAATAGAATGAAGTGTGGATGTAGATTCTTATATGTGTTTGTTATTATAGCTTATGCATGTATTGTTGCCCTATTGTTGAGTTGAACATGTACAAAGCATGTAGTTCTAATGACCTACATGGTCCAATCCTGTTGAACACTTAAATTTCCCTAACGTGAGATACTCTAAAGAAACTAATGAGTATAACCTAAGAACGACTTATATTTATTGTTTACAGCAGATTATGTCGTCTATTTCTTTATGTTAAATCGGTGACACATGGCTACTTTTGTGTTGGTATAGACTTTCAAAACCTACATTGCATTTGTGTCATCACTTTCCTATTAACATGGAAACTAACAACACAAGACTTCAGTTATGGTGTATCCCACTTAAGCGTCACTATGTAACTAATGGAGTAGGGCAAAAATAACCAACATTACAAGTGTATTTGTACTAGCGAACTGACCATATCATGCACATTATTTTATGTTGAGATGATCCATTCATCACCCAATCATACACATATTTACTTCCTTTCCCAAGATAAAACTTTGAATCATACACAAATTTACAAATCAAAATTCACTCACATATTGTAGATGCGTTCACATAAATTCATATTATTGGTAGAAATTCCAAATGCACAGAAGATTTTATTAAATTGACATTAAATTGTATATGCACATGTTAGTCAAATACAATGAAGAATTTGAAACTTAGAGTTTTCAACTACATAATTAGTATAATATAAACATAAATTCTTTAAGGAAAAGCATCTATCCACTCCTTATGGAATCTAAAATCTCTGGTGCATAAGTTTTAGTGTTAAATAAAGATATGAAAAAGAAATGTATGTAATTATATGATAATATTTATATAGAATAAATCCAATTCAAATGAAATTTTAAGCTATGATCCCATGTCTTTATTACATATTGTATATTTTGTAATGGTCTATGATGTTGCATTGACAATGACATCCATATACCTTATTATAAATTATATGCACACCCAATCATTATTTTTATAGGACACTCGTAATTATGAATTATATGAAATGTTAATACATGAATTTAAGAAAAAGTTGACAAAATTTTAATCCATCAATCTATAATGATATCCATATACTCCACACTTGGTTTTATACCCCTATAAGTTAAATGGATGACAAATATGATTACTTTGACTTATCAATATGAATCCATATTAAATTATGTGTTAATGTATGAATATTTAGTGCTTAATCCACAATTGGAAGTTAATAGTGTGTATACCATTTAAGTTATCATGTACTGGTCAATATAATGCACATTGATTATGCTCGTGGTCATCACCAACAATTTTCAATTATGGCTCTAAGCAAGAACAAGCAAAACAAAAATACAATTAAGTATATATTCAAGGACAATTCATAAGTCAAAATAAAAATTACATATTGAAAAACTTTCTTTATATTTAAAAGATCTAAAATAATGTTTTTTCTCATGCTAGGAAAAAAGTTAAATGAAGATGACAAGTATTCAACCACAAAATCATAATCTCATTCCCTAAATTTTTACTACTAAAGGAACTAGGAATTCATACTTGCTTATTAGAAAATTTAAAATCTCGCTATATAAGTATTTTTAGATCAATTACACCAAGTAATATATAAAATTAATTGAAAATATATATGACATGAAATTATTGCATAGATAATATTTACCGTATACATACTCTATTATGGATGAGTTTATCAACTCATAATAGAAAAATGTAGAATATCTTGAAGAAAAATAGAAATGTAAGATTCATGTCCTACAACATACTCAATCATAATGATCACAATAATTTTTCATGGGTTTTTATTAGATAAATATCAAAATAAAAATCTATGTTTGCTCCCCAATCAATTAAATATGGGTTTTAGAATTAGACATGATTTAGGATTTGGAGTAAGTCTAGTAGGTGTTTTTTGTCTTCTAGGTTATTGGATTTTTTAAACTTTCCTTTTATCACACAAATTTATATATTGACCTATAGAAAATGTAATGGGATTTTGAAAGAGTTTACATAGATAATCAAGTCTTTGGGCCACCCTATCATACAATCCCCCATCTACTTCTTCTGTTGTATTACATTCATTGTGACATATAGGTAGTGTTGTGTCTCATATTCCCTCATACATAACTATGATACACCAATCATGTTAGAGGGCATTGGTATGCAATGAATGTACTAGCAAGGTGATTGTTTGTGCCTTCTACCACAACATTTAATTCAAGATCTCTAACTGCAAGTCGATACCTTTTACCCTTTCACAATTTTAATAGTATCTTAAAAATAACAGAACATATATTGACATAATATTATAATACTACAAAAATACAATGGATTGGTCTGCGAGGTCATTTGGTGTATTCGCATGACCTTCAATGACTCAACTACAACCTTGTACCTCATCATTGTATCAACTTACTATCGGTTTAGCTTGAGGTGGTCTAAGGAGATGGAAATGACATGATTGCTCATCATACTTATGTTGTACCAAATCTTTTATTTTCTTTGTGGCATAATGCCCCTTCGATCTAGGTTTTCATTAGGAGGAACCAAAATAATATTTCAACCATAAACTAGATCCTACTCCAATGATATGGAAAAGATGTTTTTAGGTACCAAAAGCAACCAATAGTATATCCCTTTGTCCAGTTGGTATGAACTTACCATTTTTCTTTTCTCATAAACCTCCCTCTAATTTAACATAATGTATCTATTTAATAACAAATAAAAAGAAAATAAATGTGCAATTTTGAGTGTCCAACTTTACCATTTTGGTACCAATTCATAGGTTGAGTGTAAAGACTTTACTTTTTAGCATCCCCCAATTAAGAAAGTAACTTCAAATTGAGATCCATTACATAAACTTGCCAAGATCCAAAATTTAATAAATAACAAATCATAGAAAATAATTATATTATTTCACAGACATTATTTACAAGATATATTATAACTCTCCACTAAGGAATTATAGGAATTTCCAACAAGATAACTATACATATGAGAATAAGTATCTTAATAATACTCCTTTACCTAGATTTATGTCTTCAGTTGATTTCATGGGATTTATCATATCTTGGTATCATTTATATTTATAACTCATGTTCCATTATCCGTATTCATTTCCTCAAGGTCTCTAGGAGTACAGGTACCTTCGAAGTGATCTCCTCCTGACCCTGTTGGCTTTATGCACTTAGGGAGTGCCTCTCACATTTACCCCTTGGGCCTCATGAACTCATGAAGGTAGCCAATCTCCTGACCCATGGGCGTCGAGAAAACATGGATGGCTATCTCTTAACCCCATGGTCTGATGCACTTAGGGCATTACATTCTCCTAACCTCATAGGTCATATGCACCTTTGTCATCCATACTTGACCATTGGATTGACTTAGGCTTCTACCTTGTCTAGTTTTTATTGAGATATACCCACTTTAACACATTTTTAGCACATTCTTTACTTATTTATTTTTTAACCAGGATTTCCCCAATCTTTTAGGGTACACCTTATTCACTTTACCTCCCTTCATTGGGTTTATGGCGACTTCCCTTCCGGCAATGTACCCATAGTGTCAGTCACTTCCATATTGACTTTTCCTTATGTCCCTCAGAGATGGTATACTTATGTTTAATAAATTATACTCAATATATCTACTTTCATATTTTCTATACTTAATCCTTCACACTTTAGGTGGCATTCAAGGTTAGATCAATTCTTAAACTGATTTGTGAACTCACCATTCTAATGAATGCCCTAACCTTGGGTGTCTTCTTCTTCAAATGAGGAGGTTAGGCTCTCTAGACACAACCTGACCCCACAGGTTAAGGTTTTTTCCTCCCTCGTAGGTCTTTTCCAAAGTTGAATTAAGGGATTCATATTTTCATTTTTTATTCAACCAAAATATGTTGAACATGCATCTTATATTATAACTTCTCAACCCTTTTTTGTACAATATATGGGGACACCCTCTCATGGGTTTTTGTCCCTACAATGCACTTAGGCCATCTTCTGCTCAACTGGCTTGATGTTGTGTCGATATTTCCCTTCAGGGACTTGACCTTTTGTGACCTTACCCACTAGGGGTTTGATCTTTTGTGACATCCCCTCCAAGGGCTTGATCTTTTGTGACCTTCCCCTATAGGGTCTTGATATTTTGTGATCTTCCCCTACATGGGCTTGATCTTCTGTGACCTTCCCCTCCAGGGGCTTGATCTTTTCTATATCCAAAATTTTAGAGATATCAAGAGCGGATCAAGCATGTTACATTTTTATCACGTGTTACTCATAGGTGGATAATGTTTCTTAAAACCCTTCACATGAATCGTAAATGACGTTCTCCACGTGCATGCATGCATAGGAGACTCGGTCACCTAAATTAATTTATATTTCCTCTTTCTACTGACCCTAATTAGTGTTCAAATGGGTTGGGTTTCTATCTTACCCACACTACTCCCATTTCCCAAGGATTTGGGGTTGATTTAGGGTTAGAGACTACACCTTGCATATTCGGGTTTCTATATCCCTTGACCCACTAGGGTTTTTCGAAGCCAATCATAGTCCCATCTTGGGTTTACCCTAGCCAGGAAAAACCCAGAAAAGCATTTCTCTTTACTTTATCATTATTTTCACATTAAATGTACATTAATTGGAGGAGGATGCCTTAATCATGCACATTCTAAAAAAACCTAACATGAGATGAAGAGGGAAGTATATTTTAGGGTTTATTAAGCCAGAGGATGCGATGTGGATGAAATTGGAGATTCAAAGACTTAGAGGAAACATTATGCAGGAAAACCCCTAGGTTCTACCAGGCAGGTATCACATTGTCTAAGGGAGTCCTTGTATACCAACTTTAATAGTGTGGAGGAAAATATTTCTAGCCCCCAAAACCGTGATCCTTTCTAGACATCATTATCTTTAGGTCATGCCTTAATAATTTTATTTATATTTCTGTAGATTACTTGAAATTATAAACAATTTAGTATTATTTAAAAATTTTGGGGCTCTGATACAAATATGGAGAAAGAGAGGCAGCTCAGGTGAAGAGAACTAGATGTGTTGTTGTTAGTGGTGATGTGCTCCTATGTCCACATGAAGACACGAGGCCGATGAGGATGAGGGAGAAGAACCCTAAGCCAGGTTGGCCCTGGACTACCTGGTTCAGGGTCAGGCCAGGCTTGGACCATGGCCATTTGTCCAACTAGACCATGGGTCCTGAGTGGTGTGGCCTAATATCAGGCTGCCAAATCACACATGCTCAAGATATTTCACTTTTAGTAAGGTAATTTTCCAAAAATTGTGGTAGTTTTTTGTATTATCCAAACATAGGAAAAGTACATATCAAATTGAATAAAAAATGTGAAGAGTACAAATTGATACTTTCAATGCCTAATTATGCTTCTTGTCCCAAATTGTATTTCTAATGCGTGTAATTAGTATGATTCATGCATACAACCTTAGAATTGATGAGTAAGATGTTCAAATCAATAAATTTGTCTAGTTTGGACTTATTTCACTTTTAGTAAGGTAATCTAAGATGATGATGATAATGATGTATAATAATTATATTTGTAAGTAATTAGGTTTTTGAAACCAAACATCATAACCTTCTATGTTATAAATGCACACAATTAATCTAAATATTCATAATGCAAGTATATGATAGAAATGATAATGATGGTTTCACCTAATGGTTAATATGCGATGGAATTAGGGTTTGTACCCTTATTCTTTATTCAAACTTGAGACAACCCTAAACCCTAGATAAGGAACCGAGTAGGGTTTAATCTGAATAATATGATGGTGACAAGTTAGGATATACATGCATGCATATTAAACATTATTTGCTTGGATCTGTTGATTAGATTGGTTGAACTTACTGTTGACTCTAGGTCTAGATTGACCAAACCCTTATTTTGATTATGACTAACCATTCCACTTATTTGTGTCTAATGCTTTTACATTGAGTGGTTTCATATTAAGTATAGACACACTCCAGATGCCCTAACTTACGCATCTCAAATAGGAGAAAAGACAAGTCAAAGTCAATACAAGTGCACATTTTTGGAATATGATGTAAATCCATTAGAATCATGTTGCAAATCACTTGTAATGATTGTATGACTTGTAAATATGATTTATAAAAAAACCAAGAGCACGTAAAATGAATGTTTAAGCACTTTAATGCCATTTTCCAAAATTCAATACAGGCATTTTATCCGTCGAGTTACAATCTCGACCGATCCTTCATGGATTTTGAGAATGTCATGGTTCGGTCGAGTTGCCACTTCATAGAACTCGACCAATCCTTGCACTGGAATAAAATGGATTTAAGTGGTCAATCGAGTTTCATCCAAGATAAACTAGACCGATTGGTCAAATTAACTTTATTGCATAGTGCATTCGGTCGAGTTACCTTTATAGAAACCCGACTGATAGTAATGCATGAAAAAGTGCAGAAAAGTGTTCTTATCCATTTTGGAGTTGCAACAATAAAAAATATATTAGTTACAAGACATAAAATGGCTAGTTTTTTATTTTAAGTGTTCCCAAAGGCTAAGAGGCATCCAAAGCTATAAATAGGACCCCTTGGGCTTCAGTCCAATGTTGAACATTCAATGCAAAACTTGATATGAGGTTCCTGGTCTATCGTTGAGTGCTTCCAACAACCTCCTCTCTCTCTCTAAGATTAATCACTTGCATCATCCATTAAAGTGAGTAGGATATTTGCAAGAGAGCTAGTCCTACATGTACATCTTGTGAGGCTCTAAATTCGACCACCTCCCTATCTCTCATTTCAACCATGAAGATGAAGGTTATCTCTCTTGGCTAAGAGAGGTGAATAAGAATAAGGGAAGGAGTCCCTTGGTGAAGATCAAGGCGGAAGACTTGGAGCAAGAGTGGGTATGACCTTAGTGAAGGCAGAAGACTCCTTGCTCAACTGGGTAAGTCCTTGGTGGAAGCTTCTCCGAGTGAAGGTGAAGTCAAAGGCTAACAATCCAAGAACAGTGGTAATTCCTAGAAGGATGAAGACTTGTGCAAGAGTGGCTAAGTCCTTGGAGAATGCTTAAGACTCATTGCAAAGTGGTTAACTCCTTGGTAAGGCTGAAGACTATTTGTATTGGAAAAAATACTACCTATATATATAGGTAGTATTTTTTCCTTTGGGTGGTCATAGATTGTAAGTCTTATGAATTAATATAAGAGTGCAATGGTTAAGAAATCCTAGATATTGACCTCTCTAGGTAGTTGACTGAAATACTTCTAGTTTGAAGTGTGGAACCACTCTACATAGCTTTTTGAATTGGTGTATGTTCAATCTCTCTCTCGCTTTCTATGAATGTTTTCGTTGCACTCAAATTTCCTATTTAGCATTCTTATCTTGTGATATAACTTGAAGGTCAAATGAATTATGTTTAAGTGAATTCATCTCTATTCACCCCCCTCTAGAGCATCAAATTACCCATCTAGGATCCAAGAATTGGTATCAAAGAATGTCTTCTCTAAGCATACTTCAAAAAGTAGGAGATGATGGGTGACTACCAAGATGGGAGGTACTTCATCAAGCTTCCAATCTTTGATGTGAGTAACTTCCTCTATTTGAAAAGAAGGGTACAATTCTACATCGAAGGATCAAGTCTTGAGCTATGGCAAATGGTGGTCCATCCATACAAGCTAATGGTGACAAAGATAGAAGAATGGGATGGAGCTACCACGAAGAAAGACACCATGAATGCAAGAGTAATCAAAATCCTCTATGCCAATATGACCTCCACCGAGTTCAACTGGATTTCTTCTTGTGAGATGGCCTATGAGGTATGGAGAAAGTTATGCATCACTTATTAGGGGACTCAACAAGTGAAGGAAAGAAGAGTCTACATGCTCAATGGGCTGCTTGAGAACTTCAAGATGGGATAGGAGGAGAAGATAGCCAACTTGTACTCAAGGCTCAGCACCATTATGAATGATCTTATTGTTCTAGGACATCCTATGAGTAGATGAGAGATCAACTCAAAGATCCTTAGAACTCTCCCCAAGAGATGGGAACCCAAAGTGATTTCCATTGAAGAAATAATGTCTCTTGATGATATTCCTGTTGAATAGCTCATTGGAAATCTACATGCCCATTAAGTCACACTTGACAAGAGATAAGAAGTTGAAAGAAAAGAGGAGAAAGAGATAAAGAGAATGAAGAAGGCTGAAATCAAGGCTCAAATTGAAGCTATTATGGGACAAGTCTCTCCATCCTCTCATGTTGAAAAAGATTCCATGTACTCTAAGGGTAGATTCTACAAAGGCAAGACTTCCTTCTCCAACTGGTACCTCAAGTGTGGAAAGAAGGGACACTTCAAGATGAATTTCCCACAAGTCATAAAGACCCATCATCATAATAAAAGAGAAGAGAAGTGGCACTCAAGCTCAAGTAACTCCTCCAACTCATGCTCAAGTGAAGATTCAAGTGGGGGATCAAGCTCTAGTGAAAGAACCTTTAATATTTTTATCTAATGATTTTATGGAATGGTTTGTCATCTTCAGAAGGGGGAGAATGTTGACTCTATTTCTAAATTTACCAAACTCTTGTTTTGATGATGACTAACAATTCCACTTATTTGTGTCTAATACTTCTACATTGAGTGATTTCAGATTAGGTATAGACACACTCCAAATGCCCTAACTTGTGTATCTCAAATTGGAGAAAGAAAAGTCAAAGTCAATACAAGTGCACATTTTTGGAATATGATGTAAATCCATTTGAATCGTGTTGTAAATCACTTGTAATGTATGCATGACTTGTAATTAGAAAAAATCAAGAGCACTTAAAACGAATGTTTAAGCACTTTAATGACATTTTCAAAATTCATTACAGGCACTTTATCGATCGATTTACAATCTCGACCGATCCTTGATGGATTTTGAGAATGTCATGGTTCAGTCGAGTTGCCACTTCAAAGAACTCGACCGATCCCTACACTGGAACAAAACTGATTTAAGTGGTCAGTCGAGTTTCATCCAGGATAAACTCGTCTGATTGGTCAAATTAGATTTTTCGCATAGTGCATTTGGTCGAGTTACCTTTATAGAAACACGACCCATTGCACTGTAGGAAAAAGTGCATAAAAGTGTTTTTAGCCTGTGTGGTGTTGCAACAATTGAAAATATATTCATTGCAAGCCACAAAATGTCAAATTTTCATTCTTAAGTGTTCCCAAAGGCTAAGAGGCATCCCCAAATATAAATAGGACCCATTGGGCTCCACTCCAAGGTTGATCATTCAATAAAAAACTCTATATGAGATTCCTAGTCTATAGTTGAGTGCTTCCTACATCCTCCTGTCTCTCTAAGCTTAATCACTTGCATTATCAATTGGAGTGAGTAGGAGAATTGTAAGACAACTAGTCCTACATGTATATCGTGTGAGGCTCTCACTTCCACCACCTCCCTATCTCTCATTTCAACCATGAAGATGAAGGTTCTCTCTTTTAGCTAAGAGAGGTGAAGAAGAACAAGGGAAGGAGTCCCTTGGTGATGATTAAAGCTGATGACTTGGAGCAAGACTGGGTAAGACCTTGGTGAAGGCAGAAGACTCCTTGCTCAAGTGGGTAAGTCCTTGGTGGAAGCTTCTCCGAGTGAAGGTGAAGTCAAAGGATGAAGATCTAAGAACAGTGGGTAATTCCTAGAAGGCTAAAGATGTGTGCAAGAGAGGGTAAGTCCTTGGAGAAGGATGAAGACCCGTTGTAAAGTGGGTAAGTCCTTGTTAAGGTTGTAGACTCCTTGTATTGGATAGGTAAGTCATTTGGGTGGTCATGTATTGTAAGTATTATGAATGAATATAAGAGTGCAATGGTTAAGAAATACTAGAGGTTTACCTCTCTAGGTAGTGGACTGACATACTTCTATTTTGAAGTGTGGAACCACTCTACATAGCTTATCAAATTTGTGTATGTTCAATCTCTCTCCCTTACTATGAATGTTTTAGTTGCATTCAAATTTTCTATTTAGCAACCTTATCTTGTGGTATAACTTGAAGGTATAATGAATTTTGTTTAAGTGCATTCAACTCTATTCACCCCACCTCTATAGCATCATATCACCATCTAGGATCCAACAATTAGTATCAAAGAAGGTCCTCTCCAAGAATATTTCAACAAGTAGGATAAGATGGGTGACTACCAACGTGGGAGATACTTCATCAAACTTCTAATTTTTTAAGGGAGTAACTTCCTCTATTGGAAAAGAAGGATACAATTCTATATCCAAGGATCAAGTCTTGAGCTATGGCAAATGGTAGACCATCCATACATGCTATTGTGACAGAGATAGAATAATGGGATGTAGAAACCATGAAGAAAGCCACCTTTGATGCAAGAGCAATCAACATCATCTATGCCACCATGACCTCCACCAAGTTCAAACAGATTTCTTCTTGTCAGATAGGATATGAGGTACAGAGAAAGCTATGCATCACTTATGAGGGGACTCAACAAGTGAAGGAAAGTAAAGTTTACATGCTCAATTGGCTGCTTGAGAACATCAAGATGGGAATGGAGGAGAAGATAGCCAACATGTACTCAAGTCTCAATACCATTGTGAATGGTCTTTCTGTTCTAGGACTTCCTATGAGTATAGGGGAGATCAACTCAAAGATCCTTAAAACTCTCCCCCAGATATAGGAACCCAAAGTGACTTCCATTGAAGAAGTAAGGTCTCTTGATGATATTTCCATTGAAGGTTTCATTGGAAATCTACAAGCCCATGAAGTCACACTTGACAAGAGAGAAGAAGTTGAAAGACAAGAGGAGAAAGTGCTAAAGAGAATGAAGAAGGTTGTAATCAAGGATCAAATCGAAGCTACTATGGGACACCCCTCTCCATCCTTACATGTTGAAGAAGATCCCATGTACTCCAAGGGTATATTCTACAAAGACAAGAATTCCTCCTCCATCAGGTGCCTCAAGTGTAGAAAGAAGGGTGACTTGAAGATAGATTGCCCACAAGTCATAAAGACCCATCATCACAATAAAAGAGAAAAGAAGTGGCACTCAAGCTCAAGTAACTCCTCCAACCCAAGCTCAATTGGAGATTCAAGTGGAGGATCAAGCTCTAGTGATGAAGGAGAATGCATTTTTCTCTTATGGCATCCAAAAGTGAAGACTCAAATGAGGTAAATATAAACTCTTTAGATAAAGAACCTTTAATTTCGATCATTAATGCTACTCGTGCCTCTCTTTAGTCTTTTAAAAAGAAAAGGAAAAAGCTTGCCAGAATTGTTGATAATATGCATGTAGAATTAGATGATCTTGAACATGCTAATACTAGCTTTCTTCGTAATAAAAATGCTTGTCTTAGTCAAGAAGAATCTTTTAAACTTGAAAATGCTAGCTTGCTTGATAAGATTAGATTTCTAGAAGCTCAACCTCTTATGATTAGTTCTAATGAAGAGCATACCTTAAGTGTTGATTCTCTCATGCATGATGTTGATGTTCTTAAATCTCAAAACAAAGAAAAAGATTTTGTCTTACAAGGATTAGAATATGAAAATGGTGTTTATCTTTCTAAGATTTATTTTCTTGAAACATAAAATGCCTCCTTTCTTACTAAAATCAAAGTGCTTGAATTTTGCTCTAGTTCTACGAGTAGAGAGAATAATGTTGTTGCTCTTCTTATTGATAGAGATTCTTACTTTACTAAAGATCTTTTCTTAGAAAATGATCTTTTGCATGTTATAGATAATATAAATCATTTTTCTTCTACTATTGCTTCTCTTATGCATGATAATCATAGTTTGAGATCTTCTGTGCAAAGATTCTTAGTTGGTAGAAAGAATCTTAATGATATCCTACACCATACTACTAAACAAATTGGTAGACATGGTTTAGGGTATGATGGTAGCCAAAGGAACAACAAGGGTAAAGGACCTTCAATATCCCTTGGAGAATTCTCTAGTTCGAAGACTATGGGCACATGCAACTATTGCAATGATTTTGGTCATTATTCTACTTGTTGCCCATTTAGGAAAGCACACAAGATCACTAGGACTTGGGTTGCTAATCTGACCCATACATACCCAAAAACATGATTGGGGACCATTTCATATTCCTTCTTGTAGGTAATTTCAAATGGGTTGACCTAAGTTGTTGAATTTCAAAATGACTTCTCAATCCACATGAAAGAAGAAAGGTGAGATGTGTAGAGGGTGAAAACAAGTGGAAAAGAAGTGCTAAGCATAGAGGTAATGTTATTCTTGCTCATATCCAATCATAATGTGTTTTTGCCAAATTTGTGTGCACTATACATGTGGTTTTTGAGTTAAAACTGGTATTTTGTGTTTCTCTTATAACTCTTGCTCAAAAACTATTTCTAATGCTTTCGTAGTGCATTACTAACTTGTTTACACATGTTTGGATATGACTCATAATTTTATCATGCCTCTAGATATGTTCTTCATATATACATGTGCTTTTTGACAGTAGCTTTGTCGATGATGTTTGCCTGTTAGAAACTCAACCGATAGGCACCAATGGGTGTTGCCAACAGCTGCCATCATTCTAGTTGTTAATACAAAGAACTCGACCAACAACATTGTGCCTAAAATATACAATTGGCTTTTTGGATGAGAATTTCCCTCTCAACTAGATTTTCTCAACCAATATCCTTATTCTTTGGCACTCTCTTGGTACCTTTATATCTGCACATTGCCATGTTTCTAAATTGCCTATCTTGCATACAACTTTATCTCTCTAATTTCTCTAAATTGGTATATCTATATTTTGCAATTACTTGATTTGAGTTGTTTTGTAGGTTTTGATGTTGATCTCTTTGGATCTCTTGGTTGTGTCTTAAATTTCTTCCATTGTGCTCTAATATGCTACATCTATCTAGTTGTATATATTGTTTGGATACAACCTTGAGGTTCTTAGTGGTAACTCATCTTTTGGTAATGATGCATACTTTTTAGTGAGTTATCCTTTCTTGCTTCTTAAATTGCATATCTTTGTTTGGATATTTATTTACATATACTCACATCTTGCTCTTTAATTTTTATATCTTGCTATGATTTAGATATTACTAGTAGCCCTAGCCTATGATAACATCCACTAGTAGTTCATAAACATGTAGTTCTAGCATTTCTTCTGTTTTCATCAAGTGGTATTCAACTATATGCTATATTTGTAACTTGTTTTATACTTGCTCAAGCTTGTTCCTTAACTTGCATACCTACTTTCTTGAGTTGCTTGCACAACATTGTAATGTAAGATACATAGAGATACATTATATGTACAAATTGGAGCATCTTTAGATTTTATGCATATTTTGCACCAGTTCTAGTTTTTTGTGCAAAACTAGTGTTTTTAATGCAAAAACAACCTTCTGAGCAAGACTCATCGTTGTGCCATGAATGCTGACACTTTTTGGGCAAATTTTATCATCTTGAGGGTCAAAATTGTGATTTATTATTTTTCTACATCACTTTATCTTGCATTTTGGGTTCTTCAAGGGCATGCTTTAACATGCTTTGCTTTCTATACTTGGAAAAGCCCCTATCTGTGCTCTTCTACTCTCCTTATATAACTTTTTATTATCTCCTTTCTTTTAACAAGTGATGTTTATCATTTCTTCATACCCCTACTTTTTTAAGTGACAAAGGGGGAGAAAGGTATGTCTTCCTTTGACCAAAGAGGGAGAAGGCATGTCTTACATGAAGAGGAGAAGCAAGTCCATGTAAAGGGTATAAGTTAAAGGGGAGAAGACATAAATGTGTAAAACATATATGAGTAGAAGACATAGTATTCTATAAATGTTATGAAAGCTAACCATGCAAGAGAAATTGCATCTATTGAGGGGGAGTATGCGAACTCCACTGGCATCAATTGAGGGGGAGCATATGAACTCCATTCTATTGAAACCCTTAGGTTTCTCCAAAGGTATGACTTTTCTTGAATGCTTTCAATACATTTATGGAATGGTTTGTCATCTTCAAAAAGGGGGATAATGTTGACTCTAGGCCTAAATTGACCAAACCCTTATTTTGATTATGACTAACCATTTCACTTATTTGTGTCTAATTCTTCTACATTGAGAGATTTCAGATTAGGTATAGACACACTCCAAAGCCCTAACTTGTGCATCTCAAATTGGAGAATAAACAAGTCAAAGTCAATACAAGAGAATGTTTTTTGAATATGATGTAAATCCATTAGAATCATGTTATAAATCACTTGTAATGACTGTATGACTTGTAATTAAAATTAGAAAAAATTAGGTGCACTTAAAATGAATGTTTAAGCACTTTAATGACATTTTCCATAATCCATTATAGGTACTTTATTGTTTGAGTTACAATCTCGATCGATCCTTGATGGATTTTGAGATTGTCTTGGTTCGTTCGAGTTGCCGCTTCACAGAACTCGACCGATCCCTACATTAGAACAAAACTAATTTAAGTGATCGGTTGAGTATCATCCAGGATAAACTCGACCTATTGGTCAAATTAGCTTTGTCCCATACTGCATTCAGTCGAGTTACCTTTATAGAAACTCGATCGATAGCAATGTACAGAAAAGTACAAAAAAGTGTTTTTAGACATTGTGAAATTACAATAATTGAAAATATATCTGTTGCAAGAAACAAAATGTCTAGTTTTGATTCTTAAATGTTCCTAAATGCTAAGAGGCATCCCCAGCTATATATAGGACCCCTTAGTCATCACTCCAATGTTGAGCATTCAATGCAAAACTCTATTTGAGGTTCCTAGTCTATAGTTGAGTGCTTCCTACTGGCTCCTCTCTCTCTAATCTTAATCACTTGCATCATCCATTAGAGTGAGTAGGATATTTGTAAGAGAGTTAGTCCTACATGTATATCTTGTGAGGATCTCACTTCCACCACCTCCCTATCTCTCATTTCAACCATGAAGATGAAGGTTCTATCACTTAGCTAAGAGAGGTGAAGAAGAACAAGGGAATGAGTCCCTTAGAAAAGATCAAGGACGAAGACTTAGAGCAAGAGTGGGTAAGACCTAGGTGAAGGTAGAAGACTCCTTGCTCAAGTGGGTAAGTCTGTGGTGGAAGCATCTCTGAGTGAATTTGAAGTCAAAGGCTAAAGATTCAAGAAGAGTGGGTAATTCCTAGAAGGTTGAAGACTTGTGTAAGAGTGGGTAAGTCTTTAGAGGAGGCCTAAGACTCATTGCAAAGTATGTAAGTCATTGGTAAGGTTGAAGACTCTTTGTATTGGATAGGTAACCTTTGGGTGGTCATGTATTGTAAGTCTTATGAATGAATATAAGAATGCAGTGGTTAAGAAATCCTGGAGGTTGGCCTATCTAGGTTGTGGATTGACATACTTCTAGTTTGAAGTGTGGAACCACTCTACATAGCTTGTCAAATTGGTGTATGTTCAATCTCTCTCTCCCTTTCTATGCTTGTTTTAGTTGCACTCAAATTTCCTATTTAGCAACCTTATCTTGTGATATAACTTGAAGGTCTAATGAATTTTGTTTAAGTGCATTCAACTCTATTCACCCCCCTCTAGAGCCTCAAATCACCCATCTAGGATCCAACAATTGGTATTAGAGAAGGTCTTCTCTAAGCATACTTCAACAAGTAGGATATGATGGGTAACTACCAAGGCGGGAGATACTTCATCAACCTTTCAATCTTTGATGGGAGTAACTTTCTCTATTGGAAAAGAAGGCTACAATTCTACATCCAAGGATAAATTCTTAAGGCATGTCAAATGGTGGACCATCCATACAAGCTACGTATCAGTGACAAAGATAGAAGAATGGGATTAAGATACCATGAAGAAATACACCTTGAATGCAAGAGCAATCAACATCCTCTATGCCACCCCACCGAGTTCAATCGGATTTCTTCTTGTGAGACAACCTATGAGGTATGGGGAAAGCTATGCATCACTTATGAGGGGACTGAACAAGTGTGGGAAAGCAAAGTCTACATGCTCCATGGGCTCCTTGATAACTTCAAGATGGTAAAGGAGGAGAAGATAGCCAACATGTACTGAATGATCAACACCATTGTGAATGGTCTTGCTATTCTACAACATCCTATGAGTAGAGGAGAGATCAACTCAAAGATTCTTAGAACTCTCCCCAAGTGATGGGAAACCAAAGTTACTTTCATTGAAGGAGTAAGAGCTCTTGATGATATTCCCATACAAGAGCTCATTAAAAATATACGAGCCCATGATGTCACACTTGACAAGAGAGAAGAAGCTGAAAGATAAGTGGAGAAAGAGCTAAAGAGAATGAAGAAGGCTGAAATCAAGGCTCAAATTTAAGCTATTATTGGACAACCCTCTCCATCCTCTCATGTTAAAGAAGATGTCATGTACTCCAAGGGTAGATTCTACAAAGACCAGAAATGATCCTCCATCTGCTGCCTCAAGTGTGGAAAGAAGGGCCAGTTCAAGATAGATCGCTCACAAGTCATAAAGATCCATCATCACAAGAAAAGAGAAGGGAAGTGGCACTCAAGCTCAAGTGACTCCTCCAACTCAGGCTCAAGTGAAGATTCAAGTCGAGGATCAAGCTCAAACTCTAGTGATGGAGGATAATGCCATTTTTCTCTAATGGCATCAAAAAGTGAAGACTCAAATGAAGTAAATCCAAACTCTTTAGATAAAAGTTTAATTGCTATCATTAATGCTACTAATGCCTCTCTTAAATCTTCTAAAAAGAAAAGGAAAATGCTTGCTAGAATTGTTGATACTATGCATGTAGAATTAGATGATCTTGAACATGCTAATACTTGCTTGGTTGATGATAAAAGTGTTGGTCTTAGTCAAGTAAACTCTCTTCAACTTGAAAATGCTATCTTCCTTGATAAGATTAGATTTCTAGAAGCTCAACCTCTTATGAGTAGTTCTAATGAAGAGCATACCTTAATTGTTGATTATCTCATGCATGATGTTGATGTTCTAAAATCTATAAACAAGAACAAAGATTTTTTCTTTCAAGAATTTGAATCTGAAAATGGTGTTTTATATTTCTAAGATTTCTTTGCTTTATGATGACTAACTTGTTTTGAAGATGACTGACCATTTCACTTATTTGTGCCTAATGCTTCTATATTTAGTGATTTTAGAGTAGGTATAGACACACTCTAAATTTCCTAACTTGCGCATCTCAAATTGGAGAAAAGACAAGTCAAAGTCAATACAAGTACACGTTTTTGGAATATGATGTAAATCCATTAGAAACATGTTGTAAATCACTTGTAATGATTGTATGACTTGTAATTAAGATTAGATTTCTAGAAGCCAACCTCTTATGAGTAGTTCTAATGAAGAGCATAACTTAATTGTTGATTCTCTCATACATGATGTTGATGTTCTTAAATATGAAAACAAAGATAAAGATTTTGTTTTTCAAGGATTAGAATATGAAAATGTTGTTTATCTTTCTAAGATTTCTTTGCTTGAAATAGAAAATGCCTCCTTGCTTGCTAAAATCAATGTTCTTGAATCTTGTTCTTGTTCTACTAGTAGAGGGAATAATGTTTCTACTCTTCATATTCTTAGAGATTCTTATTTAACAAAAGCTCTTTTCTTAGAAAATGATCTTTTTCATGCTAGAGATAATATAAATGATTTGTCTTAAGCTATTTCTCCTCTTATGCATGATAAAGATAGTTTGAGATCTTCTTTGCAAATATTCTTAATTGGGAAAAAGAACCTTAATGATATCCTACACCGTACTACTAAACAAATTGGTAGACATGGTTTAGGATATCATGGTAGCCAAATGAACAACAAAGGTAAAGGACTTCCAATATCCCTCGGAGAATCCCCTAGTTCCAAGACTATTGGTACATGCAACTATTGCAATGAATTTGGTCATTATTCTACTTGTTGCCCATTTTGGAAAGCACCCAAGAGCACTAGGACTTGGGATTTCTAAGCTAAACCCTTGGGTCCCAAAAACATGATTGGGGACTATTTCATCTTTCTTCTTGTAGGTAATTGCAAATGGGTTGACTTGAGCTATTGAATTGCAAATTGACTTCTCTATCCACAAGAAAGAAGAAAGGTGAGATGTGTAGAGGGTGAAAACAAGTGGAAAAGCAAAGGTAAGCACAAAGGTAATGCTATTCTTTCTCATATCCGATCATAATGTGTTTTTTCCAAGTTAGTGTGCACTATACATGTGGTTTTTGAGTCATAAGTGGTATTTTGCGTTTCTCTTTACACTCTTTCTAAAAAACTATTTCTAATGCTTTCATAGTGCATTACTAACTTGCTTAAACATGTTTAGATATGACCCATATTTTTATCATGCCTCTAGATATGTTCTTCATATATATGTTCTTTTTGACAGTAGCTTTATCGGTCGAGTTTGTCGTGTTAGAAACTCGATTGATAGACACCAATGGGTGTTGCCAACAGCTATCATCGGTCGAGTTGTCAATACACAACACTCAACTGACAACAATGTGCACAAAATATATAGTTGGCTTTTTGGATGAGAATTTCCCTCTCAACTAGATTTTCTCAACTAATTGCCTTATTCATTGGCACTACTTGGTACCTTTATATATTCATATTGCCATGTTTTTAAATTACCTATCTTGCATACAACTCTATCTCTCTAACTTCTCTAAATTGGTATATCTATATCATGCAATTACTTGCTTTGAGTTGTTTTGCAGGTTTTGATGATGATCTCTTTGGATCTCTTGGTTGTGTCTTAAATTGATTTTTTTGTGCTCTAACTTGCTACATCTATCTAGTTGAATATCTTGTTTGGATACAACGTTGATGTTCTTAGTGGTAAATCATCTTTTGGTAATGATGCATACTTGTTAGCGAGTTATCATTTCTTACTTCTGAAATTGCATATATCTTTGTTATGATATATATATATATATATATATATATATATATCGACATCTACTCATAGCTTGCTATTTAATTCTTGTATCTTGGTATGATCTAGATTCTACTAGTATCCCTAACCTATGATAACATCTACTAGTAGTTCATAAACACATAGTTCTAGCATTGCTTATCTTTTCATTAAGTGGTATTCAACTATATGCTATGCTTGAATCTTATTTTTACTTGCTCAAGATTGTTCCTTAACTTGCATACCTACTATCTTGAATTGCTTGCACAACATTGTGATGCATGATACATACAGATACATTATATGTAGAAATTGTAGCATCTTTGGATTTCATGCGGATTTAATTTGATCCAGTTTTTGGTGCAAAACTAGTGTTTTGTATGTAGAAACGACCTTCTAAGCAAGACTCATCGCTTTGCCAAGAGTCTTGACACTTTTTGGGCAAACTTCGTCATCTTGAGGGTCAAAATTGTGATTTACTATTTTTCTACATCACTTTATCTTCTGTTTTGGGTTGTTGAAGTGCATGCTTTAACATGATTTTCTTTCTATGCTTGGACAAGCTCCTAGTTGTGCTCTTCTACTCTCCTTATATAACTTTTTGTTATCTCCTTTCTTTTAAGAAGTGATGTTTCTTATTTCTTGATGCCCCACTTTTTGAAGTAATAAAGGGTGAGAATGGTATGTCTTCTTTTAACAAAAGAGGGAGAAGGCATGTCTTACATGAAGACAAGAAGCATGTCCATGTAAAGGGAAGAAGACATATATGTGTAGAACATATATGATTAGAAGACATAGTGTTCTATAAATGTTATGAAAGCTAACTCTGTAGGATATATTGAATCAATTGAGGGGGAGTATGAGAACTCTACTAGCATCAATTAAGGGGGAGCATATGAACTCCATTCTCATGAAACCCCTAGGTTTCTCCAAAGGTATCACTTTGCTTAAATGCTTTCAACTACATTTATGGAATTGTTTGTCATCTTCAAAAATGGGGAGAATGTTGACTCTAGGTCTAAATTGACCAAACCCTTGTTTTGATGATGACTAACCATTCCACTTATTTGTGTCTAATGCTTTTAAATTGAGTGATTTCAAATTAGGTATAGACGCACTCCACATGCCCTATCTTGTGCATCTCAAATTGGAGAAAAGACAAGTCAAAGTCGATACAAGTGCACTTTTTTGGAATTGATGTAAATCCATTAGAATAATGTTGTAAATCACTTTTAATGATTATATGACATATAGTTAAGATTAAAAAAAATCAGGAGCACTTAAAACACATGTTTAAGAACTTTAATGACATTTTCCAAAATTCATTAAAGACACTTTATCATTTGAGTTACAATCTCCACCGATCCTTGATGGATTTTGAGAATGTTAAGGTTCGATCGAGTTGCCACTTCACAGAAATCAACCAATCCCTGCACTGGAACAAAACTTATTTAAGTGATTGGTCGAGTTTCATCCAGGATAAACACGATCGATTAGTCAAATTAGCTTTGTCGCATAGTGCACTCGGCCGAGTTACCTTTATTGAAACTAAGCCGATAGAAATGTATAGAAAAGTGCATAAAAATGTTTCTAACCATTATGGAGTTGCAACAATAGAGAATATATTTGTTGTAAGCCACAAAATGTCTAGTTTTCATTCATAAGTATTCCCAAAGGCTAAGAGGCATCCCCAGCTATAAATAGGTCCCCTTGGGCTTCACTCTAAGGTTGAGCATTCAATGCAAAACTCTATATGAGGTTCCGAGTCTATAGTTGAGTTCTTCCTACATCCTCCTCTCTCTCTAAGCTTAATCACTTGAATCATCCATTAGAGTGAGTAGGATATTTGTAAGAGAGCTAGTCCTACTTGTATATCTTGTGAGGCTCTCACTTCCACCACCTCCCTATATCTCATTTTAACGATGAAGATGAAGGTTCTCTCTCTTTGCTAAGAGAGGTAAAGAATAACATGGGAAGGAGTCCCTTGGTGAACATCAAGGATGAAGACTTGGAGCAAGAGTGGGTAAGACCTTGGTGAAGATACAACACTCCTTGCTCAAGTGGCTAAGTCCTTGGTGGAAGCTTCTTCGAGTGAAGGTGACGTCAATGTCTGAAGATCCAAGAAAAATGGGTACTTCCGAGAAAGTTGGAGACTTGTACAAGAGTGGGTAAGTCCTTGGAGAAAGCTAAAAAACTCATTGCAAAGTGGGTAAGTCCTTGGTAAGGTTGAAGACTATTTGTATTGGATATGTAAATCCTTTGGGTGGTCATGTATTGTAAGTCTTATGAATGAACATAAGAGTGCAATGGTTAAGAAATAATAGAGGTTGACCTCTCTAGGTAGTGGATTGACATACTTCTAGTTTGAAGTGTGGAACCACTCTACATAGCTTGTTTAATTGGTGAATGTTTAATCTCTCTCTCCCTTGCTATGCATGTTTTAGTTGCACTCAAATTTCCTATTTAGCAACCTTATCTTGTGATATAGCTTGAAGGTCTAATGAATTTTGTTTAAGTGCATTCATATCTATTCTCCCCCCCCCTTAAGAGCATCAAATCAACCATCTAGGATCCAAAAATTGGTATCAGAGCAGGTCTTCTCTAAACATAATTCAACAAGTAGGACAAGATGGGTGACTACCAAGGTGGGAGATACTTCGTCAACCTTCCAATCTTTGACGTGAGAAACTTCCTATATTAGAAAAGAAAGCTACATGTCTGCATCCAAGGATCAAGTCTTGAGCTACTACAAATGGTGGACCATCCATACAAGCTACCGGTGATAAAGATAGAAGAATGGGATGGAGCTACCACGAAGAAAGCCACCATGAATGCAAGAGCAATCAAATTCCTCTATGCCACCATGACCTCCACCAAGTTCAACTAGATTTTGTCTTGTGAGATGGCCTATGAGGTATGAAGAAAGCTATGCATCACACTATGAGGGGACCCAACAAGTGAAGGAAAGCAAGGTCTACATGTTCAATAGGCTGCTTGAGAAATTCTATATAGGAAAGCAGAAGAAGATAGCCAACATGTACTCAAGGCTTAACAACATTGTGAATGGTCTTGATGTACAAGGACATCCTATGAGTTGAGGAGAGATCAACTCAAAGATGCTTAGAACTCTCCCCAAGAGATGGGAACCCAAAGTGACTTCCATTGAAGAAATAAGGTCTCTTGATGATATTCCCATTGAAGAGCTCATTGGAAATCTGCAAGCCCATGAAGTCACACTTGGAAAGAGAGAAGAAGTTAAAATACAAGAGGAGAAACATATAAAGATAATGAGGAAGGATCAAATTAAGGATCAAATTGAAGCTATTATGGGACAAGCCTATCCATCCTTTCATTTTGAAGAAGATGACATGTACTCTAAGGGTAGATTCTACAAAGGCAAGAATTCCTTCTCCATCTGGTGCCTCAAGTGTGGAAATAAGGGTCGCCTAAAGATAGATTTCCCACAAGTCATAAAGACCCAACATTACAAGAAAAGAGAAGAGAAGTGGCACTCAATCTCAAGTGACTCCTCTAACTGAAGCTCAAGTGAAGATTCAAGTGGAGGATCAAGATCAAGCTCTAGTGATGAAGGAGAATGCCATTTTTCTCTTATGGCATCAAAAAGTGAAGACCCAAATGAGGTAAATCTAAACTCTTTAGATAAAGAACATTTAATTTCTATCATTAATGCTACTCGTGCCTCTCTTAAGTCTTATAAAAAGAAAAGGAAAAAGCTTATTAGAATTATTGATAATATGCATGTAGAATTAGATGGTCTTAAACATGCTAATACTTGCTTGCTTGATGATAAAAATGCTTGTCTTAGCCAAGTAGACTCTCTTATACTTGAAAATTCTAGATTTTTTGATAAGATTAGATTTCTAGAAGCTCAACCTCTTATGAGTAGTTCTAATGAAGAGAATGCCTTAATTGTTGATTTTGTCATACATGAAGTTGATGTTCTTATATCTGAACACAAGGACAAAGATTTTGTCTTGCAAGAATTAGAATCTGAAAATGGTGTTTATCTTTCTCAGATTTCTTCGCTTGAAACAAAAAATGTCTCCTTGCTTGATAAAATCAATGTGCTTGAATCTTGTTCTAGTTCTACTAGTAGAGAGAATAGTGTTGTTGATCTAAATATTGATAGTAATTCTTATTTAACTAAATCTCTTTTCTTAGAAAAAGATCTTTTGTATGCTAGAGATAATATAAATCATTTGTCTTCTACGATTGCATCTCTTATGCATGATAATCATAGTTTGAGATCTTCTTTGCAAAGATTCTTAGTTGCTAAAAAGAATCTTAATGATATCCTACACCATACTACTAAAGAAATTGGTAGACATGGTTTAGGGTATGATGGTAACCAAAGGAACAACAAAGGTAAAGGACCTCCAATATCCCTTAGAGAATCCTCTAGTTCTAAGACTATGGGTACATGCAACTATTGAAATGATTTTGGTCAGTATTCTACTTGTTGCCCATTTAGGAAAGAGCCCAAGAACACTAGGACTTGGGTTGCTAAACTAACCCCTCGGGACCCAAAAACATGATTGGGGACCAATTCATCTTTCTTCTTGTAGGTAATTGCAAATGGGTTGACTTGAGCTATTGAATTGCAAATTGACTTCTCAATCCACATGAAAAAAGAAATGTGAGACATCTAGAGGGTGAAAATAAGTGGAAAAGCAATGGTAAGAACAGAGGTAATGTTATTCTTGCTTATATTAGATCATAATGTGTTTTTGCCAAGTTAGTGTGCACTATACATGTGGTTTTTGAGTCAGAAGTGATATTTTGTGTTTCTCGTCACACTCTTGCTCAAAAACTATTTCTAATGCTTTCATAGTGCATTACTAACTTGCTTACACATGTTTGGATATGACCCATACTTTTATCATGCCTATAGATATGTTCTTCAAATATATATTTGCTTTATGATAGCAACTTTTTCGATCGAGTTTTTCCTGTTAGAAACTCGACCAACAGGTACCAATGGGTGTTGCCAATAGCTATCATCGGTCGAGTTAGCAATACACAAAACTCGATCAAAAACACTTTGCACAAAATATATAGTTGGCTTTTTGGACGAGAATATCCCTCTCAATTAGATTTTCTCAACCAATAGCCTTATTCTTTGTCTCTCCCTTGGTAACTTTATATATTCATATTGCCATGTTTTTAAATTGACTATATTACATACAACACTATCTCTCTAATTTCTCTAAATTGGTATATCTATATCTTGCAATTACTGTTTTTGAGTTGTTTTGCAGGTTTTGATGATGATATCTTTGGATCTCTTGGTTGTGTCTTAAATTGCTTCCATTGTGCTCTAACTTGCTAAATTTATCTAGTTATATATCTTGTTTGGATACAACTTTGAGGTTCTTAGTAGTAAATCATCTTTTGGTAATAATGTATACTTGTTAGTAAGTTATCCTTTCTTGCTTCTAAAATTGCATATCTCTTTGTTTTGGTATTTATCTAAATCTACTTATAGCTTTCTCTTTAATTCTTATATCTTGCAATTATCTAGATCCTACTAGTAGCCCTAACCTATGATAACATCTACTAGTAGTTCATAAACATGTAGTTATAGCATTGCTTATCTTTTCATCAAGTGGTATTCAACTAAATCCTATACTTGAATTGTAGGGTTTTGTGGAGAAAATATGTGTGGCGGAAGCAACAAAAATCTACGCAACCCGATACAAGATCTCATCGACAACAGTGTATGCAGAAGGAGTGTTTGCAACCCGAAGACATATTTCATTGAGTATATTATTCTATAGACATCTATAAGTTTTATGGTCATATCACAATATAAAACACAAACATATAGATTGGAAACTTGCCTTTCTTGATATGATCAATGTAGTATTACAAATCATTTACATAGTATCTAATTACAATCATCAAATGATAGTATCTATGGGCATACATACCAACAGATTCCCACTTACACTTATATCCAATCACTCATGAATCTCAATCCAAGTGATCGAACATGTCCGTCATGTTTCTACTGTGAAAGTGCTTTTGTGAGTGGGTCATCCACATTGCTTTCTGTAGATACTCTACAAATCTTCACATCTCCTCATTGTATGATCTCTCGTGTGAGATGGAACCGCCATAGAATATGTTTGGAACATTGGTGTGATCTTGGTTCTTTATCCTGTGCAATTGCTCCATTGTTGTCGCAAAACAACTCAATTGCATCACCAACACTTGGAACCACTCCAAGTTCAGAAATGAACTTCTCGATCCACACAGCTTCCTTTGCAGCATTAGATGTGGCAATATATTCAGCCTCTATTGAAGAATCCGCAACCATCTTTTGCTTGGAACTCTTCCATCTCATAGCTCTGTTGTTCAGGCAAAACACAAATCCAGATTGCGATCTATAGTCATCTTTGTCATTTTGGAAGCTAGCATCAGTGTAACCCTTTACCACGAGCTCTTCCTCACCATCGTATACCAAGAATTGATCCTTACTCCTTCTCAAGTACTTTAGGATGTTCTTTACGGCTGTCCAGTGACATTCACCTGGATCTTACTGATACCGACTCATCATGCTCAAAGCATACGACACATCAAGACGAGTACATAACATCGTGTAAATGATAGATCCAATTGCTGATGCATATGGAATCTTACTCATGTGTGCCCGTTCATCACATGAACTAAGACATTGGGCTTTAGAGATCGTAACCCCATGGGACATGGGCAAGTTACCTCTCTTATAACCCTCCATGCTAAACCTCTTTAGCACCTTGTCAATATATGTGCTCTGGCTTAGGCCTAGAATTCTTCTAGATCTATCTCTATAGTTCTTGATTCCTAGTATATAGGATGCTTCACCTAAATCCTTCATAGAGAAGGTCTTCCTTAGCCAACCTTTTACTGTTTGAAGAGTAGGGATGTCATTTCCCATCAATAGTATGTCATACACATACAACATGAGAAATACAATTGTGCTCTCACTAACCCTTTTGTAAACACAAGGTTCATCTTCATTTTGACTACAGCCAAACTTTTTGACTACTTTATCAAAATGTAGATTCCAGCTCTGAGATGCTTGCTTCAATCCATAGATTGACCTTTGTATCTTACTGACTTTATTGGCTTCCTTTGGATCGATAAAACCCTCAGTTTGTGTCATGTACACATCCTCGAGTAAATTCCCATTAAGGAATTTTGTTTTAACATCCATCTGCCAAATCTCAAAGTCATGATAAGCTACTATGGAAAGCATGATCCTGATGGATTTAACCATGGCAACTGGTGAGAAGGTCTCATCATAATCAAAACCTTGAATTTGACGGAATCCTTTTGCAACCAATCTACCTTTATAGGTTTGAACATTTCCATCCATGTCAGTCTTCTTCTTGAAGATCCACTTGCACCCTATGGGTTTTACCCCTTCGAGTGGATCCACTGACGCAGATTTACCATGCGTAGAAACGCAAGTGAACGCGTCGAGTAGTACAGGCCTTTGTGAGGCCCGATTCGAACTCAGGGATATGTGCAAACGTCGGGGACTCCTACTAACCACTCGCGATCAGCTAATCCGATTAACAAGTTGAGAGTTGTTGTTAAAATTAAAAGAAAAATAAAAACAAAATGAAACAAGGAATCGATTAAATGTTGGTTTAATCAATTCAAAAGGAGATCTTTAGGATTGTGGTTTCACCGCGGGTTTTCATTGTATTAAATTCTATATAGCTATTCAATTTTATCTCTCTATCCGGGTAGTGGCCTGAAATCAGAATTGCCCACTGTTGTGGTACAATTCTCTACCTATGTCTAGGTCGGTTCCACCGTCGTAGTAACCTATACCCTAAACTAGATGCATTATAAACGATCTCTCGGTATCCACCATTAATCTTACACCGCCTTGTTCAAGGGATTTGTCAATTAATGTAAATTATGTCTCTTTTCAACCGTTAATCCTTCTTTCAAAGCAATTAAGGGCATTAGGTTAATATTATGGTGATCAAGCATAACAATATATTGGAGAAAACAAAATTATACCACGGATTTAAGAGATAAGATATGAATTACTATTATAAAATCGTCATACAATGAATCCTCGGGCTACTCCCGGTCCTAAAGATAAAGGGGATTAGCCCTACATGTTCATCTCAGAGTACAATGTAGTAAAGAAAAGGGGAAACATGAGAAAAACGAAATTGAGTGGTGAAACCCCTGAACAGAGAAGGTCCAATCGATGGTGTGGAATCCGCGTTCTGCCGCCTTTCGGTGGTGGAATTTGTCTTATTCAGCATCTGGATCGGCTGGGGCGTGCTCCGTTCTTCTCTCCTTGCTCTCCCGGATGTGTGCAGCAGCTAATGACGTCATTTTTTCAGTCAAGGGCGTCGTCATTAGGTATATCTCCCAAATTAGGTCACCAATTAACCACGGCCGTCCGATTAAGATCATTCTGAATCAAACTCATATCTGACGGTGTCGATACCATCGACGCGGGTCGATGGTATCGACCTAGCGTGGTAGCGGCAATCCTTCTTTTCTTTCGTCTGAGCGCCTAATGTCATCTCGATACCATCGGCGCGGGTCGATGGTATCGACAACCCTGTAGCGACGGTTTTGTCATTTTATGTCACTGTAGCTCCTCCCGTCGATAGTATCGACCATCATGTCGATAGTATCGACTCCTTCCTCGCCAGCAACCTGACTGTATCTCGATACCATCGACATCATCGTCGATAGTATCGATCTTGTTCTGGTCCTTGCGGCTAGCAACCTGTGGTCCGGTGGATGGTATCGACCACCGTCGATGGTATCGACGACAGCAGATACTTGTTTTTCCTGAAATTAACACATGGAACCACATAAATCTACACAAAATATATTTTTTCAATAATTAATACTAAAAATGCTTAAATAAAGGGAATTTGACATAAAGAAGTAGCATAGACCAAAATGAATGAATTATGAAACATTAACCATGAAAATGATTAATAAATGCATAAAACGCATATCAAACAAGTCTATAAATGCAACTCAAAATCATCGCATCAAACTCCCCTAAGCTTGAACATTGCTCGCCCTCGAGCACTATTTCTTAGAATAGAATTGCCAGAGTCAACTAAATAACAAAGCATCACAACAGACATCCCATATGACTCCCACCGGACATTCACATACCGGCCCTCGCTAACCACAGAATGATAATTACCCTGAAGGCGACAGTAATCATCCATAAAAGATATTGACCTCAAAACTGATGAACACTATCACATAAGGCAGTTAACATAATAAAATTCTCCGGTTCAGGCTTGGTGCATCTTGTGATCTTCTATACTATGTTGCTCGCCCTAGCTACCATCTACATGGAAGCAGTTCTCCTGATATTCATTAGTGAGGAGAAATTCACAGTAGCCTACCAATCTGAGCAACGGGTGGATGAAATGGGTGTCTCATGGAAGAAGTGGAAGTACCATACGATTGCAACATGCATAAAACAAAAATGCCCTAAATGATGCAAATGCACATGAGAAATGCCCTAATGCCTAAGATTAGGTGGAATGATGAATGCACTAACCATCCATCTCAAAATGAGATGGATATCTAATTAAGCTACATCATGTACTCATTCATCTTAAAATACAGGTGAAATTATATTCCTTTCTCCTTCTTATTTTTTTTGCTTCTAAATAACTTTCTTTTTTTTCAGTTTTTTTTTCAAAAGCCCTTATATCCATAATTGGCAATGAATAATTTATAAGGCTTACTTTTTTTTTGCATAACTCAAACATTTGAATTATTTAGAAGGTATGGAACATTTTAATTCACCATTACAGAATAAATGAGGTACATGACATACTTTATGCATAGAAGTTATGAATGCAACTAAATGACATGCACCTAAGGGTAATGTGTGTGTATAACTATTCTAATCTTTTCTTCATTTTTCATGCAAAACATATGAAGGTGATTACAATGAAAGTCCTATCTACATGCCATGCAATCAAAAAGAGTTAAAACCGTACTTTACTTCCAATTCTTGGTGGATTGTGAAAAGCAATGGGGTGGAAAGATCACAAGATTAGTTGACTGAACCTTTGAAAAATACTATGTGTCCCTCCTTACTGACCTGTGTAGTAGTTAAAAGGTTTCTCTCTCTTACTTCAAATTAGAGTCTCATTACCATTTGGTCAGTTAAGGCTCAACAACCAATTTCCGTCCACCTTCATGAATCATTAGGGATATACAATTGTGAATTTCTATTTTAAAGTTGATAAAACCAATCATTTTCTAAGTTAAGTGATCAAGGTTAAACAACACTCAAGCTTGTGAACACTCAAAAATTTTTAGTTTCCCATTCCCATACACATGCAATAGAGATGACACAAGATTAAAGACATCCATGATTACACTAGATAGAATGTGGATCCTAAAACAAACTAAAATTGCAATAAACAAATGACAAGAACAAAAGCAATAAAACTAAAAACAGAAAAAATAAAGATAGAACTGTTCCAACTACCCCCTCCTAAGCTTGAATTCAACTATGGCCTCATAGTCAAAAACAAACTCAAAGGTTGGAACAGTGATATCAGTTTACTCATGCGGTGGAGGCGGGTACTGTGGAGCCATAGGGTCCCAAGAAGGATACTCCCCCTGGAAGCTTGGATTAAACTGGGCCCTGGGTGGAGGTTGTGGATAACCTCCAAAATAATTTTGGCTCCAATAGTGGTCATAGAAGGGCTCCTGCTGCATCTCCATCTGATACAACCGATCATGTATCTGTTGTTGGTTGTTGAGGAGAAGACGCTCGTTCTCGAACATCGCCCTTTGGTTGTCCAGAATCCGGTTCGTATTGTCTAGGATACCGGTATACATTGTCATGTGCTGCTGCTGCGTTTGCTGGATGTCTTGCAGCATAGTGTACATGCCCTGCATCGAATAGGCATCCTCGCTTGGCTGCGAGGGCAGTGGTGGCGGCGACGTAGGCTGTGATGATGAAGATGCACCCGGATGCATCCGAGGACGCTTCCGTGGTGCCACTCGTGCCCGAAGTGGTTTGAATGCCTCCTCTTCCTCCTCAGCCTCGTCGTCATTCCCGTCGTCGCCACCGTCATTGCCGCCTTCTTCATTGGAGTCGGTGATGGCTATGATTGGCCACCAGAAGTGTTGCGCCCCTTCGATGTTGAAGACCGGATCAGGCAACAAGCACTCCTGATAGGCATGGTTGATGTGGCAATGCGCATACGCCAAACCATCTCAAAGAAGTAGGAGATTGGACCGGTGCAAATGTTGCAAGTTCACCTTGCTCCTAGTAGATAGAGGAGTGAGGGTCTGGAAATTCAAGCCGAGGTATGAAGCCAGCATGGTGATGAGCCCGCCGAAGTGAATCGGCACTTTCCTTGTACTCCTCTTCACCGCCAATACTCTCTGCAGAAAGAAAGCACCCCAATTGCACTCTTGACGCTTCAGGAGCTTATACAGAAAGAATAAGTCCGTCTCCTGAAACTTGCTGAGGGCCAAGTCACCCCGAGCAAATAGCATCAAACTCAGCATCCGGTGCAGTATCCGGACGAAAGGGTGCTCGAAGTCAGCTACCGCAGCATTATGGTAGCTAACGGAATTCCCCGACGGAACCGTAACTAGCTCAGCGAAGATGACGTCGTAGTCGGTGTGGTTGTCCAGGCACCGGTAGTCATTTGGCGAGTGGTTCCAGTTGAAGATCTTGTTGAATTGTCAGAGCGTAAGGGTGTAGTCGATGTTGAACATCCGGAATGACACCCGGCCTTTGATCCACTCGCGGTCGGTGGCAATAACGTCGTTGGGCACGACGTAGACGTCCAGTGACGCCATGAACTCTGCCACCAACTCCTTATACGTGGGCCAGTCGCCGAAGAACGGCTGGCCATCTGCATGAAATTCCAACTCGTCAGGTCTTCGGTTTGTGTGGCGCGCCTGTCCTTTCAGAACGTAGGCCAAGTTGGCCTCGAACCCTAAGTCGTGGATCATGTCCCGTTCGACATAACGGGTTGGCTCTATCTTCCTCTTTAAGATCTCCTCGTAGATCTTCTTCACCTCCGCGGATGGATGAATAAGCCACGGGCATGAAACTGATGCAGGAGGAGGTGGCACGAACTCCGAGATATCCTCTGGGTTCGAACGTGAAGATGACGCACCAGCTCCATGCACCATGTTTGCGAGAGAAAGAGGATTAGAAAGGAGCTCGGTGAAGATTGGAGAATCGAATCTCCGCTCGATGAAGAACTAGCTCGGTGTTGCTCGTCGACGGGGTTGCACAGCTCTGGAACTCACTCGACACAAGTGGAGGAAGATTGCACTGAAGGTGTGATGTCATCTGACGCAACTACTCCCCATATATAGCTGTGGTCGGCACTACTGTCTGCCCGTCGATACCATCAACGCGAGTCGATGGTATCGACTCGGGTAGCACGATTCGTACCTCCGCTAGTATCGACGGTCGTCGATGGCTGGATCTGCGGGGCCCGGATTGCTGAGAGTATCGACGCGGGTCGATAGCATCGACCCGTCCCCCGGATCGACTTCTTTGTTTGTTGCAATCTCGTTGATCTTTCTTGCGGATCGTTGACGTGGCGCGTCGATACTATCGATGCGAGTCAATAGTATCGACTCTCTGATTAGGGCAAATCCTCATGAGGCCCGGCCGCCGCCTTTTTCACTTGAATGTGTCGATACCATCGACACGCCCATCGATGGTATCGACTTCACTGAGTCGATTGCTTCTGAAAATCTCTAGAGATCTCAATGGTATCGATAGGCATCTCGATACCATCGACCTTGGTTTTGCGATCTGCCTGTAGGTATGTCGATACCATCGACGAGGCCGTCGATAGTATCGACGCAGTCCGATTTCTGCAGTCATCAACCTGTACCATGGCCGATACCATCGACACAAGGGTCAATGGTATCGACTCTGCCTCAGCCCTACACAAGTAGCAAACAATCACGGTATCTTTTTTTTACACTAAAAACTAAGCAAAAACAAATTAAACTACGAATGTAAATGAACTAATCTAAGGTACCAATGGTTGGGTTGCCTCCCAACAAGCACCCTTATTTAACGTCTTAGGCTAGACGACTTGAGTCACATCATGCATCCAAAAGTGAAATGAGTGTGACCTCATTCACCTTCCTTGTGTAATCTTCTCCAAAATATAGCTTCAACTTCTATCCATTCACCAAAAATGTCGTCTCACCATCGCGCACCAAGATTGCGCCATGTGGCTTGACTTCTTCCACCATAAATGGTCCACTCCACCAGGATTTGAGCTTCCCGGGATGCAACTTCAGCCTTGAATTAAACAGCAACACACGATCTCCCTTCTTGAAGGTGCGCATCTGAATGTGATGATCGTGGATCAACTTAGTGCGCTCCTTGTATATCTGAGAGTTCTCATATGCATTCATGCGCAACTCGTCCAATTCATTTAATTCAAGCAATCTCTTCTTCCCCGCTTCATCATAGCTCAAATTGAGCCTTCTTAACGCCCAGTGTGCTTTATGCTCTAACTCCACCGGTAAGTGACAAGCTCGGCCATACGCCAACCTAAAAGGCGTGGTGCCTATAGGTGTCTTATATGCTGTCCTATATGCCCACAATGCATCCGGCAGTAAGGCACTCCAATTTTTCCTCGTGAAAGTTATCGTATGATCCAAAATCTTCTTAATTTCTTGATTGGAAACTTCCACCTGTCCTTAAGTTTGCGGGTGATATGGGGTACCTATGTTATGTTTTACCCCATATTTCTTCAAAAATGCCGAGAACTTGTGATTCTTAAAGTGTGTACCCCCATCACTGATGATCATTCGGGGCACTCCAAACCTACAGAAGATGTTTTCTTTTACGAATCTGCACACTACAGAAGAATCATTAGTCCTTGTAGGTATTGCTTCTACCCACTTCGACACATAATCAATAGCTAAGAGGATATATAAATTTGAATTTGAGGACACAAAGGGTCCCATGAAATCTATACCCCATAAGTCAAATACCTCCACCTCTTGGAAGACATTCAGGGGCATCTCTTGTCTCTTTGAGATGTTACCTGCTCTTTGGCAGGAATCGCATTGTCTCATGAACTCATAGGCGTCTCGGAACAAGGTAGGCCAATATAGGCCACTTTCCAACACTTTGGCAGTCGTACGAGAGCTCACGTGGTGTTCGCCCGTAGGTAGAGTGTGGCAGTGACAAAGAACAGTCTCGTATTCCTCCTCAGGTACACACCTACGTAGAACACCATCCCTGCATTGTTTTAAAAGAATGGGGTCATCCCAAAAATAGTATCTTAGAGAATGGAAAAACTTCTTCTTCTCTTGATACGTCCAATCGTCTGGGATGATCCTGCAAGCAAGATAATTCACAATGTATGAAAACCAAGGATCTTTAGAATTCACTTTCAACAATTGTTCATCCAGAAATGTCTCGGTTATGGGTATGTGTAAATCTTTTTCATCCACCCTCTCTAACATAGACAAATGATCCTCCACAACATTTTCAATCCCCGCCTTATCTTTAATTTCGATATCAAATTCTTGTAGGAGCAAGATCCACCTAATCAATCTAGGTTTGGCATCTTTTTTCACCATCAAATATTTAATAGCGGCATGATCAGTCCAAACAACTACTTTCGATCCAACTAAATATTGCCGGAATTTTTCAAAAGTGAAAACCACAGCAAGAAATTCTTTTTCAGTAGTTGTGTAATTTAATTGAGCATCATTCAAAGTCTTGGATGCATAGAAAATTACGGCGGGTTTATTATCCACCCGCTGTCCCAACACAACTCCTACCGCAAAATCCGATGCATCACACATGAGTTCGAATGGCTTAGTCCAATCCGGTGTTTGAACAACCGGTGTGGAAATCAATTTCTCCTTCATCACATTGAACGCGTGTAAGCATTTGTCACTGAAATAAAAAACAACATCTTTCTCGAGAAGCTCGGATAACGGTTTGGCGATTTTAGAAAAATCTTTTATGAACTGACGATAAAATTCGGCGTGTCCTAAGAAACTTCTTACCCCTTTTACCGAATTTGGTGGGGGCAATTTAGAAATTACTTCAATTTTTACCGGATCTACCTCCAAACCTTTGCTAGACACCTTATGTCCTAGCACTATTCCTTCACTCACCATCATATGACATTTCTCCCAGTTGAGGACCAAATGTGTGTCCTCACATCTCTGTAATACCTTATCCAAATTATAAAGGCATTCATCAAATGAAGCACCATAAATGGAAAAATCATCCATAAAAACTTCAAGACATCGTTCTACCATATCAAAAAAAATGGCTAGCATACAACGCTGAAAAGTCACTGGTGCATTGCATAATCCAAAGGGCATGCGGCGATACGCAAAAGTTCCATAGGGACAAGTGAAAGTAGATTTCTCTTGGTCCTTCGGATCGATTGAAATCTGATTGTATCTCGAATACCCATCTAGAAAACAGAAATGAGATCGGCCGGCTAAGCGCTCTAGAATTTGATCAATTAATGGTAACGGAAAGTGATCTTTCAGCGTAGCGGCATTAAGACGGCGGTAATCAATACAAACTCGATCGCCACCCGGTTACCAAACGGGTGGTGACAGGTTCATTTAAAATGTTTTGAATGACAGTAATACCCCCCTTTATAGGGACTACCTGCATGGGACTTACCCATGTCGAGTCTGAAATCGCATATATGATACCTGTGGAGAGAATCTTAATCACCTCTTTCTTTACCACCTCCATCATGCTCGGATTCATTCGACGTTGCGGTTGGATCACCGGCTTGGCTCCCTCCTCGAGCCGAATCTTATACTGACACAAGGTAGGAGAAATCCCCTTTATATCTGCGACAGACCACCCAAATGCTCCCTGGTGGTTCTTCAGCACCTTCAACAATTGGTCTTCCTCTTCTGCACTCAGATATGTAGAAATGATCACAGGTAATTTTTTTTCCTCCGCTAGAAAGGCGTACTTGAGATGCGGCGGCAGTGGCTTTAGCTCTAAATCCGGCGGGCTGATTAATGATGATTGAAGCGGAGGGGGGAGTTCACCTAAATCTTCATAATACCTCGCATAGAAACATGGAAGCATCTGAAGCATCTTGGCGCACTCCTTGAGTGATTTGCTTCTCATCCAATCATGAGTGATGTTAACTAAACAAGCCTCCAATGGTAATTTCGGATATGCATCAAAAACTGAATTTTCTATAGCATCATCCTCCATAGAGGGAGGAATGTCCTCATTCTCATCATTTGGGAATCCTACAGCCTTGCAAAGGGAAACTACTTTGGTTTGCTCCAGGATGTCTACAGCCAAAGTCCCTTTGTCCACCTTGGTCATTACATGAGCCATATCCAAAAATGGCTTCCCTAGACAAAGTGAGATAGTATTATCAAGATGTTTCACCATGTGGCATTGCTCCTTGGATTTCGGTGAAGTGACGCTGGAAGGCATGACCATCTCAAATCGGTCATCGGCTATACCCAAGGTCAACCGGCCTCTCCCCATCTCGAGTATCATGTCGGTTGTAGATTGAAATGGTCTTCCGAGTAGTAGCTCATTGCCTTGCTCATCTTGCATCTCCAAGACGACAAAATCTGCAGGAAATACAAATCTATCCACTTTCACAAGCACATCTTCACAAATCCCATATGGTTTCACTATAGAGTTATCAGCCAATTGAATTGTCATGCTGCTTGGCCTTGACTCCTTCAATCCCAACTTTTTGAATGTAGAAAGGGGCATTAAATTGATGCTTGCTCCCGAGTCACATAATGCTTCACCAAATTTGACTTTCCCGATATAGCACGAAATGTTGAAACAACCCTGATCTTGCCTCTTTGGTGGCAATGTGCCCATGATGAAGGCACTCACCTGCTCTTTAAGCACAACTACTTCCGTGTCTGGAATTTTTCTCTTCTTCGTGATGATGTCTTTTAGAAATTTTCCGTAAGACGGAATATGCTCAATAGCTTCCAATAGAGGGATGTTTACTGAAAGCTTCCTGAAACTGTCCTAGAATTTTTTGAATTGATCATCTACCTTCCTTTCCTTAGCACTGTTCGGATAAGGGACCGGTACAGTCTGTGCCCTTTGATGCGGTGGCACATAGGGTGTCCTTTTTTAAAGTTCCTCCTCCTTTGCGATAGGGTCTTCAGTAGCATCCACAACTGTGTCATCGACTGGTTCTGTGACCGGTGTGGGCATCTCCTTAGTGGCTTGAACTTCAATTTCAGCTTGGGGTTTGCTTGCTTCATCGGCCCTAGGATTTAACAATTTCTTTCCACTTCTTAGCAGGATGGCCTTAGCTTGTTGGTTCTCTCCTGGAACATTAGTATTTCCCGAGAAACATGGATGTGTCGGCTTCTTCAAACTGGCTATCTCCGCAGCCATCTGTGCCATAGATGTCTCTATTGTCCTCATTTGAGCCCCATGGATATGCAGTGTCTTCCCGAATTGGTTCATGAACTCCCCTTGTTGTTTATTTGCTGGCCGAAAGTAGCCATGAGTTCTTGGTTTTGCTTTATAACTTGATTGAGCAGCTCTGTGCTCTTATCCTCTGCAGCTGGTTGGGGTTTAGCATCTGGATCCTGCAAGAAGTTGTTAGGATCCTTCCAGGAAAACTTCTTGTCTTTTCTCCATGAATAGTCGTTGTTCCTATAACATGGCTGCTGCCTCATAAATTTCACTTGAGCCTCGTCCTCAGACTCAGTATCCTCCTTTGCAAGCAATTTCTTTGCGAGAAGATCCATCTTCTCATTCAGTTCCTTTATTGCCATAGATTCTCCTACTACTCGAACATGTTCCATAGTGCCTCTTTCACCCCATGATTGTTTCTTCGCCATGTTTTTTAAGATCTCCCAGCATCTGGTGTCCGTGTTATTCAAGAAGAATCCAGAATCGGCCGAATCTAGGTTGCTTCTATCATGCTCGGAGAGAGAAAAATAGAAGATCTTCACTTGGGTCTCCTTATCCAGCCCATGATGCGGGCATCGCCTGAGCATGATCTAAAATCTCTCCCAGGTCTCAGAATAAGTCTCGCCTGCTTGTTGAGTGAAGTTGTGGATCTTTCTTATCATGTCATTGGTCTTTTCGGGCAGAAAGAACCTCTCGAAGAAGACCTCCACCATGTGGTCCCAAGACTCCACATATTCATCGTCTAAGTTATATAGCCATTCACGCGCAATTCCCGCTAGTGAACTCGGGAAGAGCTTCAAATAGAGCACGTCTTGTGGAAATCTGTCGATTTTTACCATGCCACAATTCTCCACAAACTGGCTTATGTGCGCGACGGGGTCTTCATTTTTTAGCCCATGGAAGGCATTAGACTTCACCAAGTTGATCAAAGCTGGATCAATCTTGTAGGTCAGAATATTCAGCGCTTGCTTCTTTATAGGCCCCTTGGAAGCGGACGAGGAAGAAGCCTTGATCTTCTCCCATATTGTTTGTGGCTCGTCCATCTCTTCTTGTTCATGTTCAGAAAGTATATCCTCCAGCTCGTCTTGATTATAGTCGCCCACGTCTTCTAGTCCCGGCAACAGAACCTCTGGTGCTCTACCTGCGTAGTCAGTACTACGCGTCTTCACCATGCACAGTACCTAAAAATAGAAAGATTAAATTTAGTACAGTGCTTGACGATTGCAAATATTTAGAAAAGAGATTATGAATTTTTTGAATGATAAAAAAAAATAAAAAGGTGGCCTAGAGTGGCCGCTCACTGCACTCGAAGTGCCAACAAATTGTCGTATCCCCGGCAACGGCGCCAAAAACTTGACGCAGATTTACCGTGCGTAGAAACGCAAGTGAACGCGTCGAGTGGTACAGGCCTTTATGAGGCCCGAGTCAAACTCAAGGATACGTGCAAATGTCGGGGACTCCTACTAACCACTCACGATCAGCTAAGCCGATTAACAAGTTGAGAGTTGTTGTTAAAATTAAAAGAAAAATAAAAACAAAACAAAACAAGCAATCGATTAAATGTTGGTTTAATCAATTCCAAAGGAGATCTTTAGGATTGCGGTTTCACCGTGGGTTTTCATTGTATTAAATTCTATATAGCTAATCAATTTTATCTCTCTATCTGGGTAGTGGCCTGAAATCAGAATTGCCCACTGTCATGGTACAATTCACTACCTATGTCTAGGTCGGTTCCACCGTCGTAGTAACCTATACCCTAAACTAGATGCATTATAAACGATCTCTCGGTATCCACCATTAATCTTACACCGCCTTGTTCAAGAGATTTGTCAATTAATGTAAATTCCGTCTCTTTTCAACCATTAATCCTTCTTTCAAAGCAATTAAGGGCATTAGGTTATTATTATGGTAATCAAGCATAACAATATATTGGAGAAAACAAAATTATGCCACGGATTTAAGAGATAAGATATGAATTACTATTATAAAATCGTCATACAATGAATCCTCGGGCTACTCTCGGTCCTAAAGATAAAGGGGATTATCCCTGCATGTTCATCTCAGAGTACAATGTAGTAAAGAAAAGGGGAAACATGAGAAAAACGAAATTGAGTGGTGAAACCCCTGAACAGAGAAGGTCCATCGATCCTTGGTGTGAAATCTATGTTCTGCTGCCTTTTAGTGGTGGAATTCATCTTCTTCAGCGTTTGGATCGGCTCGAGCGTGCTCTCGATCTCCGTTCTTCTCTCCTTGGTCTCTCGAGAGTGTCTAACTTGTGTTTCATAAGATATACATAGCCATACCTACTGAGGTCATCAGTGAAGGTAATGAAGTATTGATAGCCTCCTCTAGCATTTGATCTAAAAGGTCCACTTACATTAGTATGTTTCAGCCCTAGCAGATCACTGGCTCTCTCACTATGTCCAGTGAAAGGAATCGTGGTCATCTTCCCTAATAAACATGCCTCACATGTCTCTAATGATTCAAAATCAAAAGAGTCTAGATAACCATCCTTATGGAGTCTAGATATGTGCTTCTCATTTATGTGCCCAAGACACCAATGCCATAAGAATGTTTTGTTTGAGTTGTCAAGTTTTAACCTTTTAGTATTTACATTGTATATTCTAGTCTCAAGTTCTAATAAGTAGATACCATAAGACATTGGGGCATTGCCATAAAAGATCTCATCTTTAGAAATTAAAATCCACTCTTGTCCATACCAGATACAGAAATAATATTTCTATTAATGGCAGGTACATAATAGCAATTCTCTAATTCTATTACAAGGCCCGTAGGAAAAGATAAACTAATAACTTCAACTACGGTGCCAGCAACTCTTGCTCCATTAGCGACCCGCAGCTCGACTTGGCCTTTTTGTAAAGGCTTACTTCTTATCAGATCCTGGATATTAGAACATATGTGAGATCCACATCTGGTATCCAGTACCCATGATGAAGAAGTATTTAAGTTTATCTCAATAATGTATATACCGGAAGTGGAGATCTCTATCCCCTGCTTCTTCTTCCTCAGTTCCTCTAGGTAAAGAGGACAGTTTCTTTTCCAATGTCCAGCCTAGTGACAATGGTGACAACTGCCTTCTTTGGAGATCCCACCTTTAGCTTAGAGCGCGGATGACTTTGGCTTCTGCCCGGCTTTAGAACTTTTCTTAGCCTTGCCTTTTCCTTTTGACTTTCCCTTTGTCTTGTTGATCATCATCACAGACTTGGGCTTGTCTTTATTCATTTGTGCTTCAGTTGTCCTCAACATGCCCAACAATTCTGACAACGGCTTATTAAGAGTGTTCATGTTGTAGTTCATGACAAAATGACTATATGATTCAGGCAACGATTGTAGAATCACATCATTGACTAACTCTTGACCTAGGGGAAATCCCAGCTTGGATAGGCTTTCCACGTACCCAATCAAAGTGAGTATATGGGTGCCAACTGAGTCTCCCTCTTTCATCTTACTCCTAAACAAATCCTTGGAGACATCATATCTCTCCTATATTTCTTGATGTTGATACATGCTCTTGAGATGTGTTACCATCTCCATGACATTCATGTTCTCATGGTGCTCTTTGAACTCATAGCTCATTGAGCACCACATCAGGCACTTGACATCCACAACATCATCAAGGTGCTTCTTGTAAGCATCCTTTTCAGCCTTGGGCACATTTACGGCGGGTTCCACTGGATCTGGTGTTTCAAGGACATAGAGCTTACGCTCATGTGTGAGAACAATTCTCAGCATCCTAAACCAGTTTTGAAAGTTGGTTCCGGTAAGTTTGTCCTTCTCAAGGACCGATCGCAATGAGAAAGTGTGAGTGCTGTTTGCCATTTGATTGCTACAAAAGAAAAATTTACATTTAGTCCAAAATATTTTGACTTGTAAAGAGTTTATAAATGAGATTAATTAGGGTTTTAATTAATTACATTCCCACTATTTTATTCAAATTGATAGCCCTCACTATCAACTCAGAAGATTGCAATGCACAACCTTCTAGTGAGCCAAGATCCAAAATAATTGGATCAATGCCCAGCCAACGCCGGCGTCAAAGATCAAATACTAAGGTTGGCAACTTTTGCCAATTACATCATATGCAACTCTTGGATAGATGATCATGTACAACTCCTTGCCATGATGCATCTGTGTGCCTCTAGGTACTTGATCCTTTCACAGTTCCCTAGTTAAGTCCAACCCATAAGCCAACACGATGAGTGTGCACCCTGCGGAGGCAAACCCACACACCCACCATCACACTTCCACGAGATAGATAGTGTACCACACGAAGGCGTGCCCACACATAGTCGATCAAGCTTTTCATGTGTGTTGCTTTATGGAAGGCAACTAAAACATAATATTATTAATTGAGGGGTTTTATTAATACATATACATATCCAAACACTACATACTTATAGTACGTATCATATACTACTATATACACAACCACAAACTATAGACATGCAATCACAAACACAAATACATCAGTTATGGCCATACTATTGTAATCCTTTGGAGTAAAAAAGGATTACGGTCCACCTATGGTCTTATGCATCTCATGCAACACCTCTAAATCAACCTATAAGTCTGTAATGATCAACATTACAATGAACAACTTCATGGATGCTTTGTGAGGTTGGAACTTCAAGTTGCTTCTTGGAATTGGATCTTGTTGTTGCTTCTCCATGGACGCTCCTTGGAGTTGGATCTTCATGTTGCTTCTTAGAATTAGATCTTCATGGTGCTTCTCCATGGACACTCCTTGGAGTTGGATCTTCAAGTGGCCTCCTTACATCAAGTTTTCAAAGACTAAAACTAATCCTATCTCTATTACATCATATGAGTACAAATATAAAGGGAAAGAATTAAATACACTTTGAAATAAGAGATGAGGCTCAGCATGCGAGCTGAATACTTTATACAAAGGATCCATATGCAACCAGTATACATCCATAGCATTCACAAACAAACATATCCACAAGATGACATCCACATTCATTCACAACATTCACAAAAGGGGATACTAGTCCATAACTGTGCATGCATTCACCACATAAAACAAAATTTAAATGGCGACGTGTATGTTATCATAGATATATCTACATAAATGTATATACATATTAAAATTGCAGTACCTTTAATGTGGGACATTCCCCATTAAATAAATTTTTGACTCCCACGCAGTTTTCAGCGGGCGGGGTTCAAGGGGAGGCCGCCCCTCGCGGGGTCTCAGGGGAAGACCCTCTAAAAGGTCTACAGAATTTTACTTCCGTGCACTTAGGAAAATCAGTATTTTCCAAAGCCGACTCCATCCGAAACGTCAAAAACATAAGCCTACGACGTATGTGGAATTAGGTTTAGATTTTCACATTAGCAGTTTTGATTTGCATCGTATGCAACATAGAAAATAGTATAAAATGATTTGATCATATCGAAATGAATCCAAATACGTCGTAGATCGACGTTGCTCTGATACCACTATAGGGTTTTGTGGAGAAAACATGCGCGGCGGAAGCAACAAAAATCCACACAACCCGATACAGGATCTCGTTGACAATAGTGTATTCAAAAGGAGTGTTTGTGGGATATATACCTTATCGCAGAGCAAGTCCGACGATGTCCCACTGCACGATGGTGTGCAACGCTACTGACCTACACGGACAAAACTTCTCTCCTATTTGTCAAGCGTGTCATAGGAAGATCCGGTGGCGTTTCTTTGTGCGGTGATGTATGCCGCTCGTACCATGTACGGATAGTCATAGATGTCCTCTGAATGCAGGCGTCTCAGGATCTGTGTCTCTACTTCGTCCACACGGATGGACTGGAACTCCGCGTCGTGCTTCCTAAGTCGGCGGGAAGGATTCAACTCTGTGTGGCGGCGTGCTAGCATTGCGGTGCTCTCCTTTCTCTCCTGAGGACGGTGACGAATAGGGTTTACATACGTGAGCATAAACTGAAAAACCATCCTCAATATCTTATATAGATATCAGCCGTCAACCTCCTTTAAATAGGAGACGAAGGGAAGTAGGGTTTCCTAAACCCATTGGTAAATAGAAACACTGCGTTCATTAAAACGCTCGTGGATTAATTAGAATATTCTAGAATTCATTAATTAACCAAATAATCACATTAATTGATTTATTAATATCTGACTCCATGCAATCACTTGGGATGGCTCTATGGGCATATATACCAACATGAATATTGTTTTATACTTGCTCAAGCTTGTTTCTTAACTTGCGTACCTACTATCTTGAGTTTCTTGCAAACATTGTGATGCAGGATACATAGAGATACATTATATGTAGAAACTGGAGCATCTTTAGATTTCATGCAGAATTTTTCTCTAATTTTGCATAAATGACCTTCTGAGAAAGACTCGTCACTTTGCCATGAGCCCTGACACTTTTTGGTAAAATTATGTCATCTTGAGGGTCAAATTTGTGATTTATTGTTTTTCTACAACATTGTATCTTGCATTTTGGATTGTTCAAGTGCATTCTTTAACTTACTTTTCTTTCTATGCTTGGACAAGCCCCTAGTTGTGCTCTTATACTCTCCTTATATACCTTTTTGTTATCTCCTTTCTTTTAACAAGTGATGTTTATCATTTCTTCATACCCCCACTTTTTGAAGTGACAAAGGGGGGGAATGGTATGTCTTCTTTTAACAAAAGAGGGAAAAAGCATGTCTTACATGAAGAGGAGAAGCACATCAATGTAAAGGGGGGAAGGTAAAGGGGAGAAGACATATATGTGTAGAACATATATGAGTAGAAGACATAGTGTTCTATAAATGTTATGAAAGCTAACCATGTAGGAGAAATTGCATCAATTGAGGGGGACTATGAGAACTCAACTAGCATCAATTGAGGGGGAGAATATGAACTACATTCTATTGAAACCCCAAGGTTTCTCCAAAGGTATGACTTTGCTTAAATGCTTTCAATACATTTATGTAATGGTTTGTCATCTTCAAAAAGGGGCAAAATGTTGACTCTAGGTCTAAATTGACCAAGCCCTTGTTTTTATGATGACTAACCATTCCACTTATTTGTGTCTAATGCTTCTACATTGAGTGGTTTCATATTAGGTATAGACACACTCTAAATGCCCTATGTAAAGACCCAAGTCTCTACTATTAAACATGATAAACAAACCATCAATTGGATAGCAGCGGAAGAATAAAATCTTGACTTTATTCAAAATGCATAAAGAGTACATTATAAAATTTCCATAAAGGAAGTACAACTTTATACAAGCACAAGGATCTAGGTAGAGGAAGACTTAACTAATACAACATTGTCTCCAAGCAAACAACTATATAACATAAAAGCAAACATGTTCACTCAAGCTATATATTCCTTTCTTCTTATCCTATCCTTGGGTTCACCAAGCTTCCATGCGCACTCTGATCCTATCCTGGATGGTTGGGGTCATCCAGCAAGAGAAAGATAAACAAGGTATGTGTTAAAAAAATAAGGGATAGGACAAATCATAATACAAAGATTTACAATATAAAGGATTCTCCACAATAAGACATTTCAAAAGGAATGAGGCTAATATATGAATATTCCAATAAATAACAGATCTTGCCACCATTAATCATCACATTAAATTAAATATTTGCATGTAGATATATTGGACTAAAGTAACTATAGTAGGGCCATGACACCACTGAGTCATTGACCAAAATATAAAATGGGTGGAAAAGCACACCCTGGGCGGAAAAGCACGCCTATGTATATATAAGGGTAGAAAAGCATACCCCGGGTAGAAAAGCATACCCTAATGGTTACGCATAAGTGTCTACGATAGTTAGCTAGTCAAATAATCTACCATGCATAAAATAGTGGCAAAATATATCATTCATTAGACATTTGCATCATAAGACAAGCACAATAGTATGTGGGGTCATTGACCCAATTCAACCTGTAAATAATAATTCCAAGAGAATAGGATATGTCAAAGTGAAACAAGAGCAAGTATATCAAAAGATGAGACAACAACGGTATTAGAAGCATAAAATAAGTTAGGAGCCAATACATGCAATTAGAGGGAAAATGAGGCTAGCACAATAATGAGTGGGGTTGGGTAAAAGCCCAACTGAAAGTTAGGTAGTTTGCACATTATATATTCCACACATTCATCATAGTTGTTCACATACATAGGGGTCGGATACAAAATAGGGTGCACATACCTTAGATATAATACATTACCATCATATCCACCAAATAGATAGTATCCAAAATCCATCCACATAATATCCTAGTTACATCATAACACATGTATTAATATATATAAAGGCATAAATCATAGGAAAAACCCTAATTTTACAAAACTACGATTTAGAGTTCAAAACCAAGTCCAAACGATTACTCATAATCTCCTGATTAAGAAAACATATTTTATTATATAAAACAGAGTTAAAATGAATTAATTATGTATTTTAAAACATTTACATATTAAAAATGCCATTCAAAGCAAACTTCGGAAAACCCTTGAGAATCAGGTCTCAAAAACCACAGAAACAGATTCTACATTAAAAATCCTTTCCATCGACTATTTATTCATATTTTTCTGATAAAGGATCGATTTACTATGAATTAAGTAAACCTGACCAATCAGAAATTAGGAAAACCATAGTGTGACAGGCATTTAAATAAAAATGAAACTCGATGTAAATTATAGATGAAAGGACCAAAATGCCCTTGCTCGTTAAATCAAACCAATTAAAAGTACGAGGGCAAATCAGTCATTGACATGTAATCAACCTTTGCAAACGAGTAACAAAACCTAGGGTGCAATTACTAGATTGCCCATGCGATCTAAAGCTAACGATCGAAGTAGCGAGGGACCCCAGGGTCATTCTCTGACCTGCGATCATCGCTCGCTTAGCCATGGAGATGGCAGGTATCTGGAGCTCGACCCCAATTCGTCATGAGGGCGCAACTCCACGAACTGAACCCGGGAAGAGAATTCCCGTGGCCTCCCGAAGTCAAGGAGCCCGAACAGAAGCCGATACATGCTCGAGAGACCAAGAACCGTGTCGACCTGGCCGGAAAATAGAGGAACGGAAAACCGATCAAAAGGCCTTGAAAACGAGAGGAAAGAGCACAGATAGGGTCGTGGTTACCTTCGTGGGACCAAGGTGAGTCGGAAGGCTGGGTGCGGTGAGGTCGGAGGAGCAAGGAAACGCAAACACGGTTGGCGGCGGCGGAGCTCACCGGCGGTCTATAGGACCCGGTGATCTAGAGCACCACGAGGAAGACAGGGAGTAGGAGAAGGAAGCCGAGGATCCGTTGGTGCTTAACGAGGTCCCAATTGGGTCCGAGGTGGACGGAGAAGCAATCCGGAGGTCGTCGTTGCCGGGGAAGGTAGAATGAGTAGGACCTGGAGTATCAGGCCGGTTGTGATGAAATTATGTGAGGAGGAGGAAATTTGGAGGCCCGAGGGTGCTAGGTGGGACCTTATATAGGTGAGAGAGAGCTCAAGGCGCCGGCTGTAACTCGAGGGTGGAGAGAAGCCCTCACTGCCCAATTGGGCGTTTCGTGACTAGTGAGAGGTAGGCGGTGATCTAGGGTTCACTCGAACCGGATCGTCAAGATGAAGCCAACAGACGAGGAATCGCGTGAAACGGTGGAGGAGGGAGTGAGAACGGGTTCGGGGTAGGTAGCTGTTGTGAAACAGCTGTAGACCGCGCGGGCGAGAGGTTGGAGACGAGTTTGCATCCGTTGGATCGAGCGGGGAAACAAATCTGACCGTCGGATGGTGGGTCCACGGTGAACCGGGCGCGTGACAGGTTAAATAAACCGGAACATAGCGTTACATGGTGAAATAAATGAAATCAATTAAGCTACTATATTCATACCATAATAAAAGCTAATAAAAAGGATTTGAAGGGTCAAAACAACTCCAAAAGCCACCAAAATTGAACCACATGCTCATATTAACATATAGAACGATGCTATATAATTAGAATCTCGTTTAATGCATAATAAGGCCCTTAATAAATATATGGCTCATAAAAGAGTATAATAATATATTAATATGAAGGAATTATATGAAAAGGCTACTTAATGAGAAACATGTGAGTAAATTCGACATATAAAACACATTAGGGTACAAATACTCATTACTCAACAAAATAACATATTAATGTGAACTAAAATCATATTTTGAGGAGAGAGAAACAATAAAGGTTAATATACACATATATGAACTCAAATACACATTATTAATAATATATTTATCCAAAAAGCTCCAAATTAATATAATCTACTATATTATCCCATTAAAGACCAAATTACAACATTAACCCTAACTTATCTCCTAATGTGGGTTATTTGTGCAAACACCCCTCAATTTACAGAAAAGAGGGTAAATAGTGATTTCAACATCAAATTGTGCTCAAAATGCACAAGGAGTCCAAAAATAATTATAAAGGATGGGAAATTTATGGAAAAGGTCCAAATGGACTAAAAGGAAAAGAAAAGCTCAAAAGTGAGTAAATTTTAGGGAAGACCCTGAGTTTCAGTATGTTACACCCTAACTTGCACATCTCGAATTGGAGAAAAGACAAGTCAAAGTCGATACAAGTGCATGTTTTTGGAATATGATGTAAATCCATTAGAATCATGTTGTATATCATTTGTAATGATTGTATGACTTGTAATTAAGATTAGAAAAAATCAGGAGCACTTTAAATGAATGTTTAAGAACTTTAGTGACATTTTCTAAAATTCATTACAGGCACTTTATTGGTCGAGTAACATTCTCGACTGATTCTTGATGGATTTTGAGAATGCCATGGTTCGGTCGAGTTGACATTTCATAGAACTTGACCAATCCCTCCACTTGAACAAAATTGATTAAGTGAATGGTCGAGTTTCATTCAAGATAAACTTGGCTAATTGGTCAAATTAGCTTTATCACATAGTGCATTCGGTCGAGTTACCTTTATAGAAACTCGACTGATAGAGCTATACCGAAAAGTGCATAAAAGTGTTTCTAGCCATTGTCGAATTGCAACAATAGAAAATATATCTGTTGCAAGCAATAAAATGGCAAGTTTTTGTTCTTAAGTATTCCCAAAGGTTAAGAGGCATCCCCAGCTATAAATAGGTCCCCTTGGGCTTCACTCCAAGGTTGAGCTATCAATGCAAAAATCTATATGAGGTTTGTGGTCTATAGTTGAGTGCTTCCTACAACCTCTTCTCTCTCTATGCCTAATCACTGGCATCATCCATTACAGTGAGTAGGATATTTTTTGGAGAGCTAGTCCTACATGTATATCTTGTGAGGCTCTCACTTCCACCACCTCCCTATCTCTCAATTCAACCATGAAAATGAAGGTTCTCTCTCTTAGATAAGAGAGTTGAAGAAGAATAAGGGAAGGAGTCCCTTGGTGAAGATCAAGGTTGAAGACTTGGAGCAAGAGTGGGTAAGACCTTGGTGAAGGCAAAAGACTCCTTACTCAAGTGGGTTAGTCCTTGGTGGAAGCTTCTCAGAGTGAAGGTGACCTCAATGGATGAAGATACAAGAAGAGTGGGTAATTCCTAGAAGGATGAAGTCTTGTGCAAGAGTGGGTAAGTCCTTGGAGAAAGTCGAAGATTCATTGCAAAGTGGGTAAGTCCTTGTAAGGCTGAAGATTCTTTGTAATTGGTAGGTAAGTCCTTTGTTTGGTCATGTATTGTAGGTCTTATGAATTATTATAAGAGGGCAATGGTTAAAAAATATTATAGGTTGACCTTTCTAGGTAGTGGACTGGCATACTTAAGTTTGAAGTGTGGAACCACTTTACAAAGCTTGTCAAATTGGTGTATGTTCAATCTCTCTCTCCCTTACTATGCATGTTTTTGTTACACTCAAATTTCCTATTTAGAAACCTTATCTTGTGATATAACTTGAAGGTCTAATGAATTTTGTTTAAGTGCATTCATCTCTATTCACCCCCCCTCTAGCGCATCAAATCACCCATCTAGGATCCAACAATTGGTATCAGAGCATATCTTCTCCAAGCATAGTTCAATAAGTAGGAGAAGATGGGTGACTACCAAGGTGGGAGATACTTCATCAACCTTCCAATCTTTAATGGAAGTAAATTCCTCTATTGGAAAAGAAGGCTACAACTCTACATCCAAGGATTAAGTCTTGAGCTATGGCAAATGGTGGACCATCCATACAAGTTACCGGTGACAAAGATAGAAGAATGGGATGAAGCTACCATCAAGAAAGCCACTTTAATGCAAGAGAAATAAACATCCTCTATGCCACCATGACGTCCATGGAGTATAACCATATTTCTTTTTGTGAGACAACCTATGAGGCATGGAGAAAGTCATGCATCACTTATGAGGGGACCCAACAAGTGAAGGAAAGCAAAGTCTAGATGCTCAATGGGCTACTTGAGAACTTCAAGATGGGAAAGGAGGATAAGATAGCCAACATTTACTCAAGGCTCAACACCATTGTGAATGGTCTTGCTATTCTAGGACATCTATGAGTAGAGGAGAGATAAACTCAAAGATCCTTAGAACTCTCCTCAAAGATGGGAACCAAAAGTGACTTCCATTGAAGAAGTAAGGTCTCTTGATCATTTTCCCATTGAAGAGCTCATTGGAAATCTACAAGCCCATGCAGTCACACTTGACAAGAGAGAAGAAGTTGAAAGACAAGAGGAGAAAGAGATGAAGAGAAGGAAGAAGGCTGAAATCAAAGCTTAAATTGAAGCTATTATGGGACAAGCCTCTCCATCCTCTCATGTTAAAGAAGATGACATGTACTTCAAGGGTAGATTCTAGAAAGGCAAGAATTCCTCCTCCATTTGATGCCTCAAGTGTGGAAATAAGGGTCACTTCAAGATAGATTGCCAGAAAGGCATAAAGACTCATCATCACAAGAAAAGAGAACAAAAGTGGCACTCAAGCTCAAGTGACTCATCCATATCAAGCTCAAGTGAAGATTCAAGTGGAGGATCAAGCTCAAGCTCTAGTGATGAAGGAGAATGTCATTTTGCTCTTATGGAATCAAAAAGTGAAGAATCAAATGAGGTAAATCTAAACTCTTTAGATAAAAAAACCTTTAATTGCTATCATTAATGCTACTCATTCCTCTCTTAAGTTTGCTAAAAATAAAAGGAAGAAGCTTGCTAGAACTATTGATAATATGCATGTAGAATTAGATGATCTTGAACATGCTAATACTTGCTTTCTTGATGATAAAAATGCTTGTCTTAGTCAAGTAGGCTCTCTTAAACTTGAAAATGCTAGCTTTCTTAATAAGATTATATTTCTAGAAGATCAACCTCTTATGAGTAGTTCTAATGAAGAGCATACCTTAATTCTTGATTCTCTCATGCAGGATGTTGATGTTTTTAAATTTGAAAACAAGGATAATGATTTTGTCTCACAAGGATTAGAATCAGAAATGGTGTTTATCTTTCTATGATTTCTTTGCTTGAAATAGAAAATGCCTCCTTGTTTGCTAAAATCAATGTGCATGAATCTTGTTCTAGTTCTACTAGTAGAGAGAATAATATTGTTTCTCTTCATATTGATAGTGATTCTTATTTAACTAAAGCTCTTTTCTTAGAAAATGATCTTTTGCATGCTAGAGATAATATAAATCATTTGTCTTCTACTATTGCTTCTCTTATGCATGATAATCATAGTTTGAGACCTTCTTTGTAAGAATCTTAGTTGGTAAAAAGAATCTTAATGATATCCTACACCATAATACTAAATAAATTGGTAGACATGGTTTAGGGTGTGATGGTAGCCAAAGGAACAACAAAGGTAAAGGACCTCCAATATCCCTCGGGGAATCCTCTAGTTCCAAGACTGTGGGCACATGCAACTATTGCAATGATTTTAGTCATTATTCTACTTGTTGCCCATTTAGGAAAGTACCCAAGATCACTAAGACTTGGGTTGCAAAGCTAACCCCTCCGGACCCAAAAACATGATTGGGGACCATTTCAGCTTTCTTCTTGTAGGTAATTGCAAATGGGTTGACTTGAGTTATCGAATTGCAAATTGACTTCTCAATCCACATGAAAGAAGAAAGGTGAGATGTGTAGAGGGTGAAAATAAGTCAAAAAGCAATGGTAAACAGAGAGGCAATCTTATTGTTGATCATATCTGATCATAATGTGTTTTTGCCAAGTTAGTGTACACTATACATGTGGTTTTTGATTCAGAAGTGGTATTTTGTGTTTCTCTTCACACTCTTTCTCAAAAACTATTTCTAATGCTTTCATAGTGCATTACTAACTTTCTTACACATGTTTGGATATGACTCATATTTTTATTATGCCTCTGGATATGTTCTTCATATATATATATATATATATATATATATATATATATATATATATTGTGTGTGTGTATGTGTGTGTGTGTGCGCGCGCTTTTTGACAACAGCTTTTTTGGTCATGTTTTTCATGTTAGAAACTTGACCGATAGGCACCAATGGGTGTAGCCAACAACTATCATCTGTTGAGTTGTCAATACACAGAACTCGACCGACAACACTATGCACGAAATATACAGTTGGCTTTTTGGACAAGAATTTCCCTCTCAACTAGATTTTCTCAACCAATAGCCTTATTATTTGGCACTCCCTTGGTACCTTAATATATGCATATTGCCATGTTTTTAATTTGCCTATCTTGCATACAACTCTATCTCTCTGATTTCTCTAAATTGGTATATCTATATCTTGCAATTACTTGCCTTGAGTTGTTTTGTAGGTTTTGATGATGATCTCTTTGGATCTCTTGGTTGTGTCTTAAATTTCTTCCGATGTGCTCTAACTTGATACATCAATCTAGTTGTATATCTTGTTTGTATACAACCTTGAGGATCTTAGTGGTAAATCATCTTTTGGTAATGATGGATACTTGTTAGTGAGTTATCCTTTCTTGCTTATGAAATTGCATATCTCTTTGTTTGGATATTTATCTACTTATACTCATAGTGCCTGCAAGAGTGTGGCTCACTGGTGATCGGACCGTGAATGCAGGCATAGGTCCCAGGTTTGAATCCTTACAGAGACGAATAAACTAGGATTTATGTCTGACATGGTTTGCGCCAGAACTGATGAGTTGTACACTTGGTTTACCATACTCCTCCTATTTTGGGCCTCCACAGGTTAATGAGGGGTCGGGGAGAGGAAGTCTCCTTGATGACTCATTTATACTCATAGCTTGCTCTTCAATTCTTATTTCTTCATATGATCTAGATCCTACTAGTAGGCCTAACCTGTGATAACTAACATCTACTAGTAGTTCATAAACACATAGTTCTAGAATTTCTTATCTTTTCATTAAGTGTATTCAACTATGTTCTATGCTTGTAACTCGTTTTATACTTGCTCAAGCTTGTTCCTTAACATGCATACCTACAATGTTGAGTTGCTTGCACAACATTGTGATGCAGGATACATAGAGATACATTATATGTAGAAATTGGAACATCGTTGGATTTCATGTAGATTTTGCTCCATTTTCAGGTTTTGTGCAAAACTAGTGTATGTGAAAACATCCTTTTGAGTAAGAATCATCGCTTTTCCATGAGCTCTGATGCTTTTTAGGCAAATTCCGTCATCTTGAGGGTCGAAATTGTGATTTATTGTTTTTCTGTAGCACTTTATCTTGCATTTTGGGTTGTTCAAGTGCATGCTTTAAAATGTTTTTCTTTCTATGATTGGACAAGCCCCTAGTTGTGCTCTTCTACTCTCCTTATATAACTTTTTGTTATCTACTTTCTTTTAACATGTGATGTTTCTTATTTCTTCATGCCCCCACTTTTTTAAGTGACAAAGGGGGAGAAAGGTATGTCTTATTTTAACAAAAGAGGGAGAAGACATGTCTTACATGAAGAGGAGAGCATGTCCATGTAAAGGGGAGAAGGTAAAGGGGAGAATACATATATGTGTACATCATATATGAGTAGAATACATAGTGTTCTATAAATGTTATGAAAGCTAATCATGTAGGAGAAATTGCATCCATTGAGGGGGAGTATGAGATCTCCACTAGCATCAATTGAGGGGGAGCATATGAACTCTATTCTATTCTAACCCCTAGGTTTCTATAAAGGTATGACTTTTCTTAAATTCTTTCAATACATTTATGGAATTGTTTGTCATCTTCAAAAAGGGGGAGAACGTTGACTCCAAGTCTAAATTGACCAAACCCTTGTTTTGATGATGACTAACCATTCCACTTATTTATATATAATGCTTCAACATTGAGTGATTTCAGATTAGGTATAGACACACTCCAAATACCCTAACTTACACATCTCAAATTGGAGAAAAAACAAGTTAAAGTCAATACAAGTGTACATTTTTGGAGTATGATGTACATTCATTCAAATGATGTTGAAAATCAGTGGTATTGATTGTATGACTTGTAATTAAGATTCAAAAAAATCTGGAGCACTTAAATAAATGTTTAAGCACTTTAATGACAATTTCTAAAATTCATTACAGGCACTTTATCGGTCAAGTTACAATCTCGACCGATCCTTAATGGATTTTGAGAATGTCATTATTTGATCGAGTTGCCACTTCACTGAACTCGACTAATCCCTGCACTGGAACAAAACTAATTTAAGTGATCGGTTGAGTTTCATCTAGGATAAACTCAACCGATTAGCCAAATAAGCTTTGCCGCATAGTGCATTCGATCCAGTTACCTTTATAGAAACTCGACCGATAGCATTGTATGGAAAAGTACATAAAAGTGTTTCTAGCCATTGTGGAGTCTCAACAATAAAAAATATTGCAAGCCACAAAACAGCTAGTTTTCATTCTTAGGTGTTACCAAAGGATAAGAGGCATCCCTAGCTATAAATAGGACCCCTTGGGCTTCACTCCAATGTTGAGCAGTCAATGCAAAACTCTCTATGAAGTTCCTAGTCTATAGTTGAGTGCTTCCTTCATTATCCTCTCTCTTTAAGCTTAATCACTTGCATCATCCATTAGAGTTAGTAGGAGATTTGTAAGATATCTATTCCTACATGTATATCTTGTGAGGCTCTCACTTCCACCACCTCCCTATCTCTCATTTCAACAATGAAGATGAAGGTTCTCTCTCTTGGCTGAGAGAGGTGAAGAAGAATAAGGGAAGGAGTCCCTTGGTGAAGATCAAGGCTGAAGACTTGGAGCAAGAGTGGTTAAGACCTTGGTGAAGGAAGAAGACTCCTTGCTCAAGTGGGTAAGTTGTTTGTGGAAACTTCTCCGAGTGAAGGTGAAGTCAAAGGTTGAAGATCTAAGAAGAGTGGATAATTCTTAGAAGGGAGAAGTCTTGTGCCAGAGTGGGTAAGTCCTTTGAAAAGGTTGAAGACTCACTACAAAGTGGGTAAGTCCATGGTATGGTTGAAGACTCATTGTATTGGATAGGTAAGTCCTTTGGGTGGTCATGTATTGTAAGTCTTATGAATGAATATAAGAGTGAATGGTTAAGAAATCCTAAAGGTTGTCCTCTCTAGGTTGTGTACTGACATACTTCTAGTTTGTAGTTTGGAACCACTCTACATAGCTTGTCAAATTGGTGTATGTTCAATCTCTCTCTCCCTTGTTATGCATGTTTTAGTTGCACTCAAATTTCCTATTTAGGAATCTTAGCTTGTGATATAACTTGAAGGTCTAATGAATTTTGTTTAAGTGCATTCAGCTCTATTCACTCCCCCTCTAGAGCATCAAATCACCCATCTAGGGATATAACACATACTTGAAGTATATACTACATGATATTAGCATGGGTATACATAAGGTATGTGGCTATGATTATAACTACTCACAATATTGATTTTTAGTGTTTGTTGAGGATATCTCAAGCATTGATGAAATCAACAGTTGGATGTTTGTTTACATTTGATTCAATTACAATGTCATTATGAGTATCACATAAGGTAAGATATCATAATCGGAACCCTAGGATGCCATGTATCAAGGAGGTGATGCACATGAGACTGGATTGGACAATGATCATGTGCAAGATAGAATATCAAGTGTGGGTTAACATATGGGATGAAAATGCCAATTCTTATTTGCATTTAATTGATTGATTATATATGTTATCTTACTTTCACACTTTCGCATGCACACCATGTACACAACATAGCAATATATTGATCTACATTTTGTTTCACGTCGTTATAGGTAACTTTAAGATATGAAGATATCAAGACATTATAAACCATATAAAATTACCTAAAAGGAAATAAAGCTAGGTACAGAAGTATTACTTGGATACTTCTTATAATATGTACTAGTTATCATGTTAGACATTCATATAACTCCTGAGAGGAGAATCATTATAGTTGTTGTAAACAATATTTGTGAATTAGTGAAAATTATTTTCTATTACTTGTGATTTGGTTAAATTTGGATCTTGGAAATTTTAGGTAATGTCTCTAAACTTTAAGTTCTTTCCTTAATTGAGGGACTCTGAAAAGTGAGGTCCTCACATTGAGTATTGTAATTCCCTAACAAGATTTTTTCTCGCATAAATCCACACAACATGTTAGGGTGGACATGAAATTAGAGTTGTCTTGTATTTATACCAATATGGGTGTCGTTTTCCTATTATTGGTGATGGAAGGCATAACCATTGGGTTCCAACCAATGGTAATGCATATTGTTTGCATGTCTTTCTTTCTAATACTTGTGGATAATTTGATTATTTTTACGAGATGTCTAACCCTCCGCTAGGGTTTGCCCATGGGGCGGCGGCGGTCGGGGCAGAGGTGGTCTCCTAGGAGGCCGAGGAAGTCGAGGGCTCAGGAAAAAACACGATATGCATTGTCAGCGGACGTCAATGGCGCCGCCACTGTTGAAGTCAATAGCCAGGTTGAAACAACCGTGATCCCTCAAACGACGGACCATTCCTATCGAGTCTCCATGACCGGACGGAAAGTCTCCGCTCAAATCAAAGTGATATCTCCAGATACCCTGACATCGAACGACATCACCGTCGACAGATCAGGGGCGTTGCCCGCTATAACTGTTAATCCCAATTCTCTACCACAACTGCCGGAACCCTACAAATATGCACTCATCGTCAAGTTGGTGGGCGGCAGCATAGGGTTTCAGGCTCTTGTTAACAGATTGGCCATTCTCTGGGATCATACGGACTCCTTCAGGGCGATCGATCTTGAAAAAGGATATTACATCATCCAACTCAGCAACAACGCCGAATTTGTCAAAGCCATGACAGGAGGACCTTGGGTTATCTTCGGCAGCTACCTATCGGTCCAGTCATGGAACCCAAACTTTCATCCTTCTGACAACATCCCATGCAAGGTTGTCATTTGGTTGTGGGTGGTGGACCTGCCGGTTTTCCTCTACCAAAACCAGCTTCTGGCGAGCATTGGCAACCTAGTGGGCAAAATCATAAAAATTGGCGCCACCACAACCACAGGCGATCGTGGCAAGTTCGCACGCCTTGCCATGGAGGTCGACACGAACAAGCCTTTACTCCTAGCGATCCTCCTCAATGGAGAATAGTACAACCTGGCGTATGAGAACCTACCGATGGTCTGTATGAAATGTGGCAGGATGGGCCATGAAGGTAAAGCATGCAATTTTGTTAAAGCATTTACCCTGTCTGATCCATCAACATCCAAGTCGGCTCCTCTGATCCCACCCACTACCTACACACAGGCTATCCATGCACCCAAACCTGTGAGACAGCCTCCACCCGCAAAAGAAGGCCCGACGGAGAAGCCCAGCGCCCCATCGGGACCTCGAAGGACATCCCCGGCAGCGAGAAAAACACAAAAGGATGCAACCCCCGCGGGTGAAAAGACAACACCAGATGCAGAGGACGGCTGGGAGACTGTCGTCCACCGCAAGAACAAGAAGAAGGCCTCTCTAAACCAGGCGAGCGCACCTCAATCCTCCAACAACACGGCAGTTATCCTGATAGATGACCAAGTGTCAGAAGGACGCCATACCATTCCCAACGATGGCGATGCCTTCGTGTTCAAGGGAACCTCCAACCCTCACCCCAACAGACCACCAGATGGTTTTCACTGGGGGGATGCTAGGGAGGGTAATGGAGTTCTGCTACGGAATCGCAAAGTAGTCTATCACAATGTAGGGATCAGCTCAGGTAGGGAATGCAAAAAGGGGAAGCTAGCCCAACAACTCAATAATCGGGTGACAGCCACCCTAAGAAACAACTTACGTTTGAAGAATCCATTCAAGAAATGATCGACACCCCTACAGAAGATCCTGCAGTGGCGCCCCCTCCAGATGACCCGAGCCAAGCTGTCAGCCTGTGCGCGGCGATCAATTATGGCAGCAACTCACTCTTGTATATTGTGTTTAATGCCTAACATCATGTGCTGGAACGTCCAAGGAGCTTGCTCCAAGGACAAGATCAGATTACTCAATGATTATAAATTCACTCACAAGATTAGTATCTTGGCCATTACTGAACCTCGCTACAGTGGTAAATCTGCTAACAATGTTATCAGTAAGCTTGGCTATACCTCCTCACACTGGGTAGAGGCTCTTGGCTTCTCCAGAGGCATCTGGATTCTCTGGGATGAGGCTCACTGTAAATTCGACATCATCCATAATCATAGACAACTTATTCACTGTCATATTAATAACTCCTGGCATATCACCTTTGTATATGGGAGCCCCAACCCTATGAAGTGGCGTCTCCTGTGGTCTAGACTCTCTGAGATTGCCCCCACTGTGCCGGGTGCATGGGCAGTTGCAGGGGATTTTAATACTATGCTCGACATCACTGAAAAAAAGGAGGAACTCATTTCGACCGCTCTAATTGCCGCTTATTTAAAGATCTCCTCAGTAACACTGGCCTGGCTGATACGCGGATGCATGGAAACTTCTTCACTTTCAAAAAATGCCATCTTTATGAAAAGCTTGATCGAGTTATCACCAAAAATAACTGGATTACTATTGATGGGGGTTATAAAATAACAGTGCTGCCTCACCTTTATTCCGACCATAATCCTATTCTTATGACCAGTATCGACAAGCAGGAAAACAGGAAGCAAGTCTTCAGGACCAAAGATAGCTGGACTGTCATGCAGGACTTTCAAAAAGACCTATTGCCTCAATGGCGTAGAGATCTTCGGTTCATAGAAGCACTACCTGTCTTCCAAAAGGTGGCACTCAAATGGGAAGCCACCACTAGGCAAGCCAAGCACAAAAAGAAGCAACGCCTCCTCAAGCAGCTGGATCGCTTCCAGGTACCGCAAAGTTCCCATTCAAGTCCCACTAACGATCTTTTGTCCATTTCTCTTCAAGAACAATACAGTGCTATCTTACTCCAAGAAGAAATGAACTGGAGGCAAAAGTCTCATATCGACTGGCTTCAGGCTGGTGATGGAAACACTAAGTTCTTCCATTCTTTTGTCAAAGCACGAAGGCACTTTACCAAGATTGGCAGGCTGCGCAATGAGAGGGGTGAATGGATGGAGGAGTCCACAGCCCTCAAGATTATGGTACGAAATTATTTCTCCTCTCTGATGACGTCGATGAGTCGCGATACCTCTGTCAGTAGCGTCGCTAGTTATATCGGTGCCTTCAATCAGCTCACCCTGCAACAGCTCAATTTCATTGCTCGAACGCCGAGACCGGAAGAGATCAAGCACACTACCTTCCTCTTAGCGCCGTCCAAAGCTCCTAGACCAGACATGGTTCATGCTGGTTTTCTTCAGGCCAATTGGTCCACGATCAGTAACTCTCTCATCTGCACCGTCCAGAAAAGTTTTAACACAAGAACTATTGATCAAAACATGGCAGATTCCTATATGGTGCTTATCCCTAAGAATAGGCATCCGATGAGTTGTGCCGATTTGAGACCCATCTCTCTGAACAACTGCTATTTCAAGCTGCTATCTAAGATCTTGGTTGAGAGGATCAAGCCTTATCTCAATAATTGGATCTCTGCTACTCAGTCTAGCTTCATCCCAGGTAGAAAGATAAGCGACAATATCCTTTTGGTCCAGGAAGTTATTCATTCCATGAAATAGAAGACTGGACGTACCAAATGGGTCAGTATCAAACTCGACCTCTCAAAAGTGTTTGACAGAATACAATGGCCATTTATTCAGGATACGCTTTGTAAAATGGGACTGTCGAACATCACCATCAAGATGATCATGAACATCATTTCTACAGGCCATACTTCCATCTTGTGGGAAGGAGAACCTCTTCCCCCCTATCAGTCCTCCCAAGGTGTGCGCCAAGGTGACCCCCTCAGCCCCTACTTGATTGTTCTCTGCATGGAATGACTCTCACAAGCTATCAACCAGTCCATCGCTAATCTTCTTTGGAAACCCATACGCCTCAAGCAAGAAATCTTCGCTTTCTCATGTGCTCTTTTCCGATGACATTATCCTCATGGCAGAAGCTGACCCTTCTCAAGCAAGAAATATTCTGCATATCCTTGATTCCTTTGCTGCTGCATCAGGACAGGTGCTTTCTAAAGAAAAATCTAGATGCTACTTTTCATCGAACACTTCAAGGGCGGAGAGACGTGCGTTCTGTAGGTGCATCGGCATTGATTACACTGAGGACCTAGGGCGCTACCTTGGCGTGCCCATTCTTCATCACAGGGTCAATAAAAAAACGCATCAACATATCACAAACTCCATAAAAGAAAGGATGACAAGCTGGTCTGCTCGATACCTCTCTTTGGCAGGGAGAATTACCCTCGCCAAGTCTACCTTACAATCCATTCCATCTTATACCATGCAGACGGTCCGACTTTCACCCGCTCTCTGTGATGACATCAATAAGCATGTAAAGAACTTCATTTGGTCGGGAGTGAGGGAGCACAAGAAATTATCTCTAGTTTCCTGGAAGAAAGTTACATCCCCTAAACGGATGGGAGGCCTTGGAATCAAAGATGCAAGAGACCAAAATACAGCTCTCATGCTCAAGAATGTCTGGTATTTTACGAACAATCACCCTGCTATCTGGGTCAATGTTATGAAGGAAAAGTACATGCGCAACAACACATTCAGTAAGAAACCCTGCTCCTCGGCTTGGGCCTTCATCAAAAAAAATATCAACACCCTTATGCCCATTAGTCACAGGGTTGTTAATTCTGGGACTCGCACCAATGTCTGGTCTGACAAATGGATACACGGAAGTTCAGTCTTGGACTTCCATCCGACCTGGCGCATCCCCTTGGAGCTCGCAGACCTCAACGTCTGCTCCATGAGAGAAACTAATGGCGACTGGGACATGTCCTTCATCATGAACTACCTCCCAGCAGGGATGGCGGATCAAATCAGGTCTATCCCGCCTCCTGTGGATAATTCAGGCATGGACAGTTGGCCGTGGCCCTATGAGGAATCGGGCAATTTCACTGTTAGCTCTGCTTATGACTGGATCCACTCTGATCGGAACACTCCAACGCCGGGCAGATGGGAGGCTGTCTGGAAGCTCAGAGTCCCTGAACGCATACGAGTCTTCGCCTGTATGCTCCAGCATCGTGCGCTGCTAACAAACTCAGAAAAACAGCGCCGCCATCTCAATGTTGACATCACCTGCCCTATCTATAATAATCAACCTGAAACTCTTCTGCATTGTTTAAGGGACTGCACAACTAGTCGCCAAGTCTAGACCGGGCTAGGAGTTCACAGTGACTTCTTTACTTCTTCTGAGGAGGCATGGATACAGAATATCATATGTAACATATGTAAAGGTGAGCGCCATATCCAGTACATCATAGCTTGCTGGCATCTATGGCAGGTGCGGAACGATTAGGTCCATAACAATACCATCCCCTCCTCGCGCCGCAGCATCGACTTTATCAAGGAGCAAACTGGAACCATCATGAATCTTCCTGTTAAGCAAAATTCCTTGTCAGTAGGAATGCGTCAACCTCTGTCTAGACCTTCGTGCTATGAAGCGGCCATCTTTGTCGACGTGTCCTTCAATCACATCTCCAAGAGAGTCGGAGCTGGCATCCATGTCATCGACCCTACTGGCAAGTGCATCCATGGGAAAGGAATATCTTTCTTTTCCTCCTCCGCCTTGGAAGCTGAGGTGTTTGCTACCATTCTCGTAGGACAACTGGGGTAGAAGCTTGGCCTCATGAGGATTATCTTACTGTCAGACTCAAGTTTAATTGTGCAGCTTCTCAGGGACAACCGGCTTCCGTCGCAAAAGCTCCAACCACTTTGGAGGAAATTTCACGCCCTCAGCAATGCCTTTGCTCAGGTCACTGTATTGTATATACCATGTGAACTGAACAGGGTTGCTGACGGCATAGAAAAACACTCTATGCAGTCTTTTCTTCCATGTAATTTTAGTACCTTTAAACCTTCTTGGCTCTGAGCTGATACAAATATCAACTTGGACCTGTTTTGGCCTGCGCTAGAGAGCGGGATGAATAAATAATTCTCTAGTCTCCAAAAAAAAGATTTTATATTTCATATAATAAAAAAGTGATGTATTATATTAATATACTTAATACTTTGAAATGATTTGATTCTTGAGAGGCAACAAACTTGTCTCACGCCACTCAGTTAGACAAACTATATTGCTAAGTCATGACTTTCTAATTCATAAAAGTAATAACATAATATCTAGTAAGATTGGTTTTACAAAAAACCTCCACATCTTAACACATTGTTGTAGAACTTTTTATGATGATCATATTTGTCTAGGTGAGTAAACGTTGTGCAAAATATAGTTATATTTGTATAGTAATGGCAGACAAAATAAAAGTTCAAATGGGTAAAGTTAATATAAATTCATATAGCTCATATATATGTCCTTTCAGCCATGGACTTTAAGGGTGATATCAACTTTAGGCCAAGTTTATCTATTGGCACCTTGATACATAAAGAGTCCTCTAGATAATGCTCAAAAGAGCATTCTCCCCAATTGGTCCTCTGTTGTCATGAAAGTGATTCACCAACTTATACTCTTTGGCCCTAATCTTTTGTAACTTCTACTTGAGTGTGGGACCTCTAGCATGAGAATCATCACCACTACCAAAAGCATCAACATAATCACTAATCTTCTCCTAATTCTCATTTTAAATTTTCACCTCTTCTAAGTCTATGTTATAACAATATACAAAATCCAGATATATAAACATATGTAAATGAAAGAAGCATGTTCATATATACATAAAAGTAATACCACATGACATTATGGAAAAGACATATTTATGAATGAAGTTGATTGATAAATATACATGTTTGACTGATATTAAAATGTATATTTATTGAAGCCCATGTGTCTAGTATTGGCTAGATTGCAAGTCCACTAATATCTTTTTCGTTTGATCTTGACGCACATAGTATTCATTAAATGTTAACATTAACATTAACACTTTGTAAAGCAACAAAGATGGATTTTGGTTGTCATACTTGTCATATTAAACTTTTACATTAATAGGATTTGTAATAAACTACCTTTTTTAATGAAGAATGGCATATCAATTTGGACTCTCTGGGTCATCGACATAGAATACTTGCCTTTCTTGGCATATCAATTTGGACTCTCTGGGTCATCGATATAGAATACTTGCCTTTCCTATGATGTCGTGACAAATCACTAATCCTTCTTGCCAAATGTTGAAAACACATTAATGTGAAATAGAATTCATCCATTACAGTGCCTTAACACCATAAGATGGGAACTCTTAAGTATCTATTTTCATATTAACATATGTCTTCAATGACATCGTAATATAGCACCTTAGCTTGTCATGGTTTTGGTATCCTTTGTACCAGTAAATTGCAATAAACTATCTTACACAATGACCCCACTAATTTTTACTATACCTATTTCATCTTGAATCTTTTTAAAGTAAAAATTTCTATTTATGTCATACCCTTTGTTGATATGGAATATATTCTTGTCTTAAAATAAAACCATTTAATTTTTTCAACAACACCATTTAGCTTTTGAGATATTTGACTAAAATTTATCTTCAAACAATCTTATAAATGTTTGACTATTCTCTTGAAAAATCCATATTGAATGACATTGAGGTTGCATTTATTTTTATAAGATAGTTGTATTCGGTGGTATAGATTCCCACTTTTTCAAGTTGTTTAAGATGTAAAAGTGTGCTTATTACCATAAATGATGACAAATTCAATCCATTGGTTCTCCCATAGTCCTCTTGCCTCAATAATATTCAGTGAGATAGATTTTATGTTGCTGGAAGTTTCACTACAGTTAAGAAAAATAATTGCAAAAGTCCTTCACCATACCACATAACACTCAATAATAATCCCTTTAGGATGGTAACAATATCAAACATCACCCATACAAACACTCATGTACCTTTCAAAAGGAGGTACCTAGTGTAAGAATAATAGACAAAACATCTTCACCTCCAGAGTCAAATGGACAACAAGATAACACACTATACCAAATAATTTAGGAGGGAAATTCATCTTAAGATGGCACAAGGTCAAGATCAGATCTTCTTGAAATGTATCAAGATTGTCAAGATTTGTCATTTTGATGTATATTTTGTTGAAGAGGAAATGAAGCCTTGCAATTAAAAACCATACATTCTTTGGCAGCATAGGTTAGATACCCATAGGAAAATGTATTGTATGATAGTGTGACAATCGTGAGATATAAACCTATTAGCTTTAGATCCCTCATTGAAACCAATTTATATATACGGGAGGTATATCCTTGGTACCTTCATGTTTTGAATGCACTTTTAATTTTTTTGTTTTTTAGTGTATGTGTAATAAATAGGAGGTAAATATCTGCATTGACCCTTAATATCCACTAATAATTCTTTCCTTATACATGTTGCTTGTAAATTCATTCTGGATTTGATGTTATCCTTAGTTTTCCATATTATATTTAGTAGCATACCAATGATTCTATCATAGAGATTTTTCTCATCAGGCATGACATCATTACAATGTCTTATTTTTAACAATATCCAATAGGAAGATTATTGAATATTGACATCTTCTTTGATAACCATTTGTCACATGCAGGAGTATTACAAAGTTTATTAACAAATACATTGACTGTGTCTTTCATTTTTTCATATACAATGTTCCCAGATATAGGTTTAGGAGAACTTCATTCTCAGAGTATCCATTAAATGTTTTGTGTTTCCTTGGATAAGGATACACTTGTTGGAGAAATTATCATTGACCAAGACTAATATGAACTTATTGCCATGATTTAGTCAGATTAAATTAGTGTTTAATATACACATGATGATATCTAGGTTATGAGCATTTCTTTAGTAGAAACCTGGATTGCAACCTAGACATGGGGTTTTCCATATGGTTTAGGCATGGGAGGGACATCATCAGTATGTTTTTTAGGTAGCACATGTTTGGGACCTTCCCCTAGATCCATCCTAAGGGTTCTCTACATGATCAAGGCATGTATATAGGAACCTTTTAAGGCGTTCACCATGTATGAGGAGACAAAGACATAATGGATAATGTGGATGAAATCTATAAAGTTTCTCACTTTACCTTCTTTAGTTATTTTTTAGCATGGTGTTCAAGAAGTCACAGGTTTCAGCCATACTTGGCAATTGAAATATTCCCTAGAACAAGGCTATATATATATATATATATATATATATATATATATATATATATATATATATATATATATATATATATATATATATATATATATATCTGTGTGTGTGTGTGTTTTTCTTTCTCTTTGAAAATTTCCATTGAGGGGTTCATAAATCTGGTTCTAAGATCCTCAAAAATTGTGGCTACAACCTTCCATGAGTGGATATAATTTCCTACCACTATTTCATTGCACCATTGAGTTTGTAGGTGGCATGTGGTGACTTCACCTGTCTATGAAAACATGTAAACCCTAAAAGTGTTATTCATGGATATCAACGATGCATCAACCTAATGTAATACTTATCCCACATCCTCTACATATAATATTTTAGGATTCACCATAAGAAAGTTTGTAATGCTAATGTGTTTGAAAGTACAGTTTATTGATATGGATTCCCCCATGTGCTATGGATTTTGCAATAACATTGAGATTATGTAGGACTTCCATGAGAAAAACCCTAGAGTCTTCTTATTCCCTCATATAAATTGAGTTATAGACATAATCTGCAACATCTTCCTTCGTTTCCTTACTAGATCTCTTTAAGATTCCCTTCTCATTGTCCTTGAAACCTAAATTACCCACATCATTTTTGTTTCTATAGATTCGTGGCCCATTTGTAATATTTTGTAGTATAAATTCCTCATAACAAAGTTGGTTTGAGTATTAGATAATATTTGAAATTATACTTTTAGTCCACTTTTATGAATTATTTAATGTTTACTTGCATCCTCATTTGTAGGCTACACACAATTAAGTCATATAAATAAGTCATCTTTCGAGAGAGAGACATAGAAACAGATATGACAAAATAGTCTACCGCCTTTAAATTATTTGTCTTAGGGTAGTACATCAAGAAATGAAGAGATGTTAAAAAACTCTAAAGGGTTAAAGGATATCCTTTCATCCAAATATAGATCCACTTCCATCAGGTTGGTGCACAAAGGAATGTCATCAACTAAAACTAGTCAAATAGGAGATATTGGAATCACATTTATTCACCAATCCTAGACACCTTAGCTTAACAATTCTTGACTAGGGTTTCCTAAGCTCATATGAAATTGGAAAATGTGGCTAAATAATAGATACAAGACATGTTTTTCCCTTTAATACCATTTATCTCAAATTTTCTATCTGCAAAAATTGAATTATATATTTTTAGTGGAAAGAGTAGAAGGGATTTAGCGAACCCATCCCTAAGAGGGAAAAATTCAGCCTCACAACAAATGAAAAAGGGAAACTATCCATGCTTCTTAAATGAACATAAGTTTAACATATAGTACCATTACATTGTAGAATAGAAGAGACACATAATTATACAAAACTAGTCTAGGAAGATGTTATAATTTCACAAATAGCTAATGAAATCCATGTTGGATTTATGAGTAGGAGTATATCTCTCAAGTTCTCAATAGGTAAAAAATATATGATACATATAGAAAATATAGAAGTGTTTAAAATCTTCCATTACCTAAAATTAATATAAACAAGACCAGGTCATTGCAAACACAATGGTACACTAGAGAGAAAACAACATGATTTCTTTATTTTCAAAATTTGCGGCTTGGAGAGACTTTTCTTTGAAAAAACAATACTAATATTTTATTAAGTCATTTATAAGGGGTTACATAAATTTGTGAAACTATCATAGTGTCATTTATTGACTTGATATCATGTTCATAGATCTCAGTATGAAAGGGCGGATTTTGATAAGTGTTCCACTGGAAAAAAATCTCCTTTAGGAGATACTTGGCAAGTCTATTGAATAATGTGTTACATCTTCATGGTTTGAATCTGACCTAGTTGTACCTTGCAAATGATTCATTGATCTGAAAACATATGGTGCCATAAACAACCCATTCCCTCCTTTCCTTCTTCACCAGATTGCATGTGACCACTGAATCTGAGATCAAAGTTACTCTTTGTGCCCCACTTTGGATATTGAGTTTTGTTCCTTCAAGGATTTCATGAAGTTACACCATGAGTATTTCATGTCCTTGCAGACATATATAGGAGGTTGTTAGCCATCTAACTATATTATATCTAGAAACAACACAAATTGTGTGTTTCATATTCGTTTTATCTTTAGTAGCGCCCACATTGATAACCAGAGTGTCATGAGGGCTCAACCCAATAGTCTTGTGTTCAGGTATGTGTCTGACATTGTCAGTGACACTGGGAAATGATTTTAGAGTGTTGTGTATTGTCAAGGAGACTACATTTTATCACACGACCAATTGGTATAGAAACAAATTGCAAGATGAACATGTTCCTTTGCCTCTAAATATGCCATAGTGTAATTGCCCATTCTTCGGCCCACATTGATTGTGTCCTCAATGTGTTGGTGATATATTTAAAAAACTATTTGTATTCTAGTTCTTCATGTAAGTCATGGTCATCATGAAGGTCTAGATTTACCAACTTTTCGACTTCACATCCCCTCACACAATCCATGTGCACATGAATAATAATTTCATGTGCATTCATGCATATGTTGAACGTATCATTCATGAATATGCTGAACGTGTCATTTGTCACCACTCCCACCTTATTCTTTCTTGCATTGGTCATGATTTCATCATGCATACACATCCTAATGAATAACTTTATCTTTTAAGCCACTTTTAACTTCCATATGGCATGTCATTTCCCTTAAGTCACCAATCTATTTGGTTTTATTAGTTCTCTATAAGGTATTTTTGTGTGAGTATACCTATATGTCTTGGGTTCCATGTTCAATAGTCTATTCTATCTAAAGGATTGGAGCTTGGTAAAATTTTTATCATATTCATTGTGTCATCCCCAAACCACTCTTTTGTGAACTCAAGGTCCCACGTATCGTCATCTTTCTAGCCCGTATAACATTCAAATGTTTCAGTTCATCTAGGATGGCTCGTAGTAGTGACCTGGGTGAGTTTGTATATAAACTCAACTAGTTGTCCCACATCAGTGTATCCTCCTCATTCATGATGCATCTTGTGCTTTGGTTGAGTATTTCATGTAGCATTCTTGAAATGGATCTTCACAACATAGATCTTGTTGTCATTCCCACACTGACTATTCTATATTTCTACCTCAAAACCTCACACCATGGTATCTCAGTTTCCCAAACATAATCCCATGTTAGTTTCATTAATATGTCATCATTAAGGTCATTTGCCAATCTGGTTTCCAGGCCTCCTTAGTTTTTTCTCACAGTAACTTTATTCCACGCCACCTTGCACATGTATTTGCCCTGATTGTATCCACCCCATATAAATTTCCTCACTATATTATCTATCGTATCATAGAATTTCATCAAAAGCTTTACTACTTGCATTGCATAGGTAGGTATTGTATTCAGTGTAGACTTGGCCAGTATAACACAACCTACTTGGGTCAAATTCTTAGCTTCCTTATGCACTGGGTATGACCTGCATATGTTGGATCAGTTGCTCAAACAACTCTTTCTTGCATCTTCCATGGATTATAAGTACTCCCAAGTGCCTACCTAGAATGGCGTTTTAGCTTATGGAGGTGGCTCGACTGGTTCTCTCATTAAGATGGTTAGTGGTGTTTGAGGAGAAGTGGATGAACAATTTTTATCTTGCCAATTTTAGTCTATAGGCTTTGCTAAACTCTCTTAGGCAGTGCATCATTATCCGTGCCTACCTTTTGGTGGCCTCTCCAAATAGGACGATATCATTTAGAAAGAACAATTTTGATGCTAAGAATCCTCTTCTAGAGGCCTTAACAAAGATCCATGTAGCCTCATTCACCAACTAGTTAATGCATTGACACAAGTGGTCTAAACATAGAACAAAAAAAATGGTGATAAAGGATCACCTTGAAAGGCACCTTGGTTCAGCTAAATCAGTGGGAGTAGTTCCCCATCCCATGTTATTTGTGTTTTACCTTGCCTTATCAATTGTAGAATGATGATGGTTAAGGATTGTAAGATGTTCGTGCATTTGAGTGTGTACTCATTGAATGCGCAGTTGAGATGATTGTATGCCTTCGACAAATCTATTTCCATTTCCATCCATCATTGTTTTCATTTCTTGATTCTTATGGATTTTATCAGCTCTTGTGAAGTACTATGTTGTCTACGATTTTGCATCTAGAAAAGAAGCTTGATTGGAATGGGGATATCAATGCTGGCACAAATTGTTTCAAGTGTTCCACAATAATATTTGAGATTAGTTGGCATTAACATTATTCAGAGATATGAGGCATAGATGGTTGTAGATAGTTGGGTTTGTGATTTTTGGTATCAATACCGGGATCAACTGTGCTATTAGATTTGTTATGGAAAATCCATAGAAGACATCTATGACCATCTTTATAATCAGTGTCTTCTTTACTTGCTAGTTTTTTTTAAACCTTCTTCAATACCATCGGGTCCTGGAGCTTTGCAAGATGGCATTCTCAGTATAGCATTGTATATATCTTTCTCCTTGACTGGTTGTCATACTAGTCATCTACCTTTGTCAAAAGAAGCAATCAATTGTCATGAATGTTGTAATTTTCTATCTGGATCGATGTCATTAAATAGCTTCTGAAAGTGCTCAATAAGGAGTTGTTTGAAGGTCAATTCATCATCAACCCATTCACCATGTTCATCTTATAAACCATCAATTTTATTTCTTCTCCTTCTTGAGGTAACAAAGTTCAACTAGAAGTTGGTATTGGCATACCCTTCTCTGATCCATGTACATTGTGAATGTTGTATCCATTCAATGTTTTCTTGTTTGATAATGTCTTCATATTGAGTCTATAGATTGATTAGTATTGAGTCCATGTACTCATTGTAGCCATGGCAGAAAATGTCCTCTAGTTCTTATATTGTCTTTAATAGTTGTTTTTTGATGTTGGCTATCCTTTGTCTTTATAATTTTTCCCATTGTGCCACTCTTGATATGAACAAGTCAATCATTGCTTCATATGTGTCGAGTTCCACTGATCCATCCTTCAAGAAAAATTCAAATCCAATCTACTCCTTCTAGAAGTCCTTAGTTTAAAAATTGGATGTCTTTGTAGAGTCGTAGCGATCCATGAGATTAAGAGCGGTGCATGATCTAAACTTATTCTAGGAAGAACTACAACCAAAATGAATGGGAAGGTTTTCAACCACTTTTAATTAGAAATTGCCTTGTTGATTCTTGAAATAGAGCATCTCTTTTGAACATTGTCACTGGTCCAGTAGCCCCAAGTTTTTGAGTTTAGAGTTTTACATCATGATGAGAAATAATAATGTGGAAATCTACCTAAGGAACATAAAGATAATATGAAGTATGGAAACAACTAGTTTTCCTTCATAGAAACGTGGGAAACAAACTCATAGCTAGGAGCTTGAAGATGAGGCATAAGTGGAGGATGTACCAACTATGGCCAATTCTTAATGATTGTAAATTCTTGGACCAATCAAGGGATATGTCATACATATACCCAACTTGTAGTAAAAGAACTTATACACAATAAAAAATTTTCAATTTTAGATTTTGTATGAGTCTCGTACTAGAGAAGACAATGCCACTGATATTATTAATGATTTTGGATTCTTGTACTCTCATCGGGTGGAAGCACTAGGGTTTCCAGAGGGTGTGGCTGTTCTGGAGAGGGAATTAGCAAAAATAGAAATCATCCTTAGTCATAATCAATTCATACATTGTAGGGTTGACAAAAAATGCATACTCACTGTAACATATGGAAGCATGTGGCCGACTACAAGATATAAACTATGGAATCAACTTAGACAGATAAATCAGTAGGTGGAGGAACCGTGGATTTTTGTTGGTAAATTCATGCTTATATTCATCCTTGAGAAAAAACTAGATACAAATGTTTCAATAGTGATAGATGCAATGAGTTTGCAGAAGCTTTCATAGATTGTGGACTATCAGAACTACATATGATTGGAACTCATATGACATTTAAAGAAGCATGTTTCAAATGAAACTCAAAAGAGCAGTTGGAAATCACTATTTTCTTAACCAAAAAAACCAATATAAAAATAGAAGTAGTAGGAAGATCTCACTCAGATCAAGCTCAGTTAGAGATCACTCTAGGGATATAATGAGGTGTAGTAATAAAAGGATCTGCACATATGCAACATTGAATGAAAAATGGAAATTCCAAAAGGTGCCTTCTACAAATTAGAGAGAAGAACCCTTCTAAAGAGTTGGCAACATGGTTCCTGGAGGCAATAGATAGGGGTGAAAAGAAGGAAACTGTGGCGTACATATCACAAAATAAGATCTACTTAAGCGGAAGCATTCGTTAGCAGCAGATTACCGAAAATCACTAAAAATTAAAACCATTTTACAGAGAGATCCACACATAGGAAAACTCTTTCATAAAGAACTGAAGTAATTTAATTACATACTAATTCACAAGTACATGTCATGTATCATCTTTTTCTGAGAATTACAAGCATCAATTGCCCTGTTAAAATATACATAGGCAATATCAAATTTCGAGGCACTAAGCAAAAATCTCAAAAGCACTAACTATTACTCCAAGGACCTGAGATTACAGAGACGACACATAGGACTTTCTATACATATATACAAGATGTGACAGCTAGTGTTTCCATCTGAGAAATCACTATCATTCTCTTCTACTGCTGCTATTCTTGTCCTTCACCTACTATAGGATTCCTGCCTCCTCGTCTGTGTCCACCTAAAAATGTGGATCCCACGGTGTGAGACAATTGTAAATTGCCCCAGCGAGAGTTATAACTCTCTGCCAAAACATTATTATTGCAGTTTAATTGAATAAAACTGTGCAGAGGAATTATATATTCAACAACAGATAGATCAATGTCTAAATAGATTAGAGCAGTATTCTTATTCAAAGCATTTTAGCTATAACTTGAGATAGAAGCATGATATTTATTTCATGAGAAATTAAAGTACATGTATAACATTTATCCTTCTAGGATATGCTAAGCAGAGTAACATCAACCTTCTCGGTCAATACGAGATTATATGGTAGAGACATCATGTGTCAAACTACATTTAGCTTGGCAGGGTATATTGACATCTTTGCTATAGAGTTATAACCGTATCATATACTCTCTTCCAGCTTAGATCACACAGCTAATGCCTGGTATTGTTTTGTGGAGTCATGGCATGTAGCCATACTCTTTTAATAAAGTATTGGAATCTTAATCCCTCATCTTATCAAGTACATTTCCATTTCTTATCAAGTTCATCATCATGATTATAGAATATGGGTATTCAAACCCTCAATTCATCATAGACTACTTGTTACCCCTTATCAAGTAACTCAATACCTTCAGGTCATCCGACCAAGGTAATCATGATTCTTGCTACACAATCTTTCTACATAATTCACAAATCTCATTTCACCTCTTGTTTCCTCTTAGTAGGCAACAAGGCATATTATGGCTCATTAACAACTTTATTAAAAGAAACATCATAGCTCATACCTGGCTATGTTCATCTTCTCATGATACCTGCATGATTAATACTTCATGATAATAGTTATAGTGCTTACATATCAGCACCATGCAACACAAAGTAATATCACTATTCCCTTTTTAGGGTTAGGATTTCTCTTACATATCATCGCCCTCCATTAGGGTTTTCCATAAATAACCATTTAGGTTCTTAAGATCATATCATTAATGATCAAGCCCTATTTCATTGCTTCACACAACTAGGAGCCAACATAGATAACATACACATTTAATCATGCTTATTTATTCTCATCACTTATCATTGAGTGAATTATGGACACAAGATATAAGTTCCTCTTTCAACTTTACCAAAATATGATTGCATCATACATTGTTGATTTGGATTAACCTTTTCATAAGGCATGTTAATCTACAATTATCAAAGTGCATTACATCTCAATGTAACAATTTTCATGACACACTTCATGTGTCACTCATCCAAATATATTAGATTTAGAATACATCAAGGTGTATAAATCTTAAGGTGTTGGATGTGATATCTATCATATTTTGATGTATCATTTCCCTTGTCACCTTTATCTTACTTGAATTCTTCCACCTAGCTTGTATTAGGGTATTTCCCATCCTAATACTTTATGCATCAGCTCATCACATTTATCATGTAATGTAATGGTCATAAGTCACTTATTTGGAATATACACACATTTCCAATGATATGGACTCATCTTTGAGTTAAGAACTATTGATATAAAGATATCCATTATCGACCTCTTTAGGTGTTTCAATTATCATTATATTAGTTACTATTCCATTATTAGGAATAGGGTTTTTCATCTTTATAGATTAGGGTTCACATAACATCTTCCCACATTTGGGTTTCATATAACATCACTCTACATTAGAGTTTCACATAACATCCTTCTATATCAGGATTTCACATAGAATTACCTGAAATTAGGGTTTCACATCACATCACCCAGTATAGGCTTCACATAGCATTACCTTGTATTAGGGTTTCATATACCTTTACCCTATTTTAGGGATTAGGGTTTACCATTCACATCCAAGTAGGGTTTCTCATACCCCATTACCAAAATTAGGGTTAGGATGTACAATTCCCATCAAATTAGGGTTTCTTACATTATTACACTAAATTAGGGTTACATCATCACCCTAGATTAGGGTTTCACTCAGTTTTGCCCTAATTTAGGGTCAAGGCTCAATAATCCTTTCAATTAGGGTTTCATGATCTCATTATTATGGATCAAACCCTAATTACATATTTTATTCATAATGAGAGAATTAGGGCTTAATTATGTAAGCATTCCTCTCTCTCTTTCTCTTTCTCATCCTTTCCAGGATATTAAGTACTCCAGGATTGATCTAGGTCAGCTCTTCATTTAAGTACACACAGTTAGGGTTAATCGTTATAATCACCTTTGGTCTATATCATTATCAATCAAGTAGCTAACTGACCCTTAATCATATTAGGTGTCCAAATGGTTTGACCAATTTGAACCTCAAATAGTCTTGGTCACTTAAACCCCAAACGGTCTTAGTCACTCAGACCTTGAATGGTTTGAAACTGTTTAAGAAAAACAATAATGAAACCGTATGAACAATTTACACTTGAAACTACTTGGGTCTCCAAACGGTTTGAGACCGTTTTGTCTCAAATAGTATTGATACCATTTGATCCCAAATGGTCTTGAGACCGTTTGGTCCAAACTCTCTCAAAACCAAATGGACCAAAAAGGTCTTCCATCACTTAATCAATTCAGGATTTCAATTAATGAACCGCCTATCAATTGAACCACTGATTTATTCTTCAATTGAACCATTGAATCATTCTTCAATTGGTCCTTAAATTAGGGTTTTGAACCTAATTGAACTAGAGTTTATAATCAAGAAACCATCAATTAGGGTTTTGAAATCGAGGAACCATCAATGGTTGACATTGTGGAACTAATTCAATTGAAATCAATGAATTATCATCAAACCATAACATGACCTGACCTCAAACGGTCTTGAGGTAATTTGGTTAACCTCCAAATGGTCTTGAGACCATTTTACTCAAACCATCATTGAAATATGTGAAATTCAATTAGGGTTTGTATCATTGAATCAATCATCAATTGAGCTATTGATTGTATTTCAATTTGAAATCACTAGATCTTCAAACATCCAATCATACTCAACCATAGAATTCCAAATGGTCTTGGTTGACCTACAAACGGTCTTGAGACCATTTGGGTAACCTCCAAATGGTCTTGAGACCGTTTGGGTTAGTCAACCCAAAAATTGAATCAATTCTCTTAAACATTTCAACACTCAACCTCATTAGGGTTTGCAATTGATGGATCACTCACAATTGGAACCTTCAAGATCAAATTGATTGAATTTCAAGGATCAACATCCAACATTTCATTACTTTCACTCCAAATGGTCAACCATTGGTCAACTACTCCAAACGGTTTTGAAACCGTTTGGTTTCAAACGGTCTGATGAAACTGTTTGGCCAATTTCATTGAAACCGATTGGTCTCAAATTTTGAAATTGTTTGCCTAGGATATTAATTGAGGTGTGTGCTTGTGATGACATCATCATCTTCAAGCTACAAACCCACGAAACGTGTTGTAATTTCCATGGTGATTTCATCAATCATTCAAATAAATTTTGGGTATAAAGAAGGAAACAACAATTGATAAAGATATGGAATCAATAACAAAGTTCAAGGGTTCAAGTTATAAAACTTGCCTTCAATGAAGCTTCAAAGCTCCAACTTCACATCCCTAATGGTGAAAGAAGCTTTCTCACGCCACAAGGTTCGTTCCTCAAGCTTTTGAGTGAAAAGGATTGGCTAGAATGGAAGATTGATGGAAGAAAAGAAGAAATCCATCATTGATTTTCGATTTCTACCATAAAATCATGGTTGAAAGTGATCAAGGAGCTTACCTACAGGTTGGAGTTCGTCCTCCTATTTCTCCTTAGTCCCCTTGAGCTCTTCCAAGGCAAGGAAGAAAGAAAATCCGGAAAAAGATCTTTGGTTGAGTGGAAAAGGAAGTATTTATAAAGGAATTCCAAGGAGAGAGAAAGTAGAAAAGATATCCTTTATCTCCCCAAATTTTCCACACACTCCCCTCACTTCCTTGTGCATGAAGGCACCTTCCCTTGCCTTTAATTCCTCTTCAATATCCTCAATTTAAAGGAAAACAAATTAAGCACCTTAAATCATTTTATACTAATATCCCATTTTAGTGGATATTACTTTTTATTAACTTAATGTTAGTGGGTTCACCACTCACATAGGATATTTTTGTGTCTTTGTAAGGCACATGCTCGTCCATACTTGTGAAATATCAACCATCTCATTTTGGTTGCATGGCTCTTCAATTAATATATTCAACTTTGCATTAAATCGAAATTGTAACATCCTTGACCTGGGTTATGAAATAACCCTAGGTGTTTTGTATAATGAGAGTAATTATATGCATTCTCTTATCTTTTAAAAAGTATTTAGGGTTCAATAGGAACTTACATTACAATTTTAGTCCTTTTTTAATATTGTTGAAATCAATATTTTGCATGTTTTGGACTAAAGTGCAAATTACTCAAGTTGAGGGGTCTATTTGCAAATTGTGCATGATAATGTGTTCCTCATATCTCAAAGCATAATGGGAATAAATATGATGCTGAGGCATTGCTTGTGATAGCCTGAATCCCAAGAAAGAGCTGGTAAAGCAATGTTTGTGCATAAAAACCTAGTTTTGGTGTAATGTGCAATTTACCCAAAAATCTAGGGTGCAATATGTAAATTACCACTTCAATGAGGTCCCTAATGTTTCTTGGTATCATTTGGAGCAAAGAAAATGAGAGGGGCGCCTCATTTGAATTATGTTGAAGGAGAGAGAATCTTGATATTAAAATAATCAAGATTTAAGTATAATGGATATATTAATGCTAAAATAAATAAAATAATTCAAGGTCCTTCAACCAAAATTAATTTGGAGGAATTCAGATGCAAGAGTGAACGTCCTTGAGCTTGCAAAGGATCGAAAATATCTTTAGGTGAAATGCCACTCACCTTATTATATGGAAAAGAATTTCCACTCAAAAAGATGTATTAGTATTATAATGGATTAAGGTGCTTATTTTCTTTTCCCTTAATCCATGGATAATGGAAGGGAGTTCGGTGGCTTTTAGTTGCCTTTGTATGCAATCAAAACAAGGAGGAAGAGGTGGTACCATTTTTGGAATTAATTGATTTTAAATAAAACATTTTCTCTTTCATCAATTTCCTTATAAAAGATCCTTTTCCAACCCACCTAAGGACTTTTTCAGATTTCCTTTCTTCCCCTTGCTTGCAAAACCGACCAAGAATGCTAAGGACAGCAGGGAGCACGTCCCCAACCTGTTGGTAAGCCTTTGATCTTTGTTCTTCATGATTTCATGGTGAAAATCATAAAACAATGTGTAATTCCTTCATTTCTTCACTCCATCTTCAACCCTAGCCGATCCTTTCACTCCAAAAGGTTGAGAAACGACCTAGGGAGGTTGCTAGAGCTTCAACCACCATTTTATCTGTGAAGCTTGTGAAAACCTCTAGAGGGGGGGTGAATAGAGTTTTATATAGATTTTAACAATTAATTACTCAAGCAACCACAAAGAAAATATTGGACAAGGAGACACAAGGGTTTAGAGTGGTTCCTACCTTAGCAAATACTAAGGTAGTCAGTCCACTACCCGGTTGCTTACCCAACCAGGATTTGAAAAGAAATTTATTTTATTACCTCTCAAGGAATTACATAAAATACAATCTCTTTTCCCTAAACCCTTCAAGCAGCCTTCACCTAGAAGTAATCGCCCAACTCGAAGCAGCCTTCCCTTGAAGTAGATGCACCAACTCCCGTTGCACCAGCCTTCTGAAGTAGCTTCCCGTGCGATAGCCTTCTTGAAGTAGCTTGAAGTCCCCTTCTCCTCCGAGAAGTCAACCCTCTCCAATCCGCAGCCTCCAACCCTAGGAGTAGCAAGGAGAGTACAAAGAATAAATAGGAACAAGAAAGAAAATAGAGAAATTACAACTTATCCTTTAAGCCCGAGGCTTGATATGCCTAGATCAAGCGTAAGATCTCCTAGCCAAGTATGTGAACTTGTAATTGCTGTGGGTAGGAGAATCTAGCCTATAGGACACGAGATTGAGCTAAGAAGAATGTAGGCCAATGATCACAGTGCTCAAATTTCTTGCAAAAGATTGCTCAAGTATGCTCAAGTGTATTCTCAAGTGTAACAAGTGAGTTCTAGTGTCCTATGGCTTGTCCTATTTATAGGAATGGCCTAAATATGCTTGAGGACGTTCTAGACAACTTCTAGGGGTTTCTAAGTGCTTAACTAGCCGTTAGGTACAAAGTTGTTGCTTTAACAACGGCTAATTAATTTATTCTGCAGTTCCTGTCAGAGACCATCTCGGTCGAGGAATGGTCGACCGAGACACCTACTCGGTCGAAGTTTTGTCGACCGACAGGCTCTCTGGATTAACGTTCATTTGCAACTGCCAACTACTTTGTCTGTTGTGTCTAACGGCTACTTTGGATCTTTCTCGGTCGAGGAGTTTGTCGACCGAGAGTGTCTCGGTCGAGGAGTTTGTCGACCGAGAATGATCCTGTTTCAAGGTTTCAATTTAAACATTAATTGTATGTGTGAGTGTGCAAAGGTGATCCAAATTAAATGGGATGACATGTCTAACTATGGTGTTTGGCTAGGGAAAATCTAACGCTTGATTTACATGCAATTCTAAGTACTTGTACATTATATATTTGTACAAGTTTTACAACATTGATTACATTGCATGAAAATATAACTAAGTAAGCTCTTGGATTTTCCCTTGCTACTTTGTCATCCTGCTTAGTCCTGCACACTTAAGTAGCTGGTTAGATTAATAAGAATGAAATGTTTGTCATCATCGAAACAAAGGGATTTATCATAATATCCAATTTATCCAACAATCTCCCCCTTTTTGAAGATGACAAACATTTCCTAAATATGAAATAAGGAAATATAAAGCATGTGAGTTTCATACCTGAAAATTTTCCTTTTGTAGCTATTTATGTTTTTCAAGTGAGTGCTGGCCAAGATGTGATGAAACTCATTTGTATTTTTATATTCTTTCTCCCCCTTTGTCATTTCAAAAAGATATCCAAGTTGAATGTTTTATTTTTCTTCTCCCCCTAAAGATAATGCTCCCCCTTAATTAGATATCCTATTAGGAACATGGAATTTTATCTAATTTATCCACAATTTGTTTCTCAATCATTTGCAAAGGATGTTGAGCCTTGAAATGATATGAGATTCCCTTAAGCATATGATGAATGTATATTGATTTCTCATGTATCAAAGGATGTTAAGCCCTAGATTAAATGAGAATCCTCTAAGCTTAGAGTACATAAAAATGTTTCCATCAAAAAGCCCTATTTTGGGTAGAGAATACCTGTAAATACAAGATACCATTTTCAATAAATTCATAAATTTCTTGAAAATTTTCAGCTACACATGGTGATTACAATATTTTTGTAAGCGTCTTCAATCAAATGGTCAAAGTTTTGATGATCTCCCCCTTTTTCTTATGCTTTGCTCCCCCTTAGATAGATATCTCAAATGAAAGTTTGAATACTAAGCAAATATATAAAATGTCCAAGATTTAACAAAGATGTATGCAATTTATGTCAATCTGGAAAAAACAGAAACCCAGTCGGTCGACAATTGCTCGACCGACAATGTTCTCGGTCGACTAGTTGCTCGACCGAGAATGTTTCTGGAGAACTGTTTTGCATTTGGAAATTCAATTACAATTGTAATAGTTGCCTGTTTTAATTATTATTCCCTTCATTTGTTATGCTCTACAATAATGAACTTGTGATCCATATTTTGAAGATGTCTCATATACCAAAAAAAATAACCATGTGAATCAAATAAAAATGGCAAATTTCATTCAATAGCATGAAGAAGATTACAATCATATAGAATTTGACTAATCATTTTTATTACAACTAGTACAACTCCAACACTTCACAGGAAAGATTTAAGAATTACATCGATGTCTGGATCTTTCCCAAGGAATGGCTCGGCTCCATAATATTTGACCAGAGTTTTCCAATCTAAAGCACCTGTCATAGCCAATGCATATGCTTCCAGAAATGTGGGAACTCGGTCAAATCGGAAGTGAGCAGCTATATCTTGCAATTGTATGGAGGAAAATTGATTATGTGCAAGATCCATTGATGGTGGAGGTGGAGGTTGATAATAGTTGTATGAAGGGTTAAATGGGTTGAGCATGCCAGGATTTAAAGAATGCGGATATTCATCGGTTTCAGCCGGAGAAAGATTTTGCATTCTTTGATTTAAGTATGTCATGGCATGATGGGTATAGTTGAGTTGGTTACTGAGATGATATTGGGAGCCAACAAGATAAGTGAGAGTATTTTGGATGGGATCAATAGAAAGATTAGTAGGAGGAGGGGGTGGTGGTATATCTTGATGTGATGATTCTCCTTCTACTCTAGCCCTTTTATGACCAAAGTCAATCCCCATCTTCTCTACGGTGTTCTTACTTATCTTTGGTGGTCTACGCTCCCATATGTATCCCATATCTTCAATGTTTAACTTAAGACAATGTTGAGTAATCTGGCATACAAAATCGGCATATGGTGGATTTCCAGAAAACTCAAGCATATTTTTAAGTATTATGCGAATGAAGTTGATGGGAATTTCTTTTATGATAGCATAAATTAGACACATACGGAAAATAGGAACTTCGGATTTATTGGCTCGTGGATGTATGTTGGTGGAAACAATGAGGTTTACTATCCTACATGCCGGTTTTAGGTTTATTGCATAATAGGTTCCCCTATCTTCATGACAAGTGGTATTGGCTTGAAATATGACTCTTTTTATTTCACTAAGGTTAGTGGAATGGTCATCATGGGATAATAAATTTAGTGGATTGCCGGTGGTAAGGTCAAGGAAATCTTGATATTCATCTATATCAATTTCTAACATATCAAGAATATCTCCTTCGGTAAACTTAAAACTATGCCCATTGACCATGGTGTAGAAGATTGTGGTTTCATTTTCGGTATGGGATATAAGATTGGCATAGAATTCGTTGACTACCTTAATGGAATAGGAAGGAAAGGATGGATTGATGAAGTCCTTCAGCTTTTGTACTCCAAAGAGATGCTCCAGGTCGACTATGTTGATGAAGTCCATTACTTCGACCGGGCGTCGGGGAAGAGGAGCTTTAGAGGAAAGCCGAAAGTATCAATCTCCAGCATCTCCGTCGACGAAGGCGATATCGTTGATGATCGTCAATGGCGGAGTGGCTTCCCGAGCTTCTCTTCCTTTTCTTCCGGCGACCTTCTTCTTTCCACGGACAGCTGAGGATGAAGCCATTTGTGTTTCTTGAGTGTGGAGAAGAAGCAAGGAAGATTTGAGGGTAAGAATGCTGAAGGATTGCACGAAATTGCACTAGAGATGGACTATGGAAGCAAGGAAATGCAAGTGTGAGTAAGTGGCTCGTTTTTGCACTTATTTATAGAATTCCAGCGACCTGGTCGGTCGACGACTCGTCGACCGAGCGTCCGCAACTGTCGAGTTGCAGACGCGCCACTTAGTCCTCCAACGGTAAAGAAAACGGTCATAACGGTCGGGTTGCAACGGTCGTATCCAACGGCTATTTCTCGGTCGAGCACTCGTCGACCGACATTGTCTCGGTCGAGAACTCGTCGACCGACAGTTCGTCCGATACTGAGTCTGTTTAGAATTTTTCGGTCGAGTGAGATGGGCTGACCGAGTGGTTCTCGGTCGACGAAGTCGTCGACCGACAGACTTACTGAGTTCAATTTTTGACTGTATTTTAATGCAAATCATAGAACATTGTTGTAGAGCATATATATGTATATTCCAAGGGAGTAATAATATTTAAGGCTTCTAATTACTACAAATGATTTAAGTTTTGATTTAAAAATATGCTAAGATTAAGTTCAATAAAATAATGTCCAAATAAACAATTTTTTTTTATCAAAGTTTATTTTAGGTCGCCCTTGATTACGACCATGGCGCCCCTTGGTCAAATTTTATTTTAACCAAGAGGCATATTCTGCAGGTTTCCAAAAAAAAATATTCATACGTGAAGAGTAAGTTCTGCAGATAGCTTACGAATATCAATATGAGGCTCATTAAAGTGTACAAATTATGAGAACTTAGTAAGGGCATCAAATATGATGAAGCATATTAAGTGATGCTTAGCACAATGAGTATTTTCAAAAGTCGATTTGAAACATTTTAATCATTGCAAGTATTTCTAAGAGATAAATTTGCAATAAGAGTATGATTAAACCAAGAATAATTTTCATACAGTAAAGAAAATTTACATCAGCTCAAAAAAAACAGTGATATGCTTGGTCTACAATTGCTCGACTGACATTTTCTCGGTCGACAACTGCTCGACCGACCACGTTTCTGAAAACTGTTTCAGAAATCTATGCAATAAAGGTTGTATCTAATTCAATTATTTCGAAGATCAGTTTGAGATAAAACATATGGATATCAGAGTGATATCAAATTTATTATAAATTTGTTATCCCTATATGTTAAGTTGAGATAGACAAAAAGATGTGCAAATTTGAGACTTTGGTCATATCTCAACTTAGTCTAATCGAATCAATTTGGGGATTTTGGAACCCATACCATCTCAACATTCTTTTTCCTGTATGGGCATGAGAAGGAGTAATGTCCAAGACGTGAACAATAGTGGCAACATATAGAATCAACCTCATATCTCTTTCTATGATTTTGGTCTAGGTTGTTCTTTGGTACAAAAGTATATTTGCCTCTATGTACATTCATGGATTGACTTGCTTGTGTCCTTCTCCAACTAGGTTGTTGATAGGATTTCTCCTTAGGCTTATAACCTAGTCCTCTTCTCCCTATTTGATGATAGGAATTTTCTAATATTCTATCAAGGATTCCATTGTTGCTTAACTTACTAACTTCGTGTTGCAACTTAACGATCTCATCCATTCTTTTCTTGATATCTAATTTTGCTTGGTCTAGATTGAATGATAACATATTTCTTTCTTTCACTATATTGTCATAATCTACATGGGTGCACGATATAGGTTGTTTTTGAATATCATTTATCTTTGCAAGCAATTCAGTCTTTTCTTGACATAGAAGATCATAGTTAGTCTCTAGAGTGAAAATTTTCACTTCACTATTACTTAGAGATGATTTCAAAGTACGATTTTCAGACATAATGCTATCTTTTTCAAATCCAAGAGTATTCAATTTAGCATATAAATCGTCATTTTCGGATGTAAGCTCAAGAAATCTAGCATTTAGATCATCATTTTCTTTATTTGATTTCTTTAATTTCTTTTTGCATTCAACATATTTATTATGTGTTTCTTCAATAATAGTAACTAACTCTTCTTTAGGTAAATCAAGCAAGCTTACCTCTTCTTCTTCTTCCTCACTTATTGTAGCAACGAAACATTCTTTATGTGTATCTTCTTTCTTTGACCTCCATGGACATCTAGACGTAGAGTGCTTTGTTCCTAAGCACCAATTGCAACTTGTCGCACATTGGTCCATGCTCCTTTTCTTGTGGTTGTAGTCACCTCCACCCTTTATCTCTTCAAGACCTGGTTAGGGCTCCTTGAAGCCTGCTCTGATACCAATTGAAAACCTCTAGAGGGGGGGTGAATAGAGTTTTATATAGATTTTAACAATTAATTACTCAAGCAACCACAAAGAAAATATTGGACAAGGAGACACAAGGGTTTAGAGTGGTTCCTACCTTAGCAAATACTAAGGTAGTCAGTCCACTACCCGGTTGCTTACCCAACCGGGATTTGAAAAGAAATTTATTTTATTACCTCTCAAGGAATTACATAAAATACAATCTCTTTTCCCTAAACCCTTCAAGCAGCCTTCACCTAGAAGTAATCGCCCAACTCGAAGTAGCCTTCCCTTGAAGTAGATGCACCAACTCCCGTTGCACCAGCCTTCTGAAGTAGCTTCCCGTGCGATAGCCTTCTTGAAGTAGCTTGAAGTCCCCTTCTCCTCCGAGAAGTCAACCCTCTCCAATCCGCAGCCTCCAACCCTAGGAGTAGCAAGGAGAGTACAAAGAATAAATAGGAACAAGAAAGAAAATAGAGAAATTACAACTTATCCTTTAAGCCCGAGGCTTGATATGCCTAGATCAAGCGTAAGATCTCCTAGCCAAGTATGTGAACTTGTAATTGCTGTGGGTAGGAGAATCTAGCCTATAGGACACGAGATTGAGCTAAGAAGAATGTAGGCCAATGATCACAGTGCTCAAATTTCTTGCAAAAGATTGCTCAAGTATGCTCAAGTGTATTCTCAAGTGTAACAAGTGAGTTCTAGTGTCCTATGGCTTGTCCTATTTATAGGAATGGCCTAAATATGCTTGAGGACGTTCTAGACAACTTCTAGGGGTTTCTAAGTGCTTAACTAGCCGTTAGGTACAAAGTTGTTGCTTTAACAACGGCTAATTAATTTATTCTGCAGTTCCTGTCAGAGACCATCTCGGTCGAGGAATGGTCGACCGAGACACCTACTCGGTCGAAGTTTTGTCGACCGACAGGCTCTCTGGATTAACGTTCATTTACAACTGCCAACTACTTTGTCTGTTGTGTCTAACGGCTACTTTGGATCTTTCTCGGTCGAGGAGTTTGTCGACCGAGAGTGTCTCGGTCGAGGAGTTTGTCGACCGAGAATGATCCTGTTTCAAGGTTTCAATTTAAACATTAATTGTATGTGTGAGTGTGCAAAGGTGATCCAAATTAAATGGGATGACATGTCTAACTATGGTGTTTGGCTAGGGAAAATCTAACGCTTGATTTACATGCAATTCTAAGTACTTGTACATTATATATTTGTACAAGTTTTACAACATTGATTACATTGCATGAAAATATAACTAAGTAAGCTCTTGGATTTTCCCTTGCTACTTTGTCATCCTGCTTAGTCCTGCACACTTAAGTAGCTGGTTAGATTAATAAGAATGAAATGTTTGTCATCATCGAAACAAAGGGATTTATCATAATATCCAATTTATCCAACAGCTTGGAGCTTGGGATCAGATTTGAAGGCGGGTTTTATAACTTAAACCCTTAACCTTTGTCATTGAATTCGATTTCTACTTGCAATTGATTTAATTGTCATTTTTGCAATAGCTTTGCTTGATTGAGGGAGTTGCCATGGAAAATGACAGTAGCTCTATGAGTTTGAAGGTTGAAGATGATAACCTATTCATAAGAACACACTTTAATCAAAGAACAACAGAAAATGTTCTTGGACCTTTGGTCCAAACGGTTTCACCAAACTGTTTGAGACCAAACGGTTTGCAAACCATTTGGTGAAGTTGGACTCCAAACTGCATGGTTGAGTTAACCGTTTGGTTCAGTTGACCGTTTGGGGTCTAAGCTTAATTTTTGGTTGGACGATGATCCAATGGACTCAATTGAATGATCCAATGTGTGCACGACCCTTCAAGTTGAAACCCTAATCAAGTTGATTGATGAAATCCATGATTGGTCTGAATGGTTCCAAGACTTTTTGGGGCAAACGGTCTTGAGACCGTTTGGGACCAAACAGTTTCAAAACCATTTGGTGGATTGAAGGTTGATCCTTGACCCATGGATGGTGATCTAATGAATTAGATTGATGATCCTTTCAATTGAATAATCAATGGCCATTTCAATGGTGCAATTAGAAACCGATTTGATTGAGAATTGACCTAGTGAGCCCTTGCGGTTTTGGGACTGATTTGGCCCAAACGGTCTTGAGACCGTTTGAGACCAAATGGTCTTGAAACCATTTGGGTCCAAACGGTCTCAAGATCATTTGGGACCAAACGTTCTCAAGACCGTTTGGTGGCAAACGGTTTCAAAACCGTTTGGTGATGTAACTTCAAGACCGCATGGAGGTTGTTAGTGGTTCAATCATTAGGATATTAAAGGAAATGATAGTCCTAATTATACAATGGTGATTAGTAATGTTAATCAATGAGGTACAAGTGTTGAAACCCTAAAAGTACCTATGTGATTAGTGTTAATCAAGGAAGAAACCCTAATTGCTAATAGGAGCAATGACTTGGTATATTATGTCATTCATAGTTGTATGAACTTAATTAAGGGTTGATATGACCTAATCAAGTTGAGAGGTATGATAACATAGAGTTGATACATGAGTATGACTCATATGGTGATTAAGGGTATGAATCTTAAGTGATAAGATCATGAAACCCTAATCATGAACTTAAACCCTAATTATGGGAATGGATCATGAAACCCTAATTGGGATGAATAGTAAACCCTAATTATGGGAATGGATCATGAAACCCTAATTGGGATGAATAGTAAACCCTAATTATGGGAATGGATCATGAAACCCTAATTGGGATGAATAGTAAACCCTAAGGGTGGATTACTGATTATGAATCCTTACATAGGGTGAATTTGATGTGAAACCCTAAATGAAGATGGTTTCATGAGAAACCCTGATGTTTGATATTCTGAGAAGCTCAAATCTAGGGTGACACTATGTATTGCTTAATGAACCCTAATATTGGGCAATATGGTGATAAACCATATCTATGATGTGGAAATGAGATGATTATCCTCATATGACATGAAATAAGAAACCCTAACCCTGGTAAGGGAATAGTGGTGTGACCCATGAATAATGAATTCATATTTGTTGAACATGGTTTTGTTATGCAATTGATATCACTGTTATTATCTATGCTAACCATGCAGGCATGTTGAAATGATGATCATGGCCAGGTATGAGCTATGATGTTTAATTCACTATTGTGATTGTACCTTGAGTGCCATAATATACCTTGTTTCTTGGTAAAAGGTAACAAGAGAATTAATGGGCCTCAAGTACCATGTGTGATGCTTGAAATGGCAAGTGTCATGTTTACCTTGGTCAGTTGACCTGAAGGTGGTTGTTACCTAGAAAAGTGGTAACAATGCTTAATGTTGAATCAAGGGTTTAATTACCCAGGGCCATATGATTATGGTGATGAAATTGAGACAGGATGAGAATCCCCAGTTCTGAAATAAGGGATTGAGTTCTTAATATCTATGAAAGATAGTTAAGTATTTGATGAAATTAGTACATGTTTCTCTATAGCATTGTCATAATAAGTTTTGTTTGAGAACTTGCCTGATGCTAAAAGAGTATGAAAATGTACATAATCAATCAAGAGAAATATATTCATGTAGTACGCTGACCATAGATCCATCATCATCAACAATTGGTGATGGTGAAACAGGTATTCCATAGAATTCCTGGATTTCGCATATTTTGAATATGTGGGGGTAAATGGGTAAAAATATCCTTATGTCCGGGTGAAGATATTGAGAGAGAGTAAATAGTAAACCCCTCAATCCTTCATGTGTCAGGATAGATGTATCATAAATCTCCTGATGGTTGGGATGGATGTATCATTAATCTCCCAATGTTATTTTATGTCGGATCAATAGAGACAAACATTAATGCTCTCGATTACCGATGAGAGTGCAGTTGACGCTGTAACTCTATAGCGAAGTTCCAGTATACCCTGGAAAACTATTTGAGCAGTCGACACAGTCCTGCTTGTAGTCCTGTGTTGACCAGGATGTGGTAGGTCATGGGAATCTGGCTCTTCCATTGACCTATTTATGGTACCAATTTTGATTCTAGAAATGGTCGGTTGGAGTATGAGTGGTATACCTCATCTCCTCATAGCTTAAATCTATTTGTAAAATATAATCAGTCGTGTAGCGTATTTGCATAAGATTGAAATGCAAGAAATATTGATTGATGATATACTTCTTAGCATGTCCTTGATACAGGAATGTATTTATGTTTCCTTTAATTCATAATGAATATGAGACATGCTGCTTAATCAAGATATAGTTGTAATATTGCATAAGAATGTTGCTCTAGTCTGCATAGATGTTGATTCACCTACTATTGAATTATAGTATATCACTGTTTAGTTTATTTCCATTAAACTACAATGACAATGTTGTGGTGGAGAGTTATATCTCCCACTGGGGCAATTTTTATAATTGTCTCACCCCCGTGGGATCTAATGTTTTTAGGTAGACACAGATGATAAGGAAGAAACTCATCTGCAGGAGAAGAGCAACAGCAGCAAACACAGGGACAGCAATGATCCAACAGGTGGAGACATTGGCTGTCTAGTTTCATGTAGTTAGTCCTATAGTCATCTCTGTACTCTCGAGTCCTAGGAGTTAGTGTTTTGATACTTCGATTTGAGATTTTTTGCAATGAGGCATGATATGTATATATATGGTCCGGGATGTAATGTTTCACTTTGGTTCTAAATGAAAGAGTTTTCATGTGAATGGATCTCTTGATAAATGGTTTTAATTTTTAGTGATTTTTAGTAATTCCGCTGCTAATTAATCGTTTCTGCACTCGTTGATCTCGTTTTCCGAGACAGACGCCACAAATTAAATGGTATCAGAGCTCTAGGTTCGCTGAGTCTACAGAGACATAGGATTAAGGTTGTTGAGTCTGTTTTAAGTGTCTTCCAGTTTACCTGATAGTGTCTTCTGCTCATATAGGAGAAGAAGAACTAAGGATGTCTGGATCACACGAGGAACACGCTGCTGAGAGCAGTGTAGCTGCATCGGGAAATGGTGCAAGAGGCCAGGACAGGGAGGAACATGTACCTGAACAACCCCAGTTCAACCCAGCTGATATGGGGAACCCAGCCTTTCAGACTATGTTCGGGCAGTTTATGGCAGCTATGACACACATGACGGATAGAATGCCAGTACCTGCACCCAGGGCACCACCCCATGATGAAAGACATGGTTCCGGCATGACCTTTGAAAGGCTTAAGAGGGTAGGAGCCTTAGAGTATGCTGGTACAGCTAATCCAGCAGATGTTGATATATGGTTGACTGAGTTGGAAAAAGCCTTCAGAATCCTCATGATTCCTGATTATGAGAGGGTCAGACATGTAGTATATCTCCTCAAAGGGAGTGTTGGCCACTGGTGGACCATTGAGGTGGGCAAAATACCTAGAGTTGTGATTGGATGGGATGACTTCAAGTGTGAATTCGTCGCTAGATACTTTCCCAAGACATATCTAGATGAAAAGATATCCCAATTTGAGAAAATCAAACAAGGACCTATGAACATTAGCGAGTATGAGGCTAGTTTCATGGAGTTGTTGTGGTTCTATCCACACATGGCATCTAATGATGAGGAGAGAATTCAGCGGTTTGAGAAAGGATTGAACGCTGAATTAACCACTCTGGTGTCTGCTCTGGAGAACCGGGAGAGGTTTGCAACTTTTTTGGAGTCTGTAAGACGTATAGAGAGGTCTGTAATTGAGAAGCGACAGACCAAGGGCAAGAAGGAATACTCACAGTTTCAAGGGCAGAGTGTTGGAAGTTTTGAGGAACCAAGGTATTATGTGCCTACACCACCACCAAGGTTCAATACCCAGACACAGTGGACATCAAGTAAGGGTAGAAACTGTAGTTTACCACCAAAGGGAGCTCACAGCTCAGCCTCTATGTCAGTAACAGGACCACCCAGACTACCAAGGAGGAATATAACCTGTTATAGATGTGGAAAGGAATGCCATGTGGTGAGAGAATGTCCTGAGAAAGTTATGAGTGTGACCCAGCAACCAAGGCAGAGTGAGCAGGGCTCTCAAAGGCAATAGCCTGGTAGTGGTGCTAGAGGACATGGACCAGTGTCCCAAGCCAGTTCTTCGACATCTAACAATCAAGCACAAGGTCAACAGCAAGAAACGACTAGTTTCTATGCTATGAACTAGCCTAAAGCAGTAGTCAACCCTCGGGTTGTGACAGGTCAGATGGAACTACTTTATTCTGATATGTCTTTATCCTGCTTCGTATTTGTGTTAATAGATCTGGGTGCTACACACTCTTTTATCACTCAAGAAGTGATTGATGACTGCAATATGATTGTTAGTCATAGAGTAGAAAGCTTGCTGTTGGAGACACCTTTGATGGGATCTGTAGTATTGTGGGAAGTGTGTTCTCCCTGCTATCTTGTCTTTTCTAATCACCGCATTCAAGTGGATCTTATACCACTTGAGATGCAGGGTTTTGATATAATCCTCAGAATGGACACCTTAGAGAAGTATAAGGTTGTCTTGGATTATAGTTCCAAGCAAGATGTGTTCACTGATGGTGGTGACACATGGATCTTTCAGGGAGATAGAAAGATTCTTCCCACATGTCTTGTGTCAGCTATGGTAGCTGAGAGGCTGATGAGACAAGGATGTCTTGCATTCTTAGCCCATGTGGTTGATACCACAATGGAAAGTCCTCATCCTTCTAAAGTTCATGTAGTCAGGGAATTTGAAGATGTATTTCCTGAAGAACTTCCAAGTGTTCCATCACCTCGAGAGATAGATTTTGAGATTAATCTAATCTTGGGCACGCAACCAATAGCACAAACACCATATAGAATGGCGCCTACTGAAATGGCGGAGCTCAAGAAACAACTGCAAGAGTTGCTTGAGAAAGGTTTTATCCGACCGAGAACTTCACCCTGGGGTGCTCCAGTCCTTTTTGTTAAGAAAAAGGATGGGTCTATGCAATTATGCATTGACTATAGACAGTTAAACAAAGTCACCATAAAGAACAAGTATCCTCTACCAAGGATTGATGACTTGTTTGACTAGTTGTGTGGTGCGACTATCTTTTCTAAGATAGATTTGAGATCGGGATACCATCAGTTACGTATCAAGGAGGGTGACATACCTAAGTCTGCCTTTAGGACAAGGTATGGCCACTATGAGTACACAGTTATGTCATTTGGACTAACTAATGCACCAGCTGCATTTATGGAACTCATGAATAGAATCTTTTGACCTTTTCTGGACCAGTATGTTGTCGTCTTTATAGATGACATCCTGATATATAGTAGAGATGCTCAGCAGCATGAGCAGCATCTTCACCAAGCTTTGACTTTTCTAAGGGAGCATAAGTTGTATGCTAAGTTTAGAAAATGTGAGTTCTGGTTTCCAGAAGTTTCTTTTCTTGGACACGTAATATCTGCTTCAGGTATTCGTGTTGATCCTAAGAAAGTAGAATCTGTCCTGCAATGGGAACATCCGAAGACACCAACAGAGATAAGAAGTTTCCTTGGACTGGTTGGCTATTACAGGAGGTTCATTAAGAACTTCAGTTCAATAGCCTTACCCCTAACCAAGTTGACAAGGAAGGAGATTCCTTTTGTCTGGAATGACAAGTGTCAACAAGATTTCCAATTGTTGAAGGAAAGGTTAACATGTGCACCTGTGTTGGTGCTACCTGAGCAAGGAAAGGGGTATATAGTCTTCTGTGATGCATCTAAGAATGGCTTAGGATGTGTGTTGATGCAGGATAATCAAGTTATTTCTTTTGCTTCTCGACAGCTTAAGAAACACAAGGAGAATTATCCGACACATGATCTAGAGTTAGCTGTTGTGGTTCATGCCTTGAAGATCTGGAGGCATTATCTCTATGGAGAAACATCCCAGATTTTCACAGATCATAAGAATCTAAAGTACATCTTTTCTCAGCATGAGCTAAACATGAGGCAACGCCGCTGGATGGAGTTAATCAAGGACTATGACTGTACAATTGATTACCATCCAGGAAAGGTCAATGTTGTTGTGGATGCTTTGAGTAGGAAATCAGCAACACCAGCCCTAGATAAAGCACAACTAAACTCCTTAGTGTGCTCTAAGAGAGATATGTCTATCTCCTTGAGGCAATACAATGTACAGTTTAAAGTGTCATTGTTAGCCGGGTTGTTGGCTGAGATGCATATAAAACCTACTCTAAGACAACAGATTAAGGAAGAACAACAAACTGATTCTATGATTTAGCAGATCAGATCAGAATATGGCAGTGAGAAGTGGGATGGCTTCCATGATTCTGATGATCAGGTAGTCTGTTACCATGAGAGGATGGTAGTACCTGATGTGGACAACTTAAGAAAGTTGGTTCTTGAGGAGGCACATTCTTCAATGTATGCTATGCATCCAGGGAGCACCATGATGTATCATAACCTAAAAGATATGTATTGGTGGCCTGGTTTGAAGAAGGATGTTGTTGAGTTTGTTATGTGATGTCTGGTGTGTCAGCAGGTTAAAGCTGAACATCAGAAGCCCACGAGAACAATGCAACCCCTGCCCATACCACAATGGACGTGGGATCATGTAACTATGGAATTTGTGGTTGTTTTGCCCAGAACAACGAAAAGTCATGATTCCATTTGGGTGATAGTTGATAGGTTGACAAAGACAACACTTTCTTACCTGTCAAGACAACATATACAGCTGAGAAGCTGGCACAAATCTACATAGATGAGATAGTGCGTTTGCATGGGGTACCAGTTACAATAGTTTCTGATAGAGATCCTCGGTTTACAAGTCATTTTTGGGAATGACTTCATACAACTTTGGGCACTGAACTGAGGTTTAGTACAGCTTTTCATCCTTAGACAGATTGATAGTCTGAGAGAATAATACAAACTTTGGAGGACTTTCTTAGGGCATGTGTCCTTCAGTTTGTGGGGATTTGGGATCTACATCTGAGCTTGATAGAGTTTGCTTATAATAACAGCTATCAGCAAAGCATTGACATGGCACCATATGAGGCTTTGTATGGTAGACATTGTATATCTCCTCTGTGTTGGTATGAAACTGGTGAATATCAACTTTTTGGTCCTGAGCTGGTTCAACAAACAATTGAAAAGATAAAGATTATACAACAACAGTTGAAAATAGCCCAGGATAGATAGAAATCCTATGCTGACAAGCATCATAGACCCTTAGAATTCTAAGTCGGAGACAGGGTGTACCTCAAGGTTTCACCTTGGAAAGGTATCCTGAGATTTGGAAAGAGAGGGAAGTTATCTCCGAGATTTATGGGGCCTTATCTGATCATTGAGAGGATGGGAAAGGTAGCCTATAAACTGGAGTTACCCCTGAGTTGAATAGATTGCACCCAGTGTTTCATATCTCTATGTTGAGGAAGTGTCATCCTGAAACTGAATTAGTTCTACAACATGTGGAGGTAGAACTAAATGATGACATATCTTATGTTGAAGGGCCTGTGTTGATTCTTGATAGAAGAATCAAGAAGCTGAAAAAGAAAGACATTAGCCTTGTAAAAGTCCTCTGGAATCACCGTGGCATTGAAGAAGCTACGTGGTAACTAGAGGATGAGATGAGATGGAAATATCCTACTCTTTTCTCTTAATGTTTTGTTGATGATTTCGGGGACAAAATCTTTGTAAGGGGTGGATAAACTTGTAACATCCCTGACCTGGGTTATGAAGTAACCCTAGGTGTTTTGTATAATGAGATTAATTATATGCATGCTCTTATCTTTTGAAAAGTATTTAGGGTTCAAGAGGAACTTACATTACAATTTTAGTCCTTTTTGAATATTGTTGAAATCAATATTTTGCCTATTTTGGACTAAAGTGTAAATTAACCAAGTTGAGGGTCTATTTGCAAATTGTGCATGATAATGTGTTCCTCATATGTCAAAGCATCATGGGAATGAAGATGATGTTGAGGCATGGCTTGTGATAGCCTGAATCCCAAGAAAGAGCTGGTAAAGCAATGTTTGTGCATAAAACCTAGTTTTGGTGTAATGTGCAATTTACCCAAAAATCTAGGGTGCAATATGTAAATTACCACTTCAATGAGGTCCCTAATGTTTCTTGGAATCATGTGGAGCAAAGAAAATGAGAGGGGCGCTTCATTTGAATTAAGTTTAAGGAGAGAGAATCTTGATATTAAAATAACCAAGATTTAAGTATAATGGATATATTAATGCAAAAATAAATAAAATAATTCTAGGGCCTTCAACCAAAATTAATTTAGAGGAATTCAGATGCAAGATTGAACGTCCTTGAGCTTGCAAAGGATCGAAAATATCTTAAGTAGGTGAAATTCCTCTCACCTTATTATATGGAAAAGAATTTCCACTCAAAAAGATATATTAGTATTTTAATGGATTAAGGTGCTTATTTTCTTTTCCCTTAATCCATGGATAATGGAAGGGAGTTCGGTGTCTTTGAGTTGCCTTTGTATGCAAGAAAACCAAGGAGAAAGAGGTGGTACCATTTTTGGAATTAATTGATTTTAAATAAAACATTTTCTCTTTCATCGATTTCCTTATAAAAGAGCCTTTTCCAACCCACCTAAGGACTTTTTCAGATTTCCTTTCTTCCCCTTGCTTGAAAAACCGACCAAGAAGGCTAAGGACAGCAGGGAGAACGTCCCCAACCTGTTGGTAAGCCTTTGATCTTCGTTCTTCATGATTTCATGGTGAAAATCATAAAACAATGTGTAATTCCTTCATTTCTTCACTCCATCTTCAACCCTAACCGATCCTTTCACTCCAAAAGGTTGAGAAACGACCTAGGGATGTTGCTAGATATTCAACCACCATTTGAGCCGTGAAGCTTGGAGCTTGGGATCATATTTGAAGGTGGGTTTTATAACTTAAACCCTTAACCTTTGTCATTGAATTCGATTTCTACTTGCAATTGATTTAATTGTCATTTTCGCAATAACTTTGCTTGATTGAGGGAGTTGCCATGGAAAATGGCAGTAGCTCCATGAGTTTGAAGGTTGAAGATGATAACCTGTTCATAAGCACACACTTTAATTAAAGAACAACAGAAAATGGTCTTGGACCTTTGGTCCAAACGATTTCACCAAACCGTTTGAGACCAAACAGTTTGCAAATCGTTTGGTGAAGTTGGACTCCAAACCGTATGGTTGAGTTGACCATTTGGTTCAGTTGACCATTTGGGGTCTAAGCTTAATTTTTGGTTGTATGATGATTCAATGGTCTCAATTGAATGATCCAATGTGTGCACGACCCTTCAAGTTGAAACCCTAATCAAGTTGATTGATGAAATCCATGATTGGTCTGAATGGTTCCAAGACTTTTTGGGGCAAACGGTCTTGAGACCGTTTGGGACCAAACCGTTTCAAAACTGTTTGGTGGATTGAAGGTTGATCCTTGACCCATTTATGGTGATCTAATGGATTAGATTGATGATCCTTTCAATTGAATAATCAATGGCCATTTCAATGGTGCAATTAGAAACCGATTTGATTGAGAATTGATCTAGTTAGCCCTTGCGGTTTTGGGACTGATTTGGCCCAAACAGTCTTGAGACTGTTTGAGACCAAATGGTCTTGAAACTGTTTGGGGCCAAATGGTCTCAAGACCGTTTGGGACCAAACGGTCTCAAGACCGTTTGGTGCCAAACGGTTTCAAAACCGTTTGGTGATGTAACTTCAAGACCGCATGGAGGTTGTTAGTGGTTCAATCATTAGGATATAAAAGGCAATGATAGTCCTAATTATCCAATGATGATTAGTAATGTTAATCAATGAGGTACAAGGGTTGAAACCCTAAAAGTACCTATGTGATGAAATTGAGACATGATGAGAATCCCCAGTTCTGAAATAAGGGATTGAGTTCCCAATATCTGTTAAAGACAGTTAAGTATTTGATGAAATTAGTACATGTTTCTCTATAGAATTGTCATAATAAGTTTTGTTTGAGAACTTGCCTGATGCTAAAAGAGTATGAAAATGTACATAATTAATCAAGAGAAATCTATTCATGTAGTGCTCTGACCATATATCCATCATCGTCAGCAATTGGTGATGATGAAACAGGTCTTCCATAGAATTCTTGGATTTCGCATATTTTGAATATGTGGGGGTAAATGGGCAAAAATATCCTTCCGTCCGAGTGAAGAGATTGAGAGAGAGTAAATAGTAAACCCCTCAATCCTTCATGTGTCAGGATAGATGTATCATAAATCTCCTGATGGTTGGGATGGATGTATCATTAATCTCCCAATGTTATTTTATGTCGGATCGATAGAGACAAACATTAATGCTCTCGATTACCGATGAGAGTGCAGTTGACGCTGTAACTCTATAGCAAAGTTCCAGTATACCTTGGAAAGCTATTTGAGCAGTCGACACAGTCCTGCTTGTAGTCCTGTGCTGACCAGGATGTGGGAGGTCATGGGAATCCAGCTCTTCCATTGACCTATTTATGGTACCGATTTCGATTCTAGAAATGGTCAGTTGGAGTATGAGCAGTATACCTCATATCCTCAGAGCTTAAATCTGTTTGTAAAATATAATCAGCCATGTAGCGTATTTGCATAATATTGAAATGCAAGAAATATTGATTGATGATATACTACTTAGCATGTCCTTGATACAAGAATGTATTTATGTTTCCTTTAATTCATAATGAATATGAGACATGATGCATAATCAAGCTATAGCTATAATATTGCATAAGAATGTTGCTCTAGTCTGCATAGATGTTGATTCACCTGCTATTGAATTATATTATATCACTATTCAGCTTATCTTATGACCCACTCTGTGATTAATCAGTAAGTACCTTGATTAGTGCTAAGCACTCTGTTAAACATCATGGTTAATCAAGATAAGATAAGTCATGAATCAATAGTTGAGATTGAATCATTTGAGGTAATTAATAATAATAGCAATGTTGATCGTTAGGTTAATTAAGTTGAATTAAATACTCACTGATGCATTTAGTACTTTGATCAGGTGAGACAGTCCAATTAGCATGTTTTCTCGCTTTAAGGTTGTAGAGAATCCCGTGCTTGAAAAGTTGCAAGAGAAATCATCCAAATCGGGCATCCGATGTATTAGATATGACGTTTTTAAGTCTTTTGGGCTGATTTTGCAAATTTCCCATTTTATTTGATCTTTATCCCCTTAAATGGGTCGGCTGATTTTATTCTCCTTTAACCTTTCTTCTTCTCGCGGTCAGTGGAACAGGACCCGCGCAGCGGCGCCCAGGTACAGGTCGACCGACCTGCGATTGAGGTTGAGGGGGCGGCCGATTTAGGTTCCTATACCTCCGTTTAGCTGCGCCCAACCCTCCTTGCCGTCTTCCTCTTCTTCCCCTTCCACTTCCTTCCTTCCTCATGCCCTAACAGCAGCCCGAGCTAGCAAGCAGTAGCTAGGGTGGTGCCCATGAGCAGGCTGCTCGATTGCAGCAGGAGGGGGTACGATTGAGGGTGGTTTTTGTTGTGTTCCTCAGCTCCGACCAGTAGCTCTGCCCCCGTCCTCCTCTCTTCTTCTATTTCCTTGCCCTACCCAGGCCCCAAGCTTGGGCGGCCGACCTGCAACTCCATGGCCAAGCTGTAGGGCGCCGGCCAAGGGGCCATTTTGTCCGAGCTAGCTCTACGGGGAGGTACTCCCAACTTCGACTGATGGCCTTGAATCCGAATCCGCAGTTGCAGCTGCGTCTAGCACCAAGTAGAGCCCTCTCCTTCAACCTATTCGTGAGCATGAGGTGACCGTAAGTAGCAGGTTCAGCCTGGAGTGTTTAGGCGTAAAGCACAGCACCAGATCAACTACTTCTAATTCATCCTTGAGGTTCATACAAGAATCAATAGCCTCCTAGCCGCAATCCAGCTGTCAAACAAGGTCTTCCGTCAACCTGGATTAGGTGCACGGTTGCTGTGAGCAATTGACCATGAATTGGAAAAAAATCCAAAGGTAGAAGACAACCAAATCGCCCGAAAATCGGTCTCTAGACGCATCTCCGGACGAATCTGGACAGTTCGAAATGCGGTGAGTAGGGTTTCATTTATTTATCATTAATAAACTCAGGCGTTCGAATATTTTTTGTTTTGTGCGCGAATTACGCTGATAACAGGCGTTATCAGGCGTCGGGCAGCGTTTGGCGTTGCCCGACCTTTTTAGTTCATAAAATGCTTCTAGACACTGTTAGATGATTAAATTTAGCATTTGAACAGTATGGATTGAATCAGTAGATTTATATGGTTCATTGGAACCTAAATTGCTCATTTGAATGTTGAAATTAGAAATTCATGTCTGAAAATGGTATGATTTGGGTATGAACCCAGACAATGAAGATTTCTGATAAATTATCAGATGTACGATTTCAAAGTTGATATGAATAAATAAAATATGCATGAAAACCCTAATTGCATATATCTTTTGACGTTAATATGTGTAAATTGATATTTACATGAAATGGCACATTTCTCTGAAATATTACCAGAAATTCTCAAGTATTGTTATTAAATTGTATTGTGATATGTAATTAACTCTTAATTGAGTTAAGTGATGCACAAACCAGGATTTGGGTTAATGTGCACATTTTTTGAGAATTTTAGAGAATTGATAATTGTTGAGTATGATTCTCATATGTGAAGTAAATTTCTTTAATTTGTGCAATAAGATGTTCAATTGCGTAAATTTGCTATTTATGTGCCAAACTGAAATAAGTTGGGTTATTTATGCATTTCTAATTTGCTTGAATGCATGGTATGAGAATTTCTCAGAAATTACAATGATTTGAAGTATATTTCTCTGTCGGTTTAGAATGACAGTGTATTGTGATCTGATATGAAATCAATAAATGTGATATTCCTGTTTAAGTGTTTATATGATAATCAGTTAATAGACTTAGGTGCCCCAACACCGTAGAACCCCATTGCGCGGTATGTACCTTTGGGGTGAAATGATCGATCTAGCCTTGTGCCTAGATGGTCGGGGGCTCGTGTTCAACAATAATCTGTGCGTGTGTCACGGTGGCACGAGGGCAGAGAGACAGTGTTCAACAATAATCTGTGCGTGTGTCACGGTGACACTGGAGTAAATAGGGGTTATTCAACAATAATCCGTGCGTGTGTCACGGTGGTAACCCAGACCCTCCGACTGTGCACTACAGGTTGCGGGAGGAGTCCAGAGCACTCAGAGTTAGTGCAGACAGGCCCTTGTGCGCATGAGGCCCTTGTGCGCCTGAGAGTCATGTGCAGACCAGGACGGACAGTCAGACTTAGCATTTCCTGGGTGTGTCGCTAAGTCTTGTACGGTGGGATCGTAGTTCGCTATAGATCTTCATATGTAGAGTGCGCTGCATATGTTTGGGGCATAATAATATAAATATGTAATCATATAGGATCACAGTAAATTAATATATCTGAACTTTTGTGTCAATTCATTATATCTGTTTATTTGTTTAAATTATCTGTTGTTGTATTGAAATGCGATTATATTCTGTAATCTGCTATGTCATTAGAACTGCCCTGCTTGTATTGTATTTATGTTTATTTCAATTTTATAAACCTGATGAGTTGTTTAGTGATAGCTAAATGAAATGCTATTCACTGAGCGAGTAGGCTCATACCTCTACTCAAAACATTTTCAGGTCATCATCAGCAGCAGGAAATCTGAAGGATCCTTTCATCCTAACGCTTAGTCTGTAGAAGGTATACGTAGTTAGTAGTTAGAGGTCTCTTAGTCCTTTCCCCTCGATCCTTGGGACATGGTGTGGGTGAGAGAAAGTATGTATGGCGAATGTGTAAAAGATGTAAATTAACTGTTATGTTTACTTTCTGTTAAACAATGTTACATGTTGTAAACTCTGTTTATGTTCTCTAGCCAGTCTAATTGAAATGCTTTTGCAATAGTTATTTATGTTTTAGTTTACAGCAATAATCCGGATATCATTACGAGGTTTTAAAAAAGAAAAACATTCTCAGTGATTTGTTTATGTGATAATCCCTCCATCGCGCCCTAATCTCGTGATTAGTGGTTAGTGTGAGATCGGGGTGTGACATCTTGGTATCAGAGCATAGGTTGAGCACATGGTTATTCTAAGTCCGGGTCAGGGGACGATAAGAGACCAATAGGATTAGGACTTAAGTGTCTTCCTTCTAACTGTAATTTTCTAACAGGAAGTGTTCTGTTATACTATTGCAGATGGCAGGAAGAGGACTTGGTCACGAGAACCAAGTAAGGAGCTTAGGTTGAGTCGTTAAGAATCATTAGGATTAAAGGATAAAGTTATAAGTGAGGAAAATAAGAAGTGATATGTCTTTAGCTCTGGGAGGTCTGAGTGTTTAGATACCCTGGCCAGGTGTCTGAATACTTAGATTGACCAGTATCAAGCTACTATGTCTATTCTTCTCTGGATGCCCTGGCCAGGTATGCAGAGGAAGGATAGGCTAGAGACAAACCCTAGAAATCTTAGGGTTAAGAAACTGGAAATTTATGCAGGAGTAAGAGATTAAACATAGGATGTGATGCAACTCTTGCTTTATATTGCGTATTTGATTGGAAATCATTCGAAATGCTCTTATATGTATGGATTTAGATTTTCAGCTTATAGAATAAATATGATTCTTTTATATTGTTGTATGTCATGAAGTTATTAAGTTATTGTTTATATTCTTTGTATTAAGTATACCAGAAGTTATGTTTAAATGAGTTTGCCCTAAGTGGATATTCTTTCCACATGTTTGAGATTAATAGGAGTTGGATAATCTTGAGTAGCTCTTGGCTTCAGGACTACAGGTTCGGCCTAGTCCGGCTGGCAGGATGCGTTACTGAGATCTAATGACTCCTATTAATAATATAATAAAAGTAGATTCTGGATAATTTAGAACCGAATCATGGTGAAATATGTATATACACTAAAATGTTGAGATATAAGAGAAAGATTAGAACAACTAAGAATTAGTTGGAACTGATATCGGAGACCCAACATTGGGACCTCATATGAGCAATCCTTAATTAGAAATAAAGGAACACAATAAGGGTCAGATTAAATTTAATGATTAGGTGAGAAATACCCTTAATGGTACTAATCAATAATGCATAACAAATGCATGGATCCAATACATGATTAGTAAACCCTAGTTGAGGGTGTATCCTTGTGAAACCCTAGTTGAGGGTGTATCATTGCGATTGTTTATAGGCAACCTTATAATAAAGTTCTGCCTTAAACTAAGATAAGTCCATATCATGTGAGATAGCTGGACAATTCTAATATGTGGCCTATGCATTATATGATAGGGGTGAGTATTCTGTGATGGAATGCATTAAGAGGGGAAATACCTTAATACAAGATAAAGTTGGTTAACTCAAGAGGGTCTGAATTAATGAGAAATGGGGAACCCTAACCCTAATTTGGGGAAAAGGGAATGATAAGCCATGTTTGATAGTGAACCCTAATTCCTGGTTAAGGAATGATGGTATTACTACTGTATCACATGATGTGATAAATATCTTGTATGACTATTATCATGCCTAATAACCATGCAGGTATGATGAGATGATGAATATAGCCAAGTTTGGGCTGTGACATTTATATAATAAATGTTGATTGGCTTTTTGTGTGTTGATGTTGTTGTTGCTTAATAAAAGTAATAATGTGTACGAATTTTATGAACCATGTGAATAAGTTGTTGCCTAGTGAGAGGTGACAAGATATGAATGGCCTTGTGAGCCATGTGTGATGCTTGGGTAACAAGTATCATGTTTATTTGTAGCATTTGTGTTAATAAGTTATGCTAGAGAACTTGGTTGATGTTACATTTCTGTTATATATCTACAGTTCATTGATGATTATTCATATCAGTTGTATTCATTACAAGTAGATGGATGAACTTATGAGATCTAAAGTTTGATTTCAAACTAAGGAAGCAAAGTCACACCACAATAATGCTATGTTACTGATAAGGACCAAACCCTAGAATGTTTAGAATTGTAGTAGTTCAAGGAATATCATTAGTGATTTGACCTTGAATACTAGCATCTTTATAAAAAAAATCATGAGATTTGCACTATGAAAGGTAAGCTAGTATTAATAAAATCTAGGGTTTAAAGGTAGATAAACAATATGAAAATAACTTGGAGAAAAGAGTAAGATATAAATTTGAAATGTAACTATAAGTAGTAGCATAGAATGAGGAGTACTACGCGATACATGATATGAAGTTAGTTGTTGTAGTTCATGCTCTTATGACACAGCGTCACTATCTTTATGATGTGACGATAGACTGTCACCCTGGGAAGACGAATGTGGTAGCTGATGCCCTAAGCAGGAAGTCTAGTTTTGTAGCTGATGCATTCTCTATGGCATGTTTCAAGAGAGACCTGCTAATAGAGATGCAGAAGTTGAACTTAGACTTAGGGGTGACAGAGCAGAGTGGTTTGATTGCACTGATGCAAGTCAAGCCTACTTCTTATGATCAGATCAAGGAACTACAATAGGGTGATAGTGAGTTAAACCAGACCATGCATGACATGACAGGGGGAAGAGACCAGAGTTCAAGTTTTTAGATGATGGTGTGTTGTATTAGCATGATATGTTGTGTACCTCGAGACAGTGATATGAAAGAAAAGATTCTTGAGGAGGCACATGTATCGATGTATGCCATGTATCCAGGTAACACTAAGATGTACATGAATCTCAAGGAGTCGTATTGGTGGCCTGGTATAACAAAGAATGTAGTTGAGTACGTGACTAGGTGCAGAGTGTGTCAGCAGGTTAAGGCTGAGCAACAGAAACCTGTAGGTACCTTGCAATCTTTTCCTATACCAGAGAGGAAATGGGCACATATCACAATGGATTTTGTGGTAGGGTTACCCAGGACACCTAGAGGTTGTGACTCGATATGGGTGATTATGGATAGACTGACTGAGTCTGCTCACTTTCTTCATATTAAGTCAACCTTTGATGTCTCGAAGCTGGCTAAGATATTCGTGGATGAGATATTCAGGTTGAACGGTATCCTAAGTTCACGTCCATGTTTTTGGAATCAGTGGCATCGTGCTTTGGGCACAAAGTTAATGCTCAGCATAACTTTTCACCTGTAGACAGATGGTCAGTCAGAAAGGACCATTCAGACTTTTGAGGACATGCTGAGAGCATGTGTTCTGCTGTTCAGAGAAAGTTGGGAAGAACACTTGATCCTTATGGAGTTTGCCTACAACAATAGCTACCATTCTAGTCTTGGTATGGCACCGTATGAAGCTCTATATGGCAGAAAGTGTAGATCACCTGTATGTTGGTACGAGGTAGGTGAGAAAGCGATTCTTGGACTAGAGTTGGATTGCTATGATCAGAGAGCAGTTGAAAGCTGCTCAGGATAGGCAGAGGAGTTATGCTGAGAAGAGACATAAACCTCTTGAGTTTGAGGTTGGTGATGAAGTGTATCTGAGGGTTTCACCATGGAAAGGAGTGTTGAGGTTTGTCAAGAAAGGCAAACTGACTCCTAGGTTTATGGGCACGTATCCTATCATTGAGAGGATTGGACCTGTAGCCTATAGGTTAGAATTGCCATCCAAGTTGCTCAATTTACGTAACGTATTTCATGTATCGATGTTGAAGAAGTGTTACCCTGGTCTAGAGGATATAGTGGACTCAGAACCTGCACAGCTCAGATCAGATGTGTCCTATGTTGAGGGACCAATTCAGATAGTTGATCGAAGCATCAAGAAACTCAAGAATCGTGAGATACCATTAGTGAAAGTTATGTGGAGGAATCATAATCTAGAGGAAGCTACGTGGGAGATTGAATCTGAGATGCGTAACAAGTTTCCTTTTCTCTTTTAGGAATTTCGGGACGAAATTCTTATAAGGGAGGGAGATTGTTATGACCCACTCTGTGATTAATCAGTAAGTACCTTGATTAGTGCTAAGCACTCTGTTAAACATCATGGTTAATCAAGATAAGCTAAGTCATGAATCAATAGTTGAGATTGAATCATTTGAGGTAATTAATAATAATAGCAATGTTGATCGTTAGGTTAATTAAGTTGAATTAAATACTCACCGATGCATTTAGTACTTTGATCAGGTGAGATAGTCCAATTAGCATGTTTTCTCGCTTTAAGGTTGTAGAGAATCCCGTGCTTGAAAATTTGCAAGAGAAATCATCCAAATCGGGCATCTGATGTATTAGATATGACGTTTTTAAGTCTTTTGGGCTGATTTTGCAAATTTCCCATTTTATTTGATCTTTATCCCCTTAAATGGGTCGGCTGATTTTATTCTCCTTTAATCTTTCTTCTTCTCGCGGTCAGTGGAACAGGACCCGCGCAGCGGCGCCCAGGTACAGGTCGACCGACCTACGATTGAGGTTGAGGGGGCGGCCGATTTAGGTTCCTATACCTCCGTTTAGTTGCGCCCAACCCTCCTTGCCGTCTTCCTCTTCTTCCCCTTCCACTTCCTTCCTTCCTCATGCCATAACAACAGCCCGAGCTAGCAAGCAGCAGCTAGGGTGGTGCCCATGAGCAGGCTGCTCGATTGCAGCAGGAGGGGGTACGATTGAGGGTGGTTTTGTTGTGTTCCTCAGCTCCGACCAGTAGCTCTGCCCCCGTCCTCCTCTCTTCTTCTATTTCCTTGCCCTACCCAGGCCCCAAGCTTGGGCGGCCGACCTGCAACTCCATGGCCAAGCTGCAGGGCGCCGGCCAAGGGGCCATTTTGTCCGAGCTAGCTCTACGGGGAGGTACTCCCAACTTCGACTGATGGCCTTGAATCTGAATCCGCAGTTGTAGCTGCGTCTAGCACCAAGTAGAGCCCTCTCCTTCAACCTATTCGTGAGCATGAGGTGACCGTAAGCAGCAGGTTTAGCCTGGAGTGTTTAGGCGTAAAGAACAGCACCAGATCAACTACTTCTAGTTCATCCTTGAGGTTCATACAAGAATCCATAGCCTCCTAGCCGCGATCCAGCTGTCAAACAAGGTCTTCCGTCAACCTGGATTAGGTGCACGGTTGCTGTGAGCAATTGACCATGAATTGGAAAAAAATCCAAAGGTAGAAGACAACCAAATCGCCCGAAAATCGGTCTCTAGACGCATCTCCGGACGAATCTGGACAGTTCGAAATGCGGTGAGTAGGGTTTCATTTATTTATCATTAATAAACTCAGGCGTTCGAATATTTTCTATTTTGTGCGCGAATTACGCTGATAACAGGCGTTATCAGGCGTCGGGCAGCGTTTGGCGTCGCCCGACCTTTTTAGTTCATAAAATGCTTCTAGACACTGTTAGATGATTAAATTTAGCATTTGAACAGTATGGATTGAATCAGTAGATTTATATGGTTCATTGGAACCTAAATTGCTCATTTGAATGTTGAAATTAGAAATTCATGTCTGAAAATGGTATGATTTGGGTATGAACCCAGACAATAAAGATTTCTGATAAATTATCAGATGTACGATTTCAAAGTTGATATGAATAAATAAAATATGCATGAAAACCCTAATTGCATATATCTTTTGACGTTAATATGTGTAAATTGATATTTACATGAAATGGCACATTTCTCTGAAATATTACCAGAAATTCTCAAGTATTGTTATTAAATTGTATTGTGATATGTAATTAACTCTTAATTGAGTTAAGTGATGCACAAACCAGGATTTGGGTTAATGTGCATGTTTTTCGAGAATTTTAGAGAATTGATAATTGTTGAGTATGATTCTCATATGTGAAGTAAATTTCTTTAATTTGTGCAATAAGATGTTCAATTGCGTAAATTCGCTATTTATGTGCCAAACTGAAATAAGTTGGGTTATTTATGCATTTCTAATTTGCTTGAATGCATGGTATGAGAATTTCTCAGAAATTACAATGATTTGAAGTATATTGCTCTTTCGGTTTAGAATGACAGTGTATTGTGATCTGATATGAAATCGGTAAATGTGATATTCCTGTTTAAGTGTTTATATGATAATCAGTTAATAGACTTAGGTGCCCCAACACCGTAGAACCCCATTGCGCGGTCTGTACCTTTGGGGTGAAACGATTGATCTAGCCTTGTGCCTAGATGGTCGGGGGCTCGTGTTCAACAATAATATGTGTGTGTGTCACGGTGGCACGAGGGCAGAGAGACAGTGTTCAACAACAATCCGTGTGTGTGTCACGGTGACACTGGAGTAAATAGGGGTTATTCAACAATAATCCGTGTGTGTGTCACGGTGGCAACCCAGACCCTCCGACTGTGCACTACAGGTTGCGGGAGGAGTCCAGAGCACTTAGAGTTAGTGCAGACAGGCCCTTGTGCGCCTGAGGCCCTTGTGCGCCTGAGAGTCCTGTGCAGACCAGGACGGACAGTCAAACTTAGCATTTCCCGGGTGTGTCGCTAAGTCTTGTACGGTGGGATCGTAGTTCGCTACAGATCTTCATATGTAGAGTGTGCTGCATATGTTTGGGGCATAATAATATAAATATGTAATCATATAGGATCATAGTAAATTAATATATCTGAACTTTTGTGTCAATTCATTATATCTGTTTATTTGTTTAAATTATCTATTGTTGTATAGAAATGTGATTATATTTTGTAATCTGCTATGTCATTAGAACTGCCCTACTTGTATTGTATTTATGTTTATTTCAATTTTATAAACCTGATGAGTTGTTTAGTGATAGCTAAATGAAATGCTATTCACTGAGCGAGTAGGCTCATACCTCTACTCAAAACATTTTCAGGTCATCATCAGCAGCAGGAAATCTGAAGGATCCTTTCATCCTAACGCTTAGTCTGTAGAAGGTATACGTAGTTAGTAGTTAGAGGTCTCTTAGTCCTTTCCCCTCGATCCTTGGGACATGGTGTGGGTGAGAGAAAGTATGTATGGCGAATGTGTAAAAGATGTAAATTAACGGTTATGTTTACTTTCTGTTAAACAATGTTACATGTTGTAAACTCTGTTTATGTTCTCTAGCCAGTCTAATTGAAATGCTTTCGCAATAGTTATTTATGTTTTAGTTTACAGCAATAATCTGGATATCATTACGAGGTTTTAAAAAAGAAAAAAATTCTCAATGATTTGTTTATGTGATAATCCCTCTGTCGCGCCCTAATCTCGTGATTAGTGGTTAGTGTGAGATCGGGGTGTGACAGTTTATTTCCATTAAACTACAATGACAATGTTGTGGCGGAGAGTTATATCTCCCGCTGGGGCAATTTTTATAATTGTCTCACCCCGTGGGATCTAATGTTTTTAGGTAGACGCAGACGACAAGGTAGTAACTCATCTGCAGGAGAAGAGCAGCAGCAGCAAACACAGGGAAAATAGTGATCCAACAGGTGGAGACATTGGCTGTCTAGTTTCATGTAGTTAGTCCTATAGTCATATATGTACTCCCGGGTCCTAGGAGTTAGTGTTTTGATACTTTGATCTGAGATTTTGTGCAATGAGGCATGATATGTATATATATGAACCAGGATGTAATGTTTCACTTTGCTTCTAAATGAAAGAGTTTTCATGTGAATGGATCTCTTGATAAATGGTTTTAATTTTTAGTGATTTTTAGTAATTCCTCTGCTAATTAATCACTTCCACATTCGTTGATCTCATTTTCCGAGACAGACGCCACAGAAATAAAGTTCCAATTATGCTTAAATCTTGATTATTTTAATATCATGATTCTCTCTCTTCCAAAATGATTCAAATGAGGTGCCCCTCTCAAATTATTTTCTATACATGATGCCAAGAATCATGAGGGACACTCTTGAAGTGGTATTTTGCATATTTAACCCTAGATTTTGGGTAAATTGCACATTACACCAAAACTAGGTTTTAATACATAAGATTGCTTGGCAAGCTCTATCTTGGTTCTCAAGCTTTTGGAAGCCATACCACTGCATCATACTCATTCCTATGATGCTTCAACATATGAGGAACATTTTTCCATACACAATTTGGAATTTAACCCCTCAACTTGGGTAATTTGCATTTTAGTCCAAAATTAACAAAACATCGTTTCAACATTATTCAAAAAGGACTAAAATTGAAATATAAGTTCTTCTTGAGCCTTAATTACTTTTCAAAAGATAAGAGCAAGCATATAATCAACCTCATTAAGAAAAACATCTAGGGTTAACACATAACCCAGGTCAGGGATGTTACAAATTATCCACCCCTAAAAAGGATTTCTTCCCCGAAATTCCAGGAAAAGGAAGAAAGTTGTTACTCATGACATCATATCTCTAGATAGCATCTCGATGTCATAGAGATTTTGTAAAGCTGTGTCTAGTGCTAGGTTCACTTACTCAGACTTGTCATTTAAATCAATCACACAAAGCCTATATTCAATTGCCATGTCCCTGAAGGAAAGGATACAAAGGAACAGATTCCTTTTACCATTCCCTCATTCCCCAGGGTCATTTATCAAAGAAGACATGTGTATTTAGTTGAGGAAAGCCACTTAGCAACTCTTATTTTATTGGGGAAAGTTCACTTAGCAATCCCTATATAGTTGGGAAAATTCACTTAGCAATCCTTTTATAATTGGGAAAGTTCACTTAGCAATCCCTATGTATTTGGGAAAGTTCACTCAGCAATCCCTATGTAATTGGGAAAGTTCACTTAGCAATCCCTTTATAGTTGGGAAAGTTCACTCAGAAATCCCTATGTAATTGGGAAAGTTCACTCAGCAATCCCTTTATAGTTGGGAAAGTTCACTCAGCAATCCCTATGTAGTTGGGAAAGTTCACTCAGCAATCCCTTTTGTAGTTGGGAAAGTTCACTCAGCAATCCCTATGTAATTGGGAAAGTTCACTTAGCAATCCCTTTATAGTCGGGAAAGTTCACTTAGTAATCCCGTTGTAGTTGGGAAAGTTCACTCAGCAATCCCTATGCCCATATTATGGAAAAGATCCTTACTATTCACACAGACTTTATTGAATAGGGATCATCTCCCCTATTCTCCTTCCTTTTATCATGAGGATCATATTCTTTTTCTTCCTCATGCACACAGATTGATCTGAAATTATCTCAGATTCCTCTTTCTCATACTTAGAATGTGATGCAATTATCCATACCATATTTTCAGTTTCATTATACTCATTAGATTGTCTCAGAATGACTACTTGATCAGAGTAATAAAAAAGATAACAATCTAAGAGTTCCATGCTTACCCTATCCCCAATAATCATATACCTGGCTAGGGTATACAAGTATTGAGATTAGGTAGTATGCACTTTATTTACTATCATGTTCCTCACTCTTCATATCATTATAAACACAATATTTTTCATTCCCGGATTTTCTTCAGGCATCACTTCTATATCTCATCTTTTATCACATAGATAAGAGATATTATAAAGCATTTTAAGGAACACTGAGTAAAATGTAAGTTCTCATCTTCCTTGTGTCCTTATAGGACTAGTCAGAGGTAGTTCAAAAACAACTACTTTCTTATATTTTTTTAACACATAGAATCATGAAATGAAATATCAGAATGAATCTATTTCATTTGACCTATCACAACACGAGGGTTGACTATTGCATCATATTGATTCATTGCATAGAACCTCACAGTTGCTTGTTGTGGACCATGTGCTTGATTGTCAGGTGTTGATGAACCATCTTGGGATGCTTGTCCACGTCCTTTAATGTTACTAGAAAACTGCCTCCTTTGTGAGCCTTGCTGACTCTGCCTCTGGGGTTGAGTCACCATTGTATTCCCATCTGGACAATCCTTTGCTAGATGTCCCAATTGTATACATTGATAACAGACCCTGGTCGCAAAATAGGGTCTGTGAGATCCAATCACCGATGTTGATGCTATGCCGGAGGCTCTACTTGGAGCAATACTATGGTCACTACCCCTACTTTACGTCCATTGTGTCTGGGTATTGAATCTCGATGGTGCTGCTGATGTAGAAAATCTTAGCTTCTTAAAACTTTCAGATCTTTGTCCTTGAAACTGAGTGTACACCTTCTTACCACTGGTCTATCGTTTCTTGATTTCAGACCTTTCTATCCTCCTTATCGACTCCAGAAAAGTGGAAAACCTCTCCCTGTTCTCTAAAGCAGACACAGGAGTGGTCAGTTCAGCATTCAACCCCTTCTCAAAATGTCGAATTCTTTCCTCGTCATTAACTGCCATATGCGAACAAAACTGCAAAAGCTCCATGAACTTAGCTTCATACTCACTAACGTTCATTTGTCCTTGTCTGATCTTCTCAAATTGAGAGATCTTCTAGTCTAGATATGTCTTAGAGAAGTATCTACTGACGAATTCTCATCGGAATACCTCCCATCCAACTTCTTCACCTGGCCTCTTATCTTCTTCTATAATCCACCAGTGACCAGCACTCCCTTTTAGGAGGTACACTGCATGTCTTACCTTCTTGGCTTCAGGAATATCAAGGATCCTGAAATCCTTTTCTAGCTCCGTCAGCCAAAAATCAGCATCTGCTGGATCAACTGTACCAGCATAATCTATGGCTCCAACCCGGCGAAGTCTCTCAAAAGTCTGGCCGGCTCAATGTCCATCATGGTGGGCTGATGCCCTAGGTGCAGGTGGTGGCATCCTATCAGCCATGTGTGTTATAGTTGCCATAAACTGGCCGATAAGGTATGGAAGGTTGGATTCTCTATCATAGCTGGGTCAAATTGGGGATGTTCAGGTACTGGCTCCTCCCTAGCTTGATCCCTTGCACCTCCTCCTGGTGCAGCAATGCTGCTCTCAACAGCATGTTCTTCATGTGATCCAGACATCTTCAAGTTCTTCTTCTCCTATGTGAGTAGAAATACTATCAGTTAAACTGGAAGACACTTAGAACAAACTCAACAACCTTAATCCTATGTCTCTGTAGACTCACCGAACCTAGAGCTCTGATACCACTAAATTGTGGCGTACAAATCACAAAATAAGATCTACTTAAGCGGAAGCGTTCGTTAGCAGCGGATTACTGAAAATCACTAAAAATTAAAACCATTTTACAGAGAGGTCCACACATAGGAAAACTCTTTCATAAAGAACTGAAGTAATTTAATTACATACTAGTTCACAAGTACATGTCTTGTATCATCTTTTTCTGAGAATTACAAGCATTAACTGCCCTGTTTGACTATACACAGGCAGTATAAAATTTCGAGGCACGATGCCAAAATCTCAAAAGACTAACTATTACTCTGAGGACCTGAGAGTACCGAGACAACACATAGGACTTTCTATACATATATACAAGATGTGACAGCCAGTGTTTCCACCTGAGAAATCACTGTCGTTCTCTTCTACTGTTGTTGTTGTCCTTCACCTACTATAGGATTCTTGCCTCCTCGTCTGCGTCCACCTAAAAATGTGGATCCCACGGGGTGAGACAATTGTAAATTGCCCCATTGAGAGTTATAACTCTCCGCCAAAACATTATTATTGCAGTTTTGAATAAAACTGTGCAGAGGGATTATATATTCAACAGTAGATAGATCAATGTCTAAATATATTAGAGTAGTATTCTTATTCAAAGCATTTCATCTATAACTTGAGATAGTAACATGATAGTTATTTCATGAGAAATTAAAGTACATGTATAACATTTATCCTTCTAGGATATGCTAAGCAGAGTAACATCAACCTTCTCAGTTAGTACAAGATTATATGGTAGAGACATCATGTGTCAAACTACATTTAGCTTGGCAGGGTATATTGACATCTTCACTATAGAGTTATAGTTGTAGCATATACTCTCTTTAGGCTTAGATCACACAGCTAATGCATGGTATTGTTTTACGGAGTCATGGCCTGTAGCCATACTCTTTTAATAAAGTATTGGGATCTTAATCCCTCATCTTATCAGGTACATTTCCATTTCTTATCAAGTTCATCATCATGATTATAGAATATGGGTATTCAAACCCTCAATTCATCATAGACTACTTGTTACCCCTTATCAAGTAACTCAATACCTTCAGGTCATCTGACCAAGGTAATCATGATTCTTGCTACACAATCTTTCTACATAATTCACAATGCTCATTTCACCTCTTGTTTTCTCTTAGTAGGCAACAAGGCATATTATGGCTCATTAACAACTTTAATAAAAGAAACATCATAGCTCATACCTGGCTATGTCCATCTTCTCATGATACCTGCATGATTAATACTTCATGATAATAGTTATAGTGCTTACATATCAGCACCATGCAACACAAAGTAATATCACTATTCCCTTTTTAGGGTTAGGATTTCTCTTACATATCATCGCCCTCCATTAGGGTTTTCCATAAATAACCATTTAGGTTCTTAAGATCATATCATTAATGATCAAGCCCTATTTCATTGCTTCACACAGCTAGGAGCCAACATAGACAACATACACATTTAATCATGCTTATTTATTCTCATCACTTATCATTGAGTGAATTATGAACACAAGATATAAGTTCCTCTTTCAACTTTACCAAAATATGATTGCATCATACATTGTTGATTTGGATTAACCTTTTCATAAGGCATGTTAATCTACAATTATCAAAGTGCATTACATCTCAATGTAACAATTGTCATGACACACTTCATGTGTCACTCATCCAAATATATTGGATTTAGAATACATCAAGGTGTATAAATATTACTCAACCATGGACTTCCAAACGGTTTTGGTTGACCTCCAAACGGTCTTGAGACCATTTGGGTAACTTCCAAACGGTCTTGAGACCGTTTGGGTTAGTTAACCCAAAAATTGAATCAATTCTCTTAAAGATTTCAACACTCAACCCGATTAGGGTTTGCAATTGATGTATCACTCACAATTGGAACCTTCAAGATCAAATTGATTGAAGTTCATGGATCAACATCCAACATTTCATTACTTGCACTCCAAATGGTAAACTATTGGTCAACCACTCCAAATGGTTTTGAAACTGTTTGGTTTCAAACGGTCTGATGAAACCGTTTGGCCAATTTCATTGAAACCGATTGGTCTCAAATTTTGAAATTGTTTGCCTAGGATATTAATTGAGGTGTGTGCTTGTGATGACATCATCATCTTCAAGATACAAACCCACGAAACTTTCTGTAATTTCCATGGTAATTTCATCAATCATTCAAATAAAATTTCAGGAATAAAGAAGGAAACAACAATTGATAAAGATATGGAATCAATAACAAAGTTCAAGGGTTCAAGTTATAAAACATGCCTTCAATGAAGATTCAAAGCTCAAACTTCACGTCCCTTATGGTGAAAGAAGCTTTCTCACTCCACAGGGTTCGTTCCTCAAGCTTTTGAGTGAAAAGGATTGGCTAGAATGGAAGATTGATGGAAGAAAAGAAGAAATCCATCATTGATTTTCGATTTCCACCATGAAATCTTGGTTGAAAGTGATCAAGGAGCTTACCTACAGGTTGGAGTTCGTCCTCCTATTTCTCCTTAGTCCCCTTGAGCTCGTACAAGGCAAGGAAGAAAGAAAATCTGGAAAAAGATCTTTGGTTGAGTGGAAAAGGAAGTATTTATAAAGGAATTCCAAGGAGAGAGAAAGTAGAAAAGATATCCTTTATCTCCCCAAATTTTCCACACACTCCCCTCACTTCCTTTTGCACGAAGGAACCTTCCCTTTCCTTTAATTCCTCTTCATTATCCTCAATTTAAAGGAAAACAAATTAAGCACCTTAAATCATTTTATACTAATATCCCATTTTAGTGGATATTGCTTTTTATTAACTTAATGTGAGTGGGCTCTCCACTAACATAGGATATTTTCGTGCCTTTACAAGGCACATGCTCGTACATACTTGTGAAATATCAAACATCTCATTTTGGTTGCAAGGCTCTTCAATTAATATATTCATTTTTGCATTAAATCGAAATAAAGTTCCAATTATGCTTAAATCTTGATTATTTTAATATCAAGATTCTCTCTCTTCCAAAATGATTCAAATGAGGCGCCCCTCTCAAATTATTTTCTCTAAATGATGCCAAGAATCATGAGGGACACTCTTGAAGTGGTATTTTTCATATTGAACCCTAGGTTTTGGGTAAATTGCACATTACACCAAAACTAGGTTTTAATACACAAGATTGATTAGCAAGCTCTATCTTGGTGCTCAAGCTTGTGGAAGCCATACCACTGCATCATACTCATTCCTATGATTCATCAACATATGAGGAACATTTTTCATACACAATTTGCAATTTAACCCCTCAACTTGGGTAATTTGCATTTTAGTCCAAAATTAACAAAACATCGTTTCAACATTATTCAAAAATGACTAAAATTGAAATATAAGTTCTTCTTGAGCCTTAATTACTTTTCAAAAGATAATACCAAGAATATAATCAACCTCATTAAGCAAAACATATAGGGTTAACACATAACCCATGTCAGGGATGTTACAGAAACTATGAAAAGGAAGAATACGATTCAACTATGCGTAACGGGAGCTTAAGAACTACTACCTGAGAATTATAATCTACATATGGAAAATACAATAATTGATTTTCAAGAAGAGGTGAAGGAGATTCTATTACAATAGGAGATTACCTGGCAACAAAAATCTCACTGTGACTGGCTCAAAATAGGTGATGGCAACACCAAGTTTTTCCACACTTATGTGAATTTGAGGAAGAATTAAATTCAAATTGTTAGATTAGAGGACATTGAGGGTGAATGGATTGAAAAAGTTGAAGATCTAAAAGCACATTTTAGAGGTTACTTCAAGAATTGATTCACAGACAACAAGAAAGGCACAAGGACACAACATAGAAGTACTTTATTAGGAGTTTTTCATCATCTAAATCCCACACAACAATCAAGGGGTACAAGGACATCGCATTAGGAGGAGATCCATGTGTTCCTTGAATCAATGGTGCCACTAAAATCCCTGGGACCGGGGATGGTATCGATGCACAATTCCAACAAGCTAATTGGAATTTAGTCAAAGGTTCCCTCATTATGAACATACATAACTTTTTTGTTAGAGAAAAGAATCAAAGAAAGTAAACCTAATTCAGATATTGTCTTGATTCCAAATATTTCCCTACTAGACAATTGTGGCCAATCAAGGACAATATTTTTAGTAGTCTTTGTGAGAAGTTACTTCCCATGATAATTGTGTCGATATTGAAATCATATCCTAGTTATGGGTGTCCCCATCTCAAATGAGATTTATACCTAGAAGATAAATTACCAACAATGTTGTTTTGGTACAAGAGAGAATCCATTCAATGGAGAGTCAACTAATAGATAGAACTCCCTTTCCATCAAATTGGATATTTCAGAATCCTAATAGTTGATGAGTTGGAATTTCATAGATGACGCACTAAAGAAGATGGAAATACTTGCTAACCTTATTTTTATTATCATTCATGTTATCACAATAGGAGAATCTAAAATTTTGTGGGAAAGTGAAGTGTTGGAGGCAATCAAACCATCAGGTGGATTTAAACAAGATGATCCTTTATTACCATACATATTTGTGTAATTTTTGGATAGGTTTACTCAACTGATTGCAAAGAGGTGGAGGAGAAGAGGTGGAATTTGATGACATTTAGTAAGCTAAAGGTTCCCTTCACCCACGTCTACTTTGTTGACAAGATTTTACTATTTGGATAAGTGATTGTCATGCTAGGGATAGTGATGCTAGAATGCCTTTAAAGGTTTGAAGATGCATCTATATCGCAATGATCTAGGGACAAAATAAGAATATTCTTCTAAAAAACACCAAACACTACCAGAAGAAAAATTTGTAAGAGAATGGGAATCCAAATAGAGAACCTTGGAAAAGATTTGGTAGTTCTAATAATTCATGGAGATAGGGAGTTATACATGGGATTTCTTTCTAATCTCCATATGAAAGTCTATGTCTGGATGCATCAGACTCTATCTCTACCTGGTCGTGTCACACTAGCTAAGTATGTACTCAATGCATCAACAACTTACATAATGCAATCCAACCCCTTTCCTATTACTACTTGTGAAAACATAGATAGGTTGATCTCAAAGATCATTTGGAGCGGTGAAACCCAAAAATCAAGAACCGGTTTGATTGGATGGAAAAAGGTGGTTTCACTGCCAGATAAAGGAGGGATCATGTCAACCAAAGAATATAATGAATCCCTGATGATGAGATCAACATGGGATTCAAAATGGGATACAAATTGAATAAAACTAATGGATGGGAAATATCACAAACAAAAGGGATATATCATGTTAGGATCTAGTTTATGGATTATTCTCAAGAAATATCTTGAGATGGTCAACACTTACTCAAAACCAATATTAGTGAGTGGTGTGACTATGAATATATGGCACAGTGACTGGATGAGAGCTAGGTCCAGACTAGAACTTGGGTCTAATAAGATCATCCCACTGGAGATTGATGACATGTCACATTTTTTTATTATTGATAGTCGATAATGGGATGAATCATTCTTGAAGGAATGGTTTACAGCCAAAATGTTGGATGATGTTTTGACCATGGAACCTCCAAATGAATTGTGGGAGTGATAACCAGAAATGGATGCTACAAAAGCATAGTAGTTTTAGCATAAGATTGGCATACAAGTTATTGATGAATGATAAACATGATCTTATTGTGAGTAATTGGGACATCTTATGGAATTTTCCAATACATCAAAGAATAAAGGTCTTCTTTTGGTCTCTGCAACATGATTACAACCTACAAATTTATAAGGAATATGCCAGACTCTACAAGTTGTGAACGGTGTGGAGCCAACACAAAATCTAGTTTACATGTGGTTAGGGATTGTCCTTTTCGTATGGAAGTGTAGAGAAGCATGCAACTACTAAATACAGATCATTTCATTTTATCTAATAATGTTGGGGAATGAATCATTTCAAACATGAAAGGGCAGAATGGAAGAGATTGGAAATACCCACTTTGCAGCTACATGTTGGACCCTATGGAGGGTACACGATGAGAAAATCTTTCAGAACAAAACAACTACCTAGAGAAAAATGATAACTCGGATCAAAGTATTACACAAGGAGATGATGAATATTTGTAAGTAAGAAGAGACTTCTAGATTCAATGAGGAGGAATATATTACAAGTATGCTCATGGTGTGAGTGGATGGGATCCTAGTCATAACTTTGGATGTAGTTGTAAACACAAAGAAATATATGTACTGCATTGATTTTGTGATTAGGGACCATATAGGGGAATGGGCAGTTAGTGGTACTTATACAAGTCCAGGGACAGATCCGCTGGAAGCAAAACATAGATCTATCAAGAAAGGATTGGAGGAAATCATAATGCGTTACAATGTCTATGTCTAGTCTAATTTGAAATTCATAGTGAATTTCATGAATGGGAAATGTGAATGTCCACCAATATACAAGGGACGTGTAAAAGATGCAAAGGCACTCATGACACATAACACACAAGCTTGGCTCATCTTTAGGAGGAGGACTTCTAATGTATTAGTAGACTTGTTGGTGAATCGTCAACTAAAGAATTCTGAAGGAAAATAATCATTTGCAAATTGGTCAACCTAGTTAACAGAGATCTACTATAAGGATCTTCAAGAATATTATGATGATATCTAAGGAAGGTAAATAAGTATTATAGTTATGTAGTGTAACGTAGGGAAAAATGATCAAGTTAAAGAATCAACTTTACTAATTGAAATATATCATTGTTTCATTACTCACCTTCATAGTATTATGCTAAGACCCTTGATCATATACACTTGAGTGGATCATTTGCATGGTGTCCCAACTAGGATGTAGTGCCAATTATGGCTACTGATAAAAAATGAGATATATCAAATTCAAAATGTAGATCAGATATGAGGGTCAATAAAATAAGACATGACTTTTTGTCTAATATCAAACCCTTATTATATGGTGATGATTTTATTCACTATCCTCGTCATGAAAAGTTGAGCCTTTTTCACCTTATGAGCATTGTGGAATCATTATGTTAAGTAGGATAATTAACCAACTCATAACAATTCATGTGATTAAACAAGTTCAATCAAAGTTATTTAATACAAGTTATTTAACATTTATACCCAAATTATAGCTTATTTGAAATATCATTTGTAAATGACTCTTAACAGATTAGTTTCCTACTTTTCATCATATGGTTGTGGATGCAATGTCCATAGGTGAGTATCTCAAGGAGGAGTATTATTAAGAGTTTTACATCCTTAGGAGAAATACTTAGAGTTCTTTGTGGGTGTTTTCTATCAAAATGATTGATTTTAGAATTCACATTCTCTCATTTTTTAAGAAGATGAATATGTATCCAAGATTAATGTTATTTTATTTACACAAAAGATGTTGCTAGGTAAGAAATCTTAATAAATGGTTTAGTTTTCATTGTATTGTATTATTGTATAGTCTCCAATAAAAATGATATCCCCATGTATTTTTTGAATGGACTAATACTTCCACTCATGAATGTGTGGTTCCTAAAGTGGGGTGTTGCATTCCCGCAAAATGATTATTTTTACTTTGAGAATTTTATGAGCTTGGAGATTATTGTTTCTTTGTGCATTGTGGAATCTAAGTACATTCTCCAAATACTTTGGTTTATCACAAGAAAATAGACATAATTTCTCCTTGATGACTATTGCTACTCTATTTTTGGTTCTTGTGGTCGTACATGAAGGTTTGGATTTCTTATAAGAAATGGAATGATTTTTCTTATACTTGGATTTAATTGGTAGATATCATGGACTTCATCAAAGAGGTGGATAGCATCTTGTCATGGAAAAGGTCATCAGTTTCTGTAGAAATAGGAGTGTTTTGCACTAGAATGTGGTGGGACACCCAGACCAACAAAGAAAGTTTTTGGCCTCTGTTTTAGTCACAATAGGAGTAGAATTTTTAGGTGGTAATATAGATTAAAAATAGATAGATAGGTAAACTAAAATTTAGCACTAAATATCCAACCAGGAAAAAAGGTGTTGTCTACTAAAAACAACACCATCAAGCGAAAGCATCATTTCAGAATCCATATCAAACAAGAATGAAATGTGACATAAATCTAATCAACAAGTAAATGTATATGTATTAAAGATTATAGATTCAAACTACAATTTTGTTATATTTCTATGCAATAAAGAATCCAAATAATAGTCGTGATGTATATTTGAGAAATAATAGGCGATTATATTAGAGATGCAAATTCCAAATCATGAGAGCAAGTGTGTAAATTGTTAATTGAAACAAATTCTACTACTACAAGAACAATAACTTTAGTGGTTTATATCCATTTAATGTTTAATAACTCCATATTTGGAATTACATACAAGCCATAATACCATGTCAATCACTTTTGGTGTCTAAATAGTCATAGATGAAAGGAACTTATAGAAGAAAACAAAGAGAGAGAAAAAAATCATGAATAGAGGATAAGAAGAGTTAAGACTTGTTTCTTTTTTTATTTTTTTGTTTAAAAAGGAGGTAGAAATAGAAGTTTTAAAGGAAACAAGAATCACACACATGCCTCATGGAAACTATTTTCATGTATGGTCTTCTCCCTAGACCCACATTTTGCTTCAACATCACTATTTATGGGAAATTTAAGTATATATTAAGTGGTTTGGTAATCATTGTTGATAGTGTGATTTTGAAAATCTCAAAACATGAAAATATAATTCTAAAAGAACAAACCAAACTGGTTCATGTGGGGTCAGATTGTGTGCTTATGTGTGCAAGGCCCGATTAGTCTTAAAATTTTAAATCCCTAAAAGCCCACCTAATATGTGAAATATTGCATATAAAAGGACACCGCTCACTTTATGAGTTAGTAATATGATACTAAATTTGAAAGGAAAATATTGTTCTTAGAAGATAAGAATACAACATATATAATGATTTTTCCACTCTATTAATTTATCTAGCGAGGAATATCTATTCGCCACCTTGTTTCTTATCTCTACTCTATTCTTGTTAACAGATATATGTATTATCGATTACATGGGAGTCATTTTTCCAATATATCAATAGCCATATTGTTTGATATCTCTTCCTATTTAATGGTGTGACTTTACTTGCTACATCAAAGTTATCCTTACTATATATTTGAAGATAGAATCAAGGGCGCAATTGCACTTAACCTTAAGTGTGAGACAATACATGATTAACATATGGGTTTTTGACTATGTCCCACGAGAACAAGACTCAATTTGTGCTGATTTTTATGTTTAGGATGTAAATACATGAATATACAATTTCCCAACATATGACTTTTACATATAAAAAGGGTGGACATGTCCCTTACGACTAGGTCGCTGAGAACCCCATTCTCTTTCAATGTTGGTTATTTGTCTTATATTCTCTCACATACATAGTTCATACCATTAACAACTATTAAATTTGACAACTATCCTATTTGGTCGATACTCTTGTTTTTCAACTCTACCAACATCTTGCCATTCCAATCATGTAATACTATATTTTTTAAACGTTGCCTACAACACCACCAACTTTCAATATTTCATTGTATTATTTCAAATATTGTTTCCAAGAATGCATCGATGAGTATGGTGGTATCCCATTGTTCATGCATGTTCATAGTGAGAAAAAAAATGAAAAATGATATTTGAATGGAAATTCCATGTTCAACAAAAATTTAGAATGAAATCTTAACATTTAAGGAAGGTATTATCATCAAAAAATTATCTTTGTCAAATATGACACATATAAGCATTCACATTTATCTAAAATCATTTAGAGAAGGTGTCAATGAAGGCCATTTGATCCAAGAAAATAATCAACATTTAAGTATAAACTAATCAGCCAATTGATCTAAATTAAACATCCAAAAAATCCTTCCCAATGCAGCAATGGATCATTTGTAGTCTAAAAAAGGGTCTAAAATGAGGTCATCTACCTAAGATTTATGAAAAGAAAATTAGAGGGTGATTTGTTAGACAAAATAAATCATGCTTGCAGTTGAATCTGTGTATACGAAAATCTTGGAGGAAAATAGTTGATTTGAATGAACATCTTTTTTATTGAAGGATGAACCTATTGTACATAGAAATAATCAAATCCTTAGAATTCCACAATTTCATACCAATTATAAAAAATTAAGAATAAAAAATATTTTCATAAAAATAATCTAAGATGGTATGACCCATGAGAATATTATATGCATACTTGGTGTTCTCAAACATTATATTCCTTTCTTTTCACATATGATAGCGAAAACATAGGACAAGACAGTTTCTGGAGAAGGAAAAGTAGTGGTTCTAAATTGTTATTTTATCTTCACAAAATAGATTTAAAATTATGGGTAGGAGTTGGTGGTGATTCATCACATAGATTCCATGTCTCAATGGTAAATTGAATTGAAAAAATAAGATGCATAATAGGTTCAATTGTTTTTAAAAATAATGGGGAATCTATATGATATTGAATTTTCTTTTTATTAATTGTTCTCGCATTAATATTAGCCAATGGTGTTTAAGGCAAGAAAATATCTTAAATTTCATAGGAAGTTAGGTCTCGCAAAATGAGTTCTTTAAATTTGAATTGATGTCACTAAAATATATAAAGAAATAACTGTATGAATAATAAAATTCAGACCACAAAACCCATTTTGTGTTATTTTTTTGGCAAGGTAGTGGAATTTGTAGTATAATGTAGTTATGTCAACCAATTTTGTGTATAAGATACCCATCATACTTTTGAAGGTGGCATCCCTCTTATGGAAAAGATATTGAGATTATATCTTGTCAATGATGGGATTCTAGAATAATGGAGAGAGATGTGTAGGGGAAAGAAGAAGGCCTAAGTGTATTGTTTTAAAATCATATGGCAGGCATTCAAGGATGTGACTGTTGATTGTATTAATTTTTTGTTTGAGATATATTGGTAAGAGAAAAGATAGTAAACATTATTTTCATGTAGGGAAAAGTTCAAAAGTTCTTAGCATGTGTCTCATGATAACTACATTTTGAGCAATAGGTCTAAGGGAAAGAAGGTTATCATTAGTAACTTAGAGGATAGAGAGAATTTGTAAGGATGTGGTGCATTAAGTTTCAAGGATATTAATATAGAATTTTGTGATAATAAGATCTAGATACATTGTGTGAAAATTACAAATATAAATGAAGATATAGATGATGTGAATTTCTCATGTGTAGATATTTGAATATTGGTACAACACATGGTAAGCCATGAACAAAAAATGACTACATGAATTATGATCTTTAGTCCATTTTAGAAAGATATTTGTAGTGTGACACTTCACCATTATAACATGTGAATCACTGAGATAATAAAATTATTAACATCCAAAATGTTTTAGGTTTATGTAATAAGCATTGCGATAAATTTACATAATTGTGAAGACAATGTATTCCATCCAATAAGGTTTCCATCACAACGAGTCTACCTATGAAGCTAGTACATAGTATTGTCAATGAAAATGGGCCTTCTACCCATACTTTTTGCATGTCATAGTGGTGACGCGTTGACTCCAGATACAAGAACGCATAAGAATAGATTGACGTGATGAATATCTTGTGCTTTTTTACAGACATAAATGCAATATAGGATTTCTAATGTCTTAAACCTTTATAAATTTTTTGTCTTTGGTGTTGTCTTAGTAGGGTAAGGACTTTTCTTTGAAAAATAATTAGCTATATCTGGTAGGGTGTAGAATTAGAAAGTACAACACTAGAGATTTTTATTATATGTGTTAACATGAATCTAGAGTTTATTGAGTTAATTATTATTTCTTCAGAAGTCGATAAATAGATTGTTACCCAATCCATAATCAATATAATTAGGAACATGTTCCCATGTCCTTTCTATATTTGTATATTTTTTGTAAATAGAAATATTAGAGTCAAAATTTCAGATGTATTTCTTCATGTTTGTTTGATGTAAATTTAAGGACTAATCCCTTGATCCAGATTAAATTAATCATTTGGATTCTTTTATAGGGAAATTAATCATTAGGATAATGCTCATACTAAACCCAAATTATTCACAATAATAAAAAATTAAGTAAAGAATATTAAGTAAGACTATCCACATATATATTTAATTACAAGTGGCTAACATTAAACGTCATCTAATGTTGTATAAAATAGACACTTCAAATTATAAACATTCTAAAAGGATACATGATACGAATACAAACTAGAACCCTTTTTATCAACTTCATCATAATTTACTACAAGATTAGTCATACCCATGATGATACATTAGTATAAGGTGACAAAACTAGGTTACAACTTGTAATCATAAGAAAATACTAGGTAAAGCCACTTATCATATTCGTAATAAACCAACCACAAATAACAAAGTAAAGTGAGAGTATAGGGACACTCAGTATTAACTGTATTATTTCATTCTACATCTTGATCAAGATATCATTTTTGTTGCTCCAGCATACCCAATATATGAAGAGAAACATATGGGTAGGACTTTCAATCCAAGGATTTGATATAGAAAATGATAACATACTTCTAACTTATATGCATATTATGGTCATATTATTTAAAATAATATTAATCAATATATAAATATTTAAACATGATATATTCACCAACTACTAATTCTCTTAACTAAATATATTCAACAAGTAGGAAACGCCACCCAGAGCATATTAAAAATGAATACAGATACATAGTATGAATCACATCTATTGTAATGCAATAAGTAAGACACTATAGTATCACATCCAATGTGATTCACCATTTAAACCTAAGCATGTATACTAAACAGTTGATTACTTATTTGTTTGAGCAATCGACAGTTTGAGATGTACCACTTAAGCTATTATCTATATGTCATAAATTCCATACTAGCCATGTATAAAATCTTAAATATTACCCGACACCAAGAGATCTCTTCACGCCTCATATTTGATTGAGGTTAACAAAATGTATAGTGCCTAAAGTTTGGATCTATTTTGGATTTTGTCAAAGGATGATGTGCATGTATGATCAGGCCACCCTTGGTACACATGTTACAACATCACAAAGAAGGTTATAAACCCAAAATAATGAGATATGATGGTAGTTGCTCTGTAATAAACATTGACATATTGTTAGTCGTAATTGAGTCCTAACAAAACTTGAGGATTCTAGGGCCAATCAACCGAATAAACATCATAAATATAAAAAGATACACTCTAAGCATCTTGGACAATTAATAGGTTGCCACAAGATTAACTTTTTTCACCATATCCTCCATAGATGCAAGGAAATATTTCAACATACCTAGGGTACTACATAATTAGGGTTTCATTTGATTAATTAGATCATGTACTTGTTTCATGAGTGCATCAATCAAGTTAAAACATGGTACATAATTATAATTGTAAATTTTATTCAAGTCTATCAACTTTAGAAGATATCAAAGGTATTCACATATACCAAACCATCCAAACTAGGTTCAATTACCACCATGGGCCATGACAAGGCTCAAATCATCAAATTAGGACACAATAAGGACCAACATGCCAATCACGACCCCAACAACGTCCGAAATATCAACAAAGGACACACCAACCTTATAAATGGCCTCCACATGAGATATTTATTCTTCAACTATGTAATTTAAAATATGCAATATAGAATGGAATAGAATGGACATTCTAAAAAAACTATAATTTTGAACATGACATGATGTAACAAGAATATTATTCACTATTTCAATGTAGAACTATCATATTGTATTTTCTTTTTATAAAATTAAGTTCAAAGCAATCTATTGTCACTGTATATTTCTTTTAGGACCAACCTAATTATAACAAAGTGTTCATCATCATTTAAACACAAGCTTATCAAACCCATAAGATCACAAACTTATCTCATCTTAATAGTTTACCATATTATCCAAATATCTTATATAGTTTTCATTTTCAAAAATGGATTTAACTTTAACCATAGTATTTGACATCATCTAAATTATGAAACCCATGGCATTTCACTCAAGGTAATGATTGCAAGTCATCAAGCCTTTATGTATATATTCAATATACAAATAACACTATATAATGTTATAATTTTTCATGCTCTTAGACAATCCCTTATTATTATAGAAATAGGAAGGATAGAAGATATAGTCATTATTTGAGGTAAAGAAAAACCATATAAGGTTCTTTTTTATAAAAATATTGTCATCGTTGTTGAAAACTCGCATTGGATTGAGAAACCCCAAGTTACGTCTCATTAAGTTTGCTACTTTTCCATATGATTTGTATCATGAACAATCACATAGTCATACATATTGAGTCATTGTTAATATTATCCATATAAATGAATTAATTGATTGAACAAAACTTCATGATCTATAATATGGCTCATAATATAATTCAAAGTATTCATTGTGGCATAAACTTCAATACTAGCGATAAAAGGCTAATTTTACCATATAAGGACACATCAGGTCTATTACCTTATAGGAATATCATGGTTGCAATGTCCCAATATTCTTCCTTCCCAAAACCCAGTGGGGTTGAGAGGACCAAATCCCTAAAATGTTAACTAATTGTATTAAAGTGCTATGTAGAAGAAAAATGTGCATACATGAACAAACAAACATAAGAATACATCACATAATTGTCAACATTCAACATGTATATCATAACCACATCATTTATTACGACATACATTTACATATTGAAAGGAGAGTATTACACAGATTGAATATGTATATTAAGTAGGATCTTTCACAATACCTACAACTTATACATTGATCACTTCCTGTTTTTTCTCCCATGCTAGCTCTGAACTGAAAACATATGTCAAACAACATATCAACACACAAGGTATTGTGCACATGAGTATAAAGATATATATCTTTATTATTTTTGTAACTTGAAAGACTTATAGAAATAAAGAACTGAGCTCATATAAAACATAATTTTTATAAGTGAAATGTGCTGATTATAAACATTTTTCTAGATGCATTGAATTACTAAGTTGTGTTGGCACCATAAACATACATGTTGGGACCTCCCCACTGCTAGGGCTATGGGGATCCCCCTTACCCCTTGTGATTTGGAATTTTGCCAACCATAAATATAGAGAGAAGAATTTGCACTATAGACACTACAAAACATCTATTCATAATTTATATTTTCAAGTGACAAAACATCTAGTACTTATATGAGTACTACATCCAATATTTGCAAATAGAAGAACATGCATACATATCGTCCATTCAACCAATAAATCCATAGTCATATAAGTAAATAGAACCCACAAACTTTTTGTTTATAGACTTAATATATTATCATTGATCATAAACGACTCTGGTCATCACTTGGTTAATAGAAATTAATTATCATTAATACAAGTTTCATTGTTACAAAATGTATTTAGGTCCAATTAGGGTTTGTCCAATCCTAGATTTAATATTTTCTCTAAAAAATTTTATTGATATTTTTTTCATAATAAGGGTGAGATTCAAGTTTCATAATTTTTTATGATTTGTCTATTTTAACGAATTAATATAAGGTTTAAGCACTTAATCATGATTTACTAAGAAATGACCTAGTATTTTGGCATAATACTGAGATAAGAGTCCATGTTCCAAATCCAAACTACATTAGAGTTCTGAAATAATTTTATAATAATTTATATTTAGCATATAACATTTATTACAATTAATGATCACCTAATTAGAGGCCTAAAAGTCTAAATCATTAACCATCATTAGTTGTTCTTCAAAAGTATGATATGGGGGTCCAGTAATAAAGTGGATAGTTTTTGAGTCTAGGGGTATATTTTGGAATTTATTGGCCAATGGAAATATTTAGAAGGAATTTTCTAATAATAAAAGTATTTTGGGTATTTTGACTATAATTACCATTGGAGAATAAACATGGTTCGTCAATCTTCTACTGAGCCGTGCAGATTGTTACCACACTACTACCAAGGATGCCCATGACTCCTTACTAGCTCAAGATTGGTCAAACAGTTCCTGCCCAGTTATCAAATGGTTCTTAATGTTGGATAGGAATCACCTTCTTCCTCCTCGATTTCATTCTTTCTCCTTGCACCCTTGCGTGTCTATCATTCATGCCACTCTTTGTGGCTCTTTTTGATGCACATGAGCACATTGATTGTATCCTGGGTGCTTTTGCATCAATCACTATTTGAAAAGAAGATCTTTGCTTAGCCTACGACGAGAATCTAGTGTCTAGAGACAGATCTTTCCGCTTGACATGATGATGCAACATTATTATCATGGATCTTACCTCAGGAGCATCATTGATGTCTAGTTTGTCAATCTCATTGTGGTTTGAAGGAGTTTATGGCCTTGATCCATCCCTCTTTAGACCAGTAGGTCAGCATGATTCTTAGCTCCAAGGAGCACCACTTTGGAAAAGAGGAAGAGAGACAAAGGACTCCTTGAGTTTATTATGGAACTCCTAGAGTTTAGAATCATTGCTAGTAACTGATTTTGATCTTGGTTCTCTCTCTAGAACACCTACAAGGCATGAAGGAGAGGAGATTGACCTATACATCTGCCCCACTACACGTATAAAATGAACAAGTTATAGAATTCGACATAGATCAAAGTGAGGTAATGAAGCCATATGAACCTAGTCTTGCTATCAGGCTCTATCCTTTCCCCCTAAGAAAGACCTCTCCAACAATGGGTTAAGAGATATAAAATAAAATAGGGTTTTTCCTCTCTCATGTCTTCATGAAAACACCTCTCAAAAGGGTTGTTACCTATAATCAGGGAGTCACATAGTAGCTCGGGGATATTGCATCATAGTTATTAGTCATCTGTCTCAAACTTATGATCTTTAGTGCATTAGCAGTTGAGGTGGATTCTTTGTCTGCACCAAATGTGAACTCGCACTACAAGATGATCGTCGGGTCACTAGACCAAGAAATGGTCATGTGATGCATTAATGTCATAGTGACTATAGTCCTCACTACACATAAATAATAAAATTTTAGTTTTAAAACCTAAATAACATTGGTTTATTAACAAAAATAGCCCTATAACATCACTTATTTACTAACGCTTAAGTGGGTGACACTACAAATAAGGACCTTCTGCATCGATTTTTAGGGAATGGACAAACCAACGACATAGTGTCAGTCTTGGTTTCCATGAAAATAGAAACCAACAACTCAACAATGTCTCAGATTGACACATAATCCTAGTATTGCTCTATGTCGTCATTCCGAGCACCTAAAATGATGCTATAGTCCTATTATGTTGTCCGTTTTCTTCTTGAAAACCAATGTTATACTCCCTTATTAGGTGAAATTTTAACTTATAAAGGTAGATTTGTCATATGTTTTGGTGACAAAAACTGACAATGTAGATCTATATGTCTGTTGTTTGTTACAAACTAATGCCATAGTCCAAATGCATCATCGATTTGAGTCCTAAAAATCAACGATGTACACCCTTATCATGGAAAATGTTAACTGATAAAGGTAGATTTGATGTCAGTTTTGGTGATAAAACTGACAATTGACCTACAATTTTAGTTTTTTACAATAAATAGTGTTGTGTGTATGCTTCTTCTAAAATAGAAGGTCTACAGACCTACTATCTGTTTATTCAGCAGGATGAATAATATGCAGTTCATTAGAACAACATGTTTCATCATGTGTCCATATTAACAAGAGGCCAACACACATGTAAAACATGTAATAACAATTGCATACACAATTCATCCACCCACATATATTTTTATTCTAGAATTCCCTTCTCTTCAATGCTTAATTTCATTCTCATGCATACACACAATTCAAAAAACACACATACAATTTCATTCTCTAATTATGTTCTCATGACATGTACAAATGCAATTCTCATTGTATTCATTCCTCTTCACATTCTTTCACACACATGCATACATACACATATCATTCTCATATGCACCAAAAACCCACTTTGTGACGTCCCCAGATTTTCTAAAACTTAATCGAATATGTGACGTCCAAATTTAAACCCTCACCTCAACGAGATTCCCAATTTAAACACTACACACTAAGCTAAGAAGAAGACAAACAAGGGAGTCAGAAGGAAACAACAGTAGCACATGCACATGAACAATAATATAACCATACAACACATGTTCACCATTCAACATATAATTACAACATGAATTGTTACAACATTTGATATTACATATTGAACAAGAAACTCTACATATACATGTACTACCACTAAACAACAGGATCTTAAGACAACAGGTCCACCTGTACATCAGCTCGCCACACAACTCTCAACTATCATGGTCTTCAAGAGCATAACACAACCTAAACAAAAGATTACATGTAGTACACGTCAGCACAATATTCAAGAATATTGTACTGAGTACGCCTACGTGTCTTTTATTTACCTCTCATTATATCTTAGAAATAAGGTAAAGCTAATACTTGGTAATATTAAACAAATATAAGAGAAATTATATACTTGCACAAAGATGTTCATTAAGAAAGGAGAACACATATTTTAGGCCCATTTCCATTTTATGTAAAGTTGATCAACCACATGAACTATTCTACCAAAGAGATTTAGTGCTCACATGTACTATTCTGCCAAAGAGATTTAGTACTTTCATAAATGCACTATTCTGCCAAAGAGATTTAGTACTTTCATAAATGCACTATTCTGCCAAAGAGATTTAGTGCTCACGTGTACTATTCTTCCAAAGAGATTTAATACTTTCATCGATGCACTATTCTACCAAACAGATTTAGTGCTATCATATAATGGATCATATATCTTATGTTTCATGTGTTCATAGCCATAAGTATGGAAAATCAAGTAAGATACCATACAAGAACAATCATTTCATCCAATACCATATGCCAAGTATTTTACTACACATATAAAGCAAGCATATTGTATAATAATCCAAGTAAGAGGTAATGGCGTACCTTGAACCAAGAACAAGCCTAAACATCAGATATCCCTCATGTCAACTATAACCTTGTTTAGACCCTGATCAAAACAAGATCATATACTATCATCAGGTTCTCATCATCTCAACGCTAGTTTTATCCATTTTAGGGTTTACCTTATCTCTTTAGTATATTTCCAAATTACTTGCATTCTTATCTTAGGATTATCTTACACATCTTATATTCGAGATTATAGATCAATAATCAGATTATTTGATTACATATGATTATGTGCACATATTAACCCTAGGTTACCTGCGTTAACCTATATTAGGGTTTTAAACAATGTATTGAGGGGTCAACTTCATATAACATGAATTCTAGAAATCGTCATGATCTCATAATTAAATCTAAAGTTCCATATACTGGTATGAGCTTACTCTATAAATTTCATCATTTATTGATCATCAATGTATTTTCTACATTTTATTTAGGGTTAAATCTCCTAATTAGCCATATGGAGCACATTACAAAATTTCGTGCATCAACATAATAATATATGACATCAAATTTAGTGAAGCATTCTCATAATTTTAGGCCTTGAATTGATATTTATTATCCATTAAGCAAGCATAAGACATCTTACATAATATTACAAAGATTTAAGCTTCAAAAGACTGATATTATAGTCTCATGTTGTTCTATTCATTTTTCTGAACATTTCAGTATATTATTTATATTTTTCAGATAAACGAGCCATTTTCTATGATTTATTGAAGATCTACATATTGTTGGGAGTATTTACCTCTTTTGGGCCAATCATATGGCGCCACGTGTCCCTATGAAGGCCGCAGCTCTGTGGTTCAGTCGACCGATTCTTGCTGGTTTAGCTTCGGTTCTACGCCTGGTCCATCAGACTAGACTTCCCGGTTCAAGGCTTGGTTTAGGCGAATGGACCGGGGTTCACTTATCTGGACCGTCGTGTCTCTTCTCCTCCCGATTTCTTAGCGCGATGCGTCTACGCTCGATTGAGCTTCTGCTCTATTTTGGCCAAGCACCGCCGCATGTCCCAGGTCCAGTGAGAAATAGTTGACGCTCCCATCCTCCTCAACGTCCAATAATGCCTCCATCAGATGCGACGACCTCATCTAGACCTCGATGGCCACTCTATATCTCGTCCTCAGGTACAGATCTTGATGCCCACAAGCACTCCGCCATGAGGGTCCTCCGCGGCAGAGTAGGAGAGGGATCCCGCCTCTTGATCTCCCTCTTGAACTCCTTCTGGTCCGTATAGCTACGGGTTGAAAGGGCTTGGAGCACCGCCCCCTACTTCTGAGCTCGTCTCCAGCCAACGTCGGCTTCGGCTGCCATGGAGCTACCAACGAAGGGGGTCGGAAATGCCCTAGTTCGACTACTCTACTCACCCTATTTCTTTTCCTCTCCTCTATTTCCTCCACTCTACCTTCTATCTGTGGTTCCCTTCTTCATATCCTCCTCTTCAGCCTGTGTGGGTGGGTACTGGAGAGGCAGCAGAAAGGGGGAACTGGAACTCTCTCATCTGTTCTCCATATGCCTCAAATGAGTCTAGGTGAGTCGATATCAACTACTTGCTAAGACCTCCTCTCACCCCACAATCCCGAAGAGTGGTGGCGGGGAACTTGCTGCCTTAACTGGTCCTCAGCTGACTCTAACCGCAAGGTCAGAGAAGACTCAGAGGCCTTTGATCTCACATCCAAGGGTCTAGGATAATTTCTCCTAAAAGCCTGATCCGTGGCTTCTAAAGGTTGTAGCGTGCGGCCACCAAAAACTGGCCATGCATTCCCGACCAACACCAGGGGTGCTTGACATCCTATCAAGATAAGCAACTTAGGCTATATAATTCGGACTTTATTAATCAACTACATCAATAATGCATATTATTTCCCAAATTTCAAACATTCATAACTTCCTCTAGGAACATTCAAATGCTACCAAATTTTAATCATAGATTTACCACCTCTAAAGATACCTTCCACTCAAATTTGGTGACAAAAAATAGCTATTAGATCATTCAACTAAATACTTCAAAAAGGCTTAAAGTTAAGGAACTTAATCATAATATACTTATCATTTGCCATCCAAACTTTGACAAAACACTTAGAACTCTCAAAATAACTCAACATGCATGAAATCACTTATGTCCTTGATATTTAAGGATTCCAAAGGTCCACTCCATCACATCCTACACACATTAAAAGGAAATTTTGTCCTCGAAATTAAGCCAGAAATCCAGTCCATCACATCATATACATCTTAAAAGAAATTTCATCCTCGAAATTAAGTCAAGCTCATACTCCAAGGGTAACAACCAAAAGATCTCAAACCACATGTATGGATCCACTTTAAGTGCAACATATCCAAAACAAAGACCCCAATTATACACAAACCACTATCAAGAGGTTTTAAGAGCTTTGAGGGTTAAACACTCACCATATAACATGTTTACCATGCATAGGTTATGTCATGCCATATCTTATATGTTAGGCTTGCATCCTTATCTTTACCCATGCATTAGGGTTCCCACATCATATTACCATATTCTAAAGGAGTTAACTAAAGTTATCCCATTATATCATGGTGTCATCAATGTTTTATTGAGCTAATTCTTAGAACATGTTCAGTATTAACATATTCCTTTTAGGAGGAATTTAACTATAATTAACCCACTTTATCCATCTAGATCATATCAAGGTGTCATAATCATTATGTGGTGATAACTATCAAACAATATTTTTCATCATTATTAAGCACTAAGATTAACACCTCATGTAACACGTTTCATTCATATGGTCTTATTTCTTTGCTCATAATCAATTGCAACATTTACTAGTGATTTCATCACAAGATTAACCAACAATATCACATTATCATCATTATTCATGTATATGGTTAACCATTTTTGCATTGAGATATATTAAACAATCCCTAAGTTTTCATCTTATCATGACTATATATCACATCTTGAGATTAGATCACATCATTACATATATTATATCATGGTTGTGCTAAACAAACTTATGTGAGTGACTTATTAAGCATGTACAAAACTTCATCTAGTCCAACTGAGGTTCTCCTGACCCATATCATGAGGATAGTTCCATGCTCAGTCTCTCTGAGCTAAATCAACTCTATGAGTATCTCACATGCATATACTTTATCTTTGATCTCTTAGTCTAGGGTTCTCGAATTACCTCATTGGCACTAGTGATAGCTTTACAAGATCTAGCCACATAAGCACAAAAGAAAGCATGATATGACATTCTCTTTGTAGATCCTATACCCATGAGATACTACATCTCATCTCTCTCTTACATGTACACCACTAGAGACCGACATGGGAGCCACCAACCCGAGCATGAGGCTTCATAGAAACCAACACATTATTACCTCCTCTAGGGTCTTGGGACTCTCTCTCCCTCACCTAGATGGTAGGTTCTCATATCTCCTTATTCACATATGCACATATAGCTAGCCTCTCTCTGACTCTAGTGTTTGTTCCTCCTAAGGACATCTACGGTTCAAGAAAGCTATATAAGTCATGCATAAAGCAACTCAACTCAATCACTTAGGAGTAGTCTAGTTTAGGACATATCATATCACATATTTCTCATAATTCTCATATCTTGGAGTTTGGGTTCTCTAACCTTCTCCCTCTGGGTCTCACTTTCTCTAGAGTTAACCCTAAAACTGGTCCTAACCCTAGAGGTCCTCCTTCGTAAAAGAGCTTGAGGCTCATATTGACTTACAACCTTGTCTTAGCTTAACTTATATCATCTTACAAGAACATACATCCTTTCATCACCAAAGCCTATCTCATATCCTCAAAACTAAAACTTAAGTCCTCAAAGACAATCATATATCAACATAATCTATATTATATCATTTCTATACATCTTAGTTTGTCATCTAATCTTATTCCATCTATCATATATTCCAATAAGGCTCTAGACATCTAATCTAGGACTACTCTCTCTTCTAGACTGATGTCACTCACTTTCACTTAGGTTGCATGACCACCTCCTACTCATACATGTGTGGGGACACATTTTTTAAATACATATATATAACAAAATGTTATATAGTTTTTCTTTGATAAAACAAGCATCAGAGAAAACTATCAAGGTTCAATCCGATTGGAATCAAAAACCAAATCCAGAAAATGAGTGTCCCACACATGGTTGAGAGTACAATGTCATGAAAACTAGTGAAAAGGGTGAGAACATGGTGTAGACTAGTGTAGCTACCCTAGACAATGAGCCCTATATGTCTAGGATTTCTCTTCCCTTGATGCACGTCATTTCCAAATAATGCAACGTCCCATACAACTACACTATAAGGAAAGAATGACATATATAAGGACTTGCTATACAACAAGCACCAGTCTAGGCCTAGTTCTCAGACATCTAGGTGCATGCTAACCTAGAGGCTAAGTCAGATTTAGTCTCAAAAAGATGACTAATCAAATCCTAAAGATTATTAAGTTCAAGGTTCTTTAGTTTTGAGTTGCATAATGAGCAAATGTCAGGCTTTGCTATTGTTCATGCTCTGATACCACCTGTGATGTCCCTAGATTTTCTAAAACTTATTCTGATGTGTGACGTCCAAATTGAAACCCTCACCTCAGCAAGAATTCCAATTTAAACACCACACACTAGGATAAGAAGAAGAAAATCAAGGGAGTCAGAAGGAAACAATAGTAGCACATGCACAACAATAATAAAACCATACAACACATGTTCACCATTCAACATATAATTACAACATGAATTGCTACAACACTTGATATTACATATTGAACAACAAACTCTACATATACATGTATTACCACTAAACAACATGATCTTAAGACAACATGTCCACCTGTACATCAGCTCGCCACAAAACTCTCAACTATCCTGGTCTTCAAGAGCATAACCACAACCTAAACAAAAGATTACATGTGGTACACGACAGTACAATATTCAAGAATATAGTACTGAGTACGCCTATGTGTCTTTTATTTACCTCTCATTATATCTTGGCAATAAGGTAAAACCAATACTTGGCAGTATTAAACAAATAGAAGAGAAAGCATATACTTGCACAAAGATGTTCATTAACAAAGGAGAACACATATTTTAGGCCAATTTCCATTATATGTAAAGTTGATCAACCACATGCACTATAATACCAAAGAGATTTAGTGCTCACATGTACTATTCTTCCATAGAGATTTAGTACTTTCATAAATGCACTGTTCTGCCAAAGAGATTTAGTGCTCACATGTACTATTCTTCCAAATAGATTTAGTACTTTCATCAATGTACTATTCTACCAAAGAGATTTAGCTATCATATAATGGATCAAATATCATATGTTTCATGTGTTCACAGCCATAAGTATGGAAAATCAAGAAAGATAGCATACAAGAACAATCATTTCATCCAATACCATATGCCAAGTATTTTACTACACATATAAAGCAAGCATATTGTATAATAAACCAAGTAAGAGGTAATGGCGTACCTTGAACCAAGAACAAGCCTAAACATTAGATATCCCTCATGTCAACTATAACCTAGTTCAAACCCTGATCAAGACAAGATCATATACTATCATCAGGTTCTCATCATCTCAACCCTAGTTTTGTCCATTTTAGGGTTTACCTTATCTCTTTAGTATATTTCCAAATTACTTGCATTATTGTCCTAGGATTATTGTGAAAAATTGGATTTCTAGCTTAATTCCGAGGACGGAATTTCTTTTAAGGTGTGTAAGATGTGATGGAGTGGACTTTTGTAATCCTAAAATGTCCAATGACTTTAGTGAAAGCATAAGGTTGAGTTAGATTAAGGGTTCCAAGCTATTGATAAAGTAGGTGTGTTGATGTGAGGTTGACATCATGGTTAAGATCTCTCTTTTAATGCCTTCTTAAGGAATTTAATAAAATGATCAAATAAATGAGTTTTGTCACAAAATTTGATTAGAAGGTAGCTCGAGAGGAAACGAAGCAATTATCAAAATTTGGTGGCATTTAGATCTTTCTAGAGGGAATTATTAAGGTTTGAATATTGTGAAATAATTTGCATTATTAAAAAATTATAGACCTAAGTTGTTGATCAAATAAGGTGTCATGCCCCTGGACCCTTGGGTGGGTTGTGTGGCCAGATCCTAGCCATTCATGGCCAATCTAGTGGTAGAGATTGTCCACTTGAGTGAGCCACGGATCAGCCTTGTGAGGATGCACTCAGACCCTTGGATCCATGATCAGACGACAGATAACCCTTCTCCTACCTCTGGGTAATAACTTAGAACGTGGGAAAGAGGATGGCCGCAACCCACTCCCACAACATCAAAATCATTAGGGAGAGGGTGGAAGATAGCCTGGTAGTTAGGCTCTCCTTGATGAGATGATTTTGTAGAACCCTTAGATGAGTTGTGAAACCACTTCAGTAGGGAGAACAAGCTCTCCATCCCCACGACCTCTCCACTGCGACCTATATGTCAGAGGAAGTTGGACTAGTAGATGAAGGTAGAGGAGAAACTAGAGGAAGATCAGTAAAGAGAAAATTATTAGGGAGGAAAGATGAGCAAGGAAGTGGTGTTTCAAGTGTTTTTCCATGAAGGACCCCATGGCCAACGACAGCTAGTTTGCTGGAGGAGAAGGTGGATCTCGGAGATGGGTACGCTGAGCTCCTCACCATAAATCAGGGCCTGAGCCATGTTTTTGGAGTAGTTCTGAAGCATTTGGAAGCTTCAAATGTGTACGAGGATGAGAGGGGTGCATTTCCCCTTCATGCTTTGCCACCGTAGAACCAGCTGGTGGCGGGCTTGTGGATGCTAGGGTCGGGAGCCGATGCTGAGAGATGGAGGTGCTGTGGAGGTCGTCGTTTTAGGACGAAGTTGATGGTAGCCTTGGTACCCGAATAGGAGTGTCTGATCTTCTTCCTTTTCTCACCAGAGTAGCTCTGTGCAGCAGCACCCACGTGTAGCAGGGGAGACAAAGCGGACAGGGATCGTGGACTCGCGAGCATGAGGGAAGAAAAAGAAGGGCAGACTAGGTCCGACTGCCCAAACAAAGATGAACTGAGGTTTAACCCTAAACCCAGCCAAACTAGCGGAGAACCGCCCGACTCGCAGTAGACCATAAGCAAAGGATCCGCGCCCCCACCGGGCCACGTGGCGCAATGTGATTGGCTACAAAAAGGTAAATATTCAAAAATTCTAAGATCTTGTATAATTAATAGAAAATAGCCCGATTATCAAAAAAATATAAGTAAAGTACCAAAATTTTTCAGAAAAATGCATAGAACAATATGAAAGCATAATATTGGGTTTTTGATGCACTAATGTTAGTGATATTATGTTAGTTGTAAAATGTTTGTTTCATGAGTAATAAATACCAAATAATGGCCTAAAATTATGAGAATGCATCAGTAACTCGTAAATGTGTTTTAGAATTCACGTGACATCAGATATGTTCATGTTATGATGAAAAATCCTATAATTTTCTTAGAATGGCTAATTAGGGCTTATAACCCTAAATAAAATGTAATAAATGCATACATACTCAATAATTGATGAAATTTATGGAACACCCTCACGTCTGTAACTGGAATATAATATGTAAATCTGAGATAAGTTTTATACACAAAATCCATGTTATATGAATATGACCCTTAATGCATGGATTGTAACCCTAATTTCAATAAAATATATAAACTAGGGTTAATATGTGTACAAAAAGGATTTGGAACCTAATGTTTAAATAATGAACCATAATCTGGAGAATGACATTAGTAAGATAAATCTAAGACAAGAATGCAAGTAATGATGCACATATCCTAATGAACTAAGTTAACCCTAATGAACACGACTAGGGTTAAGATGAGATGTAAGATGATGAGAACATGATGGTGATATGTGGTCTTGTCTTTATCGGGTTTAACAAAGATATAGATGACATGAGGAATATGTTATTAGGTTTGTCTTGATCAAGGTACACCATTACCTCTTACTAGGCTTATTATACATTATGCTTATGTTATATGTAGTAAAATATTTGGCATATGGTATTGGATGAAATGATTGTTCTTGTATGATATCTTGCTTGATTTTCCATACTTATGGCTATGAACACATGAAACATAAGATATCTGATCCACCATATGATAGCACTAAACTCTTTGGTAGTACAGTGCATTGAAGTGATCTCAAACTCTTTGGTAGTAGATCACATGTGTTAGATCTCAAACTCTTTGGTAGTAGATCACACGTAAAATGATCTCAAACTCTTTGGTAGTAGATCATAAGGCCTAAAAACATCAAAGCCCTTGGGGGCAGATGTACGATATATATGATGGAAATGTGATTAACAATATATGTTCTCTTTTGCTAATGAATATCTTATATTCTTCTGTTACTGCCAAGTATATTAGTTTATTCTTATTGCCAAGATATGACGAGAGGTATATAAAACACATGTAGGCATACTCAGTACAATATTCTTGAATATTGTACTGACATGTACCACATGTAATCTTTTGTTTAGGTTGTGGACATATGCTCTTGAAGAACCAAGATAGTGTGAGTTGTATAGCGAGCTGATGTACAGGTGGACCTATTGTCTTAAGATCCTGTAGTTTAGTGGTAGTTCATGTATATGTATAAGTTTTATGTTCAATATGTAATATCAAATGTTATAACAATTCATGTTGTAACTATATGTTGAATGGTGAACATGTGTGTATGGTTTTATTATTTTTCATGTGCATGTGCTACTGATTATTTCCTTCTGGCTCCCTTGATTTTCTTCTTCTTAGCCTAGTGTGGGGTGTTTAAATTGGGATTCTCACTGAGGTGAGGGTTTTCAATTTGGACGTCACACATCAGATTATGTTTTAGAAAACCTGGGGACGTCACAGGTGGTATCAGAGCATGAACAATAGCAAAGCCTGACATTTTCTCATTATGCAACGTAAAACTAAAGAACCTTGAACTTTAATAACCTTTAGGTTTAGATTAGTCATCTTTTAGAGACTAGATCTAACCTAGCCTCTAGGTTAGCACCTATATGTCTGAGAACTAGGTATAGACTGGTGCTTGTTGTCTAGCATGTCCTTGGATGATGTTCTTTCCTTATAGTGCAGTGGTATGGGATGTTGCACTATTTGGAAATGACGTAAATCGAGGGAAGAGAAACCCTAGACATATGGCACTCGTTGTCTAGAGCAGCTACACTAGTCTACCACTTATTCTCACCCTTTTCACTAGTTTTCATGACACTGTACTCTCTACTATGTGTGGGACACTCGTTTTTAGGATTTGGTTTTTGATTCCAAACGGATCGAACCTCGATAGTTTCTCTAACACTTGTTTTATCGGAGAAAAACTATATCATATTTTATTTTGTATATGTATTACAAAAATGTGTCTCCACACATGTACGAGTAGGAGGTGGTCATGTAACCTAAGTGAAAGTGAATGACATCAGTCTAGAGGAGAGAGTAGTTCTTGATTACATCATATCATAAAAACTTATATCATCTAATCCATCTATCATATATATCAAAAAGGCTCTAGACATCTAATCTAGAACTACTCTCTCTTCTAGACTGATGTCATTCACTTTCACTTAGGTTGCATGACCACCTCCTACTCGTACATGTGTGGTGACACATTTTTGTAATACATATGCATAATAAAATATTATATAGTTTTTCTCTGATAAAACAAGCGTCAGAGAAAACTATCGAGGTTCGATCCGTTTGGAATCAAAAACCAAATCCTGAAAATGAGTATCCCACACATAGTAGAGAGTATAGTGTCATGAAACTAGCGAAAAGGGTGAGAATAAGGGGTAGACTAGTGTAGCTACTCTAGACAATGAGCGCCATAGATCTAGGGTTTCTCTTCCCTCAATGTACGTCATTTCCAAATAGTTCAACATCCCATACCGCTGTACTATAAGGAAAGAACGACATCCAAGGACTTTCTATACAACAAGCACCAGTCTAGACCTAGTTCTCGGACATATAGGTGCTAACCTAGAGGCTAGGTTAGATCTAGTCTCTAAAAGATGACTAATCTAAACCTCAAGGTTATTAAAGTTCAAGGTTCTTTAGTTTTACGTTGCATAATGAGCAAATGATAGGCTTTACTATTGTTCATGATCTGATACCACCTGTGACGTCCCCATATTTCTAAAACTTAATCTGATGTGTGGCATCCAAATTGTAACCCTCACCTCAGTGAGAATTCCAATTTAAACACCCCACACTAGGCTAAGAAGAAGAAGAAGATCAGGGGAGTCAGAAGGAAACAATCAGTAGCACATGCACATGAACAATAATAAAACCATACACACATGTTCACCATTCAACATATAGTTATAACATGAATTGTTACAACATTTGATATTACATATTGAACAGCAAACTTATACATATACATGCACTACCACTAAACTATAGGATCTTAAGACAACAGGTCCACCTGTACATCAGCGCGCTATACAACTCACACTATCTTGGTTCTTCAAGAGCATATGTCCACAACCTAAACAAAAGATTACATGTGGTACACATTAGTACAATATTCAAGAATATTGTACTGAGTATGCCTACATGTCTTTTATATACCTCTCATCATATCTTGGCAATAAGATAAAACTAATATACTTGGCAGTAACAGAAGAATATAAGAATTCATTAGCAAAAGAGAACACATATTTTTAATCACATTTCTATCATATATCTCGTACATCTTCCCCCAAGGGCTTTGATGTTTTTAGGCCTTATGATCTACTAACAAAGAGTTTGAGATCATTTTACGTGTGATCTATTACCAAAGAGTTTGAGATCCAACACAAGTGATCTACTACCAAAGAGTTTGAGATCACTTCAATGCACTGTACTACCTACGAGTTTAGTGCTATCATATGATGGATTAGATATCTTATGTTTCATGTATTCATAGCCATAAGTATGGAAAATCAAGCAAGATATCATACAAGAACAATCATTTCATCCAATACCATATGCCAAGTATTTTACTACATATAACACAAGCATAATGTATAATAAGCCAAGTAAGAGGTAATGGCATACCTTGATCAAGACAAACCTAATCACATATTCCTCATGTCATCTATATCTTTGTTAAACCTGATCAAGACAAGACCACATATATCCATCAAGTTCTCATCATCTTACATCTCATCTTAACCCTAGTCGTGTTCATTAGGGTTTAGCTTAGTTCATTAGGATATGTGCATCATTACTTGTATTCTTGTCTTAGATTTATCTTACTGATGTCATTTTCCAGATTATGGTTCATTATCTGAACATTAGGTTTCAAATCCTTTTTGTACACGTATTAACCCTAGTTTACATACATTATTCAAATTAGGGTTACAATCCATGCATTAAGGGTCATCTTCATATAACATGGATTTTGTGTATGAAACTGATCTCAGATTTACATATTATATTCCAGTTATAGACATGAGGGTGTTCCATAAATTTCATCAATTATTGAGCATGTATGTATTTATTACATTTTATTTTTGGTTATTAGCCCTAATTAGACATTCTAAGAAAATTACATGATTTTGCATCATAACATGAACATATATGATGTCACATGAATTCTAAAACACATTTACGAGTTACTGATGCATTCTCATAATTTTAGGCCATTATTTGGTATTTATTACTCATGAAACAAGCATTTTACAACTAATATAATATCACTAACATTAGTGCATCAAAACCCGATATTATGCTTTCATATTGTTCTATGCTTTTTTCTGAACAATTTGGTACTTTACTTGTATTTTTATGATAATCAGGCTATTTTCTACGAATTATACAAGATCTGAGAATTATTGAATAGTTTACCTTTTTGTAGCCAATCACGTTGCGTCACGTGACCCGGTGGGGGCGCGGATCCTTTGCTTATGGTCTGCTATGAACCGGGAAGTTCTCTGCTAGTCTGGTTGGGATCAGGGTTAAACCTTGGTTCATCTTTGTTTGGGCAGTCAGACTTGGTCTGCCCTTCTTTTTCTTCTCTCACGCTCGCGAGTCCACGATCCATGTCCGCTCTGTCTCCCCTGCTACGCGTGGGCGCCGCTGCATAGAGCTTCTCTGACAAACAAAGGAAGAAGATCAGGTGCTCCTACTTGGGTACCAAGGCTACCATCATCTTCGTCCTAAAATGGTCGACCTTCATGGCACCTCCATCTCTCAACATCGGCTCCCGACCCTAGAGGCCACAAGCCCGCCGCCAGCTGGTTCTGCAGTGGCATAGCATGAATGTGAAAGGTGCCCCTCTCATCCTCGTACACATTCGAAGCTTCCAAAAGCTTCGAAACTGCTCCAAAAACTTGCCTCAGGCCCTGATTTACGGTGAGGAGCTCAATGTACCCGTCTCCGAGATCCACCTTCTCCTCCAGCAAACTAGCTATCGTCGGCCATGGGGTCCTTCACGGAAAACCACTGGAAATGCCACTTCCTTGCTTGTATTTCCTCCCTAATAATTTTCCCTTTACTGGTCTTCCTCTGGTCGCTCCTCTACCTTCATCTCCTACTCCAACTTCCACTGACCTGCAGGTCGCAGTGGAGAGGCCGTGGGGATGGAGAGCTTGTTCTCCCTATTGAAGTGGTTTCACAACTCATCTAAGGGCTCTACGAAATCATCTCATCAAGGAGAGCCTAACTACCAGGCTATATTCCACCCTCTCCCCCACAATGTTGATGTTGTGGGAGTGGGTTGTGGCCATCCTCTTCCCCACGTTCTAATTTATTACCTAGAGGCAGGAGAAGGGTTATCTGTCGTCTAATCATGGATCCAAGGGCCTGAATGCATCCTCACAAGGTTGATTCGTGGCTCACTCAAGTGGACGGTCTCTACCACTAGATTGTTCATGAATGGCTAGGATCTGGCCACACAACTCGCCCAAGGGTTCAGGGGCGTGACACCTTATCTGATCAACAACTTAGGTCTATAATTCGTTAATAATGCACATTATTTCACAAGATGCAAACCTTAATAACTCCCTATCGGAAGATCCAAATGACACAAAATTTTAACCATAGCTTCCTTACCTCTTGAGATACCATCTACCCAAATTTGGTGACAAAACTCATCTATTTGATCATTCTATTAAATTCCTCAAGAAGGCATTAAAAGAGAGATCTTAATTTATGATGTCAACCTCACATGAACACACCTACTTTGTCAAGAGCTTGGAACCCTCAATCTAACTCAACTTTATGCTTTCACTTAAGTCATTGGACATTTTAGGATTCCAAAAGTCCACTCCATCACATCCTACACACCTTAAAAGAAATTCCATCCTCAGAATTAAGCCAAAAATCTAGTCGTTCACATCATATACATCTTAAAAGAAATTTCTCCCTCAAAATTAAGCCATCCTATTACTTCAAGGAACTTCATCCATTTCAAGGGCACTATTCTAGGTGCAACATATCTACAAAGGTTACCTAAAACCATGTGTCCAAAGCACTATTAGGGGGTTTCAAAAGCATCAAGGGTGAAACCTCACTCCATAGAAGGGTCAAACAAGGGTTTAGAAGCTTAGGTTATGTCATTACATATCTCATATGTTAGATTTGATTCCTTATCTTTAGCCATGCATTAGGGTTCCCACATAATACTACCATGTTCTAAAGGAGTTAACTAAGATTAACGCATACATCAAGGTGTCATCAACATTTTATTGACTTAATTTGTTAGAACATGTTCAACATTAGCAGATGCCTTTTAGGAGGGAGTTAACTAAAGTTAACCCACTTTATTCATCTAGATCATATCAAGGTGTTATAATCATTATGTTTTTCTATCTGTCAAACTATATTTTCCATTTTTTAAGCACTAAGATTAACACCTCGTGTAACTTATTTCATTCATATGATCTTATTTCATTACTCATAATAAATTGCAACATTTATTAATGAATTCGTCACAAGATGAACCAACACTATCAAATTATCATCATTATTCATGTACATGGTTAACCATTTATGCATTGACATCTATTAAACCATTTCTAGATTTCCATCATCTCATATCCATATCTCAAGATTAGATCACCATCTTACCTATATTTTATCATGGTTGTGCTAAACCAACTTATGTGAGTGGCTTGTCAAACATATATCAAAACTTCATTTAGTCCAACTGAGGTTCTCCTATCATGAGAGTAGTGTCATGCTCAGTCTCTCTGAACTAACTCATCTTTATGATTATCTCATATGCATATGCTTTATTTTTCCTCTTGGTCTAGGGTTCTCGGATTACCTCATTGGCACTCGTGATAGCCTTACAAGCTCTAGGCACATAAGCACAAACCAAAATGTGCTATGACAATCTCTTCATAGGTCTTCTACCCATGAAACATGCTTATCCAAAACTCTCTTATATACACCACTAGATTCTTATATGAGAAACCACCAACCCGAGCATGAGGCTTCACAGAAACTAATATAGCCACCTCCTCCAGGGTCTTGGGCTCTCTCCCTCACCCAGATGGTAGGTACTCATATTCATGTTCACATGCACATATATAACAAACCTCTCTCTATCTCTAGGGTTTGGTCCCGTCATGGAACTGTTCTTACCCCAATCCCAATCCTACTGCCTAGATAGTAGTAAAAGGATTGAAGTGTCTGTCCCCGAGTGGCCCGATAGGATCTATCACACGGGCATATACAATAAGAAATAATAACTCAAAAAATTGGATATTTGAAGAGAAACTAACCTAATATGGATATATATCTGATTTATTTTTGTCATCAGAGTATGCAGAGTGAGGAAGTGATCTTATTAAGTATTCCACTTGTATTGCCTAAAATCAAGAAAATCAAGACACAATCATGCAATTGCAAGGTACACTATCAAAATCAAGCAAAGTGATTTATAAAAAAATAGTATACTTGGCAGGACTTATATTCAAAGAATAACAAGCAATTTGCAAAACCAACATTTATTTGACAAGTTTTTCAAGCAATTCGACTTTTATTACGAGTTCCCATTATGTTGTAATTCAAGAAGCATGCTTATATATTTTGTGTGACTCTATTACCCCAACGCGATGGGGGGGGGTCACTAGGCTCCTTCTCACCATAGGAACATAGGAAGCCAAGGTACAAGTCCCAACTCTCAATGAGGGGGGTTGCTTGCACCCAATATCAACATTATCAACATTATCAACATCATCATCATTATCAATATACGGGCAATCATAATGGGCATGCAATTTATGTTTTCATGTTTTTGAAAATATAATATAGAAAAACGGAAGACTAATCATAGGGAATAGTAGCTCATCCAAGTAAGTAGCCAAGTATATAGTCAAGAGATACATAGAAGTATCTTCAATACAATCAAGGAGGAGTTATATAATAGCGTACCTTTCACTGAAGATTTCGAGTGTAAAGCCACTAGTAATAGGTCGAACCTTCGAGTTAGATCCTAAAACACAATGTTTGGATCAAGGGTCAATATCAAGATATTTGGATATCATGTTTTAATATTCAAAATTAGGGTTACACTTTCCTAGGTCAACCTTAGACTTAGGTCATCCACTTATGATTCATACTATATCAATATGTCTAACATTATTCAAGTGTTAAGAATCTTTCAAGTGTGGATGACCTACTTAGGTTTTATAGGATCATATGTGTAAACCCTAGTTTTATGATCATTATCCAAGTCATCATCAATTTCTAGATTGTCATCATGGTACTTAATATTCAAGATCAAATTGATGGATCAAAATTATATCGAGTGTTTTGCAAGATTAAGATCAATATCAAGATTACTCATATTCATTATAATCAAGATTGAATCAAGTATAAAGATTAAGATCACTAATGATTAATTTTCAAGAGTGGATGATTCAATTAGATTAGATCTAGGTTACAGGGTATCATCAGAGTCCAAATATAGGTTTTTCAAAGATATAACATCATTATTGAGCCATATGACAAATTAAATGAGCAAGAGTTTAAGAACTAGGGATATCAGTGAGCGTAGTTTAAAATCAGGTTTCAAAAGTATTTTTAAATGATTCATTGGATTTTTCTAATCAAGATTTATTATTTACTCGAATTATTTGGAGTTAGGGTGCATTTTCTATGATTTAATCAAGATTTGGGCATTTAATTGAATATCTGAGCAGGGGAGGGGTAAAGTACCTTAAATAAGAAAATTGGCAATCATTGGATCGCTCGATCGGGTGGCTAGGGTTGAGCCATGCAGGCACACGACTTGCTTAGTCTAGGGTGTGATCCATCCTTGGTTTGGCCGGTTTAATTATGGTTCAACATGATTAATTGGTCTGGTTTGTCTGTCCCCCTTGGACCGTCGGTCCAAGATCCCTTTCTATCTCACTCCAAGCCTTGTGCGTGAGTGCCCAAGAGCGGCTGAGCAAGCTTGCCAGAACCAGGGCCAAAGGGAGTAGGAGGCACCTATGGCGGCAGTGAGGATGCCGTTTGAGGTCGTAGGAACCCCGCGAGGAGAGAGGAAACCTCTATTTGGAGGGAGGGGCGAGGGAGGCAAACACCCCAAAGTAGCAGTGCAGCGGCACCGCTACTGCAGCAGGTGGAAGGCAAGGAAAATTGGGGGATAATGGAGCTTCTAGAGGGTGCGATCACAAGGCAAGGATGCAAAAATACTTGTTGCGGACCTCGGGGAGACCTTTTTATAGCACTAGGCTAGGGTTAGCACTAGATAGGACATGGGTCGAGGGCCATGGCCACCGAGCTGAGAGAGGGGGGGCGACGATCTTATTTTGGTGGCATTTTAACACATTAAACATGGTCAAAGTTGGGCCCGTTGAGTTCGAATTTGCAAGAACAAGATTTCTATTTGCTTTGATTTTTGAACTATGGTCGCGAGCGGGAGATTCATTCTTCGGTCCCCATTTACGCTTCCCCATTGATTGCGGGAGGTAGAAGACAAGCCAGAAGTCATCCGATCTAGCTTGGATCCATGTGGCTCAGATCTAAGGGCTGGGGTTCGCCCCTCCCTTTGCAGGTGGATCGCTGACATGGAATAGCCAAATAAAAAAGGCAAATAAAAGGGTTTTCAACATATTAACTTCAAGAAATCATAGTAAATAGTAGAAATGTCAAAATGACATGAAATTTGGACCATAGCTTCACACAAATGTAGAGAATATCTAGAAAAAGTTTGAAAATCAAATGATAAAGTTTGATGGATCAATTTGATTCTTTGGACAAAGTGATGAATTAATCAAATTTAAGGTGTTATAACGTGTATAAAATCCACATTGATCACCATATTTTGTATTTGAGTCTCAAAATTGATTATGTAGTTAAGAAAAATAAATTGGGGCCATGAGTGAACATAAAGAGGGAAAAAGAGTAATTACTTTATCATTATGCTAAATTCCACTTTGTCACATATCCTCCCAAGGACATCTAGGGTTCAAGAAGACTATTGGAATCATGCATAGTGAAACTCAACTCGTTCACTTAGGAGTAGTCTAGTTTAGGACATATCATATCACATATCTCATAATTCTCATATCTTGGAGTCTAGTTCTCTGACCTTCTCTCTGTGGGTCTCACTCTCTCTGGAGTTAATCCTGAAACTGGTCCTAACACTAGAGGTCCTCCTTTGTAAAATAGATTGAGACTCATGCTGATTCACAACTTTGTCTCATCTTAACATATCTTATCTCATAAAAGCCTAGTTACTTTCATCATCAAAACTTATCTCAAAACTGAACTTAAGTCCTCAAAGACAAACACAGATCATCATAAACATCTTAGGTCATCTATGTAAGACTTACATCATATCATCAAAACTTATATCATCTATTCCATCTATCATATATATCAAAAAGGCTCTAGACATCTAATATAGAACTACTCACTCTTCTAGACTCATGTCATTCACTTTCACTTAGGTTACATGACCACCTCCTACTCGTACATGTGTGTAATACATATACATAATAAATATTATATAGTTTTTCTTCAATAAAACAAGCGTCAGAGAAAACTATTGAGGTTCGATCCGTTTGGAATCAAAAACCAAATCCTGAAAACAAGTGTCCCACACATAGTAGAGAGTACAATGTCATGAAAACTAGTGAAAAGGGTGAGAACAAGGGGTAGACTAGTGTAGCTACTCGAGCCAACGAGCGCCATATGTCTAGGGTTTCTCTTCCCTCGATGTACGTCATTTTCAAATAGTGCAACATCCCATACCGCTACACTATAAGAAAAGAACGCTATCTAAGGACTTTCTATACAACAAGCACCAGTTTAGACCTAGTTCTCAGACATATAGGTGCTAACCTAGAGGCCATGTTAGATCTAGTCTCTAAAATATGACTAATCTAAACCTAAAGGTTATTAAAGTTCAAGGTTCTTTAGTTTTACGTTGCATAATGGGAAAATGTCAGGCTTTGCAATTGTTCATGCTCTAATACCACCTGTGACGTCCCCGGATTTTCTAAAACTTAATTTGATGTGTGACGTCCAAATTGAAACCCTCACTATAGCGAGAATTCCAATTTAAACACCCCACACTAGGCTAAGAAGAAGAAAATCAAGGGAGTCAGAAGGAAACAATCAGTAGCACATGCACATGAAAAATAATAAAATCATACACACATGTTCACCATTCAACATATAGTTACAACATGAATTGTTACAACATTTGATATTACATATTGAACATCAAACTTATACATATACCTGCACTACCACTAAACTACAGGATCTTAAGAAAACATGTCCACCTGTACATCAGCTCGCTATACAACTCACACTATCTTGGTTCTTCAAGAGCATATGTCCACAACCTAAACAATAGATTACATGTAGTACACATCAGTACAATATTCAAGAATATTGTACTGAGTATGCCTACGTGTCTTTTATATACCTCTCGTCATATATTGGTAATAAGATAAAACTAATATACTTGGCAGTAACAGAAGAATATAAGATATTCATTAGCAAAAGAGAACACATATTTTTAATCACATTTCCATCATATCGTACATCTGCCCCCACTGGCTTTGATGTTTTTAGGCCTTATGATCTACTACCAAAGAGTTTGAGATCTTTTTACATGTGATCTACTACCAAAGAGTTTGTGATCTAACACATGTGATCTACTACCAAAGAGTTTGAGATCACTTCAATGCAGTGTACTACCAAAGAGTTTAGTGCTATCATATGATGGATCAAATATCTTATGTTTCATGTGTTCATAGCCATAAGTATGGAAAATCAAGCAAGATATCATACAAGAACAATCATTTCATCTAATACCATATGCCAAGTATTTTACTACATATAACACAAGCATATTGTATAATAAGCCAAGTAAGATGTAATGGCATACCTTGATCAAGACAAACCTAATCACATATTCCTCACATCATCTATATCTTTGTTAAACGTGATCAAGACAAGACCACATATCACCATCAGGTTCTCATCATCTTACATCTCATCTTAACCCTAGTCGTGTTCATTAGGGTTTAGCTTAGTTCATTAGGATATGTGCATCATTACTTGTATTCTTGTATTAGATTTATCTTACTGATGTCATTTTCCAGATTATGGTTCATTATCTGAACATTAGGTTCCAAATTCTTTTTGTACACATATTAACCCTAGTTTACATACATTATTCAAATTAGGGTTACAATCCATGCATTAAGGGTCATCTTCATATAACATGGATTTTGTGTATAAAACTGATCTCATATTTACATATTATATTCCAGTTACAGACATGAGGGTGTTCCATAAATTTCATCAATTATCGAGCATGTATGTATTTATTACATTTTATTTTGGGTTATTAGCCCTAATTAGCCATTCTAAGAAAATTACATGATTTTGCATCATAACATGAACATATCTGATGTCACATGAATTCTAAAGCAAATTTATGAGTTAATGATGCATTATCATAATTTTAGGCCATTATTTGGTATTTATTACTCATGTAACAAGCATTTTACAAATAACATAATATCACTAACATTAGTGCATCAAAAACTCGATATTATGCTTTCATATTGTTCTATGCATTTTTATGAACAATTTTGGTACTTTACTTGTATTTTTCTGATAATCAGGCTATTTTATACGAATTATACAAGATCTGAGAATTATCAAATAATTTACCTTTTTGTAGCCAATCACGTAGCGCACATGGCCCGGTGGGGGTGCGGATCCTTTACTTATGGCTTGCTGCGAGCCGGGCGGTTCTGTGCTAGTCTGGCTGGGTTCAGGGTTTAACCTTAGTTCATCTTGGTGTGGTGAAGCGTTCAAAACATACATCATTAATTAAGCGGATGCAATTACTAACAGCGGATTACTGGAAATTACTAAAAATTAAAACCTTTTTCAAAGAGATTAATTTGTAGGAAAACTCTTTCCAAAAGAACCAATGTATTACATTTACATCATGGTTCATAAGTACATATCTTGTACTAACTCTTCTCGAGGGTTACAATATCAACTACCTTGTTAAAAGCTAAACTCAGACATCATTAGAACCTCGAGGCATCAAGCCAAAATCTCAAAACGATTCATTAAAAGCACTAACTATTAACTCTTAGGACCTGAGAGTACATATATGACACACATGACTTCTATCTACAAGACACGACAGACAGTACACTCAACCTGAGATGTCACTGCTGTCACTGCTACTGCTGAAGTTCTTCCTCTGCAAGATGTTCTCAATCTCCTTCATGCTCGTCCACCTAAAAATGTTAGATCCCATGGGGGTGAGACAATTGAAAATTGCCCCAGCGAGAGATATAACTCTCCACCAGAAACATTATTATTGCAGTTTATAATATAAATCTGAGCAGAGGATAAGTAGTTTAGATCATTCTCATCTTTAAGTATTGCAGCTATCTATGATAGAGCATTAAATCATCTATTATCTTTATAAGGAATAGGAGGAACATGTATATGATTTATTTATTGTATTAACTCAACATCCCATGCTTTTCTCATGATACTCATTACTTTGTTATGTCACACATGACTCTTTCTAGTTTCTATATGTTGACTTTATCCAATCTGCTAAATAGATATTGGTTTATACTGGACATGAGAGTGTACATCGTCATGTCTTGTTTAGGCATTGGTCTATACCAATCATGTATAAATATTCCAGGCATTGTATTATACCAATCATGTGCAACTAGTACAAGCATTGGACTTATATTATTCATGTGTATCCATTCCAGGTATTAGACTATGTCAAACCTGTGCATCCATTCCAGGTATTGGACTATGCCAATCCTGTGCAACTATTCCAAGTATTAAACTATGCCAATCTTGTGCAACTATTCTAGGTATTGAACTATGTGAAACCTGTGCAACTATTCCAGGTATTGAATTGTACCAATCCTGTGACATTATTCTAGGTATTGGGTTATGATCAATCCTGTGACATTATTCCAGGTATTGGGTTATTACCAATCATGTGATATTATTCCAGGTATTGGGTTATGACCAATCCTGTGATATTATTCCAGGTATTGGGTTATGACCAATCCTGTGATATTATTCCAGGTGTTGGATTATTACCAATCATGTGATATTATTCCAGGTATAGGGTTATGACCAATCCTGTGATATTATTCTAGGTATTGGATTATTACCAATCCTGTGATATTATTCCAGGTATTGGGTTATGACCAATCCTGTGACATTATTCCAGGTATTGGATTGTTACCAATCCTGTAATATTATTCCAGGTATTGGGTTATGACCAATCCTGTGACATTATTCTAGGTATTGGATTATTACCAATCCTGTGATATTATTCCAGGTATTGGTTTATGACCAATCCTGTGACATTATTCCAGGTATTGGATTATTACCAATCATGTGTAGTTATTCCAGGTATTGGATTGTACCGATCCCGTGATATTATTCCAGGTATTGGATTATTACCAATCTTGTGATATTATTCCAGGTATTGGGTTATGACCAATCATGTGACATTATTCCAGGTATTGGATTATTACCAATCCTGTGATATTATTCCAGGTATTGGGTTATGACCAATCATGTGACATTATTTCAGGTATTGGATTATTACCAATCCTGTGATATTATTCCAGGTATTGGGTTATGACCAATCCTGTGACATTATTCCAGGTATTGGATTATTACCGATCCTGTGTAGTTATTCCAGGTATTGGATTGTACCAATCCTGTGACATTATTCCAGGTATTGGGTTATGACCAATCATGTGCAATTATCACATTTGTTCCACATCTTATCACCCCTCACTAGGAAACAACCAATCTCATGGCTCATAAAGCACATTACATCTTGTCACCTTTCACTAAGTTGTTGGTATGTATGCCCTGAGAGCTAATCATGGGATGATTGGTGGGATACATTAAGATTAATTTGATAAACATCAAAGGCAAGCTTCCAATTCTTTCTGGTTCAATCATATGAGATAGTGACAGAACATATTGAATGTCTAGAGGATGACAGTACTCAATGACGTATGCCCTCAGGTTGAGGACCTGAACAATGAGATCATACAGATGCTAAGAGTTTGTACATTCTTGTTATGTCCCTAGTCGGATGTCATTGTGGAAGGTAGATAGACAACAATGACACACAAGACTAGTTTGTGGTGTTGGTTGATGATAGAATCTCATTAGTCATGATATAGAGATATCAAACCAAACACATAGGTACTTGTTAGAGAACAAGTGTATCGGACAGACCCACCATGAGTTTGACACATGGAACCATGACATGGTAGTCACAGTCAGTACTCACAGTGATGGTGGTGAATGTGATTCTTTGACCTGAAATCACTACACTCAACACATGTCGTTGGGTACACTTTAACATCATCAAACGTAGTCCTGAAACATGGGTTGTTATAAAGGTGATGATTGGGTGGCTTTGACACATGGGGCTTTTGAGGGGTGAGTGATAGATATGGGATTTGTCCCTCCTAAGGGATTTTAAATCCAAGGCCACTTGATGAGTAGGATTGAGATAGGCGTGCGCACACATGTGTGAATTAGTATGTGATATTGATGTCATACATATCTCGTTCGATCTGCTCTGAGATCAAGAAAGTGAATGAACGTTGACAGGATGACTGTTCCATGCCTCAAGTTCATTCGGGATATCAGTGACAAAGGAATTATACATTCACTGTAACACCATTCACGGATTGTAGGATTGAAAGTTGTTCTCCAACTTTCTATTTCACTTGGGTAGCACTGATGTGTGACTAGGCACCGCTCTTTGCTTGTGAAGTCAGAAGTGTTATGGACTTTCACTACCAACGTGAAAAGGACCTGTAGGGTCACACACATAGGATTTAACCTGGAAGAGGAGTTTTGTCCACAAACAATGTTTAGATTGATTACTAAAGGAGTTTAATAGTTCAATTAAACACTCAATTAATTGATAGCTCAAAATCATAGTGTTCAAGGTGTTGGACAACTTGATTAGAGTATCAGATTGATTGAAACTGCAATTGACTGTTTCTACACAATCTGCACTCCCAACCGATCGACTCATGCGATGAACCGATCGACTGAGCTTGGTGAACCAATCGGTTCAGATGGTGAGTCGATCGGCTCATGGACAGAGTGAAATGACCGGTTCAAGTGTTGAACCGATCGGCTCAACTGGTCCAACCGAGCAAGTTGGGAAAGAAAGATTGGTGAGAAAATTCTTGTTGTTTTACTTGTCCAATACGATTGGAATAAGGATTAGTATTTGATACCAATTAGAAAGAAAAGAAGGAAAGTCAATCGGGAACTGATCAGGGCCACGAACCGACCAGTTCAGAAATGAACCAACCAGTTGAGGTGTCCCAACCGATTGGTTGAGGTGTCAACCGACTGGTTCAGATCCCCAACCGACCGTTTCACTTGTGAAACGATTGGTTCAGGTTGCGAGTGTTGGTATATGTATGCCCGTAGAGCCATCCCAAGTGATTGCATGGAGTCGGATATTAATTAATCAATTAATGCGATTATTTGGTTCATTAATGAATTCCGGAATATTCTAATTAATCCACGAGCGTTTTAATTAACGCAACGTTTCTATTTCCCGATGGGTTTAGGAAACCGTATTTCCCTTTGTATCCTGTTTAAAGGAGGATTGACGGCCGATATCTATATAAGATAGAGAGAGGCTTTTCCATTTACGCTTACGCATGTAAACCCTAGCCGTCATTGTCCTTAGGAGAGAAAGGAGGGAAACGCGCCGCTAGCACGCCGCTGCAGAGACACACTCCTTCCCGTCGGCTTGAGAAGCGTGACGTGGAGTTCCGTCCATCTGCGTGGACGAAGTAGAGACGCAGACGCCTTGACGCCTGCGTTCGGAGGACGTCGACGACCTCCTATACGCGTCACGAGCGGCAGACATCACTGCCGCAAAGGAGCACCGTCGGATCAACCTGCGACATCGAACGGGAGAGAAGTCCTGTCCGTGTCGACAAGCAGCGTTGCACCGTCGTGCAGCGGGACATCGCCGGACTTTCTCCGCGATAAGGTATATCCCGCAAACAATCATTCCAAATACGTTGTTGTCGACGAGATCCTGTTTTGGGTTGCGTGGATTTTATCGCTTCCGCCGCGCATGTTTTCTCCACAAAACCCAATAGCGAGTTGGTTGCTTTTGTGGAAAATCTCGAACCCTTCTACTCCCGCTTTTAGTCCCGCATTGCCCGGGATAGAGAACCCTGTCCCATGACCCTCCTATATATAGGGGTATTGGGGGCTTCTCAAAGAACAACTCAGTGCAACCAGTTGCTCTGCAAAGTTGTCGTTCTCTCTGGTTTTGGTAACTGAGAGAGCCTGAGCAAGTGCTACCCGCAAAGGGAGGTGCAACAAGGGAAAGACAACTGCAGTTGCAACTGGAGGTAGGAGAGTGTGTTGGCGACTAGTACGTCAACAGGAGGGTGAGACTCATTCCAAATACTTGTGGGACAAGGAGTGTGGAGTTCCAGGTGGTCCGTGTGGACTACTTCAAAGGCGGGAGGTTTCTACCGCTTAGGAGGACAACAGTCAATCCCGACAGTCCCAGTGAGATCAGGAGTCGTCAATCCAGGTACGACCAGGAGCTGCACAGACACCATCCAAGACTGGAGGTGAAGGCCGCACAAGGTGCGAGGTATTGTCGTCGAGCAAGCCTCGGGACAAGGTATGATTCCACAAACCATCCTTTCCTATTGTATACATGTTGACACATTTCCTTGTTCTGGGTTTGGGGAGAAGAAAAGTTTTGTTTCCGCTGCCTTCTCTTCCGCACAGGGGCGCTGCCCCTGTGTACCCCGCATAGTCTGTGTGGGAGTCAAAAATTTATTTAATGGGGAATGTCCCGCATTACAAGTACTACAATTTTAATATGAATATATGTATATGTATATATACCTATGATAGCATACACGTCGCCTTTAAAATCTGTTTTATGTGGTGAATGCATACACGGTTATGGCCTAGTATCCCCTTTTGTGAATGTTGTGAATGAATGTGGATGTCAATCTTGTGGATATGGTTGTTTATGAATTCTGTGGATGTATAATGGTTACATATGGATCCTTTGTATAAAGTATTTAGCTTGCATGCCGAGCCTCATCTCTTATTTCAAAGTGTAATTAATTCTTTCTTTTTATATTTGTACTCACATGATGTAATAGAGATAGGATTAGTTTTAGTTTTTGTACACTTGATGTAAGGAGGTCACTTGAAGATCCATCTCCAAGGAGTGTCCATGGAGAAGCACCATGAAGATCTAATTCCAAGAAGCAACCTGAAGATCCAACTCCAAGGAGCGTCCAAGGAGAAGCAACAAGAAGATCCCATTGCAAGAAGCAACTTGAAGTTCCAACCTCACGAAGCATCCATGAAGTTGTTCATTGTAATGTTGATCATTACAGGCTTACAGGTTGATTCACAGGTGTTGCATGAGATGCATAAGACCATAGGTGGACCGTAATCCTTTGTTGCTCCAAAGGATTACAATAGTATGGCCATAACCGATGTATTTGTGTTTGTGATTGTATGTCTATCGTTTGTGGTTGTGGATATAGTAGTATATGATATGTACTATAAGTATGTGGTGTTTGGATATGTATATGTATTAATAAAACCCCTCAATTAATAATATTAAGTTTTAGTTGCCTTCCATAAAGTAACACACATGAAAAGATTGATCGACTATGTGTGGGCACGCCTCCGTGTGGTACACTGTCTATCTCGTGGAAGTGTGAAGGTGGGTGTGTGGGTCTGCCTCCGTAGGGTGCACACTCATCGTGTTGGCTTATGGGTTGGACTTAACTAGGGAACCTTGATAGGATCAAGTACCTAGAGGCACACAGATGAATCATGGCAAGGAGTGGTGCATGATCATCTATCCAAGAGTTGCATATGATGCAATTGGCAAAAGTTGCCTACCTTAGTATTTGGTCTTTGACGCCAGCGTTGGCTGGGCATTGATCCAATTATTTTGGGTCTTGGCTCACTAGAAGGTTGTGTGTTACAATCTTCCGAGTTGATAGTGAGGGCTATCAATTTGAATAAAATAGTGGGAGTGTAATTAATTAAAGGCCTAATTAATCTCGTTTATCAAATCTTTACAAGTCAAAATGTTTTGGACTAAATGCAAATTTTTTTTTGTAGCAATCAAATGGCAACCAACACTCACACTTTCTCGTTGTGATCGGTCCTTGAGAAGGACAAACTTACCGGAACCAACTTTCAAAACTGGTTTAGGACGCTGAGAATTGTTCTCACACATGAGCGTAAGCTCTATGTCCTTGAAACACCAGAGCCAGAGGAGCCCGCCGTAAATGCACCCAAGGCTGAAAAGGATGCTTACAAGAAGCACCTTGATGATGCCATCGATGTCAAGTGCCTGATGTTGTGCTCAATGAACTATGAGTTGCAAGAGAAACATGAGAACATGAATGTCATGGAGATGGTAACACATCTCAAGAACATGTATCAACATCAAGCAAGACAGGAGAGATATGATGTCTCAAAGGCTTTGTTCAAAAGAAAGATGAAAGAGGGAGACTCAGTTGGCACCCACATACTCACCTTGACTGGAAAGCCTATCCAAGCTGGGATTTCCCCTAGGTCAAGAGTTGGCCACTGATGTGATTCTACAATCGTTTCCTAAATCATATAGTCATTTTGTCATGAACTACAACATGAACAATTTTGATAAGCCGTTGTCAGAATTGTTGGGCATGTTGAGGACAGCTGAAGCATAGATGAAGAAAGACAAGCCCAAGTCTGTGATGGTGATCAGCAAGGCAAAGGGAAAGTCAAAAGGCAAAAGCAAGGCTAAGAAAGGTTCTAAAGCCGAGCAGAAGCCAAAGTCATCCGCGCTCAAAGCTAAAGGTGGGATCTCCAAAGAAGGCAGTTGTCACCATTGTCACCAGCCTAGACATTGGAAAAGAAACTGTCCTCTCTACCTGGAGGAACTGAGGAAGAAGAAGCAGGGGATAGAGATCTCCACTTCAGGTATATACGTTATTGAGATAAACTTAAATACTTCTTCATCATGGGTACTGGATACCGGATGTGGATCTTACATATGTTCTAATATGCAGGATCTGATAAGAAGTAAGCCTTTACGAAAGGGCCAAGTCGAGCTGCGGGTTGCTAATGGAGCAAGAGTTGCTGCCACCACAGTTGGAGTTATTAGTTTATCTTTACCTATGGGCCTTGTAATAGAATTAGAGAATTGCTATTACGTACCTGCCATTAATAGAAATATTATTTTTGTATCTTGTATGGATAAGAGTGGATTTGAATTTCACATTAAGAATGGAATTATTTCTATATCTAAAGATGAGATCTTTTATGGCAATGTCCCTATGTCTTATGGTATCTACTTGTTAGAACTTGAGACTAGCATATATAACGTAAATACTAAAAGGTTAAAACTTGACAACTCAAACAAAACATTCTTATGGCATTGTCGTCTTGGGCACATAAACGAGAAGCGCATATCTAGACTCCATAAGGATGGTTATCTAGACTCTTTTGATTTTGAATCATTAGAGACATGTGAGGCATGCTTATTAGGGAAGATGACCAAAACTCCTTTCATTGGACACAGTGAGAGAGCCAGTGATCTGCTAGGGCTCATACATACTGATGTATGTGGACCTTTTAGATCAAATGCTAGAGGAGGCTATCAATACTTCATTACCTTCAATGATGACCTCAGTAGGTATGGCTATGTATATCTTATGAAACACAAGTCAGAAACTCTTGAAATGTTCAAGAATTTCATGAATGAAGTAGAGAAGCAACTTTGTAAGAGTATTAAAGCACTCCGTTCAGATCGAGGTGGCAAATACTTAAGCCAAGAGTTTGAGGACCTTCTGAGAGACTGTGGTATTGTATCACAATGGACTCCACCTGGTACACCACAACATAATGGTGTGTCAGAAAGAAGGAATCGTACATTATTAGACATGGTACGATCAATGATGAGTTCAGCCGAACTTCCTATATCGTTCTGGGGATATGCTCTTGAAACTGTAGCGTTTACACTTAACCGTGTGCCTTCCAAATCGGTTCAAAAGACACCATATGAGATATGGAATGGGAATCGTCCCAATTTGTCTATGTTAAAGATTTGGGGATGTGAACTTATGTTAGGAAACAATTTCCTGAAAATCTTGGACCCAAATAAGAAAAATGCTATTTTGTTGGATACCCCAAGGAAACTAGGGGATATTACTTCTACACACCAACTGACAACAAAGTGTTTGTTTCTAGGACTGTTGTATTTCTTGAAAAGGAATTTATTTCCAAAGGAATTAGTGGGAGGAATGTAGAGCTCGAAGAAGTTCGAGACCAACAAGAAAGTAGAGAACCTAAGGAGGTACATAAGGAACATGAAGACTCACAAGTTGTTGTGGAATTTCAAGTTCCAAATGTAACACATGAACCTCGTAGGTCTAGTAGGACACGACTTGAGCCTGAGAGATTTGGATTTCTTGTGACTCAAGACAGTGATGAATTGGGCATAGCAGATGAGCCTACTTCCTATCTAGAAGCTATTAAGGGACCAGAATCTGAGAAATGGCTCGAAGCCATGAGATCTGAGATGGAATCCATGTACACCAACAAGGTATGGACCTTGGTGGATCCACCCGAAGGGGTAAGACCCATAGGGTGCAAGTGGGTCTTTAAGAAGAAGACTGACATGGATGGAAATGTTCAAACCTATAAAGGTAGATTGGTTGCGAAAATATTCCATCAAATTCAAGGTGTTGATTATGACGAGACCTTCTCACTAGTTGCCATGGTTAAATCCATCAGGATCATGCTTGCCATTGCAGCTTATCATGACTATGAGATTTGGCAGATGGATGTTAAAACAACATTCCTTAATGGGAATTTACTCTAGGATGTGTACATGACACAACCTAAGGGTTTTATCGATCCAAAGGAAGCCAATAAAGTCTGTAAGCTACAAAGGTCAATCTATGGATTGAAGCAAGCATCTCGGAGCTGGAATCTACGTTTTGATGAAGTAGTCAAAAAGTTTGGCTTTAGTCAAAATGAAGATGAACCTTGTGTTTACAAAAGGGTTAGTGGGAGCACATTCGTATTTCTCATATTGTATGTGGATGACATACTATTGATGGGAAATGACATCCCTACTCTTCAGATAGTAAAAGGTTGGCTAGGGAAGACTTTCTCTATGAAGCATTTAGGTAAAGCATCATATATACTAGGGATCAAGATCTATAGAGATATATCTAGAAGGCTTCTAGGCCTAAGCCAAAGCACATACATTGATAAGGTTCTAAAGAGGTTTAGCATGGAGGGTTCTAAGAGAGGTAACTTTCCCATGTCACATGGGGTTACGATCTATAAATCCAAGTGTCCTAGTTCATGTGATGAACGGGCACGCATGAGTAATATTCCATATGCATCAGCAATTGGATCTATCATGTACGCAATGTTATGTACTCGTCCTGATGTGTCGTATGCTTTGAGCATGACAAGCCGGTATCAGTCAGATCCAGGTGAATGTCACTGAACAACTGTAAAGAACATCCTAAAGTACTTGAGAAGGACTAAGGATCAATTCTTGGTATACGACGGTGAGGAAGAGCTTGTGGCAAAGGGTTACACCGATGCTAGCTTCCAAACTGACAAAGATGACTACAGATCGCAATCTGGATTTGTGTTTTGCCTGAACAACGGAGCTGTGAGCTGGAAGAGTTCCAAGCAAGAGACGGTTGCGGATTCTACAACAGAGGCCGAATATATTGCCGCATCTAATGTTGCAAAGGAAGCTGTGTGGATCAAGAAGTTCGTTTCTAAACTTGGAGTGGTTCCAAGCGCTAGTGATGCAATTGAGTTGTTTTGCGACAACAATGGAGCAATTGCACAGGCTAAAAAACCAAGATCGCACCAACGTTCCAAAAATATTCTACGGAGTTTCCATCTCATACGATAGATTGTACAACGAGGAGATGTGAAGATTTGCAGAGTACCTACAGAAAGCAATGTGGCTGACCCGCTCACAAAAGCACTTTCACAGCAGAAACATGACAGACATGTTCGGTCACTTGGATTGAGATTCATGAGTGATTGGGTATAAGTGCAAGTGGGAATCTGTTGGTATGTATGCCCATAGAGACTATCATTCGATGATTGTAATGGGATACTATGTAAACGGTTTGTAATACTACATTGATCATATCAATAAAGGCAAGTTTCCAATCGATATGTTTGTGTTTTATATTGTGAGATGACCATAAAACTTATAGATGTCTATAGAATGATATACTCAATGACATATGTCTTTAGGTTGATGACCTGAACAGTGAGATCATATGTATGCTAAGAGTATGTATTCTTGTTTTGTCCCTAATCGGTTGTTATTGTGGAAATATCCATAGACATCAATAACACATAAGATTAGAATGTATGTTGGTTGATGGAAGAATCTCATTATCCATGATATGAAGATATCAAACCAAATACATAGATACTTGTTAGAGAACAGTGTATCGGAGAGACCCACCTTGAGAGTGACACATGGATACCATGATTGGTAGTTAGAGTCACATCTCATAATGATGGTGGTGATTGTGGTTCTTAGACCTGAAGTCACTACACTTATCACATGTCATTCGGTGTACTTTGACATCATCCACCGTGGTCCTGAATAAGGATTGCTATAAAGATGGTGCTTGGGTGCACTGTGACACATGGGGATGACTGTGAGTAATGTAGATGGAATTTGTCCTTCCTACGAGAGTTTGATATTACGGCCACTTGATAAGCGAGACTGAGAAATGCATGGCCATGCTGATGCAAGTCAATATGTGATATTGAGCTTACATATATCTCAGACAGTCTGCTTTAGTTCAAGGAACATGGATTGAACGTTGAAAAGGATAACAATTCCATGACTCAAGTTCAATCCGGATATCAGCGACAAAAGAACTATACAATCACTGTAACACCAGTCATGAATGATAGGTCAAGTTGTTCTCCAACTTCTCCAATTACTTGGGTAGCAATGAAGTCTTGCTAGATACCAATCATTGCTTGTGAAATCATAATATGATTATAGATATCACTGCCAACGTAATCTGGAGCCTACCGGGTCACACACATAGGATGTGTTGGAATAGGAGTATAATTGTGGATTTGATTGGAATTGCTCCGAATCACATTGATTACTAAAATGTTTATGTAATGGATTAGAATGATATTGGAGTGACTGGCTCTAAGTGCAAGTGGGAGTCTGTTGGTATATGTATGCCCGTAGAGCCATCCCAAGTGATTGCATGGAGTCGGATATTAATTAATCAATTAATGCGATTATTTGGTTAATTAATGAATTCCGGAATATTCTAATTAATCCACGAGCGTTTTAATTAATGCAACGTTTCTGTTTACCGATGGGTTTAGGAAACCCTATTACCCTTCGTATCCTGTTTAAAGGAGGATTGACGGCCGATATCTATATAAGATAGAGAGAGGCTTTTCCGTTTACGCTTACGCACGTAAACCCTAGCCGTCATCGTCCTTAGGAGAGAAAGGAGGGAAATGCGCCGCTAGCACGCCTCCGCAGAGACACACTCCTTCCCGCCGGCTTGAGAAGCATGACGTGGAGTTCCGTCCATCTGCGTGGATGAAGTAGAGATGCAGATGCCTTGACGCCTGTGTTCGGAGGACGTCGACGACCTCCTGTACGCGCCGCAAGCGGCGGACATCACTGCCGCAAAGGAGCGCCGCCAGATCAACCTGCGACAGTGAACGGGAGAGAAGTTCTGTCCGTGTCGACAAGCAACGTTGCACCGTCGTGCAACGGGACATGGCCGGACTTGCTCCGCGATAAGGTATATCCCGCAAACAATCCTTCCAAATACGTTTTTGTCGACGAGATCCTATTTCGGGTTGCTTGGATTTTATTGCTTCCGCCACACATGTTTTCTCCACAAAACCCAACAGCGAGTTGGTTGCTTTTGTGGAAAATCTCGAACCCTTCTACTCCTACTTTTAGTCATGCATTGCCTGAGATAGAGATCCCTGTCCCATGACCCTCCTATATATAGGGGTATTGGGGGCTTCTCAAAGAACAACTCAGTGCAACCAGTTGCTCTGCAAAGTTGTCGTTCTCTATGGTTTTGGTAACTGAGAGAGCCCGAGCAAGTGCTACCCGCAAAGGGAGGTGCAACAAGGGAAAGACAACTGCAGTTGCAACTGGAGGCAGGAGAGTGTGTTGGCAACTAGTACATCAACAGGAGGGTGCGACTCATTCCAAATCCTTGTGGGACAAGGAGTGTGGAGTTCCAGGTGGTCCGTGTGGACTACTTTAGAGGCGGGAGGTTTCTGTCGCTTAGGAGGACAACAGTCAATCCCGACAGTCCCAGTGAGATCAGGAGTCGTCAGTCCAGGTACGACCAGGAGCTGCACAGACACCATCCAAGACTGGAGGTGAAGGCCGCACAAGGTGCGAGGTATTGTCTCCGAGCAAGCCTCGGGACAAGGTATGATTCGACAAACCATCCTTTCCTATTGTATACACGTTGACGCATTTCCTTGTTCTGGGTTTGGGGAGAAGAAAATTTTTGTTTCCGCTACCTTCTCTGCCTCCCCTAAAACCCAAAAGTGGTATCAGAGCCACGTCAACTGCTCTATACTTTAGGATTATCGATATGATCGATTTTGGTTTGTCGCCATTATTTATTGCATACGATGCGAATAAAATTGGCTTTATGCATGTCCAATCCTAAATCCACAAATCCCAATATACATATATGATATGTAATATTAATGCACTCGATATGCGTCGCCCTTAAACGAGTTTTGTGGTGGATGTATAGCGTGGTTATGGCCAATAAACCCTATCTGTGTATGGTTGTATGTGATTTCTTGCATCTCGGTCTGTGCACCGATCTTCTTTCTCTTATTCCTGATGTAACTCAAAATAATTCGAGATTTCTTTCCTACCTTTGCTCCCCCTAAATGTAACTCGGGGTATCTCTTTTTACAATGTAAAATAGGATAGATTTTATTTCCTGTTATGTTAAAGAACGGAGGACATCGAGACGACAGCTGAAACGATCAGTTCAAGGAGTGAACCGATCGGTTGACGTTCCAAATGATCGGTTCAAGGAGTGAGCCGATCGGTTGATGACCGGTTCGAGGAGCGAGACGAGTGGGTGGCGGCCATGGCGAGATGCACGACGACCAGGCGAACTGATCGGTTGTAGGAGCCAACCGATCGGCTGGTGGCACCCAGACGACCGAGCCAGAATGAGAAAATCATTCATGTGATGAGTTGATCTACTCAAAAGGCAAAGCATAGAGTTCATCTTGTACAGGTTGCATGTGATGTAGACCTAGATGACTGTGATTCCTCATGGCTCGAGGAATCACATTAGGATGGCCATAATCATCGCTTTTATCGTTTTGCATGTTTTCTGTGGGATATATCGTGTATATGATACATACTATGTATTGTGGTGGTTGGATATTAATATGTATATAAAACCAAATCCCTCATTAAATATTAAGTTTTAGATACCTTCCAAATGCGACACACATGAAAAGCTTGATCGACCAAGTGTGGGTACGCCCAAGCGTGGTGCACCGTCTATATCGTGGAAGCGTGAAGGACAGATATGTGGGTCTGCCCAAGCAGGGTGCATATTCATCGTGTTGGCTTTAGGTCGGACTTAACAAGGTGACCTAGATAGGATCTAACACCTTGAGGCATGGAGATGATCATGGCAAAGAGTTGCATATGATGCAATTGACAAGATTTTCCTACCTGAGAGATCTAAGTTGTGGGTGACAGCCCTAGCTGGTCCATGACTTAGAGGATTTCAGGATCTTGTCCACTAGAAGGTTGTACGCTGCAATCTTCCGAATTGATGGTGAGGGCTATCAATTTGAACTAAAATAGTGGGAGTGATAATTAATTAAAGGCCTAATTTTTATCGTCGACTTTTCAAATCAATCAAATAAGTCAAAAAGAGTTTTGGACTAAAATTGCATATATTTCCTTTTGTTAAAATAAATGGTTAATAAAAAATAATCACTTTATTTGTGATCAGTCTTTGAGACCAACAAATTAAATGGGAATAATTCCACAACTGGTTAGGATGATGAGAAGTGTTCTCAATCAAAGAGTGAAAGCTCTAAGTCCTAGTTTTACCAAGACCAGATGAACTCAATCCCACCACATCAATGGCTGAAAGTATGCTTATGGAAGCATACCAAGGATGACATTGATGAGGAGTGCTTGATGTTGTGTTCTCGGAACTATGAGTTGCAGAGACAACATGAGACATATGATGTCTCAAGGACACTGTCCTAGTATGTCATGACAGAAGGAGATCCAGTAAGGTATTCACACACTCAATATGATTGGGTATATGCAAAAACCTGACTAAGATGAATTCCCTCTGAGCCAAAAGTTGGTTATTGGTATGATACTGCAAATGTTGTGAGAATCATACAGTTCATGATGAACTATGACATGGACAACTTTGACAAGCGTGGACAAAGTTGTTGGACATGTTGAGGATAGTAGAGGCAATTATGAAGAAAGACAAACCCTAATCTTTGATGTGATAAAAGAAAAGGTAATTCTTAAGGGCAAGGACAAGGGCAAAGCAAAGAAGTGTTCTGATGCTAGCCAACAATCCAAGCCGTCTTCAACCTCAAGGCACATGGGGAAAGGGTGTATGAGGGAATTTCCCTCCTTATCTAGAAGAACAAAAGAAGATGAAGGAGGGGATGGAAATCTCCACCTAAGGTATCATGAAATGAACCGCTTCTTTATCTAAGGTATATGATACCAAGATATGGATATGTCATATATGATATGCAAGATCCGCAAAGAAGTGATGGCCTTTATGAAAGGACCAAGAAATAACTACCCATCATTGGAGCAAGTGTTGCTTCCATAGATTGGAGTATCTTTCAGTTTATTTCAGCCTAAAGGGCACGAAATAGAGTTGAGAACTACTATTTCATATATTGCCAATAGATAGAAACACTTTATTTTTGCATATTGTATGACAATGATGGAAATTAATAAAGTTGATGTTTCAATCTTAAAGATATGATCTTTGTGGCAATGCCTTGTTTATCTTGTGATACATGGTATGCATAAGATAAAATGATACCTAAAGTTATTGATAACTCAAACAATCAAATTAGCATCAATCATGAGAGATTCATTTCTAGTTTCCATATGATGGATAAATCTAGACTCTTTTGGTTAGAGAACCAGTAAGAGACATGAATATCTTGGACATGATTAATCAATCTTCACTAATAGTAGTGGGAGAATGATTATCCTATTAGGTATAATACATGTGATGTATTTACATACCTATTGGAGTAAATGCTAATACTTCAAATGGTCTTTAGAGAAATACCAATATGAATATCTTGAAGTGTTCAAGAATATCATAGATGAAGTGCAAATTTGGTAAAGTGTTAATTCTTGATGAGATCAATGAATGAAATACTTAGACCAAAATGTTTGAGATCCTTATGAGTGATTATGGTAGTGTATCATAGTGAACTCATGATTAAGGCATAGTGATGTCTAAATCAAAAGGGAGTCATACTCTAAGGAGTTAGAGAATGATTATCAAATAACTGAATTCTTCTTAAATAAATAATACACTTCGCTAATAAAGAACATTGAGAATCACAAGGAGTTGTGAGTTTTTATATCCTTGACAGATCACCTCAATTATCTATACGATGAGTTGTTCATGTGATGAGTCAACTATCTAGATGAATATGAGGAACCGAATTGTGAGTTATGGTTTATGACCATTACATCCTAAATGACATCCATGTGAACCATAAGGTATGACCTTGATGGTAGCACTCATTGGGATGACATCCATAAGTGCAAATAAGTCTTAAGTGTTAAGACACATGGATAACATTTTGAGAAGGATGATGCTTGTTGATTTCAACTTAATGACTAAGACATTTGGCATATGGATACTAAAACCGCATTCCTATAAGGAATAAAACAAGGATGTGTACGTGACACAACCTACAAGGTTTATGAATCCACTGATGCAAATGAAGTCTATAAGTTACAGTGGACTAATCAATGTGATTGATTGAGTACAAGCAACTCAGAATTGGATCTTTACTTTGATAATATAGTCAAAGGGTTTGACTGATATGTCAAAGATAAAGAAGGGATCTGTGATTTAGTGGGAGCGTATTCAGATTCCACATGTTGATGTGAAATGGAAATGTTCTAGAATGGAAATCCAAAGTGGAAATTATCTTTAAGGAAGATAGAGATCTTTCCTATGAGATAGGAATAGAGATCTATAGAGATAGTTCTCGAAAATCTCTTGACCTGAAAAGAAAAGCATACATTCGCAATCTGTACTGAAGGGTTCAGTGTGCACAGATTTAGTGGGAGAAAACATGTCCATGCTCCATGGATTTAGTATCCCAAGGCCAAGTGTCCAATTCTTATGAAGAATGGGAACACTAAGAATAGATATGGATCTATCATGTATGTAATCATACCATTATCTTGCATGTATGGACATGGCAAGAATAAAATGCATTCATCATCTTGTATGTAGGACATGACAATATGATGTGCTCATCCTGATAACTCGTATGTGGGACATGACGAGTGGATGTCTGTCTACTTCCAGTAAGGTTTACTGGAAACCATAAGAACTTGATAAATACTTGAGAAGTACTAGTTCTATGGAGATAAGGAAGAGTTCGATGTAAAGAGTTACATTGATGTGAACTTCCGAAAAGGATAGAAAATTAATCACAAAATATATATGGGATATATAAAGTGAAAGTTTGTTGATAATTGGAAACGTTCCAATAAGGCCATTTAAAAGGAAATGTCGAGTATCCGTGTGTTAGAGAACAACAGTGGATACTATATGGATTTGGAAGTTCATGAGATGAACTTATAGACATTCTGATCATTGATGACAAGTATGGAATCCTTGATCATGCAATATGGCTAAAGGCTAGCAAATGAATACTGGATCGCATATTACAGCAACTCCATCACATACGTGTGACGTACAGTGAAGATATGTGAGACATGCAATTAATACTGACTTTGGCAAGGTGTTGCCATAACTCACTATGTTGGCACAAGAGCACAGTAACATGTGGGACATGTTTGAAGATCACTATGAATATGATTCAAGGGTGATTGGCTCACAGTGCAAGTGGGAGTCTGTTGGTATGTATGCACTGAGAGCCAATCATGGGATGATTGGTGGGATACATTAAGATTGATTTCATAAACATCAAAGGCAAGCTTCCAATTCTTTATGGTTTAGTCATATAAGATAGTGATAGAACAGATTGAATGTCTAGAGGATGACAATACTAAATGACGTATGCCTTCAGGTTGAGGACCTGAACGATGAGATCATATGGATGCTAAGAGTTTGTACATTCTTGTTATGTCCCTAGTCGGATGTCATTGTGGAAGGTAGATAGACAACAATGACACACAAGACTAGATTGTGGTGTTGGTTGATGACATAATCTCATTAGTCATGATATAGAGATATCAAACCAAACACATAGGTACTTGTTAGAGAACAAGTGTACCAGACAGACCCATTGTGAGTTTGACACATGGAACCATGACATGGTAGTCACAGTCAATACTCACAGTGATGGTGGTGAATGTGATTCTTTGACCTGAAATCACTACACTCAACACATGTCATTGGGTACACTTTGACATCATCAAACGCAGTCCTGAAACATGGGTTGTTATAAAGGTGATGATTGGGTGGCTTTGACACATGGGGCTTTTGAGGGGTAAGTGATAGATATGGGATTTGTCCCTCCTGAGGGAGTTTGATATCCAAGGCCACTTGATGAGTAGGATTGAGATAGGCGTGCGCACGCATGTGTGAATCAGTATGTGATATTGATGTCATACATATCTCGTTCAATCTGCTCTGAGATCAAGAAAGTGAATGAACGTTGACAGGATGATTGTTCCATGCCTCGAGTTCATTTGGGATATCAGTGATAAAGGAATTATACATTCACTGTAACACCATTCATGGATTGTAGGATTGAAAATTGTTCTCCAACTTTCTATTTCACTTGGGTAGCACTGATGTGTGACTAGGCACCACTCTTTGCTTGTGAAGTCATAAGTGTTATGGACTTTCACTGCCAACGTGAAAAGGACCTGCAGGGTCACACACATAGGATTTAACCTGGAAGAGGAGTTTTTTCCACAAACAATGTTTAGATTGATTACTAAAGGAGTTTAGTAGTTCAATTAAACACTCAATTAATTGATAGCTCAAAATCATAATGTTCAAGGTGTTGGACAACTTTATTAGAGTATCGGATTAATTGAAACTGCAATTGACTGTTTCTGCACAATCTGCACTCCCAACCGATCGGCTCATGTGTTGAACCGATCGGCTGAGCTTGGTGAACCGATCGGTTCATATGGTGAGTCAATCGGCTCATGGACATAGTGAAATGACTGGTTCAAGTGTTGAACCGATCGGCTCTACTGGTCCAACCGAGCAAGTTGGGAAAGAAAGATTGGTGAGAAAATTCTTATTGTTTTACTTGTCCAATACAATTGGAATAAGGATTGGTATTTGATACCAATTAGAAACCAAAGAAGGAAAGTCAATCGGGAACTTATCAGGACCACGAACCGACCGGTTTAGAAATGAACCGACCGGTTAAGGTGCCCAACCGATCGATTGAGGTGTCAACCGACCGGTTCAGGTCCCCAACCGACCGTTTCACTTGTGAAACAATCGGTTCAGGTTACGAGTTGGTTGCTTTTGTGGAAAATCTCGAACCCTTCTACTCCTGCTTTTAGTCCCGCATTACCCGGGATAGAGAACCCTATCCCATGACCCTCCTATATATATAGGGGTATTGAGGGCTTCTCAAAGATAAACTCAATGCAACCAGTTGCTCTGCAAAGTTGTCATTCTCTCTGGTTTTGGTAACTGAGAGAGCCCGAGCAAGTGCTACCCGCAAAGGGAGGCACAACAAGGGAAAGACAACTGTAGTTGCAACTGGAGGCAGGAGAGTGTGTTGGCGACTAGTACGTCAACAGGAGGGTGTGACTCATTCCAACTCCTTGTGGGACAAGGAGTGTGGAGTTCAAGGTGGTCCGTGTGGACTACTTCAGATGCGGGAGGTTTCTGTCGCTTAGGAGGACAACAGTCAATCCCGACAGTCCCGGTGAGATCAGGAGTCTTCAGTCCAGGTATGACCAGGAGCTGCACAGACACCGTCCAAGACCGGAGGTGAAGGCCGTGCAAGGCACGAGGTATTGTCGCTGAGCAAGCCTCGGGACAAGGTATGATTCCACAAACCATCCTTTCCTATTGTATAGATGTTGACGAATTTCCTTGTTCTGGGTTTGGGGAGAAGAAATTTTTTTTTCCGCTGCCTTCTCTGCCTCCCCTAAAACCCAACATAAGTAACAACCATTCTCATGGCTCATAAAGCACATTACATCTTAATGTAATGATTGACATAACACACATAGGTTTCACACATCCAGATATATTAAATTTGAAGTGTACTAAGGTATATCAACTTTGAGGTGCTAAATGTGATAACTATCATATCTTGATGTATCACTTCCCTCATCGCATTTAACCTTTGTAAGTTCATCAACTTGTTCTGTATTATGGTATTTCCCATCCTAATACTTTATACACTAACATGTCACCTTTATCATGTAGTGCATATGTCATATAACATACATTAGAATTGTCCAACTATTTTCAATGATATGGACTCATCTCAGGTTAAGGCATTGCTTGCTATAAGGTTACCTATAATCAATCACTTCAGGTATTTCCCTTATCAGTGTAATAATCACTATTCCATTATTAGGATTAGGTCTCCCATACCATCACCCTTTATTAGAGTTTAGGGTTTCACATACTATCATACTTCATTAGGCTTAGGATTTCACATACCATCACCCTTCATTAGGGTTAGGATTTCACATACCATCACCCTTCATTAGGGTTAAGATTTCACATACCATCTCCCTTCATTAGGGTTAGGATTTCACATACCATCACCCTTCATTAGGCTTTCACATCACATTGCCCATAATTAGTCTTTCACATCACATTTCATATCAGAATCAACCTCAAATAGGGTTTCTCATGGAATCAACCTCAAATAGGGTTTCTCATGGAATCAACCTCAAATAGGGTTTCTCATGGAATCAACCTCAATTAGGGTTTCTCATGGAATCAATCTCAATTAGGGTTTCTCATGGAATCAACCTCAATTAGGGTTTCTCATGGAATCAACCTTAATTAGGGTTTCTCGTGATGTTACCCTGAATTGGGATTTCCTATATTATCATCCTAGTTTAGAGTTACACCATTACCCTAGATTAGGGTTACATCTGATATTGCCCTAAATTAGGGTTAGGGCTCAACAACCTTCTTGATTAGGGTTTCATAATCTCTTTATTAAGGATCATACCCTAATTACATAATTATTCAAATTGAAGGTGTTAAGGCTTGACCTTTACATGATTATTATACATGTATGAATTCCTCTCTCTTTCATCCTCTCTAGGATGTTGACTAGATCAAACTTGGTTATATTAGGTCAACCAACCCTTCAATTAATTACATTCAATTAGAGTTGACATAGTGGATTGAGATTTTGCTTACTTAAGCTTCAAGGAATAACTCATTTAGGGTTACTAATCATTTAGTACCTTAAAGGTACAACCCTTGTAATTATCTCTACTATACATCAGTAACAATTATAGGGTCAATTGATCCTTCATCACATTAAGTTATCAATTGATTTGATCACATTGAGTCACCAAACGATCTTGCCCCTTTGATCTCTAAACGGTTTGAAACCGTTTGAGTCCAAACGGTCCTGAGACTGTTTGACCCTAAATGGTTTCAAGACCGTTTGAACTCAAACGGTCTCAAGACCGTTTGGTCCAAGCTGCCCTTGAAACTGAAAGTCCAAAAGGGGTTCTCAATCAACTAAACCAATTAGGGTTTTGCATCAACAATTCCTTCATCAATTGAATTATTCGAGTTCATCAATTATTGACTCTTAGATCTCTAACCTTCAAATATCAACGATTGGATCACCAAACGGTTTTGGTTAACTTGGTCCAAACGGTTTGAAACTGTTTAAGGCTCCAAACGGTTTTGACCTAGAAGTCCAAACAGTTTTAAACCATTTAAGGCTCCAAACGGTTTTGAAATTATTTGTCCAAACAGTCAAACTAACACCAAACGGTCAACTCGAGAATGTTCAAATGGTTTGAAACCATTTAAAGATCCAAACAGTCAACTATCCCATTCGGTCAACATGCCCAAACGGTTTGGGGTTCAACCTCCAAATGGTTTGTAAACCATTTCATCACCAAACGGTTTGGTGAAAACTGATTGAATCATTTTGTTGAAACCGTTTGCAACTAGATATTATTGAGATGTGTGATTAAGATGATGTCATCATCATCAAGCTTCAACCCCTAAAATTCTACTGCCATTCCCATGGTAGTTTCATCAATTAATCAAAGGAATTTCAAGAAGAACAATTAAACATATTGAATTGAGGAATTGAATTCAATAACAATGAATAAGGGTTCAAGTTATATAACCCGCCTCCAATTGAGCTTCAAAGCTCCAAGATCACGTCAACAATGGTGGATGAAACTCCTTTCACTATCCCAAGGCTTGTCCTCAAGCTTTGAGTTAAAAGGAATGGTTAGAATTGAAGATGAGATCGAGATAAGAAGAAATCGTGCATTGATTTTTGATTTCCACCATGAAATCATGGTGAATGAAGGTCAAGAAGCTTACCAATAGGTTGGGGGTCATACACCTATTTCTCCAAGCTCCCTTGGTCATTTTGAAAGCAAGAAGTAAAGGTGGACTCGAAATTACCTTTTCAACTCATGGATAAAGGAGCATATATATGAATTTTATTGAAAATTCATTTAAGAGAGAGAAAGTAGGAATTATCTCCTCCATTTCCTTGCCACTTGCCCCCTTCTCTTCCTTAGATACGAGGATATATTCTTTGCCTCTTATTCCTGTCAATTATCCATGATTTAAAGAAAAGCAAATTAAGCACCTTAAATCATATTATAATAATATCCATAAGTGAGTGGATATTTCTTTTTCTTATAATAATGTGAGTGGGTTCTTCACCTCCTTAAGATATTTTCGTTGACTTTGCAAGGAAAAAGGACGTCCACATGTATGGATTTCAACCAACACCATTTTGGTTGAAGATCACTTCAATTAATATATTTATTTTTGCATTAAGTTGAAGTAAAGTTCCAATTATGACTAAATCTTGATTATTTTAATACCAAGATTCTCTCTCCTCCAAAGTGATTCAAATGAGATGCCCCTCTCATTTTCTTTGCTCTAAATGATGCCAAGAAACATTAGGGACTCTCTAGAAGTGGTATTTTGCATATTGAACCCTAGGTTTTGGGTAAATTACACATCACACCAACACTAGGTTTTAATGCATAAACATTGCTTTATCAGCTCTTTCTTGGTACTTAAGCTTTCCCAAGCCATACCTCTGCATCATATTCATTCTCATGATTCTTCAACACATGAGGAACATTTTATCATGTAACATTTGCAAGTTAACCCCTCAACTTGGGTAATTTTCACTTTAGTCCAAAACAGGCAAAACATTATTTAAACATTGTTAAAAAAGGACTAAAATTGAAATGTAAGTTCCTCTTGAACCTTAATTACTTTTCAAATAATAAGAGAAAGCATATAATTATCTTTATTAAACAAAATACCTAGGGTTAAAGAATAACCCAGGTCAGGGATGCTACAAGTTATAAACCCCTAACAAGGATTTCGTTCCCGAAATCCCAGATAAAAGGAGACAAATATTATTCGTTCGTTATATCATCAAGTCTTCACATAACATCTCATTGTTATGGAAACACCATAGAACTTTGATCAATACAAAGTTCTTCCACACAAAATTCTCATAGAATCAAACACACAGGACACATACTCCACTATCCTTTCATTATTGACTATGGAGTTAATTCTGTGTCAGGTAACACTTTTCTTATTTAAATAGAGGTTATTTGTTAATTTAATTTGATAAACTTTTCTTGCAATAATTTTACAATTATTCCTTCAAATAGTTCATTCTCATCAATGTTATGTTTATGCAAGGCATAAACCCCTAACATATGATTCCATGCTATTTTATATAACCAAACTGATTTCACAGTTAACCACTCCAGGTAGTCAACATAATTTATCTGATACCAGAATCCCTTACCTTGGTATCCGTTACATGTGATGGAAACACATCACATATTCATCTTTGTTTCATCATGGGACATTACTTGTTACACACAATTTTTTCATGTAACCCAAGTCCAAGACAAACTGATACTTTTTCTAAGTATCCATCAAATAAACATTTTTCATTGTGCACATCAAGTGTCCTAAGACCCACTTAATTGCCATGTCCCTGAAAGGAAAGAAAACAAAGAATCACATTCTTCTTATCACCCATTATTATCCAGGGTTGTTTATTAATGAGAAGAGATTATCATCTTCTCTAATTTTTGCATGAACTTTCTATGTCATGAGTTATTTACCCTTATTTTATCCTTGGTTCCTTGCTATCATCATAGGAATTATAAGGATGATTACATCTCATCATTCCTTAATCTCATTATCATCATGATCACTAGATGTGGGTATTCAAACCCTCAGTTCATCATTTTTATTGTTACCTCTTGGTCTTTAGACCAGGGTATACATTGTACTAAACATCTTCTTTTGTTTGTAAGTTGATTTATAATTAAATCATATCCCTTCGAATATCACTTAGAATGTGGTAGAAATTTCTATGCCACATCTCCTTCTTCTTTAAACTCTTGAGATTGTTTCAGAATGACTACTTGATCAGCGTAATCAGAAAGATAACAATCTAGATATGTCATATTTACCATGTCTTCAATAAATGAATACCTGGCCAGGCTATTCAAGAACTGAAATTAGGTAGTATGTATTTGTTTTATATTATGTTTCATATTCTTAACATCTCTTTTAAATTTCACTACTTAGTATCTCAGATTTTTCCCTGAGTGTTTCTTTTACATCTTTTCCCTTTCCGCATGAAAAGAGAAGTTTTCAAACATATAAGAGAATATTGGACTAAACATAAGTTTTCATTCTTTTCATCTCTTCTTCATATCCTCAAAGGATTATTTTAGATGAACTAAACAACAACTACCTTTCCTATAGTAGAGAGTAGAAGATAACTCAAAATAGAAAGTTTTATCTTGACATGTGTACCTCTTACAAGTTATCTAGTATCTTATCTGACCCAAAACATGGAGTCAGTTGTTATCTATTATTGCCTTTATCCTCTACTACCAGAAGTAGATGGACCAAACTGTGACATTTGTCTTCGTCCTCTACCATCTGCTCCACTGGACTGAGGTCCTTGTGGGTTTTGCAGATTGTACCCTGACTGTTGGGTCACCTCATTATTTCTTCTTGGGCATTGTTGTCTAAAATGTCCTATCTGTCCACATTTATGACAAGCTCAACCTTGACTTGATGACATATGCATTGGTGTACTATATTGAGGTTGAACTGGTGAAGATTTTGGTTGTTTACTACCACTAATCATTGGTCCTTGTGACTATGTAGACTTTCTTTTGAGGGTTGTCTCATGTTTCTTTATCACAGACCTTTCTATCCTCCGAATTTATTCCACAAATGTAGCGAACACCTCTCTACTTTCTAGAGCAGATGCTGGAATAGACATTTCAACATTCAGTCCTTTCTCAAAACATCGAATCTTTTCCTCCTTAGTAGCAGCCATCTGAGGACAAAATCGTAAAAGTTCCATGAACTTAACCTCATATTCACTTATTGACATGGCTCCCTGTCGAATCTTCTCAAACTGTGAGATCTTTTCATCTAAATAAGTCCTTGGAAAATACTTATTGATGAATTCTCGACGAAATTCCTCTCATCCAACCTCTTCATCATTCCTTTTTATTTCTTCTATAGCCCACCAATGTCCAGCACTACCCTTCAAAAGGTACACAACATGTTTAACTTTGTCAGCATCTGGGATACTAAGGATCTTAAAAGCCTTTTCTAACTCAGTGAGCCAGAGATCAGCAACTATTGGGTCAGATGTCCCAGCGTATTCTATGGATCCAACATGACGTAGTCATTCAAAAGTCTTACCAGACCCGTATCCCTCATTGGAAGTTGGTGCCCTGGGTGCTGGTGCTGGCATCCGGTCTGTTATATGCATCACTACAGTCATGAATTGCCCAAAAAGAGTAGAAAAATATGGGTTTCTCATCATGACCTCATCAACAGGGGGATTCTCAGGCATTGTTTCTTCTTGCCTGATCCCTTGCACCTCCTACTGGTGCAGCAACATTGCTCTCAGCAACGTGTTCCTCGTATTCTCCATACATCTTGGAGTTATATATCTTCTTCTGCATAAGCAGAAGGCACTATAAGATACACTGAGGTACACTTAGAACAGACTCGATACCTTAGTCCTATGTCTCTGTAGACTCAGCGAACCTAGAGCTCTGATACCACTAAATTGTGGTGAAGCTTTCAAAACATACATCATTAATTAAGCGGAAGCAATTACTAACAATAGATTACTAAAAATCACTAAAAAGTAAAACATTTTTCAAAGAGATCCATTTATAGGAAAACCCTTTCAACAAGAACCAATCTATTACATTTACATCATGGTTCATAAGTACATATCTTGTACCATCTCTTATCGAGGGTTACAATATCAACTGCCTTGTTAAAAGCTAAACACATACCACATAAGAACCTCAAGGCATCAAGCCAAAATCTCAAAATGATTCATTAAAAGCACTAACTATTAACTCCGAGGACTTGAGAGTACAAAGACGACACATAGGACTTCTATCTAGCCATGATAGACAGTACACTCAACCTGAGTTGTCACTGTTATCCCTGCTATTGTTGAAGTTCTTCCTCTACAAGATGTTCTCAATCTCCTTCATGCTCGTCCACCTAAAAATGTTGGATCCCACGGGGGTGAGACAATTGAAAATTGCCCCAACGAGAGATATAACTCTCCGCCAGAAACATTATTATTGCAGTTTATAATATAAATCTAAGCAGAGGATAAGCAGTTTAGATCATTCTCATCTTTAAGTATTGCAAATATCTATGATAGAACATTAAATCATCTATTCTCTTTATAAGGAATAGGAAGAACATGTATATGATTTATTTATTGTATTAACTCATCATCCCATGCTTTTCTCATGATACTCATTACTTTGTTATGTCACCCATGACTCTTTCTTGTTTCTATCTGTTGACTTTAGCCAATCTGCTAAATAGATATTGGTTTATACTGGACATGAGAGTGTACATCATCATGTCTTGTTCAGGCATTTGTCTATACCAATCCTGTATAAATATTCTAGGCATTGGATTATACCAATCCTGTGCAACTAGTACAAGCATTGGACTTATATTATTCCTGTGTATCCATTCCAGGTATTAGACTATGTCAAACATGTGCATCCATTCTAGGTATTGGACTATGCCAATCCTGTGCAACTATTCGAGGTATTGAACTATGCCAATCATGTGCAACTATTCCAGGATTTGAACTATGCCAAACATGTACAACTATTCCAGGTATTGAATTGTACCAATCTTGTGACATTATTCCAGGTATTGGGTTATGACCAATCCTGTGACATTATTCTAGGTATTGGGTTATTACCAATCTTGTGATATTATTCCAGGTATTGGGTTATGACCAATCCTGTGATATTATTCCAGGTATTGGGTTATGACCAATCATGTGATATTATTCCAGGTGTTGGATTATTACCAATCATGTGATATTATTCCAGGTATTGGGTTATGACCAATCCTGTAATATTATTCCAGGTATTGGGTTATGACCAATCCTGTGATATTATTCCAAGTATTGGATTATTACCAATCCTGTGATATTATTCCAGGTATTTGGTTATCACCAATCCTATGACATTATTCCAGGTATTGGATTATTACCAATCCTATGATATTATTCCAGGTATTGGGTTATGACCAATCTTGTGACATTATTCCAGGTATCAGATTATTACCAATCCTGTGATTTATTCAAGGTATTGGATTATGACCAATCCTGTGACATTATTCCAGGTATTGGATTATTACCAATCCTGTGTAGTTATTCCAGGTATTGGATTGTACCAATCCTGTGACATTTTTCCAGGAATGGGATTATTACCAATCCTGTGATATTATTCCAGGTATTGGGTTATGACCAATCCTGTGACATTATTCCAGATATTGGATTATTACCAATTCTGTGATATTATTCCAGGTATTGGGTTATGACCAATCCTATGACATTATTCTAGGTATTGAATTATTACCAATCCTGTGATATTATTCCAGGTATTGGGTTATGACCAATCCTGTGACATTATTCCGGGTATTGGATTATTAACAATCCTGTGTAGTTATTCCAAGTATTGGATTGTACCAATCATGTGACATTATTCCAGGTATTGGGTTATGACCAATCATGTGCAATTATCACATTTTTTCCCACATCTTGTCACCCCTCACTAGGCAACAACCAATCTCATGGCTCATAAAGCACATTACATCTTGTCACCTTTCACTAAGTAACAACCATTCTCATGGCTCATAAAGCACATCACATCTTAATGTAATGATTGACATAAGACACACAGGTGTCACACATCCAGATATATTAAATTTGAAGTGCACTAAGGTATATCGACTTTGAGGTGCTAAATGTGATAACTATCATATCTTGATGTATCACTTCCCTCATCTCATTTAACCTTCGTAAGTTCATCAAATTATTCTGTATTAGGGTATTTCCCATCCTAATACTTTATACACTAACCTATCACCTTTATCATGTAGTTCATAGGTCATAGAACATACATTAGAATTGTCCAACTATTTTCAATGATATGGACTCATCTCAGGTTAAGGCATTGCTTGCTATAAGGTTACCTATAATCAATCACTTTAGGTATTTCCCTTATCAGTGTAATAATCACTATTCCATTATTAGGATTAGGTCTCCCATACCATCACCCTTTATTAGGGTTTAGGGTTTCACATACTATCATACTTCATTAGGCTTATGATTTCACATACCATCACCCTTCATTAGGGTTAGGATTTCACATACCATCACCCTTCATTAGGGTTAAGATTTCACATACCATCTCCCTTCATTAGGGTTAGGATTTCACATACCATCACCCTTCATTAGGCTTTCACATCACATTGCCCATAATTAGGGTTTACTATTCATCCCAACTAGGGTTTCTCATGGCATCACCCTCAATTAGGGTTTCTCACATAATCACCCCCAATTAGGGTTTCTCATGGAATCAACCTCAAATAGGGTTTCTCATGGAATCAACCTCAAATAGGGTTTCTCATGGAATCAACCTCAATTAGGGTTTCTCATGGAATCAACCTCAATTAGGGTTTCTCATGGAATCAACCTCAATTAGGGTTTCTCATGGAATCAATCTCAATTAGGGTTTCTCATGGAATCAACCTCAATTAGGGTTTCTCATGGAATTAACCCTAATTAGGGTTTCTCATGGTGTTACCCTGAATTGGGATTTCCTATATTATCATCCTAGTTTAGAGTTACACCATTAACCTAGATTAGGGTTACATCTGATATTGCCCTAAATTAGGGTTAGGGCTCAACAACCTTCTTGATTAGGGTTTCATAATCTCTTTATTAAGGATCATACCTGTAACATCCCTGACCTGGGTTATGAACTAACCCTAGGTGTTTTGCTTAAATGAGTGATTAGATTCTTATGTTTATCCTTTGTTATGTAATTAAGGCTTTTAAAGAACTTATATTTCAATTTTAGTCCTTTTTATATAATGTTGAAACATTGTTTTGTTAATAATGTACTAATATGCAAATTTCCCAAGTAGAGGGGTTAACTTGTAAATTGCACATGTTAAGATGTTTCTCTGATGTTGAGACATCATAATAATGAATTTGATGAAGTGGTACAGTTTTTACAAGCTTGGGCACCATGATATAGCGTGTAGAGCAATCCTTGTGCTTTAAAACCTAGTTTTGGTGTAAAGTGCAATTTACCCAAAACCTAGGGTCCAACATGTAAAATATACTTCTAGAGGATCTCCCATGTTTCTTGGCATAAAGTTGAGCAAATAAAATGAGAGGGGCGCCTCATTTGAATGATCAAGAAGAAAAGATAATCTTGATATTAAAATAATCAAGATTTAAGCAAATGGCCCTTTAATATACAATTTATTAAGATGTTTGGTTTCTTTTCCTTTAAACCTTGGATAATGTAGGAACTTGCATGATTTTAGTAGGTGTAAAACGTGGCCAAGGATGGAGCAAGACTTGGTGGATATGTTTAGGAAATAAAAGAGATAACAATCTTTTTCCTTGCCTTGGGAAAAACCATAAAATATATAAAGCAATCTTTCCAATAACACAAGGGATCGTTTCCCTTAGTTCTTTTCCTTATCTTCTTTCTTTAACTGGCGAAGGAAGGGCTCTGGAGAAGAGGAAGGATTACCAAGCTGGTTAGGTAAGTTTTGGTCATCTCCTACCTTGGATTCTTGGGAGAAAACCCTAAATCAATGGTTAGTAATTGGTGTTTTGCACACGATTCTCCTTTCTAGCCATCTTCTCCATCCAAAACTTGAAGAAGGAGCCTTGGACAACTGCTGGAGCTCAAGCCACCATTAAAGACACGGAGCTTGGAGCTCTGGATCAGACCTAAGGTGGGTTTTATAACTCTAAACCTTGAGCTTTGTTAATGCATCTTCATCTCCATGAAAAATCGTTAGTTATTCTTCTTCCTTTGCTACTCTTGTGTTCTTGCTAGCAATTCCATGAAGAACAACCCCTGTTATTGAGGTAGACCAAGGTGACGTTAATTCCTATGTTTATCCAAGATTTCTACTTTAGCAAACGGTCTCCCAACCTTGCTCAAACGGTTTTCCAAACCGTTTGGAGCAAACGGTTTCAAACTGTTTGAATGCAAACGAATTCACAAGAACGCATGGGAGAAAATGGTCTAAGACCATTTGAAAGAGTTGACCAGGCATTTACCATTTGGAGGACTGTTGTGAATAATATAGACTAATCACCTACCAATAATCATCAATTAACTCCAAGTGGATCACCAATTGAAGGCCCATCAATCATCAAAACCCTAATCGGGTCAATTGCTGATTTCAATATTTGAACTAAGTTGAAGTTTGGGTTGAGTGGCCCAAACGGTTTCAAAACCATTTGGGGATCACCCAAATGGTCTCAAGACCGTTTGGTGATCACCCAAGACCATTTTTAGGTCTAGGGTTAAGTAGGGTTGACCAATTGAGGATCCAAAGATATCAAGTTGATGAGTAATCGATTGCTGATTTGGTGACCAAACCTAGGGTTCAAACCTTAATAGAATGACTTGATTTGTGATAAAATAATGAGAAAATGGTCTCAAGACCGTTTGGAGGATATCCAAACGATCCCAAGACAGTTTGGGGGTCACCCAAGACCGTTTGGAGGTCTAGGGTTGACTATGGTTAAGTGGTTGAAAATTTAAAAGTAACAAGTTGAAATGCAATCGATTGTTGACCTAGTGATCAATCCAATGAGCCAAACCTTAATTGGTTGAGTTAGTTTTTGGTGTTGAATTGGGAAAATGATCTCAAGACCGTTTGGAGGTCATCCAAATGATCCCAAGACCGTTTGGGGTCAAGTCATGATCAAATTGGACGATGGTTCAATAGTTTCAAATCAATTAGACTCACATTGAAGTAGGTTGAAGGGTCATTGATTCTAAACCCTAATCCAATTGATCCAAGCCCTAATTGCTGATCAATTGAGGGTCAATTGAGTGTCAAATCAGTTGAAGGTTGACCTAATTGAGTAAATTGATGAGTGGCTAACAAGTGCATGATCGATTGAGGGGTTCAACATTGGAAACCCTAACACAATTGAAGTGGTTGAGACACTTTTTGGTCCTTGCGGTTTTGAGGTGGCTTGGACCAAATGGTCTCAAGACTGTTTGGGTCTTGAGGGTCAATTGAGTGTCAAATCAGTTGAGGGTTGACCTAATTGACTCAATTGATGACTGGATAACAAGTGCATGATCGATTGAGGGGTTCAACATTGGAAACCCTAACACAATTGAAGTGGTTGAGACACTTTTTGGTCCTTGCGGTTTTGAGGTGGTTTGGACCAAACGGTCTCAAGACCATTTGGGACCAAACGGTCCCAAACCGTTTAGTCTCATGCGGTTTCAAGGTCAGTTATGTCCATACGGTTTCAAAGTCAAACTTGACCAAACGGTCAACAAGACCAAACGGTCTCTACCCCATCTTGGGCAAACGGTCTTGAGTGTGTACTTTACCAAATAGTTTCAAAAGTCAACATGACCAAACGGTCAACAACACCAAACGGTTTCAAGGTCTGTCCAAGACCGTTTGGAGGTTTAGTGTACAAGACCGTTTGAGGTCTATGAAGGTCAAGATCGTTTGATGCCTTAGTGGTCAAGATGGTTTAGTGGTTGATTAACCTAAACCTCATAGATACCTAAAGTGATTAAGGGACCAAGTAATTAGTTGATTAATGCATGTTATAATCAGTGGTAATCATTACAAAGGTACCCTTGATGGAATAAAGTGATTAGTACTCTTTGAATGAGTAAAGCTTTAATGTTCACAATAGTAATGACATAACCCATGATGTCAATGTTGAATTGACTTAGCCCAATTGAGGGTGATTTAAACACCATCTTATAGAAAGAGGAGAGAGAAGACCTCTTATATATGAATGGTAATCAAGTAATGGACTCCCAATATGAATGAATACCTAATTAGGGTATGGTCCATGATAATGTGATCATGAAACCCTAATTATGACAACCAATGAATCATAAACCTAATTGAGGGCATTAATGGATGTAATCCTATTACATGATGATGGTATGATCTTAATTCATTATAATGTGAGTAGTAAACCCTAATCTAGGGTAATGTGATGTGATATGAATAGTAAACCCTAATCTAGGGTAATGTCATGTGATATGAATAGTAAACCCTAATCTAGGATAATGTGATGATGTGAACAGTAAACCCTAATCCTGAGTTATGCTTTTAAGCATGAAACTCTATGATTGAATTATGAATTCCTAATTAAGCTAAAGGGGTTGGTTAACCTTAATTGATTTAAAGAGGGAAACCCTAACCCTAACAAGGGCTTAGTGGTGCAACCCTTGAATGGTAAAGTTATCTTTGTTTTACATTGTACTGATATAGATGTGCACGTTATCATTTGTGTTAGTCATGCAGGTTCTTATGAAATAGTGAGCATGGCCAAGTAAGAGCTATGATGTCATATTTATTAAAATCACTTTACAAGTTTTGAAAGCAATGATATGCTATGTTGCCTAGTGAGAGGTAACAAATAAGACTAATAGGTTGTATGAGCCATGAGAAATATCTGCATTGCCACTATCATGTTCATACTGTTAAAATAACTTGATGACAATATGTTACTTGATAACAAGTGTTTTGTTGATCTAAGGATTTGAACACCCATATTCCTGAATCATAATGATGAAATGGTTAGGGATTGATATCCCAAAGTTAACAAGATGTGATATGAACTTGATCCAATTAGTACTCTTTCTTTATAACAATTGTTTTATTGGTTTATGTTTGAAAACATGCCTGATGATAAAAGAATGCTATAATGTACTTAAATAATCAAGTATAATGATATCATGTAGAGCCCTGACCATAGATCCATCATTGTCAAAAGTTAAATGATGGTGAAATAGGTTTTCCTAAGGGAACTCCCGGAGAGCATACTTTTGAGTATGTGGGGGTTATGGACGCAAATATCCTTACATCCTAATGAAGGAATTGATGTGAGATGTATGTTTAATCTCTCAATCCTTCATTATATATGTATGCCAAGATGATGTATCACTAATCTCCCGATGATGTTGTTAATGCCGCATAGATGTGAGATAAACAATAAATCCCTCAATTGCGAAGAGAGTACAACATGCCACTGTAACTCTAATAGCGAAGTTACCAGAATACCCTAGAAAGCTATTATGGCAGAGATATATGATGCCCTGCATGTTGTACCTCACACTGACTGAGGAAGATGAGGTCATAGGAATCCAGCTCTTCTGATGACCTATGTATGGTACCGATTGTGATTTCGTAATGGTCAGTTGGAATATGAGAGGTGTAACTCATCTCCTCGGGGCATAAATATGTTGGTAAAATGTAATCAACCATATAGCATAATTACTTAGGTTGAACTACGAGAAACAATGATTTATGATACATTGTTTATAATGTTCTAGTTGAATAACTAGTATACATGTTCTTCATATTCCTTATTGATTATAAGTCTTGTTATTCAATCAAGATATAGTTGAAAAGATTGCTTAGAGAATACTGCTTTACTTAGCTTATTCAATGAATTTCCTGTTGTTGAATAATTATAGTTCTTCTGCTCATTCTTATTTTAATTCTTGCAATAACAATGCTTCTGGCGGAGAGTTATAACTCTCGCTGGGACAATTATTCAATTGTCTCATCCCCATGGGATTCGACTTTTTAGGTAGATGCCGAGGACGAAGGAACCCTTCAGTGGGTGAGCAGCAACAGCAGCAGCAACAACAACATCAGGGACAACAGTGATCCTTAGGTGGAGACACTGTCTGTCAAGTCTTGTAGATAGAATGTCCTATGTATCGTCTTTGTACTCTCAGGTCCTAGGAGTCAGTAGATGGTTTAATATAGATCTGAGAATTTTGGCATAATGCCTCGAGATTTTTGTACATTGCCTTGTATAGTTTAACAAGGCAGCTAATGTTGTGACTCTCGAGATGAGAAATTACAGAGATGTAATGATGAATCAGTTTGTAAATGACTTACCTTGTTTCTTTATAAAAGAGTTTCACAGTTTGTAGATCTCTTTACGAAAAGTTTTAATTTTTAGTGATTTTCAGTAACTCCGCTGCTAAGTAATCGCTTCCGCATCAGTTTAAATTAGTTAATAACGTTTTCTTCGAGACGGGTCTCACAATACCCTAATTACATAATTATTCAAATTGAAGGTGTTAAGGCTTGACCTTTACATGATTATTGTACATGTATGAATTCCTCTCTCTTTCATCCTCTCTAGGATGTTGACTAGATCAAACTTGGTTATATTAGGTCAACCAACCCTTCAATTAATTACATTCAATTAGAGTTGACATAGTGTATTGAGATTTTGCTTACTTAAGCTTCAATGAATGACGCATCTAGGGTTACTAATCATTTAGTACCTTAAAGGTAAAACCCTTGTAATTATCTCTACTATACATCCGTAACAATTATAGGGTCAATTGATCCTTCATCACATTAAGTTATCAATTGATTTGATCACATTGAGTCACCAAACGATCTTGCCCCTTTGATCTCTAAACGGTTTGAAACCGTTTGAGTCCAAACGCTCCTGAGACCATTTGACCCCAAATGGTTTCAAGATCGTTTGGACTCAAACGGTCTCAAGACCATTTGGTCCAAGTTGCCCTTGAAACTGAAAGTCCAAAAGGGTTTCTCAATCAACTAAACCGATTAGGGTTTTGCATCTACAATTCCTTCATTAATTGAATTATTCAAGTTCATCAATTATTGACTCTTAGATCTCTAACCTTAAAATATCAACCATTGGATCACCAAACGGTTTTGGTTGACTTGGTCCAAACGGTTTGAAACCATTTAAGGCTCCAAACGGTTTTGACCTAGAAGTCCAAACGGTTTGAAACTGTTTAAGGCTCCAAACGGTTTTGAACTTATTTGTCCAAACGGTCAACCTAACACCAAATGGTCAAATCGAGAATGTTCAAACGGTTTGAAACCATTTAAAGCTCCAAACGGTCAACTGTCTCATTCGGTCAACATGCCCAAATGGTTTGGGGTTCAACCTCCAAACGGTTTGTAAACCGTTTGATCACCAAACGGTTTGGTGAAAACTGATTGGATCATTTTGTTGAAACCGTTTGCAACTAGAACTTATTGAGATGTGTTCTTAAGATGATGTCATCATCATCAAGCTTCAACCCCTTGAATTCTACTACCATTCCCATGGTAGTTTCATCAATTAATCAAAGGAATTTCAAGAAGAACAATTAAACATATTGAATTGAGGAATTGAATTCAATAACAATGAATAAGGGTTCAAGTTATATAACCCGCCTCCAATTGATCTTTCGAAGCTCCAAGCTCATGCCAACAATGGTGGATGCAACTACTTTCACTATCCCAAGGCTTGTCCTCAAGCTTTGAGTAAAAAGGAATGGTTAGAATTGAAGATGGGATCGAGATAAGAAGAAATCATGCATTGATTTTTGATTTCCACCATGAAATCAAGGTGAATGAAGTTCAAGAAGCTTACCAAAAGGTTGGGGGTCGTCCTCCTGTTTCTCCAAGCTCCCTTGGTCATTTTTCAAGCAAGAAGTGAAGATGGATTCGAAATTACCTTTTCAACTCATGGATAAAGGAGCATATATATGAATTTTATTGAAAATTCATTTAAGAGAGAGAAAGTAGGAATTATCTCCTCCATTTCCTTTCCACTTGCCCCCTTCTCTTCCATAGATACGAGGCTATATTCTTTTCCTCTTATTCCTCTCAATTATCCATAATTTAAAGAAAAGCAAATTAAGCACCTTAAATCATATTATAATAATATCCATAAGTGAGTGGATATTTCTTTTTCTTATAATAATGTGAGTGGGTTCTTCACCTCCTTAAGATATTTTCATTGTATTTGCAAGGAACAAGGAAGTACACATTTATGGATTTCAACCAACACCATTTTGGTTGAAGAGAACTTCAATTAATATATTTATTTTTGCATTAAGTTGAAGTAAAGTTCCAATTATGCCTAAATCTTGATTATTTTAATATCAAGATTCTCTCTCCTCCAAAATGATTCAAATGAGACACCCCTCTCATTTTCTTTGCTCTACATGATGCCAAGAAACATTAGGGACTCTCTAGAAGTGGTATTTTGCATATTGAACCCTAGGTTTTGGGTAAATTACACATCACACCAAAACTAGGTTTTAATGCATAAACATTGCTTTATCAGCTCTTTCTTGGTACTCAGGCTTTTCCAAGCCATACCTCTGCATCATATTCATTCTCATGATGCTTCAAAACATGAGGAAAATTTTATCATGTAACATTAGCAATTTAACCCCTCAACTTGGGTAATTTTCACTTTAGTCCAAAACAGGCAAAACATTATTTCAACATTGTTCAAAAAGGACTAAAATTGAAATATAAGTTCCTCTTGAACCTTAATTACTTTTCAAAGGTGAAGAGCAAGCATATAATTATCTTTCTTAAATAAAACACCTAGGGTTAAAGCATAACCCAGGTCAGGGATGTTACACCTGGTTTGGGCAGTTGGACCCGGTCTGCCCTTCTTTTTCTTCTAACACACTCACGATTCCACGATCCCTGTCCGCTCTTTCTCCCCTGCTATGCGTGGGCGCCGCTGCACAGAGCTGCTCCGGTGAGCAAAGGAAGAAGATCAGGTGCTCCTATTCGGGTACCAAGGCTGCCATCAGCTTCATCCTAAAACGGTCGACCTCCACGACACCTCCATCTCTCAGCATTGGCTCCCCACCCTAGCAGCCACAAGCCCGCCGCCAGTTGGTTCTGCAGTGGCAGAGCATGAAGGGGAAAGGCGCCCTTCTCATCCTCGTACACACCCAAAGCTTCCAAAAGCTTCAGAACTTCTCCAAAAACTTGCCTCATGCCCTAATTTATGGTGAGGAGCTCAGCGTACCCGTCTCTGAGTGCCACATTCTCCTCCAGCAAACTAGTTGTCGTCGGCCATGGGGCCCTTCACAGAAAACCACTAGAAATGCCACTTCCTTGCTCGTCTTTCCTCCCTAATAATTTTCCCTTTACTGATCTTCCTCTGGTCGCTCCTCTACCTTCATCTCCTACTCCAACTTCCTCCGACCTTCAGGTCGCAGTGGAGAGGCCGTGGGGATGGAGAGCTTGTTCTCCCTACTGAAGTGGTTTCACAACTCGTCTAAGGGCTCTACGAAATCGTCTCATCAAAGAGATCCTAACTACCAGGCTATCTGCCACCCTCTCCCCTACGATTTCAATGTTGTGGGAGTGGGTTGCGGCCATCCTCTTCCCCACATTCTAAGTTATTACCCAGAGGTAGGAGAAGGGTTATTTGTCGTCCGATCATGGATCCAAGGGTCTGAGTGCATCCTCACAAGGCTGATCCGCGGCTCACTCAAGTGGACGGTCTCTACCACTAGATTGGCCATGATTGACTAGGATCTGGCCACACAACCCGCCCAAGGGTCCAGGGGCGTGGCACCTTATCTGATCAATAGCTTAGGTCTATAATTCGTTAATAATGCACATTATTTCACAAGCTTCAAACCTATATAACTCCCTCTAGGAAGATCCAAATGCCACCAAATTTTAACCATAACTTCCTTACCTCTCGAGATACCTTCTACTCAAATTTGGTGACAAAACTCATCTATTTGATCATTCTATTAAATTCCTCAAGAAGGCATTAAAAGAGAGATCTTAACCATGATGTCAACCTCACATCAACACACCTACTTTGTCAAGAGCTTGGAACCCTCAATCTAACTCAACCTTATGCTTTCACTTAAGTCATTGGACATTTTAGGATTCCAAAAGTCCACTCCATCACAATTACCTTATTCATATTATATTCTAGGTTATAGATCAATAATCAGATTATTTGATTACATATGATTATGTGCACATATTAACCATACGTTACATGCATTAACCTATATTAGGGTTTTAAACCATGTATTAAGGGGTCAACTTCAGATAACATGAATTCTATACATCATCATGATCTCATAATTAAAACTAAGGTTCCATATACTGCTATGAGCTTACTCTGTAAATTTCATCATTTATTGATCATCAATGTATTTTCTACATTTTATTTAGGGTTAAAAGCTCTAATTAGCCATATGGAGCAAATTACGAAATTTCTTACATCAACATCATAATATATGACATCAAATGAATTATACAATATATTTTAGAGTTAGTGAATCATTCTCATAATTTTAGGCCTTCAACTGATATTTATTATCCATTAAGCAAGCATAAGACATCTTACATAATATTATTGAGATTTAAGCTTCAAAAGATTGATATTATAGTCCCATGTTGTTCTACTCATTTTTCTAAACATTTCAATATATTAATTGTATTTTTCAGATAAACTCTATGATTTATTGAAGATCTACATATTTTTGGGAGTATTTACCTCTTTCGGGCCAATCATATGGCGCCACATTTCCCTATGAAGGCCGCCGCTCTGTGGTTCAGTCGGCCTGTTCTCGCTGGTTTGGCTTCGGTTCTACACCTGGTCCAATTCAAGGCATGGTTTGGGAAAATGGACCGGGGTTCACTTATCCGGACCACCGCGTCTCTTGTCCTCTCGATTTCTCAGCGCGATGCGTCTGCGCCCGATTGAGGTTTTGCTCTATTTTGGGCAAGCACTGCCGCATGTCCCAGGTCCAGCAAGAAATAGTTGACGCTCCCATCCTCCTCGACGTCCAATAACGCCTCCATCCGATGTGATGACCTCATCCAGACCTCGACAACCACTCTGTATCTCATCCTCAGCTGCAGATCTTTCTGCACACAAGCACTCCGCCATGAGGGTCCTTCGCGGCAGAGTAGAAGAGGGATCCTGCCTCTTGATCTCCCTACTTTGGAGCTCGTCTCCAGCCAACATCGGCTTCGGCTGCCATGGAGCTACCAACGAAGGGGATCGGAAATGCCCTAGTTTGACTACTCTACTCGCCCTCTTTCTTTTCCTCTTCTCCATTTCCTCTGCTCTTCCTTCTATCTGTGGTTCCCTTCTTCATCTCCTCCTCTTCGGCCTGTGTGGGTGGGTATTGGAGAGGCAGCGGAAAGGGAGAATTGGAACTCTCTCGCCTGTTCTCCATATGCCTAGGTGAGCCGATATCAACTACCTGCTAAGACCTCCCTCTCACCCCCATGATCCCGAAGAGTGGTCGCGGGGAACTTGCTGCCTCAACTGGTCCTTAGCTGACTCTAACCGCAAGGGCAGAGAAGACTAAGAGGCCTTTGATCTCGCATCCAAGGGTCTAGGATGACTTCTCCTAAAAGCCTGATCTGTGACTTCTAAAGGTTGTAGCGTGCGGCCATTAGATCCGCGATCTAGGGCCTAAAACTGGCCACACATGCCTGATCAACACCAAGGGTGTGTGACATCCTATCAGATCAGCAATTTAGGCTATATAATTCGGACTTTATTAATCAACTACATCAATAATTCATATTATTTCCCAAATTTCAAACCTTCATAACTTCCTTTAGGAACATCCAAATGCTACCAAATTTTGACCATAGATTTACCATCTCTAAATCCACCTTCCACTCAAATTTGGTGACAAAACTCAGCTATTAGATCATTCAACTAAATAGTTCAAAAATGCATAAAGTTAATGAACTTAATCATAATATGCTTATCATTTGCCATCCACATTTTGACGAAACACTTGGAACTCCTAAAATAACTCAACATGCATGAGATCACTTATTTTTTTGATATTTAAGGATTTCAAAGGTCCACTCCATCACATCCTACACACCTTAATAGGAAACTTTGTCCTCGAAATTAAGCCAGAAATCCAGTCCATCACACACTTGCATCAGACTTAAGATTGCAAATAGTCATAACCATCACATGTATATCGAAATGATGACATTAATGTTTATATAACTCATATATCACCCCAATAAAATTCAAAGATGACTTCCTTAATGAAGGTATGTGACCATTTTTCTTGTATCTCATCTATCTCTTCTTTCAGATAGGGCATTTTCATGTCAAAAAGTTGCAAAATGAATAAAATAGTTGAAGAGTTCGATTTGATTTTTTTAATATTATAAAATGAGATTATTTATTAATGAAAATCAAGACTGTATATTACATTTTGTATACAGTGGATGTCTAGTGCCTCCTGTCTGACAATCAGGTCCATATACCACATCATGTAGTATCCATATGCCCAACCATTTTGTACAGGGCATTATAAATTTATAGTTATGTGAGCATTAATAAATAAAAGTAAGTATAGTTGGAATATATATTCATTGGAGTCAGGGAGCTTCATCAACATTCTTCCAACTTAATAATTTATTTTTCTTATCAACCTTTCCTCTAGCTTTTTTGAATTTTTGATGCCCATATAAGTTGAAGTAACATATTTAATTGAATCAGTAAATAGCCATTTATTTAATGACACAACAATTAATACATTTAGACAGATATAAAGATTTACTCACATTAATAATACCTTTTCTATTGTGTACCCCCCACTGTCTACTTTTTTACCCAAAGGATCTAGATAATATGTAGTTAGTGTATCCAAGAAAATTACCAACAACATCAATGATTATTACTAATTGAAAAGAAGGAAAACAAAACAAAACTCAAAATCGATAGTGAAACATAATTCATAATTCAATGGTAAGAAAAGTTCCTAAATCTTACACAACATTAAAACGAGCTATACTCACTCTCTTTCTTGTAACACCAAAATGGGTCTTTACTACACTGCTAATCTGTGATTGAACTAGAAATGCTACATCGATTAGTGTGAAATCTCCACACACACACCCCCTATATAAGTAGCTGAAAAACATATATGTATGCATCAATTTATAAGAAAAAAATATGCACACATATATTACAAGGTATTTAGCCATAAGATCTCATTATATCAAAGTTCTATCACAGGTGTATACAACCAAGCATAAGCAAAAACTCCATAATATATATCAAGAATACACTAGTACCGTAAACTTCACTAGCATCTCCCTCTGTAATATGGAATGTCGTAATCGACCCCTCTTCAAAGTCTCTTAGCCATATTGCCAACCACCTACACTTAGGACATAGAGAGTCAAATAGGTCCTTTGCAATCCAAGCAGGTAATTGAATATTTGGATGAGGACGGTTTCTTAGGTTCTATGATCTGCATATATATGTTCTCATTTAAATTCCCAATTGTATACTCAAGTAAAAAAGCATCACAGCTATGCAAAAAATGAAATTTAGCATAAATCAGTATAGATAATTCCCACTTTGGGCCACCCAACCACACCGCCTTCTGCATCACCTATCGTCTTGTGATTGGGGTTGCCATGTTGTAGTGGTGTATGTTCCTACACATCGTAGACAAGCCTGATAGACACACAAATTGCATTGGGAGGCATGGGAACACCATGAATAGTGTCACCTGGAAGGGGTGGGTAAGTGTCACTCAATGCAGCGACATAGTGTTCTAGTAAAAGATGGCACGACCAGACCTCTATAAATTTATATATAGTGTTATATATACCTAGACTCAAACATATTATAGATTCCCCTGAAAAACTATTATATCACAAAAAGACTCACACTGAGCATGATAGCTAGCGGGTCCATGGGATAACTCCCAACCACCTCTGTTGTAGGGGGCTCCACCTCATATGAAGAGTGGGGCAAGATAGGCATTGTTTGAGGAGGTGGAGACTGAGAAGACTGATATTGTCTCATTGCGTCCTCTATTCCCTTTGTAATCAAGACTTGCACCTTCTATTGTGACAATCCTCCTTTCATGATATATTTGTGATTCTTTGATGATCCAAGAAAGGATCTTATATCAACACCATCCCAAGTAGATCTAACACAACCATGATGCTCTACAGTACCCAAAGATACCGACAATTCATCCTTTTTCCCTCAAAGATGAAGTTGTTTTCTTTTATTTTTCTCATAAAGATCCCTCTAATCGTCATTAGTTATAATTGATTAGTAAGACATAACAATCAAGGTTGAAATGAATATGCACTCTGAGAGTTGAATTCTGATATTTTTGTAGCCGCCTCAATGGTTTTAGGGTTGGGTATTTTTCTAGATCAATTTTTCCTTATAGCTATCCACTATTTGTGGTGAAGTAAAGGTGTAGGAGTAGTACTAGAAGACTCAGCAGATCCAAGAGTAGGATTCTCAAAAGAACATGCTTCTAGTCTCTTGTATATCTACATTTAGTAGACACATGGGTATAGATTATGCTCGTGCACATTCTTTGTATGCTACACCTAGTTAATACAAAACATATGCTAAATAAGTAATGCATTGAAATCATAAAAATTTATTTTAAGTATGTAATACATTACGTAATACATTGAATTTATCTAATTAATCATAAGAATGTAAAAATACAAAAGGCTTAATACATTGAGTTCATCTATTTTTCTTCAAGAAACAATCACGTCCTACTCCTTCAAGTAAAGACTGGCCCATTGCTCAGTGGTGAACTTCTTGATGATGCTCATTATGTACTCTCTTGTCAAACTTTTCCTATAATTCCTTAATAGACTCTAACATTGTTGTTTCACCTTTTTATGATACAGTTTTTCATAAATGTCAAAGATGCTGTAGAAGATTTCATATACTTAATGGCATATTTTTAAAAACAAAATTGTGAATATCTTTAAAACTCAGAATATCTCACACATAAGTCCTTCCATATGTAGTCTTTTGTGGAATGATCAACTTTATGCAAGATTATATGTTATATCCACTTTGTTGTGAGTAATAACCCCTAGATATTGCATGAAATCATTATGATACTTACCAATAGGATTTCATGCATCATTGACATCAACAACCATCTTTGGTCCTTTATCCCTTTGTGATACTAATTTGTTCATCTCGGTGATGGCTCTTCTATGTGCACAATCACATTGTTCCTCTAAAAAGCACACAAGATCCTTATGGTGCACATCCTTAGGATTCTCTTCCTGAATTGGCAAGAAACATGTAGCAGTGATGGAGAATGTAAAATGCACATATGTGTGATAACTATGATAGAGAATTTAAAAGACACATTTATGTAATAAGAGAATACTACTTGCACCATCATGGTACTCATCCTCATGGTGCACATCATCATGATGCTCAATCTCATGGTCATACAACATCTAAAAAATTGCCATATTAAAATAGTCAAAGAATGAAATATAAGTGACAAAGAATGCAAAATGTACGTGTAGCATATGAAACATTTATAATTGTAATAAAGATTGTAAAATACACATCTAGAATGTACAAAATAAAATGCATGCCTCTAGTATTGGTCAGATCTTTGATCAAGTAACATTCCTTTTGTGTAATCTCCACATGTATATAATTCAATTTTAGCTTCAATGTTTGGTGTTGCCAAGCCAACTGAGCATGGACTGGAGTCATCATACTTGTCATAGTACCCTTCTTCATCTATAGGAGCTGTAATGAACTGATGTTTCTCATGAAGAACAACATACCACTTTTCATTTGTAGGATTATCGATGTAGAATACTTTCTTCTCCTCTAATTCCATTATGAATGGTCAACCTTTCTTACCAATCTTGTCAAAATTCACTAATATGAAACCAAATTCAGCCACTACAATTTCTTTGGTGTTATCAACCCAATATTTCCTAAAGATGGGAACTCTAAATTCTATGAAGCTAAAGTTAGTGAAGCATCATAGGTCATCACCCTAGAGTTTCCCTAAGTCGTCAACCAGAGGTTCAAGAAAAATATCAATATCATTATCATGTTGTTTAGGGCCCGATATCAACAAGGACAACATGGCATAGTTATTTTTCATACACAACCACGAAGGAAGATTATATATAGTAATCATAGTAGGCCAAGTGCTATGTTGTTTGCTTAATGTGTCATATGGATTCATCCCATCGATATAAAGCCCAAGTCCTAGATTCCTGACTTTTCACCGAATTTAGGATACAATAAATAAATTTACTTCCATTGTGGGGTATCAAACTATGTCGTAATGTCCCATCACTATTTTTATTTACTCTGGATGCCAAGATATATTTTGCACATGGTATTGGCAAACTAGTGTTGAAACAATGGTATTATAGGTAGATACCACATCACCTTGACAGGAGGTCCAATTTTAGACTTACTCAAAGTCGCTATTTTGTACCATGACACCCCACATTTCGGACAATTTTTAACATCTATATAGTCCTTTTGAAAAAACACACAGTCGTTTGGACATGCATGTCTTTTCTTAGTGTACATTTCCATTGGGCACAACATTTTCTTAATTTGTATGTTGAACTCAGAAGCTTGTTTCCTTTAGATAGAATTTCTTTCAAAAAAGACAACATAGACGTGAAGCTTTAGTTAATCTATCAATTGTTAACCTTCAGAGTATACAATCACAACACCATGCTTAGCTTCATAAACTTAGTACAACCTAAGTATAATGGTCTCTCAACATCATGCACAATGCTTTCAAATAAGGAAGGCAGATCAGTAAGATTTACCGCACAACTATCAAGCATCACATAAACAATGTCTATCGGAATCAATTCATTCACATCTACACATCATCGGAAATTTCTTCTTTAACACAAGTATTGCCACACACAAGTACTGCTATTGACATCTACTAATCTTGTCGTAGGAATATCCCAAGCTAGTACCATTCTGTATAGCCATGCACAATCTTGTTGCGTATGACATGACTTTTGATGTCGTCAATAGTGTTGACTTTCAAGTTGTTACTAAATTCCTACACTATAAATAGAACATGTCTCCAGGTTGTTCCTTAAGTTCCTCTACAAATCTTATAAACTGATTAAGACTAGTTTTAAACTCTGGAGTGCAATGATTTGAAATGTACATCCATGGTCGGTCCATTCAATGATCACAGAGAAAATGAGTATTGCATTAGGTATTTAGAATTAATATTAAGAGATTATGATTTATATATTAGGGTTTAAAGATAAGGATTTATCATTTAGGGTTTAGGGTTTAGGGTTTACATATTAGGATTTAAGGCTTAGAGTTAGGGTTTAGGGTTTAGTAATGAGTTGGCACTATCTATCCCATTCTTGAAGACCTAATCTCATGTATAATGTGTATTCCATTTTCATGAATTTTTAAGAAGATTTCCCCACAATTCTCGAAGTACACCAATGTAGATGGGAAAACACCCACCTTCACATGTACTTAGAGAACAAATAGGGAAGTGTTGAAGAAGCATCTTGAAAACCAAATACACATTTTACACTTACATCCTAAATGCGGTTGTTCTGGAATAGTCCCAAATCGAGGGCTATCCAAGATTTATCCTAATGAGTAAATCTTAGCAGGATTCTAGGACAATGCCATGATTTAGAAATTAGGGTTTACATATTAAGGTTAGTCTCCATGCCACACATATATCGATCATTTATTAGAATTTATTTTCATAGATTATGTTGAGTTTGGTCTCATAAACATTGTTAAGCCTAATTATATAGGTAAAAAAAGTTTAAATGAAAATTTATAAAAAAAATAACTATACATGTATTTTTAAAATCATATCTAAACAAACCAAACAAAAAATATATACATTTTAAAAATTATTTAAACAAGCCAATCAAATAAAAAATGTAGCTAAAAAAATTAAAAAACACCTTATACATAGGGAAAAGAGGAGCTTACACACGGTGTCGGCTCAAGAAGGAAACAAAAATAGCAAGAGAAAAAAGGAGGTAGTGGTGGAGTGCGGCGGTAGCAGTTAGAGTAGTAGCAACATCAGTTATAGTCATGGTAGAAAAAGCACATGTGTGGATGACAGTAGTAGTAGAGGCTGAGATGGAAGCGACGCCGATGATGAGGCAATAGAAGCACCAGTAAAGAGTGGGTGACAAAGAAAGACCAAATCATACAATGAAATAGAGAATGGGAGAAGAAAATTTTGCATGTGTAGTTAAGTGAAACCTAGTTGTCGGTTGTTATACAAAACTGATGACTAAGAATTTCGTCACCAGTTTCAACGAAAAAACCAACATTGTAGTTCAAATTCTATCGTTGGTTACCAACAAAAAATCAATGCCACATGTACTTATCCATAATAATAAACACCAACCTAGCTAAGACACTAGTCCTTAGTTTCTAGGGAGAAGCCAACATCATAGCTTAATCTACATCATCGATTACCCACCAAAAGACTAACTCCACATGAACCTATCTTAATTTAAAAAAACTCCAACCTCACGAAGACTTTAGCCGTCAGCTTCTAGCAATAACACAACGGCATAGTTAACTTTCTATCATTGATTGGCCACCAATAAAATGACAATATATGTACTTGTTTTTTGTTAAAAACATGCCTACCACGCTAAGACCTATGTCATTGGTTTCTTGAAAAGAACCAACAACATAATCAAATTTGGGGAAAAATGGTTTTTGTGGTGGGAACCCTATCTCATCGATTCTTCTATAGAAAACTGACACCATAGGTTTTCTGAAGGTAAAAATTTCCGCAATGGGCTTGATCCACAATGTTTGTTGGAGTGACACTGATGATAGATCGTTTTTGGAAGAAAAACTTATGTTAAGGGAAGGGTTTTTTCTTCAGTTTTTGTAAAACTGACGCAATAGACCTATATCAATTTTTCCTTTGAAATTTTGAATTAAGAAAGCTATTTGAGACGTAGGTTTTTCATAAACAAACTGAGTTTATAATAAAAGTGGTACCCGTGTTATTTCTTAATTGGAAATATTTGACCAATAGTGACATTTGTGTTATACCAAGTGATTCTATAGGCTTGTAGTGTTGGTTTCCTATAAAAAACTAACATTTAGAAAAGTGATGCCAAAGGTCAAAATTGTACCAGTGATAGTTCACCTCACTTGCATCTAATGATGACCTTCACAAACATAAGACACTCAAGCTAGGACCTAACTCAGTCAAGAATTGACTTTCTCAGTGTGAGTCTCTTACCTGCCACATTTTTTCCCAATTCTCATATATAGAATTCAGATCAACTTTAGGAATCATGCATAAGGTATTGAACTCATCTACATAGGACTGATCTATCATAGGATACATTATATTGCAAATATTTCATATTTCTCATATATTTGGGGTTTGGTCCTATGCCCTTTTCCTTGTGGGTCTCACTCTCTCTGAAGGTCATCATGTATCTCATCCTAACACCAGATTTCCTCCTTGTAAAAGATGGTGTGGCTCATACAAACTCAACCTTCCCTTAACATAGATGACCTTATGTAAGAAAAGCTTACATACTTTTCATCATCAAGTCTTAGTTCATAATTTTCAAAATTGGATTCAGACATTATATACACTCAAATATTTATAAAACAACTTATATCATCTTATATAAAACTTAGATAAGATTATCCATGATTATATGACTTTTCATTTGATTGTTAATCTATCTATCACATACCCTGTTAAGCCTATAGATATCTACTTTGGAATTATTCTCTCTTCTAAGTTGATGTTACTCCCTTTTACTTTGGTCGAATGACTACCTCCTACTCTCTTATGTGTAGGGACACCTTTATACTACTCTTATAACTCAAACAATCTAAACCTAGTTTTCAATCATCTAGGTTCTAACATAGAGGCTACGTATGAGTCTAGTCTGTGTTTAATAACTTACTAAATTTCTAGGATTTCAAATAAAAGGTGAAATATAGTTTTATGTTTCATGGTAAGAAATGTTTAGGTGTTGGCTATTTTTCATGCTCTGATACCAACTTCAAAGTTCCCAAATTCTACCTTCCCGGTACCTTGTGGGGTCGAGAGCACAAAATCTGAAAATGCTAACTAAGTGTATTAGAGTGTGATTCATAAGCAATATATGCATACATGGATCAACAACTATAATAAGACACCATAAAGTTCTCAACATTCAACATGTATATTAATAAAACATTATTTATTGGAACTTATAAACACACATTGTAAAGAGAATTTTACATAATATGGCATTTAAACTAACTAGGATATTACACAATAGGTATAACCTATAAGTCACTCACTTCTCGTCTTTTCTCCCATGCTAGCTCTAAAACTAAATCATATGTGAAACAACAGATCAAGATAAATGTTTTTGTGTATGTGGGAAAAATGATACATATATTTATGAATTTCACAAATTAGAGAGATTTAAAGAAAGAAAGAAGGAAGATCGTAGGAAACATTTCTTTGATAAGCCAATTACGCCCATTTACACATTTTTCTAAATAAGTTGCATTATTAAGTAGTGTCAGCAACGTAAACATACATGTTGGGATCCTCCTTGTCCCTAAGACTATGAGGATCCCCTTACCCCTTGAGCTTTGGGGTGTGGTAGTTGTAAAGATAGAGAAAAGATTAAGCACCCTCAAAATTACAAACCATAAACTCAACATTTATATTTTCAAGTGACAAAACACTTACTACTTAAATTAATACTACATCTAATATTTGTAAATAGAAGAATGTACATACATATTATGCATTAAACTGAGAGATCCATAGTCATATAATAAAATAAAAGTCACATACCTTGGTTCAAAGGATTCCTATATTATACAAGTTTTACCATTATTAATGGTACTTAGGACCAATTAGGGTTTAGCCAATCCTAATTTAAATTGGCCTGAATATTTTAAGTCGTATTTTTCTACTGATCTATAGGTCGTAGTTAGGGTGTGGTTTATGTTTCATTATTTTTAGATAATCTATCTATTTCATAGAATTAGCATCAGTTATAAAGCATCTATTTGTGATTTAATGTGAAATGTCCTAGTATTTTGGCATAATACTTAGATCAGAATATATATCCAAAACTCAAACAACATAAGGTTTTAAAATGAGTTTTTAAAGAACTTATCTTAGGCATATAGAATTTATTCCATTAAATAAACCCTAACTATAGGCCTAAACATATAAATTAGAACCATCACTAGTCTTACTGTAAAAGCCTAATCTAGGGATTCAAAAATTAAGTGGACATTTCTTGAGTCTAGGGATATTTTTTGGTATTTATTGGACAAGGTCCTTATTTATAAGGTAGTTCCAAACAATACTAGTATTTATGGGTATTTAGATTGTAATTACCTTTGGGGTGTAAACATGGGCCATTGATCTTCGATTGAACAACCCAAATCACTACATCACTAACACCAAACCTGTTGTGAATCCATATTTGGTTAGTATGGGTCGTCTGATTCCTGTCCCATAAACTATTTGGTCTAGTTGTTGGATTGGCTCTCACATTCTCTCCCCCAATTTTCTTCTTTCTCCTTACACCATCGTGTGTCTATCAACCATGCCACTCAATGTGACTCTTCTTGATGCATATGGGCACACTAATAGGTAATCTACCACTTTTGCCTCAGTCTTTACTCAAAGGAAAGATCCTTGCTTGGCCTACAACGAGACTCTGGTGGCTAGACACAGATCTTTTTAGTTGATAGGTGGAGTGAGGATAATTGTCATTGTTGGTATGTATGCCCTGAGAGCCAATCATGGGATAATTGGTGGGATACATTATGATTGATTTGATAAACATCAAAAGAAAGCTTCCAATTCTTTCTGGTTCAGTGATATGAGATAGTGACAGAACAGATTGAATGTCTAGAGAATGACAGTACTCAATGACGTATGCTTTCAGGTTAAGGACCTGAACGATGAGATCATACGGATGCTAAGAGTTTGTACATTCTTGTTATGTCCCCAGTCGGATGTCATTGTGGAAGGTAAATAGACAACAATGACACACAAGACTAGATTGTGGTGTTGGTTGATGACAGAATCTCATTAGTCATGATATAGAGATATCAAACCATACACACAGGTACTTGTTAGAGAACAAGTGTACCAGACAGACCCACTGTGAGTTTGACACATGGAACCATGACATGATAGTCACAGTCAGTACTCACAGTGATTGTGGTGAGTGTGATTCTTTGACCTAAAATCACTACACTCAACACATGTCGTTGGGCACACTTTGACATCATCAAACGCAGTCCTGAAACATGGGTTGTTATAAAGGTGAATATTGGGTGGCTTTGACACATGGGGCTTTTGAGGGGTGAGTGATAGATATGGGATTTGTCCCTCCTAAGGGAGTTTGATATCCAAGGCCACTTGGTGAGTAAGATTGAGATAGGCATGCGCACGCATGTGTGAATTAGTATGTGATATTGATGTCATACATATCTCATTCAATCTACTCTGAGATCAAGAAAGTGAATGAACGTTGACAGGATGAGTGTTCCATGCCTCGAGTTCATTCGGGATATCAGCGACAAAGGAATTATACATTCGCTGTAACACCATTCACGGATTGTAGGATTGAAAGTTGTTCTCCAACTTTCTACTTTCACTTGGGTAGCACTGATGTGTGACTAGGCACCGCTCTTTGCTTGTGAAGTCATAAGTGTTATGGACTTTCACTACCAATGTGAAATGGACCTGCAGGGTCACACACATAGGATTTAACCTGGAAGAAGAGTTTTGTCCACAAACAATGTTTAGATTGATTACTAAAGGAGTTAAGTAGTTCAATTAAACACTCAATCAATTGATAGCTCAATGTCATAATGTTCAAGGTGTTGGACACATTGATTAGAGTATCGGATTGATTGAAACCACAATTGACTGATTCTGCAAAATCTGCACTCCCAACCGATCGGCTCATGAGATGAACTGATCAAATCAGCTTGGTGAACCGGTCAGCTCAGGTGGTGAGTTGATCGACTCATGGACAGGGTGAACGATTGCTTCAAGTGTTGAAATGATCGGTTCAACTGTTGCAACCAAGCAAGTTGGGAAAGTCAGATTGGTTAGAATTTTCCTTTCGTTTCACTTTCCCAATTTGATTGGGAAAAGGATTGGTATTTGATACCAATTAGAAACAAAAGAGGGAAAGTCGATCGGGAACTAATCAGGACCACGAACCGATCGGTTCAGAAAATGAAACGACCGTTTCATGGGTCCCAACTGATCAGTTGAGTGTCAACCGACCGGCTCAGATCCCCAACCGACCGTTTCAGAAATGAAACGGTCGGTTCAGGTTGCGAGTTGGTTGTTTTTGTGGAAAATCTGGAACCCTTCTACTCATGCTTTTAGTCCCGCATTGCCCGGGATGGAGAACCCTGTCCCATGACCCTCCTATATATAGGGGTATTGGGGGCTTATCAAAGTACAACTCAGTGCAACCAATTTCTCTGGAAAGTTGTCGTTCTCTCTGGTTTTGGTAACCGAGAGAGAGCCCGAGCAAGTGCTACCCGAAAAGGGAGGCGCAACAAGGGAAAGACAACTGCAGTTGCAACTGGAGGCAGGAGAGTGTGTTGGCGAATAGTACGTCAATAGGAGGGTGTGACTCCTTCCAACTCCTTATGGGACAAGGAGTGTGGAGTTCCAGGTGGTCCGTGTGGACTACTTCAGAGGCGGGAGGTTTCTGCCGCTCAGGAGGACAACTGTCAACCTCGACAGTCTGGTGAGAGGAGGAGTCGTCAGTCCCGGTGTGACCAGGAGCTGCACAGATACCGTCCAAGACCGCGCAAGGCATGAGGTATTGTCGCCGAGCAAGCCTCGGGACAAGGTATGATTCCAAAAACCATCCTTTCCTATTATATAGACGTTGACACGTTTCCTTGTTCTGGGTTTGGGGGAGAAAATTTTTGTTTCCGCTGCCTCCCCTAAAACCCAACAGTGGTATCAGAGCCACGTCAACTGCTCTATATTTTAGGAATATCGATATGATTGATTTTGGTTTGTCACCTTTATTTATTGCATACGATGCGAATAAAATTGGCTTTATGCATGTCCAATCCTAAATCCACAAATCCCAATTTACATATATGATATGTATTATGAATGCACTCGATACACGTCGCCCTTAAATGAGTTTTGTGGTGGATGTATAGCGTGGTTATGGCCAATAAACCCTATCTGTGTATGGTTGTATGTGGTTGCTTGCATCTCAGTCTGCGCACCGATCTTCCCTATCTCCTATTCCTGATGTAACTCAAAATAATTCGAGATTCTTTCCTACCTTTTCTCCCCCATAATGTAACTCAGGGTTTCCCTTTTAAGCAATGTAAAATTAGGATAGATTTTATTTCCTGTTATGTCAAAGAACGAAGGACATCCAGATGACAGCTCAGACGATCAGTTCAAGGCGTGAACCGATCAGTTGACGAGTGAGCCGATCGGTTGATGACCGGTTCGAGGAGCGAGACGAGTGGGTGGCAGCCATGATGAGATGCACGACGACCAGGTGAACCGATCGGTTGGAGGAGCCAACCGATCGGCTGGTGGCACCCAGACGACTAGGCTAGAATGAGCAAGTCATTCATGGGATGAGCTGATCTACTCCGAAGGCAAAGCACAGAGTTCATCTTGTACAAGTTGCATGTCATGTAGACCTAGATGACCATGATTCCTCTTGGCTCGAGGAATCACATTAGGATGTCCATAATCATTGCTTTTATCGTTTTGCATGTTTTTTGTGGGATATAGCATGTATATGATACATACCATGTATTGTGGTGATTGGATATGTATATGTATATAAAAACCAAATCCCTCATTAAAATATTAAGTCTTATATGCCTTCCATTAGCGGCATACATGAAAAACTCGATCGACCAAGCGTATGTTACACCAAAGCGTGGTGCGCCATCTATCTTGTGGAAGTGTGAAGGGTAGACATATAGGTTCTGCTAAAGCAGGGTGCATGTTTACCATGTCAACTTTTGGGTTAGACTTAACTGGTGATTCTTAGAGCATCTAAGCCCAGAGGCAAGGAATGTTCATGGCAAGGTGTTGCGCATGTTCATTCATCAAGAGTTGCATATGATGCAATTGGCATGATGGCCTACCTAAATAGTCAAGATTGTGGGTGATCAGCCAAAGCTGACTCATGACTTGATGAAATATGGATCTTGCCCACTAGAAGGTTCTACGCTGCAATCTTCTGAATTGATGGTGAGGGCTATCAATTTGAAGTAAAATAGTGGAAGCGATAATTAATTAAAGGCCTAATTATATCGTCAAATTTTCAAATCAATCAAATAAGTCAAAAATTAAAAATTTTGGACTAAAATTGCATATTTTCCTTTTGTAGTACAAATGGCAACAAACAACAATCCCTTTTCTTTACGATTGGTCCTTGACAAGGACAAGCTAAATGGGACAAACTTCCATGACTGGTATCGGACATTGAGAATTGTTCTCACTCAAGAGCATAATCTCTATGTCCTGGATACTCCAATTCCAGAGGAACCCGCTCCTAATGCACCAAAGATAGAAAGGGATGCTTATAAGAAGCATTCTGATGATGCCATTAATGCAAAGTGCTTGATGTTGTGTTCTATGAACCATGAGTTGCAGAGACAATATGAGAACATGGGTGTCATTGAGATGATTCAACATCTCAGGAACATGTATGAAGATCAGGCACGACAAGAGAGACACAATGTCTCAAGGGCGCTGTTCAAGTGCGTCATGACAGAAGGAGATCCAGTTGGTCCTCACACACTCAAGATGATTGGGTATGTGGAGAACCTGCAAAGACTGGGATTTCCACTGAGCCAAGAGTTGGCTACTAACGTGATACTGCAATCGTTGCCAGAATCCTACAGTCAGTTTGTGATGAACTACAACATGAACAACTTTGATAGGCCACTGTCAGAGTTGTTGGGCATGTTGAGGACCACCGAGATACAGATGAAGAAGGACAAGCCTAAGTGTGTGATGGTGATCATGAACAAGAAAGGCAAGTCCAAGCACAAGGGCAAGGGCAAAGCTAAGAAAGGTTCTGATGCTATCCAGGAGCCCAAGACATCTTCAGCTCTCAAGGCCAAGGGAGGCGTGACCAAGAAAGGAAATTGCCACCATTGTCAAAAGCCAGGACATTGGAAAAGGAATTTTCCTCTCTATCTGGAGGAACAAAAGAAGAAGGAGGCGACAAACGTCTCTACTTAAAGGTGTCATGAAAGTAAACTTGTAACACTTTTTGAGGTATATGATACCAAGATGTAAAGTGTAAAGCACTCATAATTGGGGCAAGTGTTGCCACCATAGACAGGAGTACTTTAGTTTATTTTCATCCTATAAGGCATGTAATACAGTTATGAACTGCTATTTCATATTTTCCAATAGATAGAAACACTTTATTTTTGCATATTGTGCGATAATGATGGCAATTAATAAAGTTGAGTTTTCAATCTTAAAGATATGATCTTTGTGGCAATGCCTTATTTATCTTGTGGTATTTGATATGCATAAGATAAAATGATACCTAAAAGTTATAGATAACTCAAACAATCAAATTAGCATCAATCATAAGAAATTCATTTATAGTTTCCATGTGATGGATAAATCTAGACTCTTTTGGTTAGAGAACCAGTAAGAGACATGAATATCTTGGACTTGATTAATCAATCTTCACTAAAAGTAGTGGGAGAATGATTACCCTATTAGGTATAATACATGTGATGTATTTACATACCTAATGGAACAAATGCTAATATTTCAAATGGTGTTTAGAGAAATACCAATATGAATATCTTGAAGTGTTCAAGAATAGATGAAGTACAAATTTGGTAAAGTGTTAATTCTTGATGAGATCAATGAATGAAATACTTGGACCAAATGTTTGAGATCCTTATGAGTGATTATGATAGTGTATCATAGTGAACTCATGATTAAGGCATGGTGATGTCTAAATCAAGAAGGAATCATACTCTAAGGAGTTAGAGAATGATTATCAAATAACTGAATTCTTCTTAATAAAAGAATACCCCACACTAATAAAAGAAATTAAGAATCACAAGGGTTGTAAATTCTTAGATCCTTACACCTCAATTATCTATGGAATGAGTTGTTCATGTGACGAGTCAACTATCTAGATGAATATGAGGAACCGAATCTTGAGTTATGGTTTATGACCATTACATCCTAATGACTTCCATGTGAACCATAAGGTATGACCTTGATGGTAGCACTCATTGGATGAAAATCCACAAGTGCAAATAAGTCTTAAGCGTTAAGACACATGGATAATATTTTGAGAAGGATGATGCTTGTTGACTGCAACTTAATGACTAAGACATTTGGCATATGGATACTAAAACTACATTACTATGAGGAATAAAACAAGGATGTGTACGTGACACAACCTATAAGGTTTATGATTCCACTAATGCAAATGAAGTCTATAAGTTACAATGGACTAATCAATGTGATTGATTGAGTACAAGCAACTCAAAATTGGATCTTTATTTTGATGATATAGTCAAAGGGTTTGACTGATATGTCAAAGATAAAGAAGGGATCTATGATTTAGTGGGAGCATGTTCACATTCCACATGTTGATGTGAAATGGAAATGTTCTAGAATGGAAATCCAAAAGTGGAAATTATCTTTAAGGAAGAAAGAGATGTTTCCTATGTGATAGGAATAGAGATCTATAGAGATAGTTCTCGAAAAACTCTTGACCTGAAAAGAGAAAGCATACATTGGCAATCTATACTGAAGGGTTCAGTATGCACAGATTCAGTGGGAGAAAACTTGTCCATGTTGTATGGAGTTAGTATCCCAAGGCCAAGTGTCCAATTCTTATGAAGAATGGGAACATTAAGAATAGATATGGATCTATCATGTATGCAATCATCCCATTATCTTGCATGTATGGACATGGCAAGAACAAAAATGCATTCATCATCTTGTATGTGGGACATGACAATATGATATGTCATCCTGATAACTCGTATGTGGGACATGACGAGTGGATGTCTGTCTACTTCCAGTAAGGGTTACTGGAACACCATGAGAACTTGACAAGTACTTCAGAAGTGCTAGTTCTATGGAAATGAGGAAGAGTTCAATGTAAAGAGTTACATTGATGCGAACTTCCGAAAGGACATAAAAATTAATCGCAAAATATATATAGGATATATAAAAGTGAAAGTGTGTTGATAATTGGAAGTGTTCCAATAAAACCATTTAAAAGGAAATGTTGAGTATCTATGCGTTAGAGAACAACAATGGATACTATATGGATTTGGAAGTTCATGAGATGAACTTATAGATATTCCGCTCATTAATGACAAGTCTGGAATCCTTGATCATGCAATGTGGCTAAAGGTTAGAAATGGAATACTAGATCGCATATTACGGAAACTCCATCTCATACGTGTGACGTACAACGAAGAGATGAGAGACATGCAATTTATACTGACTTTGGCAAGGTGTTGCCATTACTCACTATGTTCGCACTAGAGCACAGAAACATGTGGGACATGTTTGAAGATCACTATGAATATGATTCAAGGGTGATTGGCTCGCAGTGCAAGTGGGAGTCTGTTGGTATGTATACCCTAAGAGCCAATCCTGGGATGATTGGTGGGATACATTATGATTGATTTGATAAACATCAAAGGCAAGCTTCCAATTCTTTCTAGTTCAGTCATATGAGATAGTGACAGAATAGATTGAATGTCTAGATAATGACAATACTCAATGACGTATGTTTTTAGGTTAAGGACCTGAACGATGAGATCATACAGATGCTAAGAGTTTGTACATTCTTGTTATGTCCCTAGTCGGATGTCATTGTGGAAGGTAAATAGACAACAATGACACACAAGACTAGATTGTGGTGTTGGTTGATGACAGAATCTCATTAGTCATGATATAGAGATATCAAACCAAACACATAGGTACTTGTTAGAGAACAAGTATACCAGACAGACCCACCGTGAGTTTGACACATGGAACCATGACATGATAGTCACAGTCAATACTCACAGTGATGGTGGTGAGTGTGATTCTTTGACCAGAAATCACTACACTCAACACATGTCGTTGGGCACACTTTGACATCATCAAACACAGTCCTGAAATATGGGTTGTTATAAAGGTGATGATTGGGTGGCTTTGACACATGGGGCTTTTCAGGGGTGAGTGATAGATATGGGATTTGTCCCTCCTAAGGGAGTTTGATGTCCAAGGCCACTTGGTGAGTAAGATTGAGATAGGCATGCGCACGAATGTGTGAATTAGTATGTGATATTGATGTCATACATATCTCATTCAATCTACTCTGAGATCAAGAAAGTGAATGAATGTTGACAGGATGAGTGTTCCATGCCTCGAGTTCATTCGGGATATCAGCGACAAAGGAATTATACATTCGCTGTAACACCATTCACGGATTGTAGGATTGAAAGTTGTTCTACAACTTTCTACTTTCACTTGGGTAGCACTGATGTGTGACTAGGCACCGCTCTTTGCTTGTGAAGTCATAAGTATTATGGACTTTCACTACCAACATGAAATGAACCTGTAGGGTCACACACATAGGATTTAACCTGGAAGAGGAGTTTTATCCACAAACAATGTTTAGATTGATTACTAAAGGAGTTTAGTAGTTCAATTAAACACTGAATCAATTGATAGCTCAATGTCATAATGTTCAAGGTGTTGGACAGATTGATTAGAGTATCAGATTGATTGAAACTGCAATTGACTGATTCTGCACAATCTGCACTCCCAACCGATCGGTTCATGAGATGAACCGATCGGCTCAGGTGGTGAGTCGATCGGCTCATGGACAGGGTGAACGATTGCTTCAAGTGTTGAAACGATCGGTTCAACTGTTGCAACCGAGTAAGTTGGTAAAGTTGGATTAGTGAGAATTTTTCTTTTGTTTCACTTGCCCAATTTGATTGGGAAAAGGATTGGTATTTGATACCAATTAGAAACAAAAGAGGGAAAGTTAATCAGGAACTGATCAGGACCACGAACCGATTGGTTCAGAAAGTGAATTGACCATTTCATGGGTCCCAACCAATCGGTTGAGTGTCAACCGACCGGCTCAGATCCCCAACCGACCATTTCAGAAATGAAATGATCGGTTCATGTTGCGAGTTGGTTGTTTTTGTGGAAAATCTCGAACCATTCTACTCCTACTTTTAGTCCTGCATTGCCCGGGATGGAGAACCCTGTCCCATGACCCTCCTATATATAGGGGTATTGGGGGCTTCTCAAAGTACAACTCAGTGCAACCAGTTGCTCTGGAAAGTTGTCGTTCTCTCTGGTTTTGGTAACTGAGAGAGAGCCCGAGAAAGTGCTACCCGAAAAGGGAGGCGCAGCAAGGGAAAGACAACTGTAGTTGCAACTGGAGGCAGGAGAGTGTGTTGGCGACTAGTATGTCAATAGGAGGGCACGACTCCTTACAACTCCTTGTGGGACAAGGAGTGTGGAGTTCCAGGTGGTCCGTGTGGACTACTTCAGAGGCGGGAGGTTTCTGCCGCTGAGGAGGACAACTGTCAACCCCGACAGTCTGGTGAGAGGAGTAGTCATCAGTCCCGGTGCGACCAGGAGCTGCACAGACACCGTCCAAGACTGGAGATGAAGACCACACAAGGTGCGAGGCATTATCGCCGAGCAAGCCTCGGGACAAGGTATGATTCCACAAACCATCCTTTCCTATTATATAGACGTTGACGCGTTTCCTTGTTCTGGGTTTGGGGGAGAAAATATTTGTTTCCGCTGCCTTCTCTGCCTCACCTAAAACCCAACAGTCATGATATTACCTCTTAAGGATTTATGATGTCTAGGTTCTTGTTCTCGTGGTAGTTTAAAGGTGGTTACAGATAGGACTATAAATGGGTTTGGGTAGGCCCATTGACCTACAAATTTGAACCCTTTAAAAACTTGTCATGGGTCTAAATTTGTATACCCGTGTACCCATGGAGAGGCATGCCCTTGGATCCAAATATAAGAGGGTGCACTAATGGGTATGCTTGTACCAAGACCCACTAGATCCATGTACTTATTTTATGTAAATAACTACTCAAATAATATGTTATTTATATCATAGTTTACTAGTCTATCTGATATAATACTTGGAATTGTATCCTAGTCTAAATATAATAAGACTACTAGTCATCTAATTAAGAACTAATTATTCTAGTTCCAATCATGAACAACATATGTACACTTAAAATTTAAATAGTAAAATTATATTCTACATAATTAAATTATTATGACAATGCATACATACAAGAAAACAATCAACTCAATAACATTCAGTCAACAATGTATATCAATGTTTAATATAGATATTGCATCATAATATCCTACATAGTAGAAATATGATTGTTTTATTAAGATATATATAACATAGTCATTTCTTTTCTTGCACAAACAATATGATGTTTTTTGTAGAACTGCTTACCCACATACCCTCTATTATTATGGGTATGATTATGGTGTGGGTCTAAATTTTTATTATGAATGCCTAGAATCAGAGCTAGACACAATAAATTAATTGGGTGTAGGTATGAGTATGACCATACCTACACCGAACCTGCACCATTTACACCCCTAGTTATGGACTCACTCCATCCCTCGTTGGATCAGTGGTCTGCATGGAGCTTACCAACAAGGAACGTCTTGTAGAAAAGAAGAAGAGGAAAAATGTCTTATTGTACTCAAGGTAGAGAGGAGGAATTCTAGAACTACATGAGTTCATAAGTGCTACTGGTAACTGGTATCAGATCTTGATTCACTTCCACCTCCAAGGCTTGAAGGGGAGGAGCATGACTTGTAGGTCTTACCCACTACATGTAGTAACAAAAATCTAAGAACTTCCCCTTGGATACAATTAAGGAAGTGAAGCCATCTAAACATGGTCTTTCCATCATACTCTGATCCCCCCCAACAAAAACTCTACAACAACTGGTGAAAGCCAAAGAACAAAAAAGGGTTCTACCTCTCTCATCTCTTCAAGAAAACACCTCTTAAAATGGTTGTTAGTAGTGATCACATAGTCACACCACGACTCTGGGGTTAAAATCTCATTGGTTTTTGTCATGCGGTCTCAAATTCAACATGGTCAATTCATTAGTAATTGAGGGGGAGACTTTGTCTTCAACTTTGAGTACCAGAGTTGTAAGATGATCGTTGGGTCATTATATTAAGAAATGGTTGTGTGAAACCTTTATGTCACGATGACAATAGCCCACAATACACACATAAATCTAGCATTCAACCAACTATGACACCAAAACTCTAACATTTTTCACTAAAACTACTCCATCAATAATCCTTCTAAAGTAAATTTGTAAAGACCTTGAATACATGCCAAGTACTTATCAAGTTTCTATGAAAGAAGTATAATACACTTATTTTGATAATTATGCATCCTAGGGTTCGTAATATATCATATGAATCCATTTCTACTGAGTTTGGATACAAAATTTCATATCTACTAAAAATCAACTTTTAACTACTATTGATAATCCCCACATATTTAAATGCCAATGAATAATTGTCATCAATCCTTCAATGTAAATTAATCAGATTTGTGGGTTCCATTTTCAAGTACAAGTCAATCCAATTTGGATTATGCCATATAAGAACATTCATTTAATACAACTAATATCTTAGTTATCAAAGCATAGAATGAATGTCCTTACAATAGCCATCTAATTTCTATATTCTACTTTGTCTCACACCACCTGTAATGCCCATTCAAGCATATACATGATAGAGGAACCAAACCCTATGTTGTCCATAACATGGGTCACTTTTTTTGGAGGTACATTACAAAACACGATATTAAATAGCAATAAAATAAATGAATCACAATGAATTAACTCAAAATATAGATTAATACAATATTATTTGAAAGGGAAAACATAAATTGCTACATCTTGATCCCAAGCCTAATACTAGGAGAATGAACAAATCTAAAGCATGAAGTAAAAACTAAAAATATATAATCTATTGAATGGTAGATGGAACCCCACCAAGCTAAGGTCTCCTTTGATGTCAGCTATTCTGAAGGGCTCACTTTAGTTCTCCTTTGCTGCTTGATCTAGGGACATCTCATCCCACGACCATGCAAAACAAAGAAACAACATAAGTAAGAGGCACTATGTATTTTATAATAACTGACAAATAAGGATATATACATGAATTGAAATAAAAATGACATTGATTTACATTATTAATTACCATTACACTGTATTTTTCATTACATCAATGAATTAAGAAACATGATTATATGATTTCTCTCCATCACTACATTGTGGGACACATCATGCCCGAAAAGCCTACCATTTTTGGGAAGCCCCTAATGACCATAAAGGTCCATCATTGTGAGAAACATATGATAAGTTACTTAATTCTCTTATCTTAAACATTAATATCATCATTCTTATCTTTCCATGTTTGTAAATTGCCTCATCCAATTATTGCACCAAATTTCTTATCGGCCCAGTTAAGGCTCATCTTAGTTGCATCAAAGTGTTCATCAATGTCATAAAGACAAAATAATGTAAAGAGGAACAATTCACAATTTAAGTACATTATATTAATCCCCATGGTATTTCTCCCTCTTAATCTTGAAATTATCATTACATTATTTACATGATTCTTTTTTCAATTTCTTAATCATTACATGAGCATAGAATTAAACTAATGAGCATCAATGATAATCATAAGACTTTATGATGATAGAAAACAACAAGCAATAACATAATCTGAGGTGTCATCATTATATTAATTTCAATAACTTGGAAAATAAAAGCATAAGTCCTAAAACATACATAATCATGTAATTCATCCAAAGTACATATGCATAGTGGCATGACCTGCTTACCTGAAGAAAGGTAGATCCTAACTTTTCCCCTTTGATCTTGGTCAAACCCTAAGTTCCTCAAATTATATGATTTACATTATTCATCACTTTAAACACCATCCTTAACCCTAATTCGAGTCTTGTGAAGGAACTTGTTTAGAGATGATAGATTTAGGGTTTAAAACCCTAAAAGTCAACTTCCTTATTGAAAAATCTTTCCAATGAGTATTTGTGCACAATTTTTGATGATCCATCATTTTACTATGAATTTTTAAAATATTTCCAATTAGAAATCGGAGAAAAGCCACCTCATTATCCAAATGCGTGACCCTTTATCCAGTTGGTCCAATCGAAAAGGGCCACCTCACAAGGGCCTTCCAAAACAAGCCGTAGTGAAAGGACGATCAAGCAACTAAATCCCAAACTTACCCTTAGCATATAAATTAATCATTTGATTAAAGAAGGATGGGCACCATGGTTATATCCTGACCTGGTATGTTCCCCCAGTTGAGCCATGGCATGAGGCGCCTACTCAGGATTTGTGATTCTAATCAGGTGGGAAAACATTGAAGACCCGAGTCTTGTTTGGAGTACTGGTATTGCCAACTGGTTTACCGCATCCTGGCGTAGGCAAGGGGTCTACTCACATACTAAGGCATGGTCTAGATCCCCTAGTTCCACCTCTCTATGGTCAAGCACAACTGCAAGAATTGAAAATAGAGGAAATTCCACAACCAAGGCGTGAAGATGATTAGAAATCATCAAAAAATCGAATTTATCATAGCTGTAAAGTTTCTAGGACTAGGGGTTCGTGGAGAAGCCACAACGGTAGGCACCAGTGAGGGTCAGAGAGAACATATATAGGAAATGACATTTGGAGAGATCGCGAGGCAAAGCAAAAATGTGGAAATGAAGGGAGGGGGTCGAGGATGCTCACCGTAATTTTAATTTGGTAGAGGTTTCAGAGCCCTGAGGACCAAGTCATTGTCACTGGAGAAGAAAATCAAGAAGATTTAGGGGTCTCAGGGAGTAGGAGAACAAATCAAAGATGGAGGAGAGATTAGTGGTTTTGGGTGGTCATTCTTAGTCCCTTATATATAGCCTCAAAAGTCGGCGGAAATCTCTTTGACTTTGGGGCAGAGACGAGAGTTCATTCCCAGTTGGGCATTTCGTGGATAGGGCACAAAGTCCTAAAGAAGTCTAGATGGCTAAGATCGCATAATTATCACATTCCCACTGGTGAAAAGATCAAAGGAAACAAGACAATATAAGGGTCGATTGGTTTAGAGAAGGAACACATGACCTGGTTTCCGATTCTCAGTCTTCTACTCAAGGTAGGAGAAGAGTTCAGAGCCGTGCACTGGGGTATCCAACGGCTGGAGCGACCCCACTTAAAATAGGCATGTGTGACACAGACTTTAGGTGAGAAAAAGATAAATGCACCATGTGACATTTAAATAAAGTGGGATATTAGGTTAATGCAGTATGTATACTATTAATATTTAACCAAAACCATATGATAACTTCCCTAATTGATTTGAAGGGTCAAATTCAGCTCTATTGACTTCAAATTTGAATCACAAGCTAATTAGAACATCTAAAATCTCCCTATCCAATTAGATTTAGGTTTTCATTAGATTTTGTTCATAAAACTCATATAGGTCACTATTTTAATGCATATATTATTAAAAAAGGTAAGATTAATGGAATTATCATTTCTTCAATGAGTTGGTTGAGCCAAAATTCGAGGTTATGAGAATATTTCATTATATTTAGGACTTAAAGGTTACATTATGTTATATTTGATAGATAAAATCTTTAATTTCCAAATTAGGGTTTTTGATTAAGGATCATTGATAGGTTTAAGATTTCGAGGATATTACACCACCATACCAATTTTTTTTCTTCAAATTAAAAAAACGTGGAAGTTAAAAATAGAAGAATGTGTATAAAATGAGAACCTTTGTGCATAGATGAGCTACTTTGGGATACTAGGTACAACAAAAATTGAATTACAAAATCATAACAGATATGAAAAAGATTTAAAGTAATTTTATATCAATTCCAATTCAATAAGAGTGACATGTATGTTTACCATCATATGGTACTAAGGCACAATAAACTTGATATTTTAGTAATATCTTCACTTATATTTCAAATTCAACAATACAAGGTAAAGTGAGAATGAGGTTAACACATAAAAGTTCTTTCATAATGTTGAGAAAAACATGATGTTCCATATCTCCACCTTATTTATCCAAAATAGTTACCATAGAATCATCTTAAGTATTTTAGGGGATTATAGGGAAAGTTTAGGGCATTTTAGAACATCAATGCACTAAATTTGAATTTTCAATCCAAATTCATTTAAGATGGCATACCATTATGAATAGGAATGATATTGTAACATTTCTTATTCGGATAGATACACTTATACTAGATCAAATATCCTTTTGATCTAGTTGAATGCACTTGAATTCGACTACATGACTCTTCTATATGATCAAATACCTCAAACTGTATTATGATTTTGTAATACTCCTGGCCTTGCTTTTCGTTAAACAAGCTTGTTTTTCATAATTAGATTCTTAAACCCCTAAATAAACCCTAAGTTGTGCTTTGATATCATGCAAAAAGTTATCTTTCAAGTTTGGTCCAGTTTGGACACTGTTTGAGCAAGTTATTCATATATGTGCTTGTTTTGGGATTTTATGCAATTTACCCATATCTAGGGTTTTCCTTGTAGTTTGTCAAATGTTTTTTTACCTCACATGTTTTCAAATCATTTTGATATAGTTGTTCTATGGTGCACCTTGTTACACCTTAGTTTGAGTGGTGACATCTAACCTTGTGTTGAGATTAGGGTTTTCTCTCTTGGATGCCCTAACTCAATGGTTGACCTTGAGTGTTGGGTTCCCAATGGTCCACCCAGTGTTGGAAATCACCAAGGATATGATCTCTAGTGTTGAAGGTCACTGAGGCTTCATATAGTGCCTAGTGTTGACGTTCTCCAAGTTTTCTTGAGCTACCTAGTGTTGGCGGTTGATGAGTTTTTCTGATCATCTTGGTCACTAACATTACTAGGGTTGGGGGTCATTTGGTTTTTCTGACCTCTTGGTCGCCAACTTTTCTTGTTGTGGACGTTTTGTTTTGTAGTCAACCTGGAAGCATGGACGATATGCTTGCATGGGCTAGATGTTTTAACCTTGGACACATGGCATGTATGGCTTGACACCTCTCCCTTCCTTTCTCTCTCTCTCACCCTAAGCTTTATAAACCTCCCTCCTTGCATGAAAACAAGTTCTTTATACACGTAGATCTCTCTCTCTCTTCTTCTATGTTGTTGGATCTTGTCTCCCATGTGTAGTGGAGAACAAGGAGCTCAAGGTTGGAGAATCTTGGCTGAACTACCTAGCATGTGCATCTAGGGTTCAGATCTACCCTCTCTTTGAGATTTTGGAGCTTCCTTAGCTTGTTCTTGACCTAATAAAGTAAGATCTCTCTCCCTTCCTTTGTTTTCCTATTTTGCTACCTTCTCTTTCCCTTTCTTCTTGGTCATATCCATGGGTTTTCTTGGCGGATCTTATGCTAGAGCTTGAAGAACACCTCTTTCTTGCTTCCATGACCTAGTCTTTTGCTTGATCTTGGAGGGGGATCTAGCTTGGCTGAGTGGAGTGTTGATGATAGGGTTTCTTCCTTCTTTACTTTGAGCTACCTTGCTTCCTGGACCTGCTTCATCTTCTTTGATGTGAGTTATATAACTTTCTCCACATTTATTGCTTACTCTTACCTTGCATGCACATGATCTTTCCCTAAAATGTTGTTCTAAGTAGAAAGATGTTGTCTTTTCCTATGGCTTTTGTTTCTATGGTACTTCTTGAGTAGTGTATCTTCTTTGATGGAACCCAACTCTTGTGCATGAACCTTCCTTGGTAATGGAAGCTTTAGTTCTTGCGTTCTTATGGATAATGATAGCTTTTGATCTCTAAAATGATGGTTAGTACTTAGGGTTTTCATCTGATATCTCTCCTTGTCACGCAACTATATGACATTTTTTATTATTGGTGGTAAGCAATCTGTTTGAACTCTTATTGACAGATAAAGATTTTGTATCTTCATGTGGTGGCCAAATGTTTACAACTCTTTATGGTTGCCATGGTTTTAAACTCTATATGGTCGATGAGATTGACTCATGTTAGTCGCCAAGTTTTAAACTCATGTAGTCACTAAGTTTTGAATTTCATGTTGGTTGCCAAGGATCCTAACCCTAGTGGTTGCTAAGACTGGTAAACCTAGTTGTTGCCAAGGCATTGTAACCCTAGTGGTCTCTAAGATTGGTAACCCTAGTGGATGCCAAGGTTTGGTAAACCCTAGTGGTTGCCAAGACCTCTGACCCTAGTGGTCAGTGAGATGTCTCACCCTAGTGGTTTCCAAGGCATTGTAACCCTAGTGGTCGCCAAGATTGGTAACCCTAGTGGTCTCCAAGATTGGTAACCCTAGTGGTTCCCAAGGTTTGGTAAACCCTAGTGGTTGCCAAGACCTCTAACCTAGTGGTCAATGAGATGTCTAACCCTAGTGGTCACTATGTTTACTTGAATCTATAGTCAATGGATCTGTATGACCTTATGCATTTATGATCTGATGGAAATGCTAAGAATTAGGGTTTATTTTTAGTAATGTTTTGTAACTTTATTTTAACTCATCTTTTGAACCTAACCCTAATACAAGTAAGCGAAGATGGTTAATCATACTTAGATTCCTTGTGTTATTAGTATGATGAAGGATATACTTTCTCTCTCTATGTTGTGTAGCCCTAATATGTTACCATATGAACATCATAAGCTCTTAAATGTAATGTTATGTCAAACTTATATGTCACATGTATGGTGATGGTTTGATGAGCCTTTGGTAAGGCATGGAAAGATAATGATGTTCTAATAGGGAATGATGTGATTGTCTTAATGAACTTTGGACATGGTTAAGCACTTATTAAGGTGTTATCCTCTTCATGATGTGATAAGGATTGGTTTCTTAAGATGATGTGATAACAATTATGTCTCATACATTTTATATTTTCTGTAGTTGTAACCTACCATGTTTTTGTAGAATTCTCTTAAGGTTTGTATGTATCTTGATTGATGAAATCTTAACTCATCCAATTGGCATTAACTAATCAATTGAAACCCTGATCATGTAGTTCCTTGTGTCATACATCCACTCCAGTGTTAAGACTTGTTGGATGATGAAATGAGTATTCCTCTAATGGAAGCTCAGAGTCATATATTGTTTAATATATGCATGTTTTGAGGATGGTTGCAGTCATACCTTGGTAGGAGAATAGTTGGGGTCGTATCTGAGATGATTATGATTATGTATATGTGATGTTTTGAGGAAAATCGAAGTCATAACTCAGATGATAGGGTTTGTATAGCCTAATTACTAGTGTTACAACATATATACCAGGACAAACTAAGTTGTTTTGCATCTAAACTTTATATGTTGTTTTGGTTGACTCATACTAACCGAGGGAGGATGAGATCTTAGGATTCTATCTCTCCTGGATCTTGTACTAATTTTGACATAGTAGTGGTTAGTTGGAGTTTGAGTTGTATACCTCAAACTCCCAAGGGCTTAATAAAAGATGTAATCTAGCCGTGTAGCATATTTGTTTAGGGTTAAACACGATTTAGTTTGGTTGTTAACCCCTTGTTTCTTATAATGTAAGTTATTATATAATGCAACAAGACTATTCAATTGTTGGTGAATGATAGTTTTATTTGTTTCTTTATATACTTTGTTAATCATACATGTTACTATGCCTAACACTTTAACTTTCTTAACCTATTTAATATGCCTAACTTGTTTAATAATGTAACCCACTATAACCAATGACCGTTGTTGACAGTTATATCTCTCACTATGACATTAATCTCACCTCGTGGGTCACAACATCTTTTTAGGTGACCGTCAGTGACATTTTCACCATTTTGGTGGTGAGGACAAGAAGCTTGGAGACTACTAGGAGCAGAAGGTTGGCTAGTAGTTAGTGTGTCCTAGAGTCATCCATGTACTCTCAAGTTCTAGTATGGGATGTTTTATAGATGATATGAATATCGGATCGAGTTTAGGTAGTGTGTTTATGTTTGTATATGGCATGTATATGTGGAACAATATCTTTTGTATATAGGTTGTGGCCTCAACCACTGGACAGATAAGTAAATACCTAATATAATATGTGTTAATATGAAGTTTGTTAGAACTTTATGTAAATGTTTTTAAACATGGTGTAAATCTTAAAATTAGTTTTAATTTACCCTATTTTATGGTTGTAGTTAATTAGTAGTTGACCATGTGTTTGTTTTGAGTAATATCATTTACCGTGACAAGGCGTCAAAGTTTGGTTGGTATCAGAGCTTTAGGTATGCCGAGTGTACAAGGACATAGGACTTAGGATTATGTTTGTTCTAATGTGATCCAACATATATGATCATAGCTTATTCTTATGTTGATATGTTTAGAGAACGTGAAGAGCATGTAGAGAGTAGCTATGCCACGCCAGCAGGTGGTGATAGGAGCCGACATATGATGGTAGAGTTCGCGAGACGGGGCTGGAACAGCTTGTGGTGCCTCAATATGACCTTGCAACCATGGCAAATCACGCCTTTCAGTCCATGTTTGGACAGCTCATGGTGATGATCATGCACATAGTATATAGAGAGCCTATACCTCAAGCTAGGAAAGTCATCCCTAATGCATAATCTCAGGGTTCTGGGAAGATGTTTGAGAGGTTGTGGTATGTTGGAGATATCGAGCATGTGGGTATAGTAGACCTGAAAGACATAGACATGTGGCTGATGGAGCTTGAGAAGGCATTCATGATCCTGAAAATCCCAGAAGGGGACAAGATGAAGCATGTTGTTTAAATTTTAAAGGGCAGTGTTGGCCACTGGTGGGACATGGAAGAGGAGAAGAGACTAGGAGTTGTAGTACGTTGGGAAGAGTTTTGATAGTAGTTTGTGAACCACTTCTTTCTAGGTTCGATGTCTATCAATGAGAATGAGGTGAAGTTTATGGAGATTTTGAGGTTCTGTCCTCATATGGTGGTGATAAAGAAAGAGAGGGTTTGGTGGTTTGAGAAGGGTCTAAGCACGAATTTGTCTACAATAGTGTCTATTTTGGAGAATAGAGAGAGGATCTCTACCTCTATGGAGTCTGTGAGGAGGATAGAGAGGTCTCCTATCGAGAAGCGTGAAGCCAAAAATAAAAAGAGGCCATCTCAGTTTCAGGGCAATCATCTGGCGGCTTTAAGAAGGCAAGGTTCTCATCACAATAGTAACAACAGAGGTCAAACTTATCTGGGTTGAGATCAGGGGTACCGTCACAATGGTCCCTGAGTAAGGGTAGAGGTCACAACTTTCTACCAATAGGAGCATGCAATACAATGACAATGTCCATAACAGGGTCATCTAGGACATAATATGACACCAAGACTTGTCCTAAGTGTGGACATATAAGGTGTATGTACTATGTGAAGGATGAACAAGTGACACAACACCCAAGGAAGAGTCAACAAGGTTCCTAGAAGAAATAGTACAACAATAGTGGTGGTAGAGGACACAGTCAGGCATTTTCAGTGGGGTCATCTAGACCATCTAGTAGAGGGTGTGGATGAAAACATGTGATAGCTAAATTCTATGCTATGATTTAGCTGGAGGGAGTGGTCAATTCACTGGTCATGATAGGTCAGATGGAACTTTTTCATTATGACTTATCTACTTCTTCTTTCGTATCTATTTTGTTTGACTCAGGTGAAACACACTCTTTTATCATGAAAGAGGTGCTAAGTAGTTGTTATATGCCTGTTATAGTAGATCTGATAGCCTTTTGCTTGAAACCCCTCTTGTTGGTTCCACTGAGTTGCGGGAGGTGCGTCTATCTAGCATTTTTTATTTTTTAGGACCACATCATTCAAGTAGATCTTATGCCACTTGAAATGCATGGATTCGATGTGATCCTAGGGATGGATACCTTGGCAAAGTATAAGGGTGTTTTGTATTGTAGTTCCAAGGTCGAGACGTTCTATGATGGATATGTTTGGTGGATCTTCCAAGGAGATAGGAAGATTCTTCCTACCTGTTTGGTGTCAGCTATGATAATGGAGAGGTTGACGAGAGAAGGGTGTGAGGCCTTCTTAGAACTTGTTTTAGATACCACGAGGATAGGCCCTAGTATCTAGGAAGAGCCCGTAGTGCAAGATTTTGAGGATGTTTTTCTTGAAGCATTTTTTTGTGTCCCCCCTACTAGATAGATTGATTTTGAGATCAAATTTGCTCCTAGAAGACAACCCATAGTGCAGTCACCCTGTAGGATGCAAGAGTTCTAGAAATAATTGTTGAAGTTGTTGGATAATAGATGAGACGGAGCACTTCTATTTGGGGCGCTCATATATTTTTTGTGAAGAAGAAGGATGGTTCCATGAGGTTATGCATAGATTACCAATAGTTGAACTCAGTTACAGTGAGGAAAAAGTATCCGTTATTGAGGATTGATGACCTATTTTCTCAGTTAAGAGATGATATGGTGTTCTAGAAGATATATATAAGGTGAGCATTTCACCAGTTGAGGATCAAAGCGGATGACACACCTATGACTGCTTTTTGGGCTAGGTATGGTCATTATGAGTTTGTGGTTATGTCGTTTAGGCTAACCAACACACCGAAAACTTTCATGGTTCTGATGAATAGGGTATCTAGGCCATATCTGGATCAATTTGTGCTCATGTTTCTGGAACATATCTTGATATACTCCATGGATAGTCAACAACATGAGCAACATCTTCGATAGGCATTGACGTTGTTGAGGTACCATCTGTTGTATGCCATGTTCTACAAGTGTGAGTTCTGGTTAACTGAAGTGTCTCTTCTTGGTCACGTCATATCAGCTAAGGGTGTTTGCATAGACCCAAATAAGATAAAGTTTATGCTGGAATGGGAACAACCCGAGCCACCAATAGAAGTTTGAAGTTTCCTAGTTTTGGCTAATTACTACAGGAGATTCGTTAAGAATTTCAGTGATGTAGTGTTACCCCTGACCAAGTTGACTAGGAAAGGTGTTCCTTTTGTCTGGGATGATGAATGACAGTGTTCTTTCCAGTTAGCAAAGGAGAAATTGACCAGTGATCCAATGTTAGTGCTTCCAAAGCAAGGGAAAGGCTACATCGTCTTTTGTGATGCTTTGAAGAACAGCTTGGGATGTGTGTTGATGTAGGACAAGGACATGATTTATTTTTCTTTGTGACATCTCAAGAAACATGAGGAGAACTACTCAACACATGATCTAAAGCTAGTTGTTGTGGTTCATGTCATGAAGATTTGGAGGCACTATCTATATGGAGAGAAGTATCAGATCTTCACTGACCACAAGAACCTTTAGTATATCTTCTCAAAGTAGGAGCTAAACATGTAATAGAAGATGCATGCAACTGATCAAGGTCGGTGACTACATAATATGCTGCCATCTAGGCATGTCAAACGTGATAGTTGATGCATAGAGAAGGAAGTCATCTTCATTGTGATCTATGGATAAGGAACAACTACACTCTGTGGTGTTTCACAAGCAATATGTGTTTGTACTACTTTGCTAGATGAATGTACCATTGGAGGTTTCCTTATTGGCAGGATCGGTAGCACAATTGTAGGTGAATCCTACCATGATACAGTAGACCAGAGATGCTCATAATAGTGATGTTGGGATACATAGGATTAGATCAGAGTTTGGTAGTGGAAAGTATTACATCTTCCATGTCTCCATGTCGAGTAAATGTCACCCTGATACAGAGTACACGTTACAGCCTATAGAGGTTGAGTTAGAGGATGTTTCGTATGTTGAGGGTCCTATGTTGATCCTAGATAGGAGAGTGAAGAAGATGAAGAAGAAGAATATACCCTTAATTAAGGTTTTGTGGCATCATCATGGTGTGGAGGAGGCCACGTGGGAGTTAGAGGATGAGATGCGTATGAAGTACGCATCTTTGTTCACATAGTATTTCGGGGGCAAAATCCTTGTTAGGGGTTTATTTTGTAAGACCCCAGACCTGACTTTTGGTTGAACATGCTTTCTTATCATAATTGGATCATTAAAACTATAAACAAACCCTATGATGTTCTTTGACATCATGTGACAAGTTATCTTTCAAGTTTGGTCCAGTTTGAACATTATTTGAGAAAAATATGCAAATATGTGCTTATTTTGGGCTTCTATGCAATTTACCCACATCTAGGGTTTTTTTTGCAATTTGTCACATTTTTTTTGTTCCTCACATGTTTTCAAATGATGTTGATATATTTTTCCTTTCTGTTGCCTTGTTACACCTTTGTTTTAAGTGGTGGCATCAAACCTTGTGTTGAGGTTACCGTTTGCTCTCTTGGATGTCCTAACTAAATGGATGACCTTAAGTGTTGGGACCCGATGAGTCGCCCAGTGTTAGAGGTCACCAAGGATGCCATATCTAGTGTTGGATTTATCCAAGCTTTCATATAGTCTCTAGTATTGGTAATCGCCAAGTTTTCTTGAGCCACCTAGTGTTGGCGTCCGATGAGTTTTTTTTTTATCACTTTGGTCGCCAACATTGCTAGGGTTGGCGGTCGTTTGATTTTCCTGATCCTTGGTGCCAAGTTTTCTATTTATGGTTGTTTTATTTTATAGTCAACCTGGTTGCATGGATGATATGTTTTGACCTTGGACACATGGCATTCATGTCTTGACACCTCTCCCTTCCTTTCTCTCTCTCGCCCTAAGCTTTATATACCTCCCTCCTTGCATGCAAACAAGCTCTTTACACACCAAGCTCTCTCTCTATTCTTCCTTGTTTTTGGAGCTCGCCCCCCTTGTGTAGTGGAGAAGAAGGAGCTCAAGGTTGGAGAAGCTTGGTCGATCTATCTTGCATGTGAATTTAGGGTTCATATCTACCCTCTCTTTGAGCTTGCGAAGCTTCCTTAGCTTGTTCTTGACCTAATCAAGCAAGATATCTCTCACTTCCTTTGTTCTGCTTGTTTCCCTACCTTCTCTCTCTTTCTTCTTGGTAGCGTCCATGGTATTTCTTGGTGGATCTTATGCTAGAGCTGGAAACCTCTTTCTTGCTTCATTGACCTAGGGTTTTATTGATCTTCGAGGAGGAACTAGCTTAGCCGAGTGGAGTGCTCAAGATCGGGGTTTTTTCCTTCTTTCCTTAGAGCTACCATGCTACTTTGACCTTATTCATCTTATTTGAGGTGAGTTATATAACTTTCTTCATGTTTATTGCTTACTCTTACCTTGCATGCACATGATCTTGCCCTAAAATGTTGTTCTAAGTAGAAATATGATGTCTTTGCATAGGGTTTGTGTTTGTATTATAGTTCTTGAGTAGCATATCTTCCTACATGAACCCTAACCCTTATGCATAAACCTTCCTTGGTAATGGAAACTTTATTCCATGCATTCTTGTGGATATTGATGGATTTTTCTCTCTTAAATGATGGTTACTACTTAGGGATTTGAGTTGATATCTCTATCCTTGTGATGCAAGTCAGTGACCTTTCTGATTCTTGGTGATAACCAATCTATTTAAACTCTTAGTGGTCGCCAAAGATTTTGTATCTTGATGTGGTTGTCAAAGATTTTTTTCTTTCTATGGTTGCCAAGGTTTTGAACTCTATATGGTCAATGAGATTTTGGACTCATGATGGTCACCAAGTTTTGAAATCATGTGGTCACAATTTTGAATTTCATGTTGGTCACCAAGGATCCTAACCCTAGTGGCCTCCAACACTAGTAGCCCTAGAGGTCTCCAAGGCATTGTAAACCCTAGTGGTATACTAGACTACTGACCCTAGTAGTCTCTAAGGAATTGTAACCCTAGTGGTCAACAAAATTGGTAACCCTAGTGGTTGCCAAGGTTTGGTAAGCCCTATTGATCGCTAAGACCTCAGACCCTAGTGGTCAATGAGATGTCTAACTCTAGTGGTTGCCAAGGCATTGTAACACTAGTCATTGCCAATATTGGTAACCCTAGAGGTCTCCAAGGTTTGGTAAACCCTAGTGATCTCTAAGACCTCTGACCCTAGTGGTCAATGATATATCTAACCCTAGTGGTCGCTATGTTTTCCTGGCTTTGTGGTCAATGGCTATGTGTGACCTTGTGCATTCATGATCTAATGGAAATTCTAAGAATTAGGGTTTATTTTTTAGTGTTGCTTTTTAACTTTATTTTAAATCATCTTGTTGAACCTAACCCTAATACAAATGTTGATGGTTAATCAAACTTAACTTCCTTGTGTGATTAGTATGATGAAGGATATGATTTCTCTCTCTGTGTTGTTGTAGCCCTAATATGTTTCCATATGAACATCATAAGATCTTAAATGCAATGTTATGTGAAACTTATATGTCACATGTATGGTGATGGTTTGAGAAGCCTTTGGTAAGACATGGGAAGATAATGATGTTCTTACAGGGAATAATGTGATGGTCTTAATGACATTTGGACATGGTTGAGAACTTATTGAGGTGTTATCCTCTTTGTGATGTGATAAGGATTGCTATAATTTTATTATGTGATAAGAATTATATCTCATACATTTTATATCTGCTGGATTTATAACCTACCATGTTTTTGTAGAATTCTTTTAGGGTTTGTATGTAACTTGATTGGTGCAGTCTTAACTCAACTAATTGGCATTAACCAATCAAGTGAAACCCTAATCATGTAATGCCTTGGGCCGTCGATCCATTCCAATGTCAGGAATTGTTGGATGGTGAAACAAGTATTCCACTAATAGAAGCTCAAACTTGTATCATGTTGAGTATATGCATGTTATGAGAATGGCTGGGGTCATACCTCAATAAGAGAATAGTTGTGGTTGTATCTCAGATGATTATGATTCAATATATGTGATGTTTTTAGGACAACTATAGTTGTACCTCAGATGATAGGGTTTGTATACCATGGTTACTAGTGTCATGACCTATATACCAAGGATGTAATAGGTTGTTTTGCATCCAGACTATATATGTTGTTGTGGCTAACTCGTACTGACTGAGGGAGGATTAGATCTTAGGATTCTGTCTCTCCTATATCTTGTATAGAACTTATTTTGACATAACAATGGTCAATTGAAATTTAAGTGGTATACCTCAAACTCTCATGGGCTTAATAAAAGATGTAATCCAGCCATGTAGTATATCTGTTTAGAGTTAAATACGACTCACATTGGTTGTTAACCCCCTTTTCCTTGTTTCAATTTTTCTATTTATTACATACTGCAAAAAGAGTAGTCAACTGTTGGTGAATGATAGTTTTATTTGTTTATTTATATACTTTGTTAATCATTCTTGTTACTATTCCTAACTGTTTCACTTGCTTAACCTATTTAATCTACTTAACTTGTTTAATAGTTTAACTTTTTGTAACCAATAACTACTGTTGAAAGTTATATCTCTCACTATTACATTTGTCTCTCCTCGTGCATCACCTCCATCTTTTTATGTGATAGTCATCGATGTCGTCATGATCATGGTGGTGAGGTAGACAAGCTTTGAGAGTAGTAGGAGCAGAAGTTTGTCTAGTAGTAAGTGTGTCCTAGAGTCATTAATGTACGCTCTAGTCCAAGTAGGGGATGTTTTGTAGATGATATTTGTATTGCCTCTAGTTGGCAGTGTGTCAATGTTTGTATATGGCATGTATATGTGGAACAATATATTTTGTATGCAGGTTTTGGCTTCTCCCACTAGAGAGATATGAAAATACCTGATATGGTATGTGCTTATATGAAATTTATTGGAAATTTATGAAAATATTTTGGAACATGGTTGTAGTATTTGAATTTTTTTAATCTACCCTCTTTTCTGGTTATGTGGTTAACTAGTAATTGATCGTGTGTTTGTTTTGAGTAATCTCATTTACCGTGATGGGGCATCAAAATAATTATAGCCATCCCTGAGAGAAATTTTCTAGTGATTCCTCTATTTAATTGGTTGATTCAAGTAAGGGCGGGAAAAGACTAGGATCATTGGTATATCTTCCTTTTTCATTCTTTCTATTTAAGTAAGTATGTAGTTTCTTGATCAACACACATTATATAATAATAACAAAATTTTTAGAAATGAACTATCTTATTGTGTGAGAGCCCTTCTTCCTCATTGCTTCCTCATGTGAAAAGTCTTATTTGACTTCCATTGTTATATACTTCTTCCACTACTACCATCTCCCACATGTTGTGGGATTCATTGTTACTTATGAGTGTTTTCTCAAACTACTCTTATGGCCGAAGGATAGTTCGTCCCTATTCTCTTAAAAGCTTAGGGAGACATGAAATGAGTTACTCAGAGTGATTGAATCTAGGGGCAGCCAATAAAGCTCATGTATATATGGGAGTGATAAAATTGATTTTGATAGCAAAAATAATTTTGTCATGCCTTCACGCTAGATCATCTTTATTAACTCAATGTTTATTATTAAGTATAATGTGAAAAACCTCTAACCTCTTACTTATTATATATCATGGTGCAACTGTTCCAAAAAAAATTAGTAAGTATTCAAATATTTCACTACAAAAAATGGTCTTTAACTAAAAAAAATTGTAGTGAAAACCCTAAATTTTGTAGCTAAAATCTTTAGCTACATTTATGCGTACATATAAAATATGTAGCTAATACCCATGTAGCTAATTATTTTTGCTACAATTTTCAAAATATAGCTAAATATTCATTTTGTTACAAATCCATATGTAACACTAATTCTAGATAAAAATTGTCTTTACACATACAAATGTAGTTTAAATTGTATCTATATTTGACTACAATTGTATATTAGTTATGATATGTAAGGGAAAATGCCATATACTGCAATTGTATATGTAATTCATGTGTAGAAAAAAAGGGAGCTTACTACAATTATAAATGTAGTTAGTGTGTAGTGAAAGACATACACATACATAGGCAGTGGTATTATGCATCACATCAATAACTTGCCAATGTAAAGGTTACTTTCAAAAAGAAGAAAAGATTAACATTGATCCAGATCAAGTTGTGATTGTAATAACAATAATTATACTTTTATTTGTATTGAAATAATGAGTACACATGGGTAGGACGTTATCCTTGCCCCTATTTTACAATCTTGATAGAAAAAGATACACATACACATGTTGATGTACTCTTCTGACTACATCCATTTACTGTAGTCTCTATACACCTCATTATCATGTGCATCTTGTGCTATGACATCTCCTCTTCTGTAGAAATTCCAACATGTGTATCTTCAGCTGATATGATAAGGTCAATAAACTTAGGATAAGACAAAGAATGTTGAGGTATTGCTCTTCCAAACTAAAAATTGAGAACTATTTGATGCTCTACTTCTTATTGACCACACAAAATCCACTCAATGTATGTTTGTGACAAGGTTCCATCTTCTACTCATATGAATTCTAAATTACCTATATAAGAGGCCGGTCAAAAAGACCTACCCTTTCTCTATGAAATGCACAAGAAAGTATAAAATAGAAATCTTATGTAAGAACATTTCATTGAATATCATAAATATTAGATAATAACTACTTACTTTAGTTGAATCAAATGTCCAATTGGCTTGTTCTCACTTCAGCCATGACAATTAAGACTCTGACTAGTAGCTTGTTCCATATGAACTATGGAAAATATATGACATAAGTAGTAAAACTTTGAGCAATATTCTTTAGGTGAATGATCTAATCCATAATAGAATGAATGACGTTGATGAAAGGTGAATGAACTATAGTTGAACATCATGAAACAAGTCAGAGATAGTGACTATATACAAGTCTTCAGTTATATTTATATAACAGAATGAATGACATTGATGAGAGGTGAATGAACTATAGTTGAACATCACGAAACAAGTCAGTGATAGTGACTATATACAAGTCTTCAGTTATATTTACATAACCACGTAGAAGAACATGAATATTGAAACATGGCATAAAAAATGTAAATCATTATATGTGGTACCATGAAATCAACATAACCCTTCCTCATATATCCGTGAGGATATTCATTCCATAACCTTTTATCATTATCATAAAAGAACATAGGATGGAGTATAATCTCAAACAAAAAAATATCAAGCTATAGGAGAAGCATATTACACATGCTGGTTTTTTGAATATTGCACATGAAAAAAAAATAAGAAATAAATATTAATAATGCTATAGTTGACAAGATTAGGAAGTTCAATCTGTTCGCATACAACAAGTAGGGCCAAAATTACTTCAAAATCATTGCATTCAAGTGCAGCTTGATGCCTTGAGTTCAGGTTGAGAGGTCAACAATTGTAGTTAGGATATAACTCAAAAGTGGATATTCAAGGTGGAAATATAAGTTCGTGATGGGCACATAAATCTAAAAACACTTGGGCCACTATTATGAAAACATTTAATTTGGTAACATAAGTTCATGATAGACACATTCATATGAAAATTGTTAAGTTCATTCCAGTTTTTTAGTTCATTATAGTGATGGAGTATAAATATTGCCATAGATATGCCACTAGGTCCACCAATTGACCCCATTATTGATATAAGTCACAGACTTTGAGCTACCTTAAGCCTAGTTATTTGAGAGAAGATCCTTCTGTGAGCAACATAAAACCAAGCATATCAAGGCCAATAGCTTATCAAACTGAAATCACTTAGGCATAAATAATACATCACTCATTTTTTGACTTTTACAGAAGATATGAAGTAGTGATTGTCAAATAACAAGAATTAAGTATGCTTTAAACATTTAAATTGCAACCATGATTTGATGTCAAGCACATGGTACTAGTATTTCATCGGTAGAACATGTATTTCCAAGGATTTTGTTGTTATATATTTTCAATAGAGCCCAACCTATACTAGTAGCATATATCATATGTACAAGTCTCAAAGGAATGTCAAATGGAGAATTCACCAAAGTGAAAATCTAAAATCAAGTTGATATAAATGTGTCAAACATCTAATCCACCCGTAGCCCCCCAGTCTCTAGGTGGGCCCCTTTAAACTGGGTGTCTAGGCTTTCAACATAATAAGAAAAATGCATTTGACAACCATAAGTAGATAAAGATAAAGCAGAAGCTAAGTGGTTACTGACCACCTATACAATTCATATTCTAATGTCAATTTTGCATGAACAAGTCATTCAATACCCTAGATATAAGTTTAAGCATATACACATAGTATCACAAACACCAAATTTCAATGATGCTCCAATTTTGATCTTTCTCACATGTGACTCATATATTGAAGATATGATTAACAACTATGTTAGGTAAATATTCACCCACACATATAGCATTCAACAAGCCCATATGACATTCTAAAATCTTTCCTGCAAAGATCTTGTGGAACATTTGAGAAGAAAAAAATCTAGTCTTTTCAACATCATATCAAAGCTACATAAAAGTCATATATTGGAAATCAGTATAGTGTGAAGATGGTGTTGGTGACAACCTCCCCACACAGTAGACCTTCCTTCCCTTTGCAGATGGTGTTGATTGCAGTGCAGACCTTGCTCCTTTTGTAAAGTGACACCAATGTCTACAGAGAAGATGAGTAGGAGGAGGTAAAGGATGAGTAAGAGAATCTGCAAATGACAACAATAATGGAAGGAAGAAAAATCAATGGAGTAGATTCTCACAGATGCAAATGACAATAGTGAATGACAACAACAATATATATTTTTACTTATCATCACACAAATACATTAGTGAAGTAGATTATCACATGAGGATCAAAACTAGGCTAGCAGGACTGAAACAAATAAAAATTATGTGATGTCAGAGCTCTAAACAGAGCAATAGTTCAAACCCACCAGATGACAAACTATTATTGTTACAAGAAGCGACCTAAATAGTAGAATAGTGTTTATAAAATATAGTTCAAAAAATATGAGAGGAAGGGACAGAGGTCTGATCGCTATATCAACAGTTGTAGGGAAGAACAAAAGAACAAATGTAGTCTTTAGTACAAAAATGTGGTTTTTGTGCTAATTCCAAAAAGAATCACAAATTTACCTAGACAACTTCTTACCATCAATGTTAAAATTCTAAAATTTTGGACAACTAGAGATATCCCAATACCTAAAACAAAAGGTTCAATGGAGAAAAACTAGTAAGAAATTCATGTAACCAGTTTGATATGAATCATATTCATGAAAACAAAGTCTGGTAGGACAGAGAATGAGCCACCTATCTTGCATAGATGTATCATGTAGAAAAAGTGGGGATTGATCACCCCTGTGTTAGTCTCAAAATATGCCAATATGAAAAAAAATCAAGCACCATATTTCTATAATCAAAATGCAGCAGATTATCAGTGATTATTGACTTGAAATGTAATATTACACAAACTATTGAGATTTTGAACATCTGAATCAAAACATAGCCTAAATGTACAAGGAGCAGTCTTCTCAGCACACAAAAAATGGCTTAAGTAATCTCTCCAGGTAGTAACATTAATTTTGAAAATGTTAGCCTAAGTAAATAAAGGCACCAATACACGCCAAAGCATCAAAGAGCCCAACCTATCATTGGTGTTTTGCTGCCATAAAAAGTATGGATGGAATCAAAGAGGCATTTGAGGTGCAAGTGGCCCAGAGACCGTGCATAAGTCACAATTATATAGTTTCATCTTGTGGAAAAATTATTGAACATGTTTATAATGACATTAAAAATCAAATAAGATAATTAATTGTATGAATGTCATAAGTCTTGTATGGATGAACCTATAAATAAGCTTGTAGGAGTATTACTGTTGTTGAGGGGCTTTTTTCCTATTTCACGATAATTACCAACTGAATAATTTGAAGACTAATGCCAACAGTCATCCATCCTTGATTCCAGGCACAAAAAGGTTAGCCCATCGAAGACCTTTGGAAGTAGTTTCTGATGGGTGAACCATGGAAGATCCAACTGGGTGCACCATAAGATCTTTCAAATAGAGTGTGGGTTGGCTCACCAAAGTTCTGCTTGAATGAACTTGCCTTCAGCAAGACCATCACCCCTACAAACTTAAACTATTGATCCCCTTCTAAAATGAGGGACGGTCTCTTAGTGTAGATATATCCTCATAAAACCACTTTTAATTTATCCATCAATGGCTTCTCTATGAGTACATTGCTAAGCCAACTACCATCCCCCACCTATGCCCATGATATAAATAGCTTCACCACTTTGAGGCCTTAGACGAGTAACACCATCTCAACCGCAAACAAATTATACTTTCAGATGTCACTATCATCCAATGAAAGACTCAAAACCCAATGGATAAGTTGATTGCATAATTTGTTTGATGGAATAAAGGACAATATAGATAGAACATTCATTTTAGGAGGTCATCTTGGAGACCACCCATCTAAAAAAATACATTTACCTTGCTAATATCTTCAATAGAGCAACACCACCTCCCTAGTTGTAATTCATCTAGTCAAGAGTGCTCTACTTCTCTTATATGGGAAAAGACTGGGTGCAAATGGGTTATTGTTACAACCCCAATTTTTGGGTTCTTTTGGTGAGAAATGTAATTTCTCCTATTAAAGATATTTGAACAAATAATGATATAATTTGTCTTGAATAAAAGGATTTCGTTTACAATAGCCTTGTTGGTTGTTTTGTGGGCTTTATTGGCTATTGGGCCCAATAATAAGGAAAAGACAAAAAGAAACTCCATTATTAATAAGAGATGGAGAAAAGAAAGATGTAGAAACCTATAAAAAGCAAAATAATATAATCCAAAAGTGGATTTCGTGCCTCTTGGTTTCCTTGGGTTGCAAGGAGTCCAAAGTTGCAAAGATAATGCAACAAGAAAAGAAAAGATCAATTAAATATTTCTTTATTAAGAAAGAAATTGAAAACAATGATAAAATATGGGAAATAAGTGGAAAGAGGTATGATTGAGTCATCCTTGATGGATTTTCATATCCATAAGGTTTTTAATGATTAAAGGAATTCCAATAAGTAAAATAAAAAGAGAGATAAAGAGAAATCCTCCAAAAGAGATATTTTACTAAAGAAATGAATAAGATAATGAGAAATAATGGATATAGATACATCTAGACGGATAATGAGTATCCACTCAAAAGAATTTCGAAATATTAGAGTTTCTTGGGGTCCAAGGAGCCCCAATGAATGAAAAAAAAGAGAAAATACAAATAATACAAAATAAGAGGATAATGTGATGCATAATTAATGGATTTGGTGGCATTGTTAAAAAGGAGGTATTTTCTACTAAAAGAAAATATAATTTCGTGCCAATGGATTAAAAGGCAAGCATAAAGAGAATAAGAGAAAGAATTTTCGAATTTCTTAAATATCCAATGAACATGGTTTTTAAAAGGATAATTAGGAGAGAGAAGATAGCTTCTCAATGAAGGAATATGTTTCCTTTTGAGAGTTGGACTTGTTTTCTCGTGGGTGAACACCGTAGGGCGTGGATACCCTCCCCTGTATAAGGGGTAGAACCCCTGGTTCGAGTTCAAGAGAGATGCCACACAACTCTCTCCCTTCTTCTTCTTCTTTGCATGAAAACCCAAGGATAGAGGTGTAGTGCTAACCCTGGGGCAGTGAGGAACCATGGAGTTGTTACGATCGATGAGTGAGGTTCCACATCGCCAAAGAGAGGCTCTTCCATCGTCACCATGCCCGAGCCCGTGCATGACAATAGCACCACGGCTGCAAGACCGTCTGTTGGTTGTGGACACGGCCAACGCAAACCAGCTGCCTTGGCCGCAGACTTAGGGCACCCTTAGGTGCGCAGAGGTATGACAGAGGCAGGGCAACCACCCCCAGTGCCGACGAGGTCCGGGGAGGGGCGACACTGCCGCACCTGCTCCTTACTACTACAACAGTGCTAGGGTGCGCGGGAGGAAGGAGACAAGTGGGCTTTGGACCGATATGCCCCTCCGCAGGCTGAAGGACCAGCAACTTATGTGAGGGTAGAAAGGACTTTTTGTTATGTTTCCAAAGCGAGCCGCTTTGCATGGAAAGAGGTGGCGTGGTGTTCAGTGATTGGCCCAAGTAAGTAAATATTGCAAAATTCATATCTTTTTATTGGTAGCTCGGATCGATACATATAAAATATGAAATTTGCTCAGAAAAATGTGGGGAATCCACTAAAATGGTTTTATAGCCTAATTCCTCTTGCAATTCGAAAAGTAGTGAAAGTTATCAACTTTAATACATTAATGATTAAGAAACCCTAATTTGAGATGATTAATGTATTTAGAAGGGTTTTATGGATGATTAAAGTTGATATTAGCCTTTAATTATAAAAAGGTACATTAAGAACAAAAAGGATGAAATTTGCACATAATTGGTTTAATTTAGAGTTCCATGTACATGAATGAGCTTTAATGGGCCTTGAAACCCTAATATTAGTCATTGTAACTCTTAATGGCTTTAATTATTCAAATTCATGAATAAAGATGAGATATGATGGTTCTAAGCTATTTTGAGTATAAAAGTTCCTAATTGTGGATAAATACCCTTAATATGGTAATTAGGGTTTTCTAATGGATAAAGGTGGAATTAATGATAAATAGAGTTCATATGTGAATTAGATCATAATGAACTATGAGTTGTTAATCCGGAAGGAACCAAAGATGATAATTAGGCCTAATGATCTTGTCATGAATTAAAAAGGATATAAATGGTAGTTTTAATGTAAAAGAGCATAATGGACTTAATTGATGGTTAATTGTGCCTTTAATCCGAAATTAAGGTTATATGTTGTTAAAAGGTAACCTTAATATCTTTCGTGAAAAATATATGAGATAATTAGGGTTTGTGAGTAATTCTATAAAATTAGAGGAACCCTAATTGCAATGGAAACCCTAAAAGTGGACTAGAAACCTTAGGATGCGAGCTAGGTTTAATAGATTTTGATGGCATGATCAATGATAGTAAATTGTATGCATATTTCAGGATCTCTTTGTGTGCTTGCTTGCCTATTGGATTTCTTGCATTGATTGGATTAATTCTGTCTCAAATCATCCTGACGAGTATGTGGTTAATTATGGTTAATCACATTAGTTTCCCGAAGAGTTTCCCAGATGATTCATCGCCTTGAATGCAACTTATCAGTTTGGATTTTCACACTTGCAAATCATAAAGTCACTATGATTATCACAACAATAATAGAAGTGTGTATTCTCGCACCTACATGCCACCCTGATGGATGATGCCAAAGGGTCAAGCCCAGGAGGGAAGACCCATGGGAACCATGAGTGGTGACCCGAGACACCAAGCTCAGGATTGAGAAGGTGGTCTTTATAGAATGACTAATGGACACCATGAGAGGTGACCCGAGGCACCAAGCCCGGGATTGAGAAGGTTGCCTTAAGTCATTGGCAAAAGAGAAACCCTAAGGAGGGTATGCCAGGGTTAGGGAAAAAATGGTGGAGAATGTCACATTGAAAGCGTAAATTGGCTTTAATTAAGTTGTTTGTGATATTTAGATTGTTAGCCATATTTGCAAAATTTTGGTTGTCCCCACATACCGACATATTCATTTATGTTGACTGACGTTTTGTTTGTCAGCGTTTTAGGTACAAGATTGAAAAGGACAAACAGTAAGGTGGCATATGTGGAATTAAATAAGAACTAAAGTACAAAGGATGATTAGTTAGAATAGACTCTAGATTTGGATAGAAGTAGATATCCAACTTTTTGAAAAAGGTATGCAAAGTTTTATTTTATACCAGATTTTAGTTTAGTTTGGTAGAATTTCATAATTATTACTGATTAATTGTTGAACATTTGATCTTGTTAATTTGGATAATGGCTCTAACCTCTTGGTCTCCCTTAATTGGGAGTTACTGGGAGGCGGGGTCGTTACAGTTATGATTTGAGAATGTGAAGTCTTGCAAATTACACTTCTGACAATGATTAACAAAGCTTCATTGGTAATCATTTTGGTCTTTCTAGACATAGAGAGGAAACAAACCTAGTAGTAATTGCATCTAATGAGATGGGATTGTGACCCTCTTCTGGCATAATGTCTTGTTGACTTGGTGGTGCAGCCATGGCTACTTGCAAAGAACGGAGTATATAGTTTATCAGACCATGCCACTACAATCATTAGGCAATGTGGCAAAGGCAACGTTTCTAAAAGGATATTGATGTCATGACGCTACTGATGACTTTGTGAACATAAAGGAGGAGTTGTTCATCTGGCTTCACCGCAAGTGGATTGACTATTTTGGCCTTAGGCTAAATTCCTATTGACTGACTACATAAAATGTTATTGTAGATATCATAATGGCATTGCTCGATTATACAACATTTTGGAATTGGTTTAGATTATTGATTTCAAGGGCACTCTCTTTAGCAATCATAGCTGTTTTAGGAATTGCAATCTGATTGTTTTTAATAGAAAATCTTTTTCTTTGTTTCATTTGAGGTTTACTTTGTCTGGTCTTGTATAACAAATATATTTTTCTTCTGATTCAAATGAAGACTTTTATCTGATGAGAAAAGCAGAACACTCTTGACTTGGGTGCTCGGGCTCAATTATGTGAAGGCATGTGTAGTTGGAGCATAGATATGTTCCTGCATACTATAATAGCATAGTGATCTATAGAGGTGGTTAAAGCCACATGTGGATGAAGAAATGTGGAAAACATTTTCATCCGCCTGGATTTCCTTAGTAAAAATATCACTGAGATTCAATGTCCTGTAATAAGATCATCAACAATGGAATAAGAACTATTGTCTGGTTATATCATTGGGTGAATGACAAGTTCATCTAATGGATGTAACCTACCATCTCAATCTCTCCTAGGATAGAGTCTCTGTCCATCAATGACATGCTTGGTTATACTAGAAACTAGGACTGCGGTTTTATCCGTGTGTATCATTTAAAGCCTTCCTGGCATAGTCACAACATTGTGAGGGGGTTATGTCCACCATTCAGGGGATATGAAACTCTCACTTTGGCAACCTGCACACTTCCCAACTCTACACATCAATCATGCTTAAGCAATAAAATTTAACAATTATAAATGGAGGAAGCATACAACTTTAGTTATTTCCATGACTAAGGTGTTATTGTTGGTATGTATGCCAAGAGAGCCAATCATATGATGATTGTAATGGCATAATTATTAAATGATTTGATTAATAATGAAGGCAACCTTCAAATTTATTCTGATGAGATAATTAAGCAACATAATAAATGTATATGGAATGATATTAATCAATGACATATGTCTTCAACTATATGACTTGAACAATGAGATCATACCTATGTTAAGAGTATATACATTCTTGTTATGTTCCTAGTCAGATGTTATTGTGGAAGGTTGATAGACAACAATAGCACATAAGACGAGTGTGTGTTGGTTGATGATAGAATCTCATCAGTCATGATATGTGATATGAAACCAAGCACATAGATACTTGTTAGAGAACAATATAACAGACAAAACTACCCTAAGAGTAACACAAGGAAACCATTACAATGGTAATTATGGTTATCTTTCATATTGGTGGCAATTATGGTTCTAAGACCTGAGGTCATAGCACTTATCACATGTCATTCGATATACTTTGACATAATCCTATATGATCCTGAATAAGGGTTTCCATAAAGGTGACGATCAGGTACATTGTGACACATGGGGATGACTGTGAGTGATGTGGATAGGATTTGCCCCTCCTATGGGAGTATGATATCCTGGTCACTTCATTATCAAGACTGATAAATGCATGTCCATGCACATGTGAGTCAATATGTGATATTGATCTTACATATATCTCAAACAGTATGCTCTGGTTCAAGAAACAAGATTGAATTTTGAAGAGGATGACTACTCCATTCCTCAAGTTCAATCGAGATATCATAGAGAAAGGAAATATATAAACATTGTAACACCAATCATAGATTGTAGGTTGAAGTTGTTCTCTAGGCCTGTAAATGAATCGAATTTGAATCGAATACCTATATATCCGACATCCAAATCCAATTTTTTTCATCATATCCGATATCTGATTCGAAATCCGACAGACTTTACATCATTGATTCGAATCCGAATCTAAAATAAAAAATTTGAACTCGGATAATATCCAAATTCAAAATTTCATTCAGTGCAAAATCATGAGCGACAATATTTTCCCGAATTGCAATGGCTTGGCAGGACAAATTGATTCTCTGTTTTATATAATATATATCATATCGTTACTGCAAGTGAGTCTATTGATATATATAGTGCATCAAGAACACTAGCAGATGGTTACTTCATTATTTAAAACACCATCAGGGTGAATGAAGGATCATAGAATGAGAACAAACCTTCAATATTTTTCATGCTTAAACATCTCACAGCTACATTACTACGACATGTAAAGTTTTCTTCAAAGCCACCACTGTCCATGATTTTTGGAACCATAAGTAATAACCATGACAACATACAAGGAATACAGAAGCATATATCATAAAGTTTCTACCATTCAACACAGAATTGTATAATCTATATCGGGTGCATATATCACCTTCAGATAGATACAAATTTTTTTTTTCAAAGTCATCGTTACATGTGTTAGTAGTAGGGTGGGTAGGCTTAGAACAAGAACATCACATAAATAGTTTCAGAGACACATGGATTAACTGGAATACTTCTTATAACTGGCTCGTCATCTTGCCCTTGTAAATTTAATTGTACCACAAACAGCTGCCAAGTCAAGCTGTAACATGTCGTGGTTGTGAGATAACTGCTAAAAAATCACATTTTTAATAAAAGGAAAATTGAGATATCTTGTATTAGATAGATGTGCAAATTAGATCCACGGGGACATACATGATTCTATCTCCATGGGGATTGCAAGCTAGGTTCCTCAAAATCGGTGGATGGTTTTCGAACCCCATGTAGGTAGTCGAAGATTAGGTCACACCTGACAGAACACTTCTACCTATTACAGGATTGAGCAACGTAGATAGATGATGGTTGTGCTCCATAAAACATTTCCTTCATTGCCAAAACCCCTCTATACAGGGCGTTGATCTGGACTACACCGTCTTTCTTCTTCAGGTCAGCTTCAGGCAGGTTGATTTAGGGAAGAGGATGCCTATGATCTTTTCTCATTGCTGGCAAAAGTTGGAGAAGATTTTCAATCTCTCATCTCCGATCGTCATTGGATGAATATAAAGAAGATCCATGACCACTAACCTCTGATCTCCGCTGATAGCTAGTTGTTGTGAGCCAAAATCGAGGATAAACACATCTCTAACATCCTGTACCCACGCCGCCGCAAGAGCAGCAGAAGTGGAATCACGCGTTGTTGGTATTGTGATTTGGTATTTTATAGCTAGGTTTAGATTAGTAGTTATTTTATAAATGAAAAATGTTTGATGTTTTCAAGCCCGTTCAAGTCACAGAACATGGAAACACAATTTCCACAGCAAGCGCCGCGCAATATGCAGTTATACAAGTATGCATGGTGTTATATATAAATTAGACTAAATCTTATATATTTTTACTATTGTATAATATAGTCTGATGCAGATATTTTTCGGAGTGGATAGCACTATATCCGATATCCGATTCGAAAATATCTAGATGTCATATTCGATATCTGAATCCGATCTGAATTGTGTCAAATATGGATTTTTTTTCTCTAGTTTCAGACTCGAATTCGAACCGAATATGCAGATATTGAATATCCATTTACAAGTCTATTATTCTCCAACTTTTGATTTACTTGGATAGCAATGATGTGTGACTAGGCATCACTCCTTACTTGTGATGTCGTAATTGGTTACAAGTATTCACTGCAGATGTAATATGGGACCTCTAGGGTCACACACATAGGATACACCTAGAAGAGGATTTTGATCGTGAATGATAATTGAATCGATTGTTGAAGTGTTTGGGTATTCAATTCAATCAATGAATCAAATGAATGAACTCCCAACCAATAGTTTCATGTGATGAAATGACCGGTTGGAGTGTCAGGTTGATTGGATTTTAAATTGGATGAATTCTAGTTGAGCTGGGGTGCCAAGCGAATAATGAACCAATTAGTTCATGGTTGTGAGACGAGCGGTTTGTTTTGCGAGACACATGGTTCATGGTGCAATTTTATTGCATCGCGGATTAGACTTGATGTAATGATGTGCATAATATGATTGGGAAACATCACGAACCGACTGATTTGCTAGGTGAACCCCAATTGGCTTGTATGCCAACCAATTAGTTCTCTTGGTGAGCTGACCATTTTTCCTATCACAGGTTGTGAATTTTGTTAGATGCTAGTCCCTTCCACTCCAACATAGACTGGGAACCCTATCCCTAACCCCTCCTATAAATAGAGTGGTACTAGGGTCTTCTCAAATACAACAATTGCATCTAACACTTGTTTATATTCTCTAGTCATGGTAACTAAGAGAACCCGAGCAAGTCCTACTCGATAAAGGAAGGGATAGTAAGGGAGAACAACTATGGGAGAGCAAGTTGGTGACTAGTACACCAATGGGAGCGACAACTCTTTCCTATCCATTCTAGTAGGATAATAGGAGCTTTAGGCTATCTGTGTGGACTTTACTAGAGGCATGGATACTTTTCCCGCTAGGAGGACAACTTCAGCCTACTATCAGTAGTGAAGTCTAGGAGCTGTTGCATACATTGTCCAAGTGCAACTAGAAGAAAGATACCCATCTACAACGATGAGGAGATTATCGCTGTACTTGATCCAAGACCAGGTATATCCTCAAAACTATATTTTTGCATTATATAGTTATTGACACGATCTGCTGGTTTAATGGGGAATATGGCAATAAATATTTTGTTTTTGTTTCCTACTTGATGCCATATTTCCCTGCAATGATATCAGAGCCACATCAACTTATTGTATTTTGGGATTATGGATATGATTGGATTTTTGGTTTTATCATTTATTTATTTAATATGATGTGAATATTAATGTTTGATCAAACACCACACATAAATCTTGAACTATATATATATATATATATATATATATATATATATATATCCAATTTACACATGTCACCCTAAATGTGAGTTTTGATGGTGAATGTGTAGCATGGTTATATAAAATAATCCTATATATATATATATATCCAATTTACACATGTCACCCTAAATGTGAGTTTTGATGGTGGATGTGTAGCATGGTTATAGAAAATAATCCTAATTATTTATGCATGGTGGTTGTTTGTTTATTTCCTATTCTATCTTGGTGTGCATACCAAGCCTCTATCTTAGCTTTCAATTGTAAAAACAGTATTCTCTCCTACCTTTTCTCTACTCAAATGTAACTCAAGGTTTCTCCATAATCATGTAATAGTAGGATAGTTTATTTTCTTATTACTATGAAGAAGACAAGCTGACAAGCTGACAAGCTGGAGGACCAAGGAGGACCGATCAACTGGAGGCTCGAACAGTCAGCTGGAGGAACTAGTAGGTGGTGGACCAGAGTCTAGGCTACAAGAGAGGTGACCAACCGATCGGCTAGGAGGATAGCTAATAGGTTCAAGGGTTGAACTAATCAAGCCAGATTGGTGAGCATAGATCTTCATCAACAACATGTCTCTGTATGAGATGTACACCCTAGGCTGTGGTAATTCCTTGTGGCTCTAAGGAATTACATTATAATGGCCATAACCATTGCCTTTTGTTTTATTGCATGTTTTTATTGAGGGATATATCATGTATATGACATGTACTATATATGTGGTAATTGGATAAAGTATATTTATTTATAAATACAAACTCCCTAAAATAAAATATTAAGGCTTAGATGATTTCCATAAGATACACAAATGAAAAGCTTGATCGACGAAGAGTAGGTTACGCCCAAGCATGGTTTGCCATCCATCTCATGGAAATGTGGTGGTAGATATATAGGTTTTTCCCAAGCAGGGTACATACCTATCGGGTTGGATTTTGGGTCAGGCTTAACTAGTTTCTTAATGGGATTAAGCACCAGAGGTAGGTAGATGAATATGGCAAGGTGTTTTGCATATAATCTATCCAAGAACTGCATATGATGCAACTGAAAAAAGTTTCCTACCTTAATAATTGACTATGGACGTTGGCGTTGGCTAGGTAATAGTCGAATTGATTTGGATCTTGGCTCACTAGAAGGTTGTATGCTACAAAAGTCCCAAATGGAGCAAGAGTTGTTGTGACTGCAGTTGGAACCTATAGTTTATCTCTGCCCATAGGACGTGTAATTGAGTTAAGGAACTGCTATTATGTACTTGCCATAAATAGAAACATCATTTCTATATCTTGTATGGACAAGGATGCATATGAATTTCATATTAACAATGGTCAATGTTCTATTTCTAAAGATGGGATCTTTTATGACAATGCCCCAATGTTTTATGGTTTTTATTTTCTAGACTTAAAGACATATGTTTATAATGTAAATATCAAAAGACTAAAAATCAACAACTCCAATAAAACATCCCTTTGGAATTTTCATCTAGGGATCATAAATGAGAATCACATATCTAGACTCCACAAAGATGGTTATCTGGACTCTTTTGATTTTGAATCAATAGAGACATGTGAATCTTGTTTGTTGGGCAAGATGATTAAGACCCCTTTCATTGGTAATAATGAGAGGGATAGTGATCTATTAGGACTCATACATATTGATGTATGTGGTCCTTTAAGAACAAATTCTAGAGGTGGGTATTAGTACTTCATTACCTTCACTAATGACTTTAGTTGGTACAGTTATGTTTACCCGATGAAACATAAGTGAGAAACTCTTGAAAAGTTCAAAGAGTTTATGAATGAAGTACTAAAACAACTTGGCAAAATTACTAAGGAACTTCATTATGATTAAGCTAATAGTTTTAGGACCTTTTGAGAGCTCGTGGTATCGTATCATAATAGATTCAAAAGAAGGAATCACACATTGCTAGATATGGTGTGATCAATGATGAGTTTAGTTGAGCTTCTGACTACCTTATAGGATTATTCTCTTAAAACTGTTGTGTTTACACTAAACTGAGTACCATCTAAAATGATTCAAAAGACTCCATATGATATATGGACTCGGAAACGTCCCAAAGTGTCTTTTATGAAGAATTTTGGATGGGAAGCTTACGTGAGGAAAAACTTTCTTGAAAAGCTTGGCCCTAAATCTGATAAATGATATTTTTTTGGATATCAGAAAGAGATAACATGATATTACTTTTATTCTCTATCTACCAACAAATTGTTTGTTGCCAGAGATGTTGCATTCCTAGATATGGATTTTATTTCCAAAGGAATTAGTGGGAGGAAGGAATAACTCATAGAGGTTTGAGATCAACATGAAAACATTGAACCAATAGATGTACAAGAGGAAAAAAGATAATCACAAAGTGTTGTGGAATCTCAAATTCCTCAAGTAACATGGGGAACTCATAGATCTAATAGGAAACTCCTTGTACCTAAAAGATTTGGATATATTGAAACTCAAGAAGGTGGTGAGTTGGTCATAGATGATGAGCCAACAACCTATCTAGAAAATACTAAGCAATCAGAGCCTGAGAGATGGCTTGAGGCCATGAGATCTGAGATGGAATCCATGTATACCAACAAGGTATGGACCTTGGTCGATCCACCTGAAGGGGTAAAATCCATAGGTGCAAAGATCGACATGGATGGTAAAGTACAAACCTATAAGGGAATATTGGTTGCAAAGGGTTTCAGATAAGTTCAAGTAGATGAATTTGATGAAACCTTTTCACCAGATGTCATTGTTAAGTCCATCAGGATCATGCTTGCTATTGCAGATTATCATGACTATGAGATTTGGTAGATGGATGTTAAAATGACATTCCTTAATGGAAATCTTCTCGAGGATGTGTACATGACACAACCTGAGCGTTTTACTAATCAAAAGGATGTAAATAAAGTTTGTAAGATATAAAGGTCAATATATGGATTGAAGCAATCATCTCTAAGTTGGAATCTTGATTTTGATGAGACAGTCAAAGAGTTTGTCATTACTCAAATTGAAGATGAACATTGTGTGTACAAGAAGGTTAGTGAGAAAATGATTGCATTCCACATATTATATGTGGATGACATGCTATTGATGGAGAATGACATCCCTACTTTACAAAAGGTAAAGACATGGTTGTAAAATACATTTTCTATGAAATACTTAGGAGAAGAATCGTACATCGTGGGGATAAAGATCTATAGAGATAGATCCAAATGGATTCTTGAACTAAGTCAAAGAACATACAATGATAAAGTGTTGAAGACTTTAACATGAAGAGCTTAAAGAGAGGAAACATGTCCATGGTTACAGAGTTATCATCTCTAAAGGTCAATCTCCTAGTTCTTGTGAAGAAAGGGAACACATGAGTATGAATCCATATGCATCAGCAATTGGATCAATCACAGAATAAGCAATTGGATCAATCATGTATGCAATGTTATGTACTCGTCCTGATGTCTCATATGCCTTGAGCATGAGGAACAAATATCAGTCGGATCCAGGTGATGCTCACTAGACAACTGTGAAGAATATCCTTAAGTACTTGAGAAGGACTAAGGATCAGTTCCTGATCTACGACGGAGAGAAAGAGTTGGTGGTAAGGGTTACACTGATTCACTCTTCCAGACTAACAAAGATGACTATCGATCGCAATTAGGATTTGTGTTTTGCCTCAACAATGGAGTTGTAAGTTGGAAAAGCTCCAAGAAATAGAAAGTTGTTGATTCTACAATAAAGGTCAAGAATATTGCTGCATCAAATGCAACAAAGGAAGTTGTCTGGATCAAGAATTTCATCTCACAACTTAGGGTGGTTCCTAGCATCAGTGACACAATTGAGTTATATTGTGACAACAATGGAGCCATGGCACAAGCTAAGGAACCTAGATCACATCAACATTCCAAACATATAGAAAGGTGTTTCCATCTCATATGAAAGATCATACAATGAGGAGATGTGATGAGTACCAACCGAGAACAATGTTGTTGGTTCCTTGACAAAAGCACTTTCACAATAGAATCATGATGGTCATGTTAGATCACTTGGATTGAGATTCATGAGTGATTGGTTCTAAGTGCAAGTGGGAGTTTGTCAGTATGTATTTTGAGAGAGCCAATCATATTATGATTGTAATAACATAATTTGTAAATTATTTGATTAATAATAAAGGCAAACTTCCAATTTATTATGTTTTATTCAATTATGATATAATGAAGTAACATAATAAATGTCTAGAGAATGATACTAAGCAACCAGAGTCTGAGAGATGGCTTGAGGACATGAGATCTGATATGGAATCCATGTATACCAATAAGGTATGGACCTAGGTCGATCCACCTGAAGAGGTAAAATCCATAGGTTCAAAGATCGACATGGATGGTAAAGTACAAACCTATAAGAGAAGATTGGTTGCAAAGGGTTTCATATAAGTTCAAGTAGATGAATTTGATGAAACCTTTTCACCAGATTTCATTGTTAAGTCCATCACGATCATGCTTGCTATTGCAGATTATCATGACTGTGAGATTTGGTAGATGGATGTTAAAATGACATTCCTTAATGGAAATCTTATCGAGGATGTGTACATGACACAACCTGAGGGTTTTATAAATCAAAAGGATGCAAATAAAGTTTGTAAGCTATAAAGGTCAATATATGGATTGAAGCAATCATCTCTGAGTTGGAATCTTCATTTTGAAGAGACAGTCAAAGAGTTTGGCATTACTCAAATTGAAGATGAGCCTTGTGTGTACAAGAAGGTTAGTGGGAAAATGATTGTATTCCACATATTATATCTGGATGACATGTTGTTGATGGAGAATGACATCCCTACTTTACAAAAGGTAAATACATGGTTGTGAAATACATTTTCTATGAAAGACTTGGGAGAAGCATCATACATCATGGGGATAAAGATCTATAGAGATAGATCCAAATGGATTCTTGAACTAAGTCAAAGAACATACAATGATAAAGTGTTGAAGACTTTAACATGAAGAGCTTAAAGAGAGGAAACATGTCCATGGTTACAGAGTTATCATCTCTAAAGGTCAATCTCCTAGTTCTTGTGAAGAAAGGGAACACATGAGTATGAATCCATATGCATCAGCAATTGGATCAATCACAGAATAAGCAATTGGATCAATCATGTATGCAATGTTATGTACTCGTCCTGATGTCTCATATGCCTTGAGCATGAGGAACAAATATCAGTCGGATCCAGGTGATGCTCACTAGACAACTGTGAATAATATCCTTAAGTACTTGAGAAGGACTAAGGATCAGTTCCTCATCTACGGCAGAGAGAAAGAGTTGGTGGTAAGGGTTACATTGATTCACTCTTCCAGACTGAAAAAGATGACTATCGATCGCAATTAGGATTTGTGTTTTGCCTCAACAATAAAGTTGTAAGCTGGAAGAGCTCCAAGAAATAGACAGTTGTTTATTCTACAATTGAGGTCAAGAATATTGCTGCATCAAATGCAACAAAGGAAGTTTTCTGGATCAATAATTTCATCTTAGAACTTAGGGAGGTTCCTAGTATCAGTGATGCAATTGAGTTATATTGTGACAACAATGGAGCCATGGCACAAGCTAAGGAACCTAGATCGCATCAACATTCCAAACATATAGAAAGGTGTTTCCATCTCATATGAAAGATTGTACAATGAGGAGATGTGATGATTTGTAGAGTACCAATCGAGAACAATGTTATTGGTTCCTTGACTAAAGCACTTTCACACTAGAATCATGATGTTCATGTTAGATCACTTGGATTGAGATTAATGAGTGATTGGTTCTAAGTGCAAGTGGGAGTCTGTTGGTATGTATTCCGAGAGAGCCAATCATATTATGATTATAATATCATAATTTGTAAATGATTTGATTAATAATAAAGGCAAAGTTCCAATTTATTATGTTTTATTCAATTATGATATAATGAAGTAACATAATAAATGTCTAGAGAATGATACTCAATGATGTATATCTTCAAGTACATGAGTTGAAAAATGAGATTGTACGGATGGTAATAGTATATACATTCTTGTTATGTCTCTAATACACTACTACAGAAAATGCTTTTTACAACAGTTCCTTTTCTCAATTTACAATAGGTGTTAACCGTTGTATTAGATCGCGTGGTCTTATGGGGGGGTTCTTTACACAACATGTGATCGCATGTTGTAATAGATGTATTTTATACAACAGTTGAAACATGTTGTCTTTTAAGGAATGGCCTGTTGTAATATGGGTATTTTACACAACATGTGGTGCACCTGTTGTAATATATATTATACAACAGTTGAACGACGTTGTCTTTCGCGAAACACACCCGTTGTAATAGGGGTATTTTTTACAACATGCGGTTCACCCGTTGTAATATATATTATACAACAGTCGAAGCATGTTGTCTTTCACTAAACACACCCGTTGTAATAGGTAGGTCTATTACAACATGCAGTGCACCTGTTGTAATATACATATTTATACAACAGTTGGAGTATGTTGTCTTTCCATACATTTAACCGTTGTAGTAAGATTGTTTAGACAACATGGTGTGTGTCTGTTGTAATATACACAATTTCTACAACAGGTTATGCATGTTGTAGTTCACTAGAAACACATGTTGTAATAGGTGTATTTTTTCCTGACAAACCTGTTGTAATAGGTGTGGATAACACAACATGTGTTGTTTGTTGTAGAATCATACATTTTACAACATATTATTAACTATCGTCTTTGATTAGAGTTTGAAAGGTCATATATCGAACCAATTGTATTGATCAAATTAACCATATTATTAATCAATTATAATAAATATGCAATTATACTTTTTCATTTCACAAACAAACACATAGTTGAACAAAATTTCCATCAAACCTTGAAAGAAACTCGTACTAAATTTAATTAATATTAAATCATCCATACAACGATTCAATAATACAAAGTAATGAGTATCCACTCTAGAATCGAACTGAAAACTAACTAAAAAAGTTTCACACATTGGTCTATGGTAAAGAACAAATGTCTCCCCCACATGTCACATAATCTTATGTGTGCTCAAGAACACATGTCGCCCACTCGTTTCGGACCTCATCGATTTCTTCTTAGTTGAAGCAACGACCAATATACTTCGAATAATACTGCAATCATATGACAAATATATCAACATATTGTGATATTTTCAATTTATATAGAAATTTGAACAAACTAAAAGAATATAATGTTAAGTAGCTTACACATTCAGGAATATTTCTATTTCTCGCATCAAAGATGTCTTTCATATACTTCAGCACATAATACCCGCAATCTGTATTGTTCGACTGCTTTGGACACTATACAAAATAAATATTAATTTGTTATCCAAATAATTGTAAGAACTTGTTAGCAAATAAGAGGATGGAAAGGTATAAATAGCCAGAAAACTTAATAAAAGGTATGTGTAAAAGCAGCATAAGCACGCAAGCAATTGTAAATGACATCAGCATCTTTGTGCTCTAAGCCATCAATGAATACGAAGGCATTTAATTAAGGAACATGCTATACGAGGGCTTTGGGCCAAAGATGTTTTGGAACATGGAAGTGCTACATTATGGTTCTTGGCTATAGCAAGTGATGGTTTTTTCACCGGCAATACTATTCTGCTATTTGAGTGTAGGCACAACGTCTGATGGAGAGTTCCATTGGTGCGGCAAAGGTATCAAGATTCTGCTGAACAAATTCGAATGCATCATCAGTGCATAATGGATGAATGGGCAACATAAAATCGAGTTTTTTCAAAATAAGTTTCACAATATCGAACACCTGTGATCTACCTTTTAAGAGATATAGCCAGGTTTCCCTAGAGATTGAATCAAGAAAAAGTAATGAAATACATGTATCCAGATAGACTTGGGACCTTGCAAGGTCCCCACACATGAGATGAACCAACAAAGAAAAACAACCTAACCAAGATTTACTTGGGCAGACAACACGAGTCTGCTTTTCAAGCTGACACAACTCCACTCAAATGACATGGAGTTTTAATCGAGCAACAGAACTCACACCTACTCAGTAGAAGGATGGCCTAGGCTATAGTGCGTCATAGAGATGACGCAAAGTTAGATAAAGTGCCACATTCAATAGACAACTTGACAACATAATCTAGATTATAGATACAACACTACAAAAAAAACATGAATTAGCTACATATAATATGGTTACAATTTTCTTTTATGTAGTTAGTAATGGTATTTCCTTACATTTTTATATTATGTAACTTGAAACAATGTAGCCATGTTCGATTTTCATACAAAATTTCGCCATTCCGCCAAGGTCCAAACCACACACTCCGTTCCCGCTCAGATTTTCATTTGTACCATTTTCTACCTTCTCCCCCTAAACTCCTGGCGGCTTCTTCCCCTAAATCCTTGGCTTCATTCCTACCCTTTGCATCCCTTCTGCTCCGCCACAAACCGCACAATCAACAAAGAAATACGTCTTCATCCTTTAGCCATACAAACTAGCGACTTTATTCATCTCTTCGTCCCGTTGCGCCATTCCCTTACCTCATCCCCGTCCACAACATCTTTGCCCCTAAAATACCTTCTCCACCTTATCCCTCTATCACGTCTATTTCCCCTATTAGTTTAGCAGAGGGTATAGGAGTTCTTCAAAAGTGGATACGACAACAAACCATGGAGAGTTGTGATGGGAGTAAATTAGCGAGCATGTTTATGCACGGAGGTTGTGATGCGTAAGTCGGGCTGAGTGCTACTCCCTTTTTTCTATGCTAGCCTCCCACCCTGCATTCAAGCTTGTTGCTCCATCATTTACAAGGATGAATCCTCTACGTCTATATCTATCCAGAAAATAGCCCAATATTATACTATTTTTCATTTCCTTACATGATATTGATATCTTGCTGATGCTATTTAAATATCGTCAAATTAGTCTTTGAACTACATGACGGTGAGCTAAATGTGATTAGGTGCAAAGATATTTACCGCTCCCAATGCTTGTAATGTGTGACCTGCTCTGCTAATGGCTTCATTTATAAATGCATTCGATCTTCATGAGGTAAAGCTATAGGAAATTAAAGGGTGCTGGTGGAAGTTACTGTCCTCTTACTTAGTAATACAAAATTAGATTCATATTGTTGCTTTTGAAGGGTAAAAAGACACTTCGAAAAGGTTTTTTCTAACAGCATTAAACCTTCCTGGAATACTTGGTATCCATGTTTATGTCATTAAGAAATGATGGTTGTACAGACACGTGCCCATAGTTGGTGTACATGTGCTGGTTAGATAATTGTTTACCTATAGTTAGGATTACATGTCCTGGTTTTAGTCCCAAACATTCTTTTGTTCTTACAAAAAGTACTTGGAAGATTTATGTTATATTCTAGATTTTATTTTCAGTTCTTAGTTCCAAATTAATTTAGCAATTCATGCAAAATATTTTAAGATGATGGTCTCTTTTTGCAACTCGATTGAACTATAGCTTGTGAACTTCAACAGAGGTTTCTTGTTGGCATGAGCCAAGTGTTATGGAGCTATTGTTGTGGTTTCTTGACTTAATTTTTTGTTTGATCTCGATTCAAGCAAAGGCTTTACTTGCTGCCTGTTGGGTCTAGTGATGTATATCTCCTTTGTGAAGATGGTCTGCAAGTGTTATCTGGTTTGGATCTATTGATGAAATGGGGAAATTCTTAACCTCCATGGCATTCAATTACTTTGGTAAGTGAGATAAGAAACATGATGATGCGTATAGGGGAGGTCATCCTAGGAGATTTGATGTTGTGGCCAGTGAGTTAGGAAAATGGGGGATGCACGTACAGGAGATGCTTATGTAGGCACTAGCATAATCTTTTTTCACTCAATTATGTTGATAATTACATTTGTTCTCTTATGCTAGTTGCCCTACGATTATTTTGTTAACGCAGGTTGGTATTTACTTGCACTTTTATAATGTGTTCTGTAATATGACAAAGGACTTTACCAATATCAACATGTTCAACCTAACACCCTATGCTCCCTTGATGGTTGGCTGAGCTACTCCTTCATTTTCTTGAAATTCTCGTTATCCAATTGAACTAGTTAGGAATCGTATGCGTGAACTTTTTTTATATTTTGTAATCAGAAAATATGTGTAGCAGATTTCTGTTTACATTGATATGTAATATGATATCTCTGATTCCGTAAAGAGCAAATGTGTGTCGGATATATATTATATAGTAATTTTGTTAGCATTCAAAAGTAGCCGTAGTAGTGCTAGATTTAAGGCATATGTATACAAAACAGAGTACACGCATACATACAAAGTCTGCTCTTTATAATGTACATAAGGGTTGATAGATTTGTTGATTAAGAGAATATATTCCAGGCATTCTGGAAGCCAAATAGATTCATCAATTTTAAGAAACATCAAGTTAAAAAGGTATACAACTTGGAGATTACAGATTCTACTATGATAGGCTCACTGCATTTCAGAACCTTAGTATTACACTTGAAGCTTACATATTACATTAAGATTAGCTCATTATTGATTGTTCCTGTGAGTTTACACGTGCTAAGTGCTGGCCATGAAATTACATACAAATTAGACTCTGATGAATTATGATACATATGTTACCATGACTATTTTTAGTGTTCGACTGGATTTTTTGAGGTGATTCTTCTTGAGCAGCGTGCTTTGTCAACTTAGAAATCCACAACTTGCCTTTGGCGCTACAAACCCTCAGGTAAGACTTTGGGTTGAGATGATCTTTTAGATATAGGCATGCAGATGTGGCTTGGTACTAGTTATATATCATGGTCGCATTTGCAAAGGCAGTTGTTCATGATTTTGGATTCATCTATTACCATTCGAGAGGTGCATTACTATAGTACCCATTGTTTATTCACTTATGAATATGTTTTAATTCTTTAATACATCCTGCAATGAAGTACTTATACAAGGGTTATCATATCTGTGATGATATTGGGTCACTCTAATATAATTAGCAAATTTTGGGTCATCTTGTATCTTCTAGAAAATAATAATGAAAGAACATCAGTAATTCGAACATTGTTCATTTTATGTTGTATCTAGTCCTAGTTCGAGTGAGCTTTTTTCTGGTTATATTTGCTGCTAGCTGAATGGATGATCCAATAGCTTATCATAACTTCTCCAACTCACTCGATTAAATCTTCTTAATAGGTTAAGCTATAATCTGGTTTTTAGTTCCATGAATCTTAGTCGGGTCTCTCTGCCTTGAAAGTCTTGACTTCCATTGCTGTCTTCTGGAATGTATGATCTGCAATTTTGATCTATCTTCAGTTTTGAAGGGCTTGTGTCTATTTTAAAGCTGAATCTTAAGACTGGTCAGTTCTTTGGATAACTGATAACTACCATTGCATTACGAGTCTTTCACTAGAAACTGCAAACTGGCTGTCAGGTCCAGATTGAACAAATACACTTGAGATTGTCATATTACTACTCTGATATTCAGTTCCATGTATTGTATATGTGAATGTTATCTCTGATATTCGGTTCCATGTATTGTATATGTGAATGTCATCTCTGATATTCAGTTCCCTAAAGGAGGTGATATTTATGTCTGTGATCTTGCATTGATAAAAGTCATAAAAAGTATTTGGTATATCTAGAGTTAGTGAATATTTGAATGCATTATCCTCATTTCATACTTTCTGTTCACTATTTTAAACTTTAGCAATAGGTATTATGGAATAAAGTTGAGATGTTTGGTCAAATTAAATGAACATTAAGTGATCTCAAAGCTTACTTATGGCTTGTGCACAACACACACCACATGAAAAATATGGTTAAGCTATTTATAATGGGTTTCAAGTTGGTTAAAGAAAACAACACGACATCAAGTGTAATATGGCATCAATTTGAATTTTTTAGTAATCAATTCAGGGTACTATTGTATGGAACTGTTATATATTCTAATCAACACGACATCAAGTGTAATATGGAACTTGCAATCTAGTGTTACTGGTGATTATTTATTGTTGAACTGTTATATGCAGATTATCTTGATCGACAACACCCTCAACTTAGCCATATCCTGAAATTGAATGGCTATGCTTCTTTGTTATCATGTGCCAAGTGAAAAATCTGACCAACTGCAGTAAAGAACACCTTTCCTGGGTTCTAATCTTACACAATTGGAATCAATGATAATCTTATTGTATATTTGTGCTTGCATCAACTACTTTATACTCTCTATTTTTCTCGTCTCGGTTTAGCCTTATTTATGTCGTACTGGCTAGTGCTTGTTTCAGTAATCTATGATTAGGTGATGGATGGTTTATGACCAAATGCAATATCTTTGTGTATTGTTTTTCAATGCAGGATGGCGAAGATTCCACTAAAACCACCCTGTTGTTTTCTGTGTTTCTTGTTTGTGTTGCTATGGGCTCTATGTTAATGTGTTTGCTATCTAAACATGACGACAAAGATCTGGGTGATACTGAGTTCTCTGAAGACCAATCTTCCATTCTGTCCCTGCTAAACTCTGTAATTGCCCCTTTATTTGATAAAAGGATGCTGCTGATCATTCCTCTTCTAATCTACTCTGGTTTGCAACAATCATATGTGTGGTATGTTCGTGATCTAATAGGAACTAGGATATAAGGATATCATATCAAAACTCTACTTTTATTTCTTTTAATCATGTTATTATCAGGTCTGAATTCACCAAGCATGTGATAACACCAGCCCTTGGTGTCTCTGGTGTGGGGGGTGCAATGGTTGTTTATGGTGCCTTTGATACAATCGTAAGTTACCAAACTGAATTTTATTTGATTTTTTTTTCTTGAATCTTTGTGCTTGCATATAAGGCCTTGAAGCTGGTTCTTTATCTGGATCGGATATAAACTTTCTTCTCGGCTGGGCCTATCTGATATAACTTGCTTTCAGGTTGGGGGTAGCTCTTTCTGTCCTAGTTTTGTTTTATTAGGAAGTTCATTGCTAAGAACCTGACATATAGAATATATTCCTCATGCAAGAATTCTAGGATTTAATATCTACCAATGTAGGAATCTTTTCGACATTATTATCATCGTCATCATATAAGAACTAGTCCCAAGCATGTGATAGTGTTAGCAATCTTTTTGACAATTAACAAAACATTTCTGGTAGTTAGTTATCTTTTCAATTGTAGGTGAATGCATTTCTAGTTTTTGTCTATGCACTTACATAGGAGCCGATTGTTTAACTATCTATCAGTAGTATGATATTGATACTACTAGTGTTGATATAATTTAGATAGTATTATGGCTCTCCTATCTGCTTATCTGAGTTTCAAGCCACTACTTAATAATTCAAGATCAGCTTTACGAAGAAAAATAACTTGAGATCTGCCTGAGATGCTTACTGAACCTTCTACTTATTGTGATCATAGGGGAAAAACTATAGGTCATTTCAGGGGATCGTTATCGGTGTACCCCTGTTTGTAAAACTAAAATATAAGCCTTTCCTTATAAATGCAAAGGCATGGTCTAGCCCTCTGAAGTAAAAAAAATGGTAGTTAAAAGAAAGAAGACCCCTTTTAATATCGTTGGAAACTTGATATTAGAAAGGAAGGAAAACCAAAGGACAAAGCAGCCAGTAGAACTCGTGGAAACCATGTATTGTCAGACAGAAAACCTTCAATAGAGTTGCTGCCTTCATCTTTTATCTAGCCAAGGTTGAATCATTGGTAAATCACACTGAACTGTGGGCCTTCAATTGAACATGCCATTTTAATGGAGTGATGTCAATCTTGTTTTTGTTGAAATGGTAGCCTAGCAAGTTCTTCAAATTGAAGGCTAATGATGATGTCAAATTGAAAGCAGCCATAGTTTTTAATGATATGAGCAACTTTTCCTGCTAAAGCTACTTGTATGAAACATAAAATTAAAAAACCATGTACACACGTCATTGCATACTACAGAAATCCACATTTATCGGTGATGTGTGGTTCTGATATCAGTTGAGATGAACTGATAACTATGTGCTTGTGGCTTATTCATTATTATGCACACACAAAAAAACATTTGCTAGACCCAGCCTTATCAACTAGCTTTTTTGTGAAAATAATTACTTTTCTGTTAATGAAGTAAACAAGCTAGCAGATGCTTATACAATATGTATCACTTATCATACAAGCTAGCAGAATGAGTGATACGTTGAATCTTGGTTCAGTGTAGCCGGATGATGAAGTATGAACTTGCAATATCTATTTACACTATAAGATTACACTTTGCATCCCAACTATATCCTACCAGATTAAGTACAGATAATATAATGTATTAATATTCAGTATTGATAAAGAGTGCGATCACAGAACAAGGAGAAAGGAACAGGGAGAAGGGGCAGTATTAGAAAATGATGCTAATTGAACATCAAGTCAGTTAATGGTGATGAGTAAATCAAAGTTGATGCAATGCACATTATTGACCTAAAAATGATGTTAATCAGAAAATCTAGAATAATATTGAGTATGTAATTTGCATGTGTTGCCTGCACTTTTTATCACGTCAAAATAAGTAAAGACCAGAAAAGGATGTCTAAACCACATAGTGTTATTAAGAATTCTCTTCTCATGGGAATATCATGTGAGATGTGAAAAGTGAAAACTGAAACCAAGGAGCTAGGAGCTAATGACAAATTATAAGCATTCTCAATGGAGGAACAACACACTATCAACTACATGCCCATCTATATTCACCTAAATCCTGTGTGGCTTGTTGGGCTTATTATTAGAGTATATAAGCAATATCCACAAACTCCCTCTTGGCAGACATGCCCGCAAATAGGTTCCTCCATTGCGCCACACCCGTCGGAGCTGAGAAAAAGAAATGTATCCACTCCATTGGTGTAATTGAGGGGGCATGATTGTAAACATTGGTGTGAGAAATTAAACCTATCTAGCTGAGAAAAGCATAGCCTACAGGTAATATCATATAATAGGTGAAATAGTATGAGAAAAGGTCTAGTAAGTTGTATTTGACATAAACTATAATATGGAGTATGACCACAATATAAGTATGAACCGAATAGTGATGCAATACCAAAACAATTGTGATACCAGAAAAAAACATAAAGAAGTGACAGGACACTTGATAATTTCCTGGTCATCCTATGAAGTGAAGGAATAAACACCTATGAATATCACATACAACAATTAACAATTGCCCTTGGATGCCCTTGATGATATTGACCCGAAGAAGATGTAATCGATATATGTAAAAATAAGAGCATTTGTAAAAATAACACCATATCAAATCAAGTAGCAGAATCTGAAGAAACTAGAACAACACTTCTATTGGTGAATCAGAAAGCAATATTTTTCTGGATCAAAATGGTAAATTACCTTGATAAGTTCCCATTTCAAATTCTTCCTATATTGCACATCTTTCTTTTGATAAACTTTATGAGTCCTATTCAAATTCATATCAAGAATTCTATGCATTAGTAACTATATATGGAACTTTCAATACATGTATTATGTAATTGAAATTGTTTTATGAAGTACTTACAACTCCATGAGTTTTTCCACGTTCCCACGTAATTTTCCTCGTAACGGATCAAGATAGTGGCACTTACCCCACATAGGGTCGAAGACGCAAAGTATCCAATGTCCCCTACGCATACATGAGTATTATATTTTAAGATTAATGTATTTTTAAGCAACATTTAAAGTAAACAAATAACAGACAATCGACAAAATGTATGCGTACCCCACATTATAAGGTATAAAGAACAATTGTAATCTTTGTTTCTTCCCTCTAATGAATTGATCTACTATGTACTGCGCCTGAGTCTCCACTTTATCATTGTATAACGGATCTATAAAATGTGGACATATAAATCCAAATATATTAAATATATTTCCGGATGTCACTTTGTTGAACAAATGCCTACAAAAAAACACATAATTAGTCTTTGTACTTGTATAGAAACACATAATTAGTCTTTGTACTTGTATAGAAACACATATTACTCGTATAGAAACTTACTTTATGTACACTGATATGTGCGAGGCTTCTAGTTGGTCTTTATCATGGCATATTTTAACCAATTCCGTCTCGAAATAAGTGATGACGCAATGCGTCTTTGTTAATCCGCTTACCGAAATCACACTTTGTGCAAGGACAAAGAAGTCTAGTATCATTTCCTGCATGTTCAATTGCACACCTTACAAATTCATCCACTCCTTTTTCATACTCTTCAGATAAGCGATTTGAAGACATCCACTTTCGATCCATTGCTGCACAACAATAAAAGGGGTGAGTACAAATATGTGGATAGTTCTTGTAGGGAAGGCATAGT